>CM068367.1:349237508-349971906 GCA_034769895.1 Magicicada septendecula
TGGCGCATTAAGGTAAGATGAGCCCAATTATGTGTGGGGAATAATTGAACAACCGGTAAAACGGTCGAAACTGAGACGTTTACACGACCTTGCAAACAACTTTAAAGGTTACTACGCATTTTGGCTAACTGTCGCCCTAGGCAAAGTTACTCACATGTGTGTGTGGGGGGTTGTGATTTGATTCCACGTGAGTGTAGGTTCAGATGAAAAGCATTTCTTTTACTTGTAATATCTGTAGTTAAATTAAAGTTATTCGTATGTTATTATTACATTTTAGAAAGTGTAAAGGTTGTTTAAATCTGATTCACATTTTTTTGCATCGTAATGTAAGTTATTTACTAAATTTAGTTCACAAAATAAATTACCTCATATAAATGTTTTATAGTGCGCGCTACAACCGCACGCACAAGTGAGGAAGAGAGAGAGATAGAAATTGAGAAGGGGAGGCAGTGGTCTCGAATCCTGAGATAGATCGCATGTACAACGACTGGGAGATTTATTTCCCACTGAGTATCCTCTGTTGTGAAGATTGCCAACTACGATGCGCTTCTAATCTAACATAGTTAGATATAACCCCAATAAACCCTTTAACTACGTGTTATGTTACTTTTAAAGCTAATGCTAATCTACATTAATATTCTAATAACACAAAATTCTAAACATAGAAAATTACTATTTATTTGTAAATTCGCAATGAAATACTGATCAGTCGGTAGGGAGAGAGCTCTTTGCCAATAAAACACGGCATCCATTGCGTGCCTCTAGACCTGCGTTAATGAAATAACGCTAATTTGGCTTCTAGTAATTAATTTGATTTCACAGAATAGCGTTGAATTCCATAATTATAAGGGTACTTAATACTCTGGCAGTGAATTTACATTAATAAAATACACAAACGTAATTTGTTTTATGTTGGCGAGCGTGCTTAATTAGATACCAACGAGCAATGAACAAACTAAAACTGCAGCCTCTCCATTTTGTTGAATACTGGAAATAATATTTTTCACTGAATCTATCTCTCTTCTCTCCGCCTCTCTTCTTCCCAGTCTCTCTTCCTCCCACAATTTTTTGCCCTTCTCTATTCCGTCATTCTTACTAACCAATCTTTGTCTGTCTATATTTCAGAGCTTTCCCCGCACGATATTTTATTCACACGCGAAAATTACTTTATTCTTTCCCAGACAATACAAGTTTCTATCTTATACATGTGCTCTCCTCAAACAGTAAAAAAGATTTGTACAATACGAAATAATGTTCATTATTTCATTAAATAGTAAAGAAACCGAAGGACAGGGATGTTAGTAATGTTATTGCAAAAAAATTAATGTGTTAATTGCCTATTTATTATACAGAGTAACCCATAATACGCCTAACCATAGTAATTACAAACAAAGGCATTTATTTCAAGCTACGTATTGCCCACTCTGTAAAATAATAATAGAAGTGTGTGTGTGTGTGTGTGTGTGTGTGTGTGTGTGTGTGTGTGTGTGTGTGTGTGTGTGTGTGTGTGTGTGTGTGTGTGTGTGTGTGTGTGTGTGTGTGTGTGTGTGTGTGTGTGTGTGTGTGTGTGTGTGTGTGTGTGTGTGTGTGTGTGTGTGTGTGTGTGTGTGTGTGTGTGTGTGTGTGTGTGTGTGTGTGTGTGTGTGTGTGTGTGTGTGTGTGTGTGTGTGTGTGTGTGTGTGTGTGTGTGTGTGTGTTGAGAGGGAAACGGTTGGAATACAGTGTCCAAATGGTTGGCAAAGGCTCTGGCTTTTTCTTTACTGTTTCTGGTCCACTTACCTCTGGCATCCTTCACTAGAGGTATCGATCGCTGCGGCCGTTTAATTCGTTTTATCGTTTTCTTGCTATAGTAGATCCTTCAGTTCTCTTCTGATTTTTGTTCAATCTCATTTTATCATCTACTCGTTTACTTACCTTCCACTGTTTTCTGAACTTCTTTTCTTTGACTATTATAGAACACGGTTCATCTGTCCGGATAGTATCCCATCCTGGTATATTGGTATACCATGCGGCGGTTGGTATCGATTTTGTAAGATTGTCGACTATTTGATCTGCCTCTATTCTACCTCTAGATATATGTCCAACATTATAAATTCGTCTAGATAACTTAAATATCCCAGTTCAATTTTTTGCTGAAAATACTAGGTTGTTTTGCGTTCGGAGTATTTTAGAGTAGTCCTATGTGGTTATTACTATAATACTGGAATAGGTACAACCATGACTCTTCTTTAATTTGGCTTACAGTTAATACTTCTGTTATACACAGATCTAAAAGATCAGGTGTTCTGTTTGTATCCATTGGCCAATACGTTGTTCTTAGTACAGGCAAATTAGACGAAAAATGGGCGATCAGTGGAAATAATTCGGAACAAGCTGAAATTTGCTACACGTGTTTGAGTTAGGCATAGAAATAAGCCAGCAAAACTCAACTAAAATCAACGGCCGCCATCTTGAACAATCTATTTCCGGTATGTGTTTTTCAGCATACTTTTTTTGTGCAAAAACCATTCAAGGTAGAATAAAATTGTACTAGACCTTTTTTGTAGAGCATAAAATTTCCTCTTATTTGAAAAAAAAAATCTTTTCTGTAGGGCTTAGACTCTATGGCTGAGAACGGCCGCCGCCGTCTTGAGAAATATATCTCCGGGACGTGTTTTCAGCATATTTTTGTTTTTTTTTTTGTGTGCAAAAACAGTTTAAGATAAGATACAATTGCACTGGACCTTTTTTGTAGAGCATGAAATTTCACATAAATGGGAGTGTGCCAACAAGTTCAATAATAAAATTAACACTCTTACTATGAGCCAAAGGAATTCAGTCTCGTGCCGAAATTCCAACAAACTCATTCTACAGGAAGGAAGGGTTCGGTCTTCAAAAAGTCATCATCAAGGATGTTGAAGAAATGCGTTCACTTACGGTCAAGAAGTATTACACTACTTCTGCCGAGTTAACTTGGATGACAGGTCGATTTTTAAGGATGGAGAACATTCCGAACTGGTCAGTATTGATGCAGATACTTTTTCAGTCTGAAAACAAAGATACAGCCAAAATTCTTTTTCTACCCTTCATCAACTTGAAGGCAGATAGCAATGACGGAATCAACACAGTACTCCATTTTGCTGTCAATGAATGTCTTAGGCTACAGAAAACTACGACGATTCTGACTTTTGATCAACCTTTGTATATGCGAGCCCAAGATCTTGTTCACAGTCAACAAGGGGACACTCACTTGTCTAATATAGTTCTTCGACTTGGTGGTTTTCACTTACTTATGTCATTTTTAGGAGTGCTTGGCTACGTGATGGATGGTAGCGGACTTAAAGAGTTGTGCCAAACGGTTTATGCACCTAACACAACAGAGCACATGATGTCAAGACATCAATATGCACGCTCCTTAAGAGCTCACCTTTTAAACCAAACTGCTCTAGGAATGTTAATACTAAATGAGATGAGCCTGTCACCTGAGGTATGTGAAGAAGTAAAAGCCAAGATTTTTGCTAGGTTAGAAGCAAAAATGAGGAAATCAATAGCTCGGAATTGATTACAATGACTGTAAAGACCTTCAATAAGGAACTGCAACGTCTCGAGGGAAATGGTGCTACATCCAAGCTTTGGATTCAATATTATAAAAATGATATCCTTGGTTCGGCTATTCATCCAAGCTGAGCGCATATGGGACTGGAATCTGCATCTCCAATGTGTGCGGCACATGATCCATTTGTTTTATGCTGCTGGACATCCAAAAGCAGCACACTTATATTTGCAGGAAATGGTTGAGCTCGAAGACAAATTGACTCCTTTTGAATATGAAGAATTCGTTGAAAAGGGATACTTCTCAGTACGTAGATCAGTAAAGGCTTGGGCACGTATATGGTCAGATATGACTATAGAACAGACTCTAATGAGATCTATGAAGACTTCAGGGGGTTGACCCTTGGCAGAGGAGTATCGCCATCCACTTTAGCACAGTGGGTACTGGAAATGCCAGTGTGTGTTGAAATATGCTCTCAATTAGAAGTCTTCGTCAGTCATGAGTACACTGGGAGTGATCAAACATTCTTCTGCATGCCACTTTTCTGTCAAACGTGATGTAAAAGATCTGGAGATTTTCGAAAAGTGGCTTAAAGATCACCAACCACTGGTTCCCAGAAATCATAATGTTATGTCCCTAGCAACAGGTATTATTGGGGATGAAAGCATCAACTGTCAACGCAATGAAGAAGTTGGGACAGATCTTGTCAAAATAAATGCTGGAAACAACTTTGTTGATGTCAAATTTAAGAGTAAAACGAGAGTTTTGCCACTCTCTACAGTTAACCCACACTCTCGAGTAAACGTTACTGTGTTACCTTTGACATCTACCGACCTGTATCAAAGAATGATTAGAACTGTGAAAGACAAAAATGAAATACGTTCATATTTTGAATATGAGTTATCGCCAGTGCCATTGTCATTGTTTGATGAAAGCGGTATAAGGAAGACCCCCAAATCTGCTCTTTACTCTATTTTCAGATCGATTTCGGATTTTCATCTACAGAATTGCAAGTATGTAGTTTATGGGGGCCATCTTCTACACAAAGTGCTCTGGCCTTCCCAAACGACTTACGAATGTATATACAAAGCGTACAGCAATTATGTGGTAGAGCACTATGGTCATGATGCGATAGTCGTGTTTGTTGGTTATGATTCTAGTTCGGTTCTAACTAAAAACATGGAAAGACAGAGGACGTTCTTTAAAAATCTCCTGCCCTGACATTCTATTTGAAGAAACTATGAGCTCAACTGTCGAACAAAGCAAGTTTTTGTCGAATTTGACTAATAAAAGCCGATTCATTAACCAGCTGGCCAAAAAACTTGAAGATGAAGGCGTTACTGTTATCGAGGCCAGTGACAATGCAGACACACTCATCGTCCAAACAGCCATAGTAGAGTGTCAAAGCAACACCACCAAGCCTGTCGTCATAGTGGAAGAAGACGTGGATTTGATGATTCTGATGACTACACTTACACCCCAACACAATTCTGTCCACTTTTTGAAACATGGAAGGGGCAAAATTCCCGATGTATTATTCTACTCAAAAGACAACCAGCAAGACTTCAAAGACATCAAAGACCAACTACTGTTACTGCATGCATTAAGTGGCTCTGACACAATTTCGTCATTATTTAAACAAGAGAAAAAGAAAATTTTCATATTAGTCCAATCTGACCCTGGACTTAGAGGTATATTGTCAGTTTTCAATGATACGTCAGCACAGCCTGAAGTCTTGCAAGCTGCCGGAGAAAAATGTCTGCTGCGCATTTACGGAGCAAAGGATAAAGAAACGTCTTTAAACAAGTAGAGATACAATAAATTCTGTCAGTTGGTGTCAAAAGGAAAACATGAAGTGGACTTAGCAAATCTTCTACCGACAACTGAAGCTACCCATCAACATACATTAAGAGTCTTTCACCATGTCCAGCTGTGGTACGGAAATGTTTTGGATCCTGAAAAGTGGGGATGGCAGAAACAGCATGGGAATTCCTTAGTTCCAGTTACCACCTTAAAGCCTCCCCCACCTGAAAACCTTTTAAAGTTGGTTGTGTGCAGATGTATTAAAGGTTGCCACTCAGGATGTGGCTGCGTGAAAGCAGGTTTAAGGTGCACCTTAGCATGCTCTCATTGTAAGGGGATTGGTTGCCAAAACTCACCACAGCCTGTGGCAGAAGAGGAAGAAGAAAACCTTGAAGAAGATTATGGTGAAGATTTGAACCAACCTGAGGATGCAACAGCAAAGGATTACACCAAAGAAGATGAAGGGGTGTCGGCCACTGAAATGACTTCCCACTTTGATCGGCCGAGCACATCAATAGTAACAAGAAAAATTTTGTTTTGACTTTATATTTTTTTTTAACCAATAACTTATTATATACATTTTGACTTATTTTGAAACATTGTCACATATTATTTCATTTAAACTACTAAATGTTTGTACTTAACACCAATAAATGTATTGAATAACTACATTTTTGTTCATTTATTCTTTCCCAGAATGCTCAAATAATGCTAGTAAATAGTACGATAACTAAAAATAAGCCAGACAGACATGGCAGCAATATATGTAAATAACATAATATTACAGCACATCTTGCATGTCAATTTTAAATTTGATCACTTAAGAGTTGTAGAGATTTATTTGTGCTAGAATAGCTTAATTTTTCTCTTTACTTTTTGTAAAATCTCTATGAAACTAAATATAAAAATAAGAGAAATTAATTAAGAAAGAAAGCGCTCAATATTAACAAAATATGAAATTTGATATTTTCAAACCCCTTTTTTCCCCTTGTAAAAAACAGTAATCAAAACTTAACCCCTAATAGGCTATATTATAATCATTTGTATGTTTAATTTCTTTATTATTTTTTTGTAACCATTCAATTTTTTCCTCACCATATAGCTTAAAAAATGTCTTCTTTGATTATGTGAAACAGTAATTTAAGGTGTCCAGTTCATTTTTAAAACTTAAAGTCTAGCAGACCCAATGGTGATTTATTGCGGCGCATTGAACCCCACAGTTTCACTAGTTTAATAATAATATTCTTTGGCTCACAGACACAAAAATTTACAGTTTGATAGAAAATTGCATGCTCTACAAAACAGGTTTAGTACAATTTTATTGTACCTTGAGTGGTATTTCATAAAAACACAAAAATATACTGGAAAACACGAAACCAGAAATCTATTTCTCAAGATGGCAGCCGTTCCCAGCCGTAAAGTATATGGCCCACAGAGATGATTTTTTTTTACATAGGAAATTGTATGTTCTACAAAAAAGGTCCAGTACAGTTTCATTCTATCTTGAATGGTTTTTGCACAAAAAAAAAAAAAATATGCTGAAAAACACATACCGGAAATGGATTTTTCAAGATGGCGGCCGTTCCCACCAATTGAGTTTAATTGAGTTTTGCTGGGTTGTTTCTAGGCCTAACCCAGACATGTGTACCAAATTTCAGCTTGTTCCGAATTATTTCCACTGATAAATCTAGTTTGCCTGTACTATATGCACTTAAAAGATAGTTGGAGTTATTTGATTGGCTTATAGCAACAAGCCCTGTGCCCTTACTATTTGTGACCCTCGAATCAAAGGTAGGACGTTTAACGTTACAGTCGCCTTTGTTAGTGTTAGAAAGTAGTGTTCAAATTGTTGTTTCGTGTTTCCGTACTTGGGCGTACAGTAGACGCCAGAGAACCTTAATGTCTTCTTCTTCATATTCCAATTCTCTTCTGCCGCAAGGCGTAGAGGTTGAGCAAAGGTCTCGCCACCGTGGTCTCTGCGTGGCCAGGGCCCTGGTTACATTCCACTGTTCTGTCAGCCACTGCAGAGAGCACCACACAATGGCCTCCCAAATAATTCTTCTCCGGCCCTTAGATCTTCTCCCAGCAATTCCTTCCTCATACAGATGTTTTGGAAGTCTATCCCCTTCCATCCTCTGAACGTGTGCAAACCAGCGCAACTGTGCTTTCTTAATTTGATCTTTCAGATGTACTGTCTTAAGACTCACTCTTATAGTAGTGATTCTGACTCGATCTCTTCTTGCATTTTTTTCAACCTTCCTGAGCTATCTCGTCTCCATAGCTTGGAGACTCCTTAATGTTCCAGTTATATCTTTGATATTGACGCTCGTTGCTTGTAGGTCTTCTGTTACATATTTTTCAGCTTCATGGTGGTTCAAGTTGTTTTTTATTTAACAGCACTGTTTCACTACGCGCTTTGCCCCCTGGGTGGTGGTACCGTAGACTGTACGTTTAGGTACTTAATGTAAGGTCTGGTGGCGAAAAATGCCACTGAGATGTCAATGTCGTGTTTTGTAAAAAGGTTTCGACGTCCTTAGTGGCACAGACGTTTGACGGTACATGTTGGTACAAGCCATTTGCGTTCCATACAGCTAATTTTAAAAGTGTGCCAGTAGTGTATGTCACTGACAAATATTGTAATTAGATCTAACATTTTTGCTATTCGTTCCATGAAGCTTTCCTTTCATTTTTTCTATTCTGCTTAGTGAAATGGGCAATATATATGTGTCCAAACCATGCATTCGTATAATTTTCTAAATAAGCCGGAGCTTATTTTAACGTAATAGGCTACTTACTGTAGTCTTGCTCGGCTCTTGATGAATATGTCGAATTAAGTTTAGGTCAAAACAAAATTAAGAATATATCACGTGGCAAAGAATACAAAACTCTAAATATTCTTTACATTTAATCACTGAATGTTAGATATAGTTGCACATACCTTCTTATTCTTCTTCTCCTCTTCAACGATTAGGTTATATAAACCTTTTCCGGCACCCACCTCATCCTCGGACGACCCACGTCTCTTCTACCAATGTCTTTATAGTTCAATGCCGCTTTCGGCAGTCGATCCTCTGTCATCCTTTGCAGATGATCCCACCATTGTCTTCTGTAAATTGAAATAATTTCTTTTATGTCCTTTACTTCGAGTTCTGCTCTGATATCTTCATTCCTTATTCTGTCTTGCAATGTATAATTTAAAGTATTTCGAACAAATTGCATTTCAGCACTCAGAATCTTGCCGCTTTCCTTTTTTGTCATGACCCACGCCTCACTTGCATAAATCAACGTGGGTATTGCAATTGTCTTATAAAATTTAATTCTTGTACTGTGTCTTGTTTTATTTCGAATATTTCTATAATCGTACCACAAACATTCCTAAATTTATTTATCTGCTCTTTTACGTATATCATATTCAGATTCATAGCTTACTGCACAGCCGTGATATTTGAAACGCCTCACTTGTTCTAAAGTGCTGTTGTTTATAACTGTCTTAGTCCTCACTAGATATTTTTACCTTTAAAGGCCTTGGTTTTGGTCTTTCTTACTGAAATTGTCAGTGAGTACTCTCTTGCCACTTCTTGTAATTGAAACATAGCTCTTTGTAAACCATCCTCATTTTCTTGAATAAGAAGTACGTCATCCACATATAGCAGGGAACACACACACACACACGACCTAACATCTACAGAAAACAAAAAGTAATGGTGTCTAATACTTCTACCATTGTGTAAATAACAAACTGATTCAGATCACTCTTGACTAAATTACTTAATTAAAGAAACTAAGTCTGAGGCAGAGCTGTTAAAATTTATATTTATTACTCACTGCAGAACAAAATGCCCAATTACTTGGCTATTTTTGTCTAAATGAACGTGTTTTAAACTTTTGCATTCCATGACAACTGAGTTTTTGTATGCTTTATTTAAAACAGAATTTCCTAAGTAAAATATTTCTGGATTCTGGATTACATTCGTGTCCACATACATAGAGGCACGAACGGCTTGCGGAGTCAATAGAGCATACATTGCTTTAGTATATTATAGCGATCGAAAAATTTAAAAAATTGTAATTTTCCTTCTCGACCAGTTTGTTCACACGCAGCTGTGTCAACGACTCCGAGTAAGGGCAATAAACAAAGTTAATTGGAAAGACGACAACCCAACGCCAATATCAGACAATAGAGATGTGCTCAGCTCGACGCAACAAAAGGGATGACGACTTAAGTTGACAGGAGAAACTCGACTGAAAATTATGACACCACAACAAACTAGACAAAGTGCGTGAGTTCACTCACACGTTTACGCAGAACTGAAGCGAGGACCAGCTTGGGGTTCAGCCAGGATGCGAGATTACGACAAAAACGAGGAGAGGTCACAAAGGATCGGAGAGCGAAGCACTCTACAGAAACAATATGAGAAATAACCAGTGAATAGAAGCGACGATGTTGCAGCGGGATGTAACGTTTACGTGACATGCTGAAATTTACGACGAGAAAGCGAAGTGGCTGCACCAACTGACGCTTGACAGAAAATTATTGATAGCCAGAAAAAGGGGCTACAAATATGAACAATACTCCAGGATGTTAGGACAGCCCTTGCTAAGACTCAAGACAATACATTGATTGACAGGCGCTTTACGACATGCATTTCTTCGAACGAGAGCAACGTCCGAACAGGCGATTCTAAAGATATGTCCAGCCACCTATCAGAGTAGAGTATTTTACGAAGAGACCGAAGGAGAGGCAAGTTTCCATGGTAACCAGACGAAGAGCAAATCAGAGGGTAGAAAACTAGAGGACTTCGAAATAGTGGGAAAAGATTTTCGAGAGAGGGTAGTTGTTTGGCCTATCATGGTGACCAAAGGCGTGGATAAGCTTGAGACCAAATTTTAGTAGGGAGAAGTTAATAAAAACTGATTGTCCACCACGGGACGAGGACAGTCACATAATTTTTGCGATCAGTCAACGGGGAAGTCTGATAATGTTTACGTGCAGTATTATTATTCGGACAGTCACATAAATTTTGCGATCAGCCAACGAGGCAGTCTCATAAAATTTTTAAGTAGTATTATTATTTTGACAGCAGAGAGTAGTATTATTATTTAGACGAGGACAGTCACATAATTTCTGCGATCAGCCAACGGAGCAGTCTCATAAAATTTTTAAGTTTAGTATTATTAGGACAGTCACATAAATTTTGCGATCAGCCAACGAAGCAGTCTCATAAAATTTTTAAGTAGTATTAATATTTTGACACCAGACAGTAGTATTATTATTCAGTCAATCGATCAATCGTGTAATCTTAAAGTGCGCGGTATGGAGAACTCTAACGGACTTAGTAAATTTATCTATTGAACTTTGTTGAATTTAGTAAAATTAAAACTGTTTCGAATCATAGTGAAAACAATATAACGAACTCCAATATACGATATGCGTGAATAGACTTATTAATGTGTTAACAATCTTCAATAATCTTGGATAATTAATCACAACAATATAAAAGAACTAGTATACAACCGTACAATATTACATAGATTGCACACATAAAGAATCACGTTGAACATTTGATATCGAACCAAACCTTAGTACGAATAAACATTTACTTCACGAACACAAAGAACACGCAACTAACTAATAATGGTTGTATTCGAGAACGAACTGAATTGTACAGATTGTCGTTAATAATCATATCACACCCACACTATTCTGTCGACGATGCGTGTGCACAAGTGAATAACCAGTGAAAGTGATCTCAACATTATCCAATGGAATGCCGTCATCAAAACTCACCACCACAAGGAAATTTAGCGCCGCTGGATTATAATGGATAATCAAATGCCAAGTAAAACTTTATGATACTATTAGTATAATTATAACTACTGACCTGTCTCTTTCAAAGGATCTATACCCTGGGAAATTATAGTAAATTTTGTTAAAAAAGGTTAAATTTAAAGTATTATCATAATTAATTAAAGCTAAACCATCTGGAGTGAAATGAACGCATTAAATAAAGTAATTATTATTTGATTTTGTTGTATGTGATATTTTATGTATGTTTGTATGTCTTTTCAGCCATTGATTAAGATGGAACTTATTTTTGATGTATATGTTTTACATTTTTGGATGTATTTTACAGGTACTACGAATTTATATATGTGTTATTGAATACAATTATCTAAATGTATAATAAATTAGCGTTTAAGCAAATTCAATAATGCGTTCATTATTACTGGAAACCCTTATGTAGAATCTGAAAATTAGTTAACTATTCTAATTGAATAAATTTAATGTGTATTTATTGAACACACTTGAGAATTATTGAATCTCATGTCAATTATGCTAACGAGTATTTAAAAAGTTTGACAATCAATTTAACTAATTAATTCAACTCATATTAGCAGAATTATCATTATATTAAATGGCAACCAACGTGTAGCATAGCATAATTACAATACCTGTAATTATCATTATATTAAATGACGCTTCCAACGTGGGGCATAAATAATTAAAGTAATAGAGAAAATTTAATTATACACATTATTGTAAACAATAAAGGATTACCTTTATTACACTGTAATATACTCATTAGCCTATATCAGTTCGCTATATGATACGGTGTAAATTACGCCACAGTGAGAGTCTGTCAAAGTCTATGTAATTCTACATTGATAGAGACCATCGGTATAATTTCAATTGAGCAAACCTAGCACAGCGCTACCACAGATGTACTAATCCCCACATACTGCACTAAATACATTCCAAATTATGCGCCAATCCGCAGAATACAGAGTTCACACATAATTAACCTGCACAAATTTCAGCGGCTTTAATGAAATTGACAAAGAATGAAGATTTTGGTATAATTCATAATTTGCTATAGCAATCTACGGTCTCATGTACGTGTAAGTGCTCATTCATTTACGTAATGGTACATGTCGACTCGGCATATTTACGGTATAGCATACACAGGAATAAGTAGACAGTATATGCATATATTGTGCTACTACTACTGCTTGAAAGAAAACTAAATGCTCAATGTGAATTAATTTTTTTTTTTTTTTAAAGCATGAACATGTAGTTCTCCACCTTAAGGCATATAACACATATATTACAAAAGAAAATTTACAAATAAACAACTAGTACAATTCGATTAAGTTAATTTTTTAATTTACTATAATAATTTATTATTGTTCAGTTTGTTTAAAATGTTTTTAAAAGTTGTCGGGCGCCATCTTGTCAACATTCGATAACTCTTACATACGTCAACGCCAACACACACACACAAGCACACGAAACACATAAAGGACGACATAAGGTAGGCCTACGCCAAGCCAACAATTCTTTCCAATTACAGTTTAATCATGAATGTTTATTTTGAACGGTTTTGTTTTAATTTGTACTATTTGAAAATCAACACTATTAATGTCACACAATAACGTATAGTGCCTGAATGTTCAGTCTTATCACTTAGTTTACAAATGAAACATCAGTGTTGAAATGTTGGATGTTACCGTCTAATGAATGTTATTTCGACTGAATGTGTTTTAAATATAGCATTACTTTTGAGCTGTTACGTATTGTTCGTAATAGGCTATTACTTGGTTAAATATTTCTTACTAGGCTTTTCTTTGTGATGTTGTTAATTATATTAATTTAGTCTTGTAAATTATATCCTTGGTAAGATGTTAATTACATTTTCTTATGAATTATTTTTTCTTTATCATTTTCACTACTATTATTATTCAATACGACTGTTCTTCTTTACTTCTGATTATTAGCTTTATCACGATTAGTAATTATTCAATATTTCTTTCACTACTGTACAGCACTCTTTCGCTTAGGTGTTCTCTGGTTAGATGATTAAACAAGCCACTGTTAGAAAACCACTTTCTTCTTCTGTCTTTGGTTTAGTTTTATACTATAATGTTTTAAATTCTCATTTTTGTCTGTAACACGGATTTTATGTTCACAATATACTTTAATTACACTTATTTTTATCTAAGTTACGCTTTGTTCACATTTGACACTAGTTTAAAGATTTGTTATATTTTTATCTTCACGTAATGCTTGCAATTCCTTGATTAGGCCTAATTATGATTTTAATTGCTGTTTCTTACGAACTACTTCTACATTTTATACATTATGATTAAGTATTACTTATGTGCACTATTACGTACATAATTTTAGGTTAATTAGTTTCAGATTTTTACATACATTAGTTAATATCACATTATTATTTTTAATTTAAATCATTTACTTCACTTTCTACTTCTCTTATAACTTGACATTTCGCCCAACACTATATGGTTGAAAGCCTTCTCGTTCATCTCTAACTTTACCTTTTTACAAACTATACAGTTTTCAATTAGTTTAACAAGGTTTATGTACTGTAACAATTACAGCAGTACAATATAAGCTGTGTGTGTGTGTGTGTGTGTGTGTGTGTGTGTGTGTGTGTGTGTGTGTGTGTGTGTGTGTGTGTGTGTGTGTGTGTGTGTGTGTGTGTGTGTGTGTGTGTGTGTGTGTGTGTGTGTGTGTGTGTGTGTGTGTGTGTGTGTGTGTGTGTGTGTGTGTGTGTGTGTGTGTGTGTGTGTGTGTGTGTGTGTGTGTGTGTGTGTGTGTGTGTGTGTGTGTGTGTGTGTGTGTGTGTGTGTGTGTGTGTGTGTGTGTGTGTGTGTGTGTGTGTGTGTGTGTGTGTGTGTGTGTGTGTGTGTGTGTGTGTGTGTGTGTGTGTGTGTGTGTGTGTGTGTGTGTGTGTGTGTGTGTGTGTGTGTGTGCTGTTTTGTTAACTTATACACACTTACGTTTTACTTTTCTAACATGTAAAGAAACCATCTCTAGATATTTATACTTATGAAGAAAAAATATTACTATTCATAAAAGCCGACTAGAACAATAACAAAGATATAAGTACAGAGAAAATAAAGAGGTAAAAACAAGGATATAAAAATATTTTATATCATAAATAATATAATTTGTTATAATATAACACCTAATTTTAAATCTGACGTTGACAAAATTTTAAATGGAATACCGCTACTGAATAAACGCAATGTAAGACTCGCTAAAAATATATCGGCTTACAGATTCATTCAACACAAACCTGAGGCCACATATGTTGAGTTTGCTAATAGTAGGGCTGGCGCTGTTCATAGCGGGCATGGAAATTAGACTAAACGGCAGCTTAGTAAACAGCAGCGCTATTATTCAGCTCGCTTTTTATGTACTGTACTAGCCTGAAATCATCGCTGTAGTGCTTCAAACATCCAAATATCCTAACATTTTCAACATCCTAAGTTACAAACAAATAATTATAAGGTATAAACTGTGTTATGCTACGCTAGATTGTCAGACCTGTTGAAATCAGAGATCTGGTATATAAATGTTTGTGGATCTGACTTTTGATGTAAAGGGGGTGTAGCTAACATTCCAGACAGCACGCCTTCTGAACTACCCTTTACTGACAGGGAAATGTTTAACATGACTGGTGTGTGATTCTTGACCCCATACAACATTATAGCATACGATTATACCTCATTAACTTTGAATAGAGATTCTAAACATTAGTTTATTATTAACAAGATTATGTATTATTAACACTGCGCATTGGATTATTGCATTTGTAAAGAATAATTGTTTCATAAAGTGTAAATCTGTTTCAGTTTATTAAGTAAACCCACTGATTAAATAAAACTGTCTGTGGTTTTTATATTTAATGCCAAATATTGTCCGACTCCACTTAACAGTATAATATTTTTTAAACTTATAAATTTTATGAAGGTTTGAGTAACATTATTTCTGAGAAGTTAAATGTTTTGCAATTTCTATTAATAACCAAATGCGAAGGACAGCGTTTGTTTGAAAATCAGTTTGAGATAAACAGAAACTTATGTAAAAACACCATCATTAACGTGATACTATGTCTATCTCTAACTTTGGCACAGTAGTTATTTGTAAAAGTGTATTCGTAAACCTAAATAGTCTTCGCAAAGCGTGTAAAAAAAATACACAAGGCCTTGTACACAATTAATTATGCTTCAAATAAAATCATCGCTTAGAGAAAAATAAAACAGGCGACAATATTAAAGCAAACAGAACCGGAGTTTGTAAACGTTTTGAAGTGTAATTTTTCTCTGTTGTTTTAACAAACCCTATACACATCATTAAAAAACAATTATATTTATCGATGGGTTCCCGTAAAATGCTTCAAGAAACTAAATGTAATAACAGCTTATCCTTATTCGATACTAGACAAGTAATAGACTTTTCTAATTTCCAAATTGTATAAAGTCATAAAAAAGATTTATGATTTCCATTTTTTAGTTACTAATTTATCTTCTTTTGTTAAAGGCAAAAAGTTTATCAATTCTAATATACTCATATTTGTGATATTCTCCTCGGTTTGTTGACACCCCGCGAACCCAAGGCTTTGATAACTATTTAGCAAGTTTGCACAATTTGCAGGACAAACTTAAGTAAACAGTGAAAATTAATTACGACAAACTTCGTCTGTCCTCAGTAAACTGTCACGAGAAACACAAAGTTTAGTGAAGCAACAGAGAAAATCTCCACTGTGCAGAAAAACTTAAAGTTATGACTATGTTAGTATATTTATAATGGTCTTAATCTCAAACAGCTGAGTCGAAATACAGTCAAATAAACATAATATCAAGAGCCACGAATTTAAAAGAATGTTATATATTAACATCTGAATCTACAGGGATGATAAAATTTTTTATTGATTTCACCTGTCTTTACTTTATTAAGTAGTTTGGACGTAATCCAACTTATAAATCTGAAAATGAAATATTTATGTAGAATTAAGTTAGTAATTCCAGAGAAGCTAGTTGGTCAGTAACATTGTTTTTATATGAAAAGTGTAAGGCCATTGCGAGAACCATCGATGTACAATATACACAACCGACACTGTAAACTTACTGTTCCCGATAAACCGCGTTTATACAGCAGACTTTGTTTGTAGACGCGATTTTCACAGGAAAACAGAATCACTTTTGCCTGTGACGTAAGCTACGTGTCATTTATGAAACGTAACCTACATGGTTACTGAATACGTGTAACGAAATATTATATTCTGCATATCAACAATTTTCAGTCAATGCGGAAACTCTGACAAACAAATGTTATTAATATCAAGCCTTAAATTTATTATAGTGTTTAGTAGCATTATACAACAAAGTTTTGTGTTAGAAGAGTCCAATATATTGTTACACCGATCGTCGTATTGTTCAGTGGAAACAGAATAACTGACACCAACCCCCACGAGGATGAAGGCACTAATTACAAACTTTAATTAGACAACAGTTAAAAGTCAACAAAAGGCATTCTTATACAATATATCGAGTTGAATTTGCCCAACAACTACAATAAATAAATGTCACCTTATTACAGTTTTGAACGATAATCACTTTCCACTAATCCGCAACAATAACTAACACTCCGCATTCTAAGATCGCCAGATCTCAACTGAACTGTGCCGGGTTCCAGAATAATCTTCCATTTTCCGGGCGGCGTGCCGAGATAATCCGCGTAGTTACAGGTGCTAGAACAATCTGTAGACCAGGTCAAAGTCCGACCTTGAACGCAACGTGCCGGCTGCATGCGGTGGCCATCGATATATAATAACACTGGATTGCCGGCTGCGTGTACTGAATTCGGTCCCCTCAACTCTACCCGCGCCCTACCACATCGGGACAAAAGCCACTTCGCCTGAATACTCACAGTATTATCTTAACATTAATTTAACCGATTTGATCGTCCCCAGGCCCGGCTCCACAGGGCGAACCGTGCCACCGCCCAGGGCGGCAAATTTTAAAGGACGGCAGATTCCGGGATGTTAAGTTTTGAAATTGAGGGAAAAAATAAAATTATTTACTTAATTTCATCACAATATGTAAGATCAGTAAAAATTACTTTTGTATAAAGTCAGCGGAGTTTAACGAAGAACCGAAAACTCGCGAACGAGAGAACGTAAGCCTGACTAGTAGTGTGTTGGAGGGGTTATCGAAACAGGACGTGTGACATCACGATCAGCTGATGATCGGAAGTAGTGACGTCACGAACAGCTGGTGGTGACGTCATGAGCAACCGATCGTGAGGTCATTGATCCTGTCATCAGAGTAGATCGTGACGTCACGCTTGCTGGCTCGATACCCCCCGTACTTGTCCGTGTGTGTGTGTGTGTGTATTACACACACACACACACAAAGATTCTGTTAAATTGAGGCGAGTTACAGGTGTTTCCAACGTGCCAGTGAATAGTCTCAGACAACTCGACTACGTTTATGAGTATCTCTACTGCGACAGTGACGTAGCCGGTTACAATCAATCATCTCTCTCTCTCTCTCTCTCTCTCTCTCTCTCTCTCACCCTCTCCCTCTCTCTCTCTCTCTCTCATAACGTGAACAAACTCAGACAACGCACCTCGATACCCTGTCCGATACACAAACGTATATACTTAACTACTATACACATACTTATAATAGGTAACATCCCATTGTGTAGTGTAAAGTCACACACAAACACACATTAAAATATATTGCTATACATAACGTTCGTGCACAGAGTACACCGTTGTAAAGCACGTTGTCTTCTCGCGTTTACCAACCACTCGCTGTAGAAGAACGCTCTGCGCAGCGCGCACCTGGTGAATGTTCCGCCGCTGTCGTCGTCGTTGTCGTTCCGATGTTCCACGATAGGGTACTGTAACGAGTTCGTTAACCGGTCGCTCGCCGTCGGCGCGTTCATTTCGTTGAGGTCGGTAACGTTGCGGTGGTAGGTGTGTAAAAAAGCGGCTTTCTCCTACCCTTTAGTGCAGATCGCGGTGACATTCGAACAGATTTGCGTGATCGTACGCGACACGTCCGTGTACGGAATGTAACCGTCATCCCATCTCAACCGGTGATAGCGCCGTTCCAGCCATTCGTTGGTTCTTATCGTCTTCGCAGTGAGACGCGATAGTTCGTAAGGAGGCGCGAAAAACGCGACCGTAAAACATCGTGTAGACAGGTCTACCGCAGCGAACTCCTTGACAACGTACTCGTTCTGCAAACCTCGGAATGCTTGAAACTCGACGACAGCTGTTCGAACGACCTCGCTTCTCCTTGCGGCCACATGACGAGAAGTGTAACTATTCTAACGCGTACGTGACGTTTTATATTCAGTCCACCATTTTGTTTTTATTCCTTCAACATTCTTTGTCCTGTTCAAGGTTTCGTATCAGCTCGACTACGGTATTATTCAGTATCACAGGTTCCGCTTTCCCTTACATAACGAGTTCATCGTACAAACGGTCGTAAATCACGATACCGCAAAACACGTCCGGTGGGCACACGTATTGTCCTCTCGCAATCGATTCCACGCGATCAATGTACAGTTTAAGTTATGTACAGTTATGATGAGATGTGATGAGAAAGTTATATTTCCAAAACTGTTGATAGCACCAAAAATATGTAATATGACAGAACTCGTGTGTATGTGTTTGGTGCATTAACAGATACTACATTTAAGTATTAAATTATTGGAGTGCATGTCGTTTTAGAAAACATGCAACCTGGATGATTTATACATCGCTCTCTTTTGTAGATTATTTTAAAGGGCTCAGGTGTATACGCTATATTATTAGCCTACGAAGTGGAAGTCGCGTTTTCAGATTTAAATGAAACTAGCTAAAAATTAGTGGTAATAACATACAATTATGTTAGTTGTCGCACAAGAGTTTTGACTGTTCCATCACCGTTTTATTGACAATAGGGAGTGGCTAACTTATAAAGACGCTCTCAAGTAACAATTTGAGAGTCGCCTGTGGGGATAAGAACAACTTACGTAATTTTCAATTTTAGAAGTTCAATACGTTTAACGATTAACTTGTCAAATATTGAGCCTTTCATGTTTTCACATTGTGATATTCTGTATTTTGTAGAAAGAGTGAGCCTTTACGCATAATTTGTAATTTTGACGAAGTTTATTTAACAATTTGCAACTGTATTTGAAGGCGTAGCACGTGCAGTTTTATCTTAAGAAATGTTTAATAAGCTTCAATAATTAATGTTAAGTTTTAACGGAGATTAATTAAATTTTTCATTAGTTTCACGTAGGTTTATTTTAGTACCAAAATCAGAGTTAATATTTGTATTTGATTTTAACGCTTGACAGTTATAACTTTCGATCGCACACCGCTTCATTCATTCTCTCTCTGGTTAACCCCGCGTTTCACCCCTCTGTCGGCCCACAGCTGTGGAATGTTAATTGCCGACATGCGCTGGTTTGCTCCCCTCGGCTGCGTTATATTATCTAGCTTTTCCCATGCGTGTGTCCCCCCTCACCTCGGCCACACTGACGCTCTCTCTTCTACTGCAGTACAGCCCTCGCCTGTGAATAGCCGATGACTTTCATGGCCCAGTTTAATTTTTTTTAATTGGAACCGTTGCGTGGAATCCAGTTGTTAGAACTGTTGCATTGTATCACCGTGAGGCGTTATGGCCCAATTCTACTAGTGTTGACGAATAGCCAGATGCTTTCCTTTGACATAATACATGTTTTATGATCGCAAATTGCGGTTTATTGCTTCGTTATTTTTATTGTTTATTAATTAAATGGTCCTAACGGGTTTTACAGATTTGATTCGAGTCATTTGTTGGTACTGACGACTTGTTACCAAATACATAAAATATTGCTTGTATTAAATTATGCAGATATATTTTGGTATTAACAGGTTTTTTGACCTGACCCCTCCTCGTTCCATTCCCCGCAACCCACCGTTCATACAAATGACAAAGTGTTGACAGGGTCAGTGTTTCGTTGACCGCGGTCGGAGCAACATCTCTCGCTGACTTTCGTGGACGGGTTTGTTTTTTTGGAACTGTTGTTGTTTATTGCTTAATTATTTACGCGCTGTCGTGCAATTCTATCGATGTTTCCGAGTAGGTGGGTCTTTTGATATGACATAATGCACGTTTTGAGATCTCAAATTGCTGTTTATTGCTTAATTATTTTTATTATTTATTTGTTAATGACTTAAATCAGTGTTCCGCAACCGGTGTGCCGCGGCACAATAGTGTGCCGTCACAAGGTGAAAGGTGTGACGCGAACTTTTACCTATTATTGCAATAAGTTAATTGTCGATTTTAAGTAAGAAGGTGCTTGTTTATTCTTTAATACATGCTGATAACTGTTATATTTTCATAGAAATTAAATGTAATTTATTTACTCAATATTGTTGTTATAGTTTGCTTATCTTAAGTTATTTGTATTCTCGCCTGAAATATTGGGCCGATTTGATGGGTTACAGGCGGCAAGCTTTGTGTTCACCGCAAAGAAAGCCGCGTAAGACTTTTAGCAAGCCTTTTAGCGGCCCGCACCAATCATACAATAGAGTTTACGTTCAAAACTCTATTCAAGAGAGTTCTTTGTAACACCGCATCTTTTGTGTACGGCTGGCTGTAAGTGCTTTTAACTAAAATTGCGGGGATTAGCAAAAATTTCCCTCTTTTTTATTATTTTATTGCCTTGTTTTGATATTTGTGCCTGTTTGTCGGCGCTTCTTAAACTTTATTGCTCTTTTCCTTCGCCGAAGGACCCACACATTGTCAGACAACAATTACAGTATTTCAGTTCAGTTCTATCACAGCTGTGCTCTGCAGTAGTGCGAATATTGTGATTGCTACACCAGTCTTACTATTTTCTATTACAGTGTTATTAAACTATTTTTTTTCGATATGGATAAGTTCCTTGTACGGAGTGGTCCGTCCTCGAGTGCAAGTAGTGAAACCATCGAGTCCGAAAAAAAGAAACAGAAAGTAGTTCACCGGCAATATAGTGATAATTATTTATCTTACGGGTTCTTTTGGTGTGGTGAAAAAACATGCCCAATCCCCGAGTGTGTTGTGTGTGGTGAAAACTCAGTAATGCTGCTATGGTTCCCAGTAAATTGAAACGACATTTGTCAACAAAACATTCCTCTCTGTTAAGTAAAGATGTGAATTATTTTCGTCGGTTGTTGGAACAAAATAAAAAACAAGTGACGCTCATGACTACGTCGGTACGTGTTTCGAAAAAAGTACAGGAAGCTAGCTATAAGGTAGCCGAACTTATCGTAAAGGCCAAAAAACCACACACAATAGCAGAAACGTTGTTAATGCCCGCGTGTAAAGAAATGGTAAAATTAGTCCTGGGTTTAGAAGCTGGTACTGGAATTTCAAAAATTCCTCTCTCTGCTGACACAATCAGCCGCCGAGTTAGTGACATGTCCAGTGACATCGAAGACATTATGAAGGAGAAAATAAAGAGCAGTCGAAAGTTCTCACTTCAGATCGACGAGTCCACCGATATTGGCGGTCACGCACATCTTCTTTCCTACATAAGGTATGTTGATGGGGATGTAATTGCAACTAATTTCTTTTTTTGCAAAGAACTACCCGAGCGAGCAACCGGTGAAGAAATATTTCGTATGACTAATGAATATGTGGTCCGTAATGAATTAACATGGGAGGATTGCGTTAGTGTTTGTACAGACGGAGCCGCTTCTATGACAGGCCGAGTGAAAGGATTCGTGGGTAAAGTACGCGAAGTAAATCCTAACTTACGAACCGACCATTGTCTCATTCACCGCGAAGCCATTGTTGCTAAGTCTTTGCCATCTCCTCTGAAAATTGTGATGGACGAAGTAGTAAAAGTCGTGAACTTCATCAAATCGCGGCCCCTAAATATGCGGCTTTTTAACGTTTTGTGTCAAGAAATGGGATCAGAGCACACTACGCTTCTGCTACATACAGAAGTACGATGGTTATCTCGAGGTAAAGTGTTAACGCGAATGTTTGAACTTAAAGAGGAGGTACTTGCATTTTTGACTATTGAGGGGCATGAGTATGCGGATTTATTTGCAGGTGATGAATGGGTATCTAAGTTGGCATATCTTTCCGATATTTTCGTACACTTGAATGAACTAAACAGAAAAATGCAAGGTAGAAACGAAAATATTCTGACTAGTATGGATAAGATTCAAGGATTTATTAATAAGTTAAATTTGTGGATACAGACAATAGAAAATGGATCGTGTGAGATGTTCCCAACTGTATGGCCCCTTGCTGACGATAATAAAGTGTTGATGGACTTAATTAAAGAACATTTAGTACTCTTGCAGCAGAATTTCAAAAAATATTTTGGAGAGAGTGTTGAAGATTTTGACTGGGTTCGTGATCCATTCATTATGGATTCGAAACATCTTCCGAATAATTTAGGCTTACAAGAGGAACTGGCAGATTTGAAAGCAGACAGAACATTGAAATTAAAATTTTTCGAAGTGCCTTTGGAAACATTTTGGTTGTCAATAAACAGTGAATACCCGGCTATCTCCGAGATGGCAGTTAATGTGTTATTACCATTTTCAACTACATATTTGTGTGAACTGGGCTTCTCGACGTTGACTGAAATTAAAACATCAAAGAGAGAGAGACTCAAATCCATCGATGAAGAAATGAGGCTTGCTTTGTCAACGATTCCGCCACGAATCAGCCGTCTGTGTGCAGCTAAGCAGGCTCAAGTATCACATTGAAGGTATGAGTAGAGTTATTTACTTTAAAATTCGTATTTTCTACAGTGAATTAAAGTTAATAAATTGTTAATAAATGCATGAGTCTATTCCTGTTTTATAATAATAATAATAATAATAATAATAACAATAATGATGATAATAATAATAATAATAATAATAATAATAATAATAAAAATTGATTACATAACGACGTAATATTTCGTAATTATATTAAGATTCATATGATTTTGAGGGGACAGACATTTTGGTGTGCCGTGTTGAGTCTAGGCCCGTCTGGGGTGTGCCGTGAGTAAAAAAAGGTTGCGGAACACTGACTTAAATGGTGCTACCTGGTTTGTTTATGTTACATAAAAATTTGCTTGTTTTAAATTATTTTGGGCTCATTCAATTATGGGGTTGTACAATTCCTAACAATGTACTTCCTACAGTTTTCCGTTTGTATGTATGTTTTTTTGGTATGCACGTTATTTTCCCCCTCCTCGTTCGTTTCCCGGCTACCCACCATTTATACGAATGACACAGCGTTGACAGAGTCAGTGTTTCGTTGACCGCCGTCGGAGCAACATCTCTCGCGGACTTTCGTGGACCGGGGTTTTTTGACATGGAATCCATAGGTATGTAATGTCTTACTCGCACGTTTCGCGAAAATCGACCGTTATGTTTCAAATGTACTTTCGGCATACCACTATCTCACAAACCGCTCAACCAATCCCAGCAAACCAGGTGTCAGGTGATCGAGTCACTCGGCCCCCTTCCACCAATAGTACTGAGAATTTTGACAACTGACTTCAGTCGCCTCTAGGCTTTGTCTGCGTGAGGGTGTTTTTGCGCCGAAAATTTCTAAATTGCTCCACTTAAACTTAAATATCTCGAGAACTACAAGTCCGATCGCGAAAATACAAAGTGCATTGTGATCCTCAAAACTAAAGCTCTTCAATAACACCAATTCCGAGTACCAGAAGCACTCACAGAAAATAATAACAACATTTGAACTCAAAAATTTGAAATGCCTCGACCTAAAAATCGCGATAAAACTCGAACAAAATATTTCAAACCGAAAACCGGCAAATCCTATGCAGAGCGTCAACAGGCCTATCGTTTGAGACTAAAATCAAAGAAATCGGCTTAGAAAATGGCAACCATTTGAAGATTGACGAAACACCGTCAGCGCCCAAGCGGCCCGCATCTCCGATACCTGGGTCCCCCCAAAGCGACTCAGATCGAGCGTACGGCTAGCTATCAAGAAAACAGACGATGAGAACATTAACAACTTGTGCTTCGGCAACATTGGACCCTCGATGCTCTGCGCAGAACAGCCCGGTCCAAGTCGCCGCTTCAAAGGAGTCGACGAGGAATTCTCTAAGCACTTTATTAACAATCCGTTCGGCTCGGTGTGTGGGATCTGCGATCGCTTGTGGTTCAAGAGTGATCTAAGACCGTGCGTACCATCATACATAAGTCTCTTGGCCACAGTATTCGGAGCGGACGAGTACTCAAGTGCGAGTAATATGGAAGGCGTGTGCTCTACGTGTGTTGCAAGTCTGCCCATGATTCCATGTCTACCGGTAGTCCCACGACTTCCAGGTTTAAATTTTTTTTATTGGATCTGTTGCTGTTTATTGCTTAATTAGTTACGCGTTGTTGTGCAATGCACTTGTTAAAACTGTTCCATCATGTCACCTTGAAACAGTATGGTGCAATACGTGTTGTGTAGTTACACTCAATATTCGAACAAGAGGGGGGGATTGTCCGCCTATATAAACAGGGCTCGTTAATTATAGCGTTCAGTCTTGTGTCGACAGTCGCGAGCGACGCTTCGTCCGGAGCGCGAGCCCGACCACCAGCACCGAGACCGAGACCGAGATCGAAATGAACGAGACCGAGACCGAAATATTTTGCGAGAAATTCGCACGCGCGCACACACACACACACACGGACAAGTACGGGGGGGTATCGAGCCAGCAAGCGTGACGTCACGATCTACTCTGTGACCGGATCAATGACCTCACGATCGGCTGTTCATGACGTCATCGCCAGCTGTTCCTGACGTCACTACTTCCGGTCATCAGCTAATCATGACGTCACCCTTCCTGTTTCAATACCCCCTCCAACACACTTCTCTGACTTTTTCGAAGCTCAAACTTGTTAAAACTTATCTCAGATCGACTATGTCCGAGACTCGCCTGAATGGTCTGGCGACTATATCTACAGAACGTCGGTTAGCTGAATCACTTGATTACAACGAAGTCATAAAGGAGTTTGCCAGTGCAAAAGCTTGACGAATATTGTTTAACTAAAGTATATGATACATTACTTTTGTTATATTTCGATCATAATGAATTTTAGTTAGTATTTTAATTTTAAGTCATCACATAGGCATACATTTTTATTGTCTCACGATTCCTTGTATTGTCTCTACAGTTTTTATTGTAGTAGTTCGCCGCATCGTAAACGCGAAAAAGTTCTAATTATTTGATAAACACAACAATGTAAACATTCCTAGTCATCATTTGAAGACAATCGCCATATCTTTAGAGTAGGTCTAGTGTGGGTGAATGTGTTCAGAGTTAAAATAGGGAGGGTGCACAGGGCGGCAGAAGCTCTGGGGCTGGCCCTGATCGTCCCATAAAAAGTCTTGTGATGAAAATTGTGTATTTCATATCAATCAGATTAAATGGAACACTTAAAAATAATGTAAATATAAATTTAATTTCTGTTATTTATAATAGAAGTTCGTGCATTTTTTTGTTTCATCGGTGCTGATCTATGAACAACAAACAAGTTACCGGTAACATTAAAGTTATGCATATACATTTTCGCTAACTATACCGGTTTGTTAGGGTGTAATAATTACTCCTTTTTTATAATAGTTTTTTTTTCAATAAAATAAACTGACTAAACAAGAATAGTAATGAAAACAAAATTGTTTATTACATAGTTTTACATTTTTTTACATTGATGATTATTTACAACAAAATCTTAGTTTACAGCCTATCTGTGTTTAATTACAATTTATCTTACTATTTCCAATCAAAATAATATATTATATTTATTATAAAACTTCAATATCTTAGATTATGAATAGCATATTCCAATGATGGGTTAAACATTGCTAAATAAAACAAACTTATTTAATTTTTGACGTACACCAAGTTTCGAAAACATAGCGGTTTATATTATTCTTTACCTATACTAAAACATACAATTTTGTAAAATAAACTACCTGTTAACATAACTAACCTAATTTCATGAGTGTCTTCACCATAATCATTGTTAGAATTATGGCCTTTAAATATGTTATTAGTAAAGATTGTACACACTAATATAATAATCTTTTTTGTATCTAAATTGTTTTTCTCAATGTTTTGTTTATTGTTCAAAAGGAAGTACATAAATTTTACTACCCTGATTACATCGGAGGAAGCCCTGTCCAAATTTCCTTTTGAAATATAATCAACAAAATGGCTAAGGTTGCTGTCATCGGCTGTCAGCTGTCTTATACATTCTTCACATTTCAACTTAGAACTAATTTTTCTGACAATGAAACCAGACAAGTAGAAAAGAATATTATCTTTATAATAAGAGTTTTCATTTTCCAGCAGACATTTAATGTTTTCAGTGTCTTCTTTATATACGTGGACTGAGTTTAGGTCCACTGTTTTTTCTTCTTCTGCAAAACTCATAACAGTTTTGGAATGTCATGTCAAAGCTCAAACAGTTGCTTTTGTCCGAACCTTTAACGCTGTTCCTGAACATGAGTTTCCTCAAGGCCCATTGAAACTGCTTGACATTAGGATTGTTATTATGTTCCCCTCGAGATCTTAAGTAGGAAAATAACAGGTCCAAATGATCTTGAGAAAACTTGTAAGTCAAAATATATTTGAATTGTAAATCATTTAATAATCTGTTTGACAGACTCTTTATTGTCTTTGTAATAAATCCACGTGCAAAAATGTTTTCCTAGGGTGCCGCAGAACCTGAATATTTTCATTTTTTAACGTCGTTAAATATGCCAAAAAATTATGTAACATTTTAGTGTCATTTTCTAAATTCTTCTTCTTTATTTGCTGTTTGAAGTGCTGCTCAAATGGGTCCCTGCTACTAAAATAATCGAATAGTCTGTCTATAACTATAACTGTAACAATAATCAAAATTAAATTATATCAATCAATTAACAATTATACAATTAAATAATCAAAATTACATAACAGTTTCGTTTACAAACACCGACAAAATTTCCGAACTGAATTAAGTATCTAGTTAACAGAACACGAAAGCACGGCCGCGTCCAATGTGTAAACTTGTGCTCAGTGACGCCTTCTTGCCTTTTTGTGGTGGGGGGCTGCTGCTTTCCGCCGGACCGTTTTTGCGCTTTCACTCCCACCTAGCGCGCTATCCAGTGTTATTATACATCGATGGCGGTGGCTTGTCGAATAACGTCTGGAAGGGGTATTTCCCATGACCTAGAATAATCCAGAGCGTTACGTAATTCTGCCGGGCCAATATACGTCCAAGGCGTCATGTAGTCATATCTATTCCCTCAGCATACCAATATTTACATTAACGTAAACGACCAGTGACATATACATTGTTAATATGATTAATACTATTATCACTCGACCGAAAAGAACATTTCTGTCCAATTTATTTTTAGTTGTTTTTACAATCCGCTCATTGAGCTTACTCTCATTTATGTTAATGCTTTCATGAATTTATGGCCATTTATGTTACATACTTTTGTGTTACAAATAACACAAAAACGTATTAAGAGATGTTGTAGAAAAAAACATTAAAAATTTTTAACACAAATAATTAGTTATAGAAACTGCTTTTAATAAAAAAGTATAATCTGACACTTCCTATGAATTAAATTCTCTTGCATAGTATAGGCTACCTGGGTTTCAAGGGACATAGTAAAACTACGAGAAAAATAGTACTGCTAACTGCATCTTCACTCTCTCCGTCTAGAGGAACGTGACAACAGGTTCGTCTTTCCCGCCTCTACAATCGAGTATAAATGGTACCTCACAGGATTAAATTTGTTTACTATTTCTACTTATTCTGCTGATTGAACACTGTAATCAATACGTAGTCATTCACGCCATAAAGCTTTGGTAAGTACTTAAATTGTTAGGATTTGTACGGCATTTAAGTGACGACAATTTAATACCATAATATTGTTACGACATCACAGAACAATCTACGTGTTTGTCGAATGTGCCAGAAGAATCTCGATGTAACGCGTGTGTTGTACGTGCTTGTCGACGCATTTTCGAGAGGTTTCTCGAAGGCGCCAGCCGCGCGGACTGTGTCCGTTAATTACGTAGTTCACACGAGCGCTAAGACGCAATTAGGAACATTCTGGTCTGTGAGCGCAGGTATAAATACATGGCGGCAGCGGCCTTACGTCAGTATTAGTGCGATATATTGACAGCGCGGTTCGAGAGTTATTGTCGGGCGAAATTACTGTGCGCGTTCAAGTGGTTATTACTTGAGTGTTGTGTTTTATAATCGGACGGTAATTGTAATACAATTGTGTTTAATTTTAGTGGAGATTTTATTGCGTGTGAACAATTTTTATTTGATTTGTTGTAGAGACTGTGTTGTTAATTACGAACTGTTAACTGTGAAAATTAAAGCTGGTAATTAGTGACTTAATTGGTGTCTTGTATTTTGTTGTTTTCCACTGTACCTACGACGATCAAGTAGACCGTCGTAACAATATCATAATATATTCTGTGTACAATATTTAGTGAGATATATAACGTCAGTAGCAGCAAATTTTCTTCATGTTACTGTACATCCAGGTTAATCCTAGACCACTATAACTTCCAAAATAACAGGTTCTCCAGCATCGCATACAGTATTAAGCTAACACGGTATTAGTCACGATGGCCTCTCTCTACTTAGGATTATAGTCTTTAAAGTCCGCTTTACCCGTAAGGCTTTGTTACTTTACAAGCCTACTTAATTAAGTCACACACATATTCACAATCCTATCCTTCACGATATTGTAATTCGACTCCAAAATTACTGCCATTTCTTATCACTTTTAGTTTTTTATTACGAATTTTAATTACACAATATACCTAAATATTCCATAAACACACAGGGTAAATATATAGGAAACTAGAACAATAGGGAATTATAAAACGTGAAGAACAGGAAAAATGAATTAAAGTAATGTATCTGAATAGACAAAAGCCAATGCAATATACACTATTTCTTGTCTGCCAGTAATGTACGTATTTGAGAATACTACACCTCACAAGTATAGACCTACATTAAGTCCTTGCGTACACTAAGCCTCTTAAAACGATACGTAAATACAAGGCTACAAACTAAAGTTACTAACATCAAAGCTATATATGAAATACTGAGAAAATAGAAAGACGTAATAGGATGGTTGCAGACTTGAAATACGTATTATTATTGCTATATTAAATTTTGCTATATAGTCTAATACGTGTTTTTTTCTTATTTCTATGAGAATTAATAATTTAAAAAATCCAGTCCACTGCGTTTACTGCTTTTCATGCTCACTGAAGTGCAGATCTGTTTAAGATTTAAAGATTCTCTGTTTCACAGACTATTTATTCAAATTTACCATTACTAAAAAAAAAATAATGATAAGAGAATACTCCAAAAGAAAACATGAGGTTGTCTCCAAACAGAACTCACGTATTACTGAAAAAATGTTACTGTTCTCAACATTTATTTCACTCTGTTCAATTACCTATTCCCAAAGTTATATTCATATTTAATCTTCTTATGTGTTATAATAGAATTCAGGTAGACAAAATGAACTTAGATACGTTGTTTGATGTTATTAAAAATCAGAAAAATTAAATTAGTTATATTAAAATTAATTTAAAAGTGTGTGTGTGTGTGTGTGTGTGTAACATTGTATACGTTTTATTAAGTATATTTATATATATTGCACAAAATGTACAAAATACAGGATGGGGTTACAATCACCTACTATTTTTTTCTCATCGGTAAACGTTTCTACCGTAGAATGGAAACAAATTATTATAACTTAACATTTGAAATTCTGTCGTGAATTTCCCCTAGCAAAGTAATGAGCATCATTAAAACAATTGCTAAGACTACTCTGCAGTGAGGAGAAATCAGAATAGCGGTTACTTTAATACTTTACAATGTTCTCAACTGTCCAAAGGTTACAGCACGTGTATTAAATGTATATGCTGCGTTTATCATTTTAGCGACTGCTTCCAGACGTAAAATTGCCATTAAATGTATAATTTACTAATATTTTTCGCTTATGTACTTGATATAAAACACCATTAAGTAATATTTGTTTAATGAGCTCGCATTCATTGAAATAAAGATAATTTGCATCCATTTGCATCGAACATTTGCATTCCAATCAACGCAGATATAATTTGGAGGCCTAAAAGTATTAGTCACATGGCTGTCTGAGACAATGCACAGAGTTAATGTCACCTGTTAAATATGAACACTTGTGAGGCATCTACTGACCACACCAGCGGCACAATATGTCTTCCCAAAGTATAGAGTTTTCCTTGTAAGTGAAAACACTAAAACCCAACGTTGAAATCACCATATGGGCTCAAAGAATTATGATATTCGATAATTTAAGTCGAATAATTTATTAAAGATAACAATTTATTAAACAATTGTTTAACATTATTAAACATTTATTTAACAATTAAAGATTAACTTATTTATGTAGAAGTGACAGCTCCATGCGACTGCTAATTTGATACTTTCCAACAACAAACTATTGTAACGTGACGGTTCCCTCAAAATAAAGATAAATCTTATATATTGTAAAGTGACGGTTCTCCCAAAATCAATATCAAACTTATATATGTTAAAGAGTAGAAATATGCCAAAGTGCATAACCCAACCTAATTATTAAAATCAATTGAAGTACAGAACAATAGAAGTACTTAGTTTATGTTGAAAGTTATATGTTGTAAAATGTTTGTTTTAGTTTATAAAAAGGAAATACCATAGTCAAGTAAAGTATATAGGGAATGTCACAGCATTGTAATACCTATGTCTGTTAAATGCTGTAGGTCATAATGCCTTAAACATAGGTAAGACTCATGTCACATTAGGCATAAATGATTAATGTTATATTGTAAAGTGTAATGAAAACTATATCAAAATATTGTAGCGAACATCTGTGGCATAAAATTGAGTGATTATTAATAAGGAATCCTGAACTAAATATCCTATTATAGAACTTGTCAGGATGACAACTAATGTCTTTAAAGAATTACCAATATAGTTGGTTGAATTATGGTATAAAATTTGTATTATTATTATTAAACATCATGAAAAAACTGTTAAAAAGAAACATTTCAAAATGCTTACTATGTTAAGTGAAGAAAAACTGTTTAGTTAAATGTTACAGTATATAATTTGTATTATTATTATTAAACATCATGAACAAACTGTTACAAAGAAACATTTCATGATGATTACTATGTTAAGTGAAGAAAGACTATTTATTTAAATGTTATGATAGATAATTTGTGTTAATATTAGTAAGAATCAGGTATAAACTGTTACAAAAAAAAAACAGGTCATTATGACTATTATGTTAAAGTGTATATTACATAAATTAAGAAATGGCCTAAAAATGTTATTGTGTAAAATTGGTGTTTGCAATTAGAGTAAGTTTCAGAAGAACTGTAGTAGGGGAGAGAGTATAATGTAAACCATAAAATGATTGTATCTTATACAAAAACAACGTATATTAGGAAAATTAAGGATGTTAAAGTGCATAAGACAATTATGTTAACATTTGTGATAACCATTACTAATATTAATGTATTCAACTGTTATTAGTACATTGAAAGTGAATAGGAATTGTTTTAAAGCATTAAGGGCACAAAAAGTGCACTTTTAAATATGAAACATAAATTTAAATAAAAAATCCAAAATTGTAACTTCAAAGATACTGAACAGAAATCCATCTTGTGAGGTGTCTAAATAATAATCAGTGGAAAAGGGGGAATTCATTAATAACCATCTCATTAAAATTAGATTTAGTATAAGGTGGGAGTTTCAAAATAATTATTTGATGGTATATTGGAACTAGAAAAACCGACGCCATCAAATGACAATGCCTAGGGCTTCGACCAATCGGAATTTTGCAAGTTTTGGTCCAGGAAGGCAGAAAAATCAACCCACGCCAGTTAGTTGATTGTTACACTTCGAAGAGAAAAGAACACACTCCCTGTATTACTTGTGTCCAGGAAATTGTTAACGAGTATCGAACACCAGACAGGTTAGGTGACCAAGATATATTTGTGAGTTATGAAATTAAGTGAATAACCTAATCCGTGAATTGTGAAGAGTTATTTAACAATATTTAATTGTGAAAACAACTTACCCGAGTTTAAAAAAGTGTATAATAATTGGTGAAATCAACTCAAGTCATTATTTCTATATAACCTAAGTGTGACACTAAGTATTAATTATACACTATTTTTATATTTTGAACTATCACTGAACCACTTAACACTAACACTTTTGTAATCATTAATTGTAAGATATTTTTGTGTACACTTCGAATTAAGAAGTGAATTTGTGGTTAACCTAAAAAGACACTGAACATTATTATTTTGCACCACTGAAAACTGTTCGTGGATGAATATTAAGTAATTATTTAATTTATGTAATAGATCAAAGATTTGTGATGTTTTGTACTTCACTAAGGACATTTTTCGAGTAAATTATTGTAGTCACAAGAACCCATAGATTTGTTTACATCAAGTTGAATTAACATACAATATAACCTATTTCCCTGAGAATTTTCGATATTGCCAACATCTGTGCTAGTAATTGTACATATAGGGTAATTGACTAATAACATTTAAAGAATATTTATTTCTTCTATAATAAAAGAATATTGAAGTAAACGAATTTATTGTTGTTTTTAATTATTTGGAATTATTAATAAAAGATTAAAAAGACGTGTGCTCGGGTCGACAGAATTCGAAGCGAAGTCTGGTGGCGACTTTGGGTACCAAGGTGAGCATCGATAATAAATTATATTTTAAATTATTATTCATTCCAATTAATTTTTAAAGTACCGGTAATTCTACATTTTAAAAGCCAAGAGTTACTTAATTATTTTTACATTGGAAATAAAATCAAATCATTAGAAACAATTTTTTTAAGAAACATAATATATTAGATTAAAACCTCATAAAATTAGCTTACAACGTTAGGCGTTAAAGAAGAATTGATTTATACAACAAAAGATTTAATTGAAATTTATTTTATTTTGTAATACAAATTTGGTGCTTCAAACGTAAGGCATATAAGCACATTGACATTTATTTAATTTTACATATTTGGCACCAACAACTTGGGGCTCTAAAAAATACAACTGATATTTGAAAATTAATTTTTTTTTTTTTATTGTACACTATTTACTACTAATTACCAAAGTCCGTAACTGCCAAATTTTACAACTAGTTTCCCGATACCAAACCTATCTGATACATACGGCAAATATACAACTATACACAGGAATGGCACTATAACATGACTATCACTAATGCGGGTTTATAATAAAATATTACTACTAGTAATTTTATACAAACCACTATGTTGTCTTTGGTATTGACGAGCGCTTTCGGCAGTCAAGCCATCTTCAGGTCATTTACCACCCAATTTCAGTAAATGACCTGAAGATGGCTTTACTGCCGAAAGCGCTCGTCAATACCAAAGACAACACAGTGGTTTGTATAAAATTACTAGTAGAAATATTTGAGACCACTAACACTCCAATACAACAATAAAATAAAATATTACTTAATCAATTATCCTTTCTTCTCGTGAACAGACGTTATCACTTTTTAAATTCTATATATTACTATTTCTATATATATTATTCTATTCTATATATATTATTCTATTCTATATATATATTATTTTAAGTTAATATAGGAACCCGATACTGACAGCAAAGGACCAGATAAGGAAGACGAAGAAGAAGCCAATATAGGATATGTAATAGAAAAAACTTTATTTTCTTAATTTTTAAAACTAATAAAAATTAAATATATATCTTTAACAATTAACTGATTTATAATTTAAACAAATATTGTAACAATCCTTGTGGTTACAAAATAAAATCTGTAATAATGTTGTAACAAATTGAAATAAAAAAAATAATTTTTATTTCAAAAAAAAAATTTTCTGAAAAATAGTTTTTGTATAATTTATGTTCCTAATATTTAAAAAATATTAGTGGTTATTGTTTTGGGTGTAGAAATTGAGTGGTATTATGTTTCTTAGTGTAATAGTGTCACTTTCTGTAAATTTATTTAATGATAATCTGGTTAACTCCAGTCCTAGTCGAAAGACGGCTCTCTTCTTCTTCTTCGCGAAGCGTTCGTTATTTCGTATTTACCGCCCTTCGGTTAGTTGGAGTCTTCGATTCATTCATTAGTTAATTATTTTAAAGAAAAATTAAAGTCAAATTGCATAAACAGAAAGTTTATTAACAAATAATTAAGTTTATCAATAAGACTCGATATTATACAGCAGTAATCGACTCACTCAGGGCCGGTCGATAAAAAAGTTTACATTGGTAGTATATAAAAATATATAGTGTTCTTTGAACGGTTATTTAAGAATAGTCAGAGAAGGGTATGGACAGGAAAGTATAACACTTACAATGATAAATGCCTTAATATTAAACAATACAATGTTATAATGAATAAATAAAAGTTTATATATAATATTTATTCAAACCATAAGCAGCAGAAATTCGTTTCTTTACAGCTGGAGTAAGATGACGACGATTCAAAATGGCAGACTGGCGCATGCGTAGTGGAGCCTCTAACCTTGACGAAAGATTTGTTTAAATAAAGATGTCTTTTCTCCGTTTAAATGGTCTCAGCAATTGTGTATAATAGTTCTGGAGTATTTTGAGTGTCACTGGTGTATGGTTTAATAGTTCACTTGGTGTAAATTGTTGTTATTGTGTCTATCTCACTTTGTCTATATGTGTCGGGTTTAACCTTGATTGTTCGTCTGTAAATTGTGTGGTATTAGTGTTATTTCAATTAATTAGGCGTATGTGGTTCTGTTTATTGGTGATACACTGTTCGTATTTTAATTTCACCGGTTCACAAATAAAAAATAACTCAAAATAAAATTTTATAAAATTTTCACCGAACTCGGTTTATACTGATAGTTCGCCATTATAGGTTATTTCTAACAAATAATCTCGTTAAAGTACACTCGTCAACGTATAATAATGAACTGTTCTCATTTCCTTCGTCTCCTGAAAATCTTAGCCAATTTAATATATATTATACATTGTTTCAAAGTATCTTAGCTTCCGATACATTTTATTTTAATACATTATACTCGGAAAATAATTTCGTTATTAATTAACTGTACGAAATACTAAATACATATTCGGTTTCTTTATTCTATTCTGCTTATTTTGATACTAATTAATATAGTTTTACAAAGTTTTCATTAAAAAAATTATATTCCTTACATTTTGGAAGGTAGGCCTAATTTTATATTTCCTGTTCTCTAAGCAAATAATAGCCATTTTCTCTGATATAATTATTATTCTATTAAATCTGAAATTGGTATAATTGTTTATTCTTACTTAATTTCTTGCAATTTAGTTTATTAATGGTTGTTTTTAAATATAATTCATTTGTCTATGACTCCTCCTCTGATAATGTCAGTTAGTACATTCCATTTTTATTTGTAATTTTACCTATCTGCTGACCATATCTTTATAAAGTATTATTTACATGGTATTACTATATGTTGGGTTTATCTTACATAAATATTATCAGTTTAACTGGTCTATAGGACTAGCTTTGTTAATTATTCTGCAGTCTAAATTCATTATATGGCCTAGATTTGATGTGTTGCTATTTGCAACATTTTTACTAATATAGTTAGTTTGTTTCCTTCTCTGACTTTCTATTCTTATATAATTTATTAACAATTTGTTCCTTGACTATTATAATAGTGAATATTGATTTTACAATTAAAATACAACACTTATTTACTATGAGAACTGGTACTTTGAATCATACCTTTTATGTGTACTGATTACACCTAGTAACATAATAAAAACATTTTATATAACACAGGGAATGGTATCTTCATTTAGATATGGCATTCCTAATTTAAATTAATAACAAAATAATATTTTATAACTATAATACTGCTTAATACTAAATCTTATTTATCTAGTTAATATATGGAATAGGAACAGAACATATTGGTTCCATATAATGGTTAACACTTTCTTAAAACTATTTATTTACAGTCTTATCTGTACTTCCCAATTTTAAGGATGTATTCCCCGTCTTTAAGTATAACACAAGCTCGCTGTTTATATTATTCATTCTATGGAATGTTCTTATAAACAGTGGCATTTTATTATAAATATTATTCCCTAATCTTTCCATATTACTTAAGTAACTATTATTATGACACTGTTCAAAAACACTTAAAGTTATTTACTGGCACGGTAACTCATGTACCTTTTCAAAGTTTATTGATTACAATTTAATAACTTACACTTGTCCCTGGTTATTTATTGATATTATCACTAGTCCTTTTCTAGTTTTACAACATGAAATATTTAACCATGGGGGAACTGTGAAGGTTTGTCTATATAAACTACACAATAACTTTTTTGGGTGCACTGTTACTTAATACTCTAAACACTTTTGGTTTTTGTCAGTTTTACATTAGTATATGGTTTTTTGGGGTGTTATACTTTCTTTTGGGACCTTCATTTATTTTTGGGGTTTTTTGGTTTTCTCCCTATGGGGTTTCTATTTGGTATTGGTCGTTTCACTTCCTTTTTTCTAGTGGATCTTCACTGGTTTCTTATTCTTCAGTATTTTTGTTCATTCTATATTTCTTCTTTCTTCTTTCTTCGTTCTTCAGTACCATTTCGCTTTATATTCTTTTGTTTACTCTGGTCTGTTTTCTTTGTCAGTTCATTTGGTCTGGGTATCTTCATTGCCTGCTTCTATCCTACCTGGGTAATATTGTTATTCACATTTTAGTTTTCTGGGTTTTTAATTTGTAGTATATATATTATTTGCAGATTTTTTCTTTATGTTTACTTTTCTTGTGATTATAATAATTCATAGTGCTTTTTAATTGACTCTCATTTGGATATTCCATATATTTGAGTTTTATTAATGATCATTTAGTAATTGATTTATGTGGATTATCTGTCATGCTACAGATTGCTCTCTTCCAGAAGTGATTAGTTCAGATCATACTTAGTTTGTCTGAAATAATTGCTTATGAAATTTTATTCTAAATTATATTTCTTTACTTCCTTCATATTTCTAAAATTTTTCTTCTTTATTTTTGAGCTCAGCGATATTTCATTATTAACTGGATTTTTCTTGATAGTAATAGTCATCTGATGTTCGTTATTTTTTATTTTTCCATTTTTTCCTTAACTTGGTTCTTTATCCTTGGGATATTTATTCCCTAAAATTCCCTAACACGTTAGCTGGGGCAGTTCAGAGGGGCACTGTAGGCTATACTTCTCTGCTGGCCATACTACGTCATTTATTGATTACAGAGGCACATCATCTCTGATCAATATATAATAATACTGCTGGACTTATCTACAGACAGTTATTAATAAAAATTACATAAGAATAGTCCACCTTATGACTATAAAAAAAAAATTAAATATCTTTGGATACTGCACTTCGTATTTGAACAGATCTATTAATATTTCTATCTTAGTTAATTTCTATCTCAGTTATTTTTCTCAATGGTTAGCTCTGCTGGCATCTTATTTCTCCTTATGGTTGGAAGCTGGATTAATATAATTATCATTTGTTATTCAGCGTAAAGTTGTTATTTATTTTAATTCTCTGTCATACCTTGACTGTTATTACAATCTCCTTCTGGTCATTGGTAGCATATATTTTGTATTATATTTTTCTTAATAAGTAGAAAATAAATAAGTGTTCCCTGTACCTTTGTTATAGTAAAACATGAGCAATTAATGTATTGTCTCTTGTTGCTACGTCAACTTATTATTTGGAAATACCCGCTATAATTAGTTAATTCTATTTTCAACACCTTTAAAATTTGTCGACAAGTTTTCTGTTTAGTTTAGTAAGTAACTCCTGAAAAATATACTATTCAAATTTTAACCCCTTCATCCTAACTCAGAAAGGAGAAGAATCAGTGCTTTTAGTTATAAATTTCAATTTCTTTTTAATTAAACCTTTCTCAGCTTGGATTAAGAAAGCTAAGAAACTTGCACACATCTGCGACCTAAGGGAAACCTGCCTACCGAATATCATGGGCAAAAGTTTAGAGGTTCGGGACATATCATGATCATGTAGTTAATGAGTCTCATTTGGATTTTATTCACGTAAGCCTACATTGAAGAAATAACAGTGTGTTGAGTTCTACACCTTTCCCGTTTATTTTGAAAATGAATGTGTACTTTTAATTTATCTAGTTAAATTATATATTAATTCCAAAATCCATCATTACATTGATTATTAGAAAGATCTGGAGGATAAGCCTTATAATACGCACTGCTCTGACACGTCGTATTCAGTATATTAAAAAAACTATCTATTTTGTGTTAGAGTTCTTAGAAATGATTTTCTGGAGCTAAGAATAAAGCTTTATTTACGCGCACAACAACAATGACGGCAGAAGCGGATTCTAAATACCATTCATCTTAAATTCCATTGTGTTCTCTTCTGTAAACTACGTATGAATTGTCTGTAGTTGCTGGGAATTTTCTCTACAGCTCTGAAACCACTGACGTAGTGGATTTATAAATTTCACGGCGAAACACTGTTCACTATACTACATTTTAATTACAACTTGGTAAACTGCTGTAGGTAATATGATTGACACTATGAGTCATTATACAGTCCAATTATGTTTGTATATATTTAACTTGCATATAGACTTACAGATAGGCTATAGGCCTACGTGTATATATAATAAAAACTGAGGTACTTTAATTAATTATATATAAATAAGACTACAGGTAATATAATTGAGCTAATATACAAGAAATTTTAAGAAAATTAATAGTTACTATAAAGCAAAAAGATGAATACAGTTAAGTAATTAATAACAATAGATTTATTATTGTACCATTAAAAATTAGTAGAAGTGACCGCCTTTGTGGGTGCCTATGTGAGCCATGCAGTATACGTACAAGTAAGGTATGTATTTATAAGTACGTGCTGGCTGGGTTCGAATCCCAGATCTAAAGATCAGAAGCCAAGCGTCATATTCGCCGGCCTACTAAGGCAATTAAATAATACAGTTTATAAAATTTTAATCAAAATGGTTTCCTGAATTTCTGCAAATCACAAATGTCAGGGCGTTTCACGAAGTAACGAAAATACTTCAGAATAAATTCCACAAATGAAATAAAATAAAAAAGATTATATAAGCATAGTCTGAAAACGTTCTGTAAACAATTAAAAAGTGTCCAGTAACGTTAACTCTTAAAGTTAAATGTAACTACTTCAGATTTATATTTTGAGATTATACTAATTTTATGACAAAATTGATGATTTTAGGGTATAAAAAGGTAGATAATTCAGACAACGAAACCAACAAATTAAAAATTGAATCATATTATAGTAGAAAATATGAATGTAATATAGGCCTATATATATATATATATATATATATATATATAAACAATTAAAAGATTTAATTTAATCAACAACAGAAAATGCGTTTGTTGTTGGAACATTTTGGAAATTTATATTTCTGTAAATTTATATTTAAATAAAAATAATAATTTATTAATAAGCGAACAATCCAGATTAACACGGAATATGATATTTTTTTTTAATTATAAATCAAAAATTCGAAAACTTCCAGTACATATTTAATAGTAAACATTTAATTTAATATTTAGGATAGTATTATAAATTGACATTCGATCAAAATTAATATAGCAACAAATAACAACAAAGTTCACCGAAATCTACACAACTAAATAAAGCAAAACAAAATAATTACTTCCATAGAAACATATTATAATGAAATAAAGTAATTGCGCAATCGTCGCAATCTTTAAACTCTCAATACAATAACACATCCTTCAATGGCAAAATTTTCCGTCATAAGTGAGCACAGTATAGGTAATCAATTTACAGCACAGTTTACTCTCGTCACAAGTAATGTGATTACATGTCGGGACCGCGACGTGCCGCTCTCAACGCGTTTCCAGTTTACGGCTGCCTCGATCCGACGTATAAACGTTTACTGCACTCTCTGCAGCTGCCTGCAAGCTTTCTTTCATTAGAGTGTAGGTTTTTATTGCTTTTCAACACCATCTGCACTTCGCACTGTTGCCATACCATAGGATATTATCCTATGCGAATAGTACGCTACTTCTGAACATACATAGACTACTCTTATTTTATAGCACCAGCTGGTCCATAGAGTTCAGTTGTTCAGTGAACCGCAAGCGGAATTTCGAATATGCCACGTATTCTTTGCATTTTTTTATATGTATGTAGTTATATGTTCGCCTAGTGAGATTCATATTACTTTTAATGTACACGTAAATGCTGAATAACACTATGCTGCACTGATATTACTACTTACACTGAGTGTAGAAACCTGACAGGCGTTCGTGAGCGGTGCAACAACGCGCGGCGTAGAGGTAAGAATTGTGAAGTACAGCATAAGGTGTCTAGAGAGGAGAGAAGTGACAACGCGATAACATTTCGCTGTCCCACTCTCTCTCTCTCTCTCTCTCTCTCTCTCTCTCTCTCTCTCTCTCTCTCTCTCTCTCTCTCTCTCTCTCCTCTCTCTCATTGTACGTACTGCCGCTTCACAACGAGACTGGCATGCTTCTAATGTTATCGCCAATGCAGCCGATGTTCACACTGTGAAACACCGCACAAGACTGTCGTCCACATCGTGAGAATCGAATAAAAATTTGATTAACCTCACAACGAGGTGTATGTCTTCTGTTCAAAATCTATCGTCAACTGTATAATACTTCACTGCTTAAAGTGAAGTTCTGACGTAAGGGAAGAACTACCCCCCTTCACGTTTTGTAATATTTTCTTAGCGAGCGACCGAACTGGTCCGAGCCATGCCGATTGTAACAGACCTCTTGTAACCGGCCTGCGGCCAATTTGTATGCCGTAATGTAACTTTTTTCTTACATCGTTCGCTACTTTTGTTTATTCAATAAAAGATGCCATTCACTACGGATTATTTTATTTTTACTTATGGTTTTGTCTTTAATCACAAAGAAACGTGTAATCCGTAGACTTCGTTTAAACGTACAATAGATCCTGACTATAAACTATTTCATTTAGGCTACTCGCGATTTTAAAAATGATTAAGTATAACCTGTCGTTCTATGCTGTATACGATAATTGCTCTGTATTTGCGCTGTGTGCTTAGTTACTAAATAGTCTAATAGTCAAATAACTTACGTTTTTGTATAGGCCTATAGTAACAATAACTTATCTATTTATATCTTTAAACCTTTAAATCCTGTCCATTTTCTTATCCAAACAAAAACATTTTGTTTCATTTATATACAAACAACTACGCGTTATACTGATTTCAATTTAAGTATTTAGTCTATATTAGAAAGTATTGCTTACTGTTTATACTACTTAACTACTGCTTCGATTCGCTTTGAAATATAATAAAGCAGTTCATTATTTTTGTAATAATGGTGAAACTATAAAGTTGCTTATTCTAAAACATACGACATCAGATGAATTACGTATTTGTTTATTCTGTATAATTATGTGGTGTAATTATACTGTTTGCTTTGCTTCTAATTGTTTAATTCAGACCTTAATAACTTATCCAGTTTAATGTTACCTACGATCTAAAAATGTAAGAAAAAATTATCATTTTGTAAGTCAAATAAAGCAAATGTTTGACATCTTCAAAGTCATACAAATTTAGGCTTTTCGAAATCAATTTGAAGTCTATAAAATCTAAACTTAGAATAGTGACACGGCATAAGCTGTTCCCGTCGATACAACAAGCTGACACACGTTAATCTGTCCCCATTTATACAACTTAACGAACGTCTTAATTGATACAACATAATGAACATCGATAACAATAAATTGGTATTGAAACAATGACGGCTGGTAGGTTTGTTACAGTGTTGCGTAACACCCATATTTTTCAAGAAAACTATACCATTAATTTAATTACAAAAATGTTCATTTACAAGCACATAAACCAGAAAATAATTATCATCATTAAACTACACATTGCAATATCAGCAGACTGTTAGCAGTACTGGCTGTTAATTCAAGTTTCCCGCTCAGGCGTGTGTGTTGCTCGGGAACTCCAACAGACATGTTAACATAGTACTCTGTAATGTCCGAAGGGCACATTCAATTTTCTCATGGCAGCGTAACAAGCACATGGTGTTTCAGTAAAGTGCAACGACCAGGTCGACACTTCTCCTTTTTCTATTGGTGTGTCGTATTCATCTATACTGTTTCCGTTTTTAGTTCAATCCTGATGTAAACAAACCCACGTGGCTCATCTAAAACGCTATTGGTCAGAGGCGTTGACACTTTTCACACAGTAACGTGTTACGCGCATGTGCAGACCGTCTGTACAGTCATGTGAGAATTGTCTTTACTGCGACAAGTGGTTTTTGATTACGTTTAATCATCTCTATGAATACATAGTAGAACGTTATCGCTGATAGCAAAATAAACATAAATTTAAAAAGTTTTTAGTAAATGATATTGCCAAAACATCGGGCCTTCCGTTTTAAGATTCCCTCCTTATTATTGTATTCTGAATTCTACTGAATTAATATGGAGCCAGTTAAAAGGATATGTTGCCCGTCACAACACAACATATAAGCTGCACGATGTAAAACAACTGATAGAGCAGGCGGTAAATGAAATAACGATGGACAAGTGAAGGCGTTGTGTCGAGCATCTATTCAAGGAAAAAGATAAGCTATGGGAATTCGACCAAATTACCGACGCCGTCGTGGACAATCTTATCATTAACACTGCTGACTCAAGTGCTGATTCAAGTCTCGACACAGACATGGAAGGCATTGAATTACTCTCTGACAACAACTGATAATACACAGTACACTGGTAAGTAATTATCACAGCTTCTATTTTCGCTTTGAATATAGGCCTTTTTTTTTTCATCCACTATTCAAACATTAAATAAAAAATCCATTACCTCTGCGTGTTATAAAATATATCATTGTCGCTCTGACAGTCACACAATATAACGTCTTACTTACGTTATAACATCGGGAACCTGTGCTTAATTGCCTCGGATCAATTGCATAGGCTGCCATAGTCGTAACCAACATCTAATTATTAGTTTTACAAGCTGTAGTTAGAATTAAAGGAAATTTTACAGGGGTGTCTGATGATTTATTCACTCAGTATTATGTGTTATGTAATGACATCTCTTTATTAAACGATTTCTTTAACAGCTCTACATGAGGTTTTCAACATAAGGTTTTCTTAATATATAGTTTACAGTTTACAACATATTTTCTGAAGGGGCCCTCAAAATAAGGAATGTTATATGCTAGCATTTTCCACGGATCCGGGATATTAAACTAGTCTGTAAGTAAAGCTCTCTTACTCATAAACTATCATATTATTTGGGGGCCATTTGATGAATGGACTTGATTTAACTTTTAGTATCAGAGAAGCTTTATAATATAAGCATTACCTGCTACTACAAATATTTTTTTAATCGTATGACATACTACATGTTACAAAGTGACTATTATTAAAGTCTTTTATATTGTTATTTAAAGTGTCTTTTACAAATCATTTGTTAGAATGTTAATTAACCACGGAAGACAGGCTTCCACGTCATCTTGCTATTCTAATGTTTACTCCGTGTCCTGCTCCTTGGTCCTTGGGGTGTCCACAGATGGTCGATCTTTATCGTAGTTTTCTTTCCTGCTGAAGTTCCTGAAGTGATTCGGTCATTATGAAGCTGGAATGCTGTTCTCAGAAGTCTGGTAGCTAGCCTCTTTAGTAGTATAATTCAAGTTAATGTTTTTGTTTGCCACAGAAATGCACGTCACATCATTATTGATAAAAGGTTCTCACTTTAGGTACGTCGTACCTTTTTATTTTAACGAAACATTGATATCTTACACACTAGTCAGTAGAGATGTCATCCCGCACTCTTATTTATTCCTATTTTTTTTTTTATAGATTACATGTTTACTTTATGACACACTAATTTACCGCTACATTCCTCTGCACCTTGTTAAATCTATACTTTAAAAAAAAAACAAATATTGTCGTACTTTTGGGGCATGGTTCCGGTATGTACTGTTTACAACGAGAACGCTCCATCTCGACTGATTTACTATGTTAGGACAGGTAAGTTAACTGCGCGGAGTTTACGCTTCACCATAAAATAGTTCCACCTTTAATTCGATATTTACGGTATTAATGTTTGACCTTTTAATTATCCAAAGATATGCTTTACTTCAAAATTAATTATGGTATACTACTGTGTTATTGTTTATTTATTTATTTAATTGCAATTTACAGGTATTATTAGTTTTGTTTATGGGTCTGTATGCAAGTTGATTCCGGTTACCGCATGTCAATGCATGGTAAATTATTAAAGGGTTTCCTTACCTTTACACTCGCATTAATTTTGGCCTTTTAAATCTCTTTATTAAATATTATTTTGGAGTTATTTCAGGGGTTTATGATTTGTTTAAATGTGCGATTTATTAAAATTTAAATTTCTCTCCTTTATACATATAATTTATTTTTTTTTTTAATGAAATCGTCACATACTCCTCCGCTTAAAGAAGTCACCGGGTGGGGAAACGGATGTGTTTTCTATGGGTTATTATGTCAGTAATGTACTGGAGTATGCTTGGCATTACTGTGTGAAATTTCTCTCACTCTTTTCTTTCATCAAATTTATGAGGTGCATGAGTCACTCTCGACTTACTTCTTCCTATTATCAAGATATACAACGCCTTACAAACTAATTCTTAGACTACATAAAATTCACACTTTATGAAACATACTAAATTCTTCTTAATACTACTACTTAAGACTACTACCGGTTTTTTCTTTAGTTGTGAGTTACTCTTGTTATAGAATTACTCTTTAAGTAATTTATTACTTAATTATTATTTATATTCGATGTCAGCTGACTTCTCACTTTTCTCTACTTTCGCTGAACAGGATCCAAGGTTGATCAGGCCTCATTCCTATTTATACGATTAGGTAATTAAGTGGTTACTCAAGTACTCTGTAGCAGGTATACCTTTTACTACATTTAGTTTGCTTGTACTCTACCATTTCCTTTTTCGTGATAATACTTTATCTGCGAAATATGTGTTTTTCGTACATATTTTTGAGTAGTGGGTTCGTACAGGGCGACTGTTACTGGAGTTAAGTATTTGTGAATTTGGTAAGGGCCACACCATCGGTATGATAGCTTGGAGGTGGTCATATCGATTGCACTACTCGTCGGGTGTGTTCTATACATTACTAAGTCACCGATTTGGTACTTTACTACATTGTTATTATTAATCCGCTCGTGATATTTTCGCGATTTCTTTAAGTTTGCTCTTAAATTAGCGCGAGCTTCATTCCAGATTCTCTTTATATTCTTATCCCTAATTTCGTGGTGTAGTAACTCATGTATTTTCCACTTAGTGGATAATGGGTGGTTAGGTTTGTATTTATACAATAATTCAAATGGTGTAGATTTATGACCTTCATGATAGGCTGAATTGAAGGCGAATTGTATCCAGGATAGGTTCTGGTCCCAAGACGTATGGTCGTTTGCATGGTAGGCTATTAAAGCAGGAAATAAAGGTGGAACTATTTTATTAGTGTCTGCATTTTCAGTCTATCTTTACTTTCTAGATGAGCTAATTCAGACTCGTAGTGTTCTAGATGTGTAGCAGCTGTTCCAGTATTTTCTTTGTTATTTGTCTCACCATCAAAACTATATTTTTGTGAACGATCGAATCCAAAATAATACTTCTTATCGTGAATGTCAAGAATTATTCCTGTTTTACTGATAAAGTCAGCTCCCAATATTAAGTCGGGTACCAACATTGGAAAATACCACGTTAGATTTTTAATTTTTAGTTTAAACGTGATGCTGAGTTTTATCATTAAATTTTGTTTATTAGCTGTAGCGCATCTAATATTCACCGATTGACTGCGTTTAACTAGGTTGTGTTCAAATAATTTATCGGCTAGCTGTTGACTAATTAAGCTTCGTGTTGATCCGGAATCAATTAATCCGAGGGTGGATGTAACACCGAGGTCTACTTGTATATATGGTAATTGACACTTACTGAAGTCACACTTATTAATAAAATTACATTTATCAATGAACTTCTTAACATAGGGGTCTAATTTTCTTTGGTTATTTTTTTTAATTCGTTGACTTTTCGGGGTTTACCTGTTTTCACGATGCTGCGGAAGACACAGGATTTCGGATCTCCCTGCCTTACATGTTTTTTTGGATAAGGGGTTTTCTGATAGTACTGTTTCCGTTTACAGTTTCTACTGATGTGTCCAAATTTCCCGCAGTTATAACATATATTTTCTCTACGAGGAGTATCACTTGTTTCCTGTCGAGGTTGAGGCTCACTAGATTTACCATGGTTGTGAAAGTTGGTAGGTCTACGAAATGGTCGTCTTTCGCGCTGTGTTCTTGCATCTGTTACCAGGGCTTGCGTTTCATTTCTACGTGGTCCAGTGGATACCAACGTATGTCTGTTCTGATCCGAGTACCATACGTTTGACGAGTGAATACTGCATTGTTCTAGATCTGCGAAAGTGTTGGGCCTATTTATTAATGCTAATCTGTAACCCCTCTTTAACTTAGGCAGTAAAAAAAAAGATTTTTTTTTTAATTTTTTTTGAAATTTTTTTTTTTTTTTTGTAAAGAGGGGCCACAAGTTAATTAGAACTAGGCTAAAGCCTAGAGAAGCCAAAAATGCGCTGGATCCAGTGAGACGGGACTTGCAATGAAAACTCATAAATTAAACAATTAATAAATCCCTTTTATTATTCTATCTCAGTAAAAAAATTAATAATAAAATAAATAAACCCAACAGTCATAATCTATAATTCCCTTAAATTGTCAGTTAAATAAAGTATACTCTCTCAACAAGGTCACCTGAAAATATTTATTAACACCAATAAAATAATTTGCTATCTCTCTTTACAAATGAATTGAAATTTAAAACCATTACTATCCTTGAAATAAAGTTTCCATTAAAATATTAATAATATATAAAATTTATTTTATATTTTCTCTTTAGAATGCTCCATTGAACTTAATGGAGCTAAATGGTATAGATTCCTTGATAATATCAATTATAATAATAAATTCTCAAACAAATTAAATAAATTTTAAAGGGTGACAATTCAAATACTTGTTATTAAAGTTAAATAAAATAAATTATTTTCTTAAAGAAATAATCAGCAAGGATTAATTGAGATAGAATACCTGTTAAAAAAAAATGAAAAGGATATATACATAATTCCATGTATCAACTTTCTTTTATAAAAAGACAAACAAACCCTATATCTAAAGTCCCCACCAAAATACACTAAAAGTACAATAAATATAACCCCCAAAATGCACACACAAATATACAAAACATCACATGTTCCACAATACAAATACATTATACAATACCATACAATACAATATATAAGGATCTCTTGCCACGCCCCTTTTTTTATATTTTATATTACCCCCATGATGTATATATATTATTACTTCTTTTATAAATATCCCTGTTAGGATTACAATTTACGTGGTTGATTACACATCCGTGTATTAGATAATGCTTAAGCCTTCAGTAGTCCCCAGGACATAATAACTTTCAAAACTCTGGCTAAGTGCCTAATGCTGTTATACAATTCTGCCCCACTGGGCTCTGTTACTGTGAGAAATAAAAAATATTTAAAACAATGAACACCCCCCTAGTTATCATAAATAATTTAAAGAATTTATATGTACTGAAACATTGCCAAGTAATGAAAGTAGAAATATGGCATAAATATTATAACCCTATGAAAAATACTTTTCTATACAATATGAATTAAACTGATTTTAAAATTTAGAATATATATATATATAAAATGAACCCTAAATTGAACTCGATAAATTACCAATAGAAAGAATGACTTAAAATCTGTAAAGAAACCCATATAATGAAATAAGAGGAAATTATATGTTGAATGTTGAACTGTTTAAGACATGCCGGTCTCTGAGCTGACAATTTTACCAGAAATTTAATAAAATTTACAATTAATTTTACACCCAGTTCACACACTAAACTGTCCCATCAATTGGGGATCCAATTAAATGTTTAAAACTTAAAATGTTGTAGTTGATATACACAGAACTGGTCACTGGGTATTATTGAGTGCTGACTCTATGTGTACATAATATATTGGTTTTGTATCACCTGATTTTGTCCATGAGGGGTTTTAAGGTGGCAATCTCGTGGTCTACATTATAGGTGTTGGTGTGGCCTTCGGGCAATTCCTCCGGTAATGATGAGGAGAGCTTTAAGATGTTATTAGTTCAAGCCATGTTGTAGGGTCTTGTAGTTCTCGACTTTTCGGTGGACCCTGATTACACACCATTATATATATTAGCCAGAGTACTAAACACACACTGCCCCGAGAAGTTTGCACACCCCCCCCAAAATACATATATAAAGTTAACATAGCTTTAGAGCTACTTAAATGTAAAACTTGACAAAGTTATATGGCCACATGCCCAATTTGAAAATCTTTAGAACAGTAATTCTTCATAATAATAACTTAACCCAATGCGGGTTACCATGTTTGCAATTTGACAATTAATTATGGCTTTGTACCATTTCATAAACTTTATACATAGTGTGAATATGTAGCTACCACGTGGTTGAGGTTAATTCAAATCACATAGTTTTTACTATAGTAATTAATATGAATTGGTGGTTATTTACTTTCAAAACGTGCCTCAGTAAGTTTCTAGATATTAATAAAGTTTTACTATTATTTCTAGTAAAACTTGTATGCTATCCAAACCAACTACGATTGTGCAATAACCTAGGTACGTAACATGAATCTGGTTACATCCAGGTTAAGATATATTTTAAACTTAGATTTTTGTATTTAATTTACTTAACCTTTTAGTGCCGAAATTCGGACACGTGAATGGAATATAGTTTTATAATGTTTTAAAAATTTTACCTTTAAAAGTGTATTGCACAACCGCCATGAGGTCGCATCAAGGTGAACAGAAATCCACTACTTAGGTTTATTAAAAACAGTTTTCTCTAGTGAAATATTATATTCTATTAATATGAAAGTATAAGCGAGACTTACCGCAGCCGTGTATAGCCTTAGCCAATCATAGCATGAAGGCTTGAAGGTGTATTAAATCTTCATCTTACCGGAGAGCCAAAAGGACGCGACTGTCAGCCACGAGGTATTTTGTGAGACGAAATTAAATAGAATTTCACCCTTCGTTCTCGTTTGCCTACGGCCTCTCTCACCAGAATGCAGCACCTGGAGTTTTCCTACCGCGGCTAGGCACCAGGTGCCGACACCGATCAACGCTGTCTAGACTCACTTAGTAGGGCTTATCTTCACGGAAAGAGTGCAGCACGAATTAAACAACTATAATTCCGTACTGCCTATAACTACAGGCCGTATATTTAGTGGTTTTGCGCCGTCTCTCCACTAGAGATCGGCCCAACCTCCAATTGTTAATTACTGAATGCTCGCCGAATCTTCCCGACTCGGCACACCCTCACCCCAAAAGGGCAACATAGTTGCCCCACAGTTAAACGCCGGGAGAGTACCCTGCAGTGTACCCCCTTCCCAAAACAAACCGGTGGACGTCGTGGTTAGGTTGGCTCAGCAGCACTTGCTCTCAGGAGAACAGAGGGTCAGAAGGAAAACGAAAGAGACGAAAGAAGATATGTAGTATGTAAGTGTGCGGGTGCTGCACGCTGACCTGATCAGGGTCAGCTCACAGCAAAGAGAGAGACAGCTAAAAGACTAAGGAAAGATTTCGGCGCCGGAGACTTCCGACCTCCTGAGGCTTGCCCACTAACGCCAGAACACGACTTCCACCTTAAAAGGACATCCGCCCTATCTCTACGGGGTCTAACCCCCTACGAAAGTTCTCGATGCCCGCGACAGCGTTTCAATTTTGAAATGTGGCTTATCACCATTTTTTGTTTGTCCCCCGGTACGCCCAGCCGGGCCGTCACCGGTGACGTGAATTCCAGGATACGGTATGGCCCCGACCAACGGTAGCATAGCTTCGCAGCACGTTTGTCAGCGGCTGAGCTGAGTGGGTGGCTTTGGCAATAAACCCAGTCACCAATCCGGAAGGGGTTTGGAATTCGCCCCTGATTATAACGCCGACGGATCCGCTCGTGCGCTCGCAGCAAATTCTTCCGAGCTTCTTTCCATCTCTCCGCTGTTTTATTATTGGGCTCCCGCGGCAGAAGATCTTCGATATCCCACAGGTTGGTCAACGGCAGTGCGGGCGAGAATCCAAACAGAATTTCAAAGGGCACGGCCTGTTGACTATCGTGTCGGGCCGTGTTGAAAGCTAATTGTAACCACTTCAGATTCTGATCCCAGGTGGTTTGTTGCTCAGCATGATAAGCAATTAAGGCGGACCGGAGATTCCGATTGAATCTCTCCGCATGGGACGGCTGTGGGTAATAAGGGGAAGTGGTTACGTGTTTGATCCCACTGGCGAAACACATACGCCGGAATTCACTCGAAATAAACTGCGGGCCATTGTCCGAAACAATGATGGTCGGAAGACCGAAATGCTGAAATACTTGGTTTTGTAGCGCGTTAATGGTCAAACGAGCGGTTGCCTGCCGTAAGGGCAGTAGCCAGGCAAACTTAGAGAAAGCATCCACGCAAACAAGCAGGTAAGCATTACCTGACTTGCTACGGGGGAACGGCCCCACGTAGTCAATGAACAACTTTTCCATTGGTCTGCTCGCCACCTCAGATGATAACAACCCTAGTTTGGTGTTCTGGGCAGGCTTGCTCAAGCCACAAAGATGACAGCTCTTAACCCTTGTCGCGATGTCCCTATCCATGCCCTTCCAGATAAAATGTTTCCTAATACTGGAAATGGTCTTCGAAATTCCCTTGTGGCCTCCTACTGGGGAATCATGGTAATAGCTGAAGACCATGGGCACTAATTTGCTAGGCAGCACGATTTTAGGTGCTCGTCCTTTTCTCTCTCTACAACAGAGGACTCCCTTGGACAAGAAATAAGGGGCCTGTACGTTACCCTCCTTGATATTTTGGATGACTGGACCCAGCACTTCGTCGTTTAACTGATGGGGTAACACATCAGTGAAGGCTAAAGGAAAATCTAAAAGAACGGAACAGGGTTGCTCAGCTTGGGCATCACTGGGTTGGGAAAACATGCGGGACAAGGCATCTGCAACCACATTTTGAGATCCCCTAATGTGTTGCACGGTGAACTTAAATGATGAGATTTTCACCACCCATCTACCATTTTTACCCAGTTGCCGGGGATGAGCCAGAAGCCATGAGAGAGCCTGATTGTCGGTCTCGAGCAGGAACTCAGCATGTTCCAGGAAACGCCTGAACTTGTCTAGAGCGTACACTACAGCTAAACACTCTAGCTCATAAACAGATGATTTACGTTCTTGCTGGGTCAACGTCCGGGAGATAAAAGCCACAGGCTGCCTAGCGTCGTCTACAACTTGGGAGAGAACCGCCCCGAGCGCAACCGAACTCGCGTCCGTCTGCAGTATGAACGGCTTCGAAAAGTCGGGCATCCGCAACACCGGTGGGGAGATGATGTCTTCCTTCAATGTAGCGAAAGCCTTCTGTTGGTTTTCCCCCCATGTAAACTTTGCGCCCTTCTTCCTCAGTTCATTTAAGGGTGCGGCAATTTCAGCGATGTTCGGTATGAAACGTCGGTAAAAATTTACCATACCGACGAATCTCGCTATGCCCTTCGCATCCCTAGGGGGAGGAAAGTCACGGATGCCCTGTGTCCTCTCTGGGTCTACCGTAACGCCCCTGTGTGAAACTAAATGGCCCAAGAAAGAAATACTCTCTTGGGCGAAACGAACCTTTTCGGGATTGACAGTGAGACCAGCCTCTCTTAAGCGACCCAACACTTCTCTTAGATGCCCCAGATGATCTTCGAAAGTCTCGCTGTATACTAGTAGATCATCCAGATAGTTAAATACGAAAAGGAATTTCACATCGTGAAAAACCGTATCGAGAAGGCGAGTAAGTGTCTGGGCCCCCACAGCCAAACCCATGGGAACCCTTGTGTACTGGTACAAATTCCAGGGTACACAAAAGGCCGTATATGGTCTACTTTCTTTGGCCAGAGGTATTTCATGATAGGCCGCGTTCAGATCGATAATAGTAAAAAATCTGGCCCCACTGAACCAATCAAAGGCCGAATGTAAATCTGGGAGGGGAACAGAATCCACCTCTATATTGGAATTCAACTTCCGATAATCAATCACCATTCTTTGTTTGCCCCCAGGCTTTGGCACTAAAAATGCTGGACTGGCATAGCTCGAATGAGAAGGTTCAATTACCCCTTGTTCCAACAATTCTTGAACCTTCTCTCGCAGAATGGTCATCTTTGGAGGAGCAAACTTGTAAGGGTGTGACCTTACTATTTTAGAATCAGTAAGTCGTATTTTATATTCCAGCAGGTGTGTGAGTCCCAAAGTAGGAGTTAACACCTCGGGAAATTCCTCACACAAATGGTCTAAGGCCTTCTGCTGGGATGGAGTGAGATGATCTCGTGCAGAATCGGGACAAGCTACTTCTTGGATACCCGGCTTGGCGCCCTGGTACCCAAGGAACGGAATTAAAACTTCCCGATTAAATTTAAAAAAAACATTGGTGCGCTTGGATGTCCAGCACGAGACCACTTTTTGCGATGAAGTCGGCACCAATGATGCAATCCACTCCCAGAGCAGGAGAAACCAGAAAAGGCCACACCCAAGAAAACCCATCGATTTTGAATTTAAAGGTAGTAACCCGGGAGATAGGCAAGATTTCCCGGGATGCAGTCCAGCATATTGCAGATGACAAGTCCGACTCCTTAATCAAGCCCTGCTTTTCAAGGTCCGCATATACCCGAGATGAGATGATGGATCGGGCCGAACCGGAGTCAACTAAGGCTCTGAGCTGACCCCCTTTTACTTCTAGCGACAGAAAGGGGCATACAGAAAGTTGTTGCGAGGTAGTGGACTGGACCTTGATGTTAGAAGATTTGGATTCTAACAATTGCCTGGAGGTCTTCAGAAGTTGAACAGAATTAGAGCGGGGGGAAGACATCCTCCGAAATATCTTCCCCTGTCTATCTAGTTTTTGGTGCTGGTCTAGACAAAGGTGGTGCTGGGCGCGCGCGCCCTCGCGTGCAATTTCTCGCCACGTGTCACGGGCGGTTACAATTAAAGCAAATCACGGCTTTCGTTTGCTCGCGATTTCGAGCTGGCTGGGCCTGTCGGGGGAAGATAGGATCTCTGGGTCCTTCCGATCTCTGCGGTCTTGGTTCTGGTCCTCTACCATCTCCCCTCGCGTGGTCGGTCATCTGCATGGCCTCGGTCATGACGCAGAGCCGGTCCAGGTCAGCAAACCACTGCGGCCGCTGGGCAAAAACTAGACGTAGTCGGTCGTCGGCGGAGACGCCGTCGAGAATGTGTTGGACCACTTCCTCCTCCGACATGCCCAGACCCAGTATACGAGCTACTTCCCGTATTCGCTGCACGTATTGGGCCAATGTATCGCCCCGCGCCTGCACTCTATAAAAGTGACGATGTCGCAATTGCTCCATCAATCTACTGGGGATGAACGTCCTCAGCACCACCCGATGGAACTCGTCCACTCCTTCTTTACGTCGCATCACCTCCGCCACCCTGTCAGCCATGGTACCACGACAATATGGGAAGATGAGCTCGAGCACCGTTCTTTTCGACATGCCCGGGTAGTCCATCAACTGGAAGACGGTTCTAAAAAAGGGTAAAAGTTTGTCCGCCTCCAGTCCGTCTACGACTGGTAGTTGTTGTATAATGTGAGCAAGGGGGTTGGGCAGCTTATTGTAAGACGCCGCCCCCAAACCAGTTTGCACAGGTTCTACGTCTCTATAAGAAGAAGTATTTACGGCTGTGACCACGGACTCCTCAGCAACCGGAACCGGAGTGGATGCTCTAGCAGGTTGAGACCCCTGGAGGGTCGAGGTAATCTGCTGAATTCTTTCGGGTATATTATAGGGCGGCACAAGTTCACCGCCTTGTGCTTGTAGATTCTGCAGCCTAAGAATCACGTGCTGCAGACGTTGCCGGATTCGCCGGACACCGATAGAGCACCCCGGTCCCTCCTCCAAACTTTCTACTGAGTGAGCTAACTCTTGCAGCTCCTCCCACTTCTCAGTACAACATTCCCACTCACTCTCGGGGTCAGTAATGGTGACCCTAGAGAGCGCGTCACCAGCGGCCAGCGCTTCTCGGAGCTGCCGCCGTAAAATTTGTACATTGCCACGAGGTTCTTTGCCCCAGGCCCGGAGCTCGAACTCAAGTTCCTCCCGCAAAAACAACTCGGGATTAAGTGCACTCATCGTCACTTCGCGGTCGGCACACAAAACACACAACCTTAAAAACTAAAGATAACTAATACCGGAATCAGAAAAACTCAAGTACTAAATCTTCCATTAAGTAGACTGCGGGTCCACCTACCGGTGCGAGAACCTAGCCCACTACCTGAACTGCTCTCACTCTACGACTCTACACAAATGGAACGCGACATACACACAAACACACAACACGACAAAAACACCGACCAACGAAAATTTATTTAAAATTTTTCTCCATGTTACTTCGGCTACCGTATATCGGAGGAAACCGACTGCCGATCGGGCCATACCGCATAATTAAAAAAACAACACCTCCCAAAATATGGGCAAGGTAAAACTGCAACCATCACCAACCAGGCACCGAACTGCGATAAGTCCCGTTTCCCAAGGAATGTCCCCTTCTAAAATTTCTCACCACGTGGCACTATCAACTATTCAAGGCGGGCAAGTACATATACATATATATCTCAAAACCTTAAACCTAACAACAATATTCACCTTTAGATATAGGGCCTTTCAAAATTTTTCTAAGTTCTATTAGAACTCCCACAATGTTTCCTGAGTTTGCAAGCCCCATCACACCCACAGGACCCACGGGTTGACCCTAATCTCAACCACGCTCTGCTACCAAACCCCTCTTTAACTTAGGCAGTAAAAAAAAAGATTTTTTTTTTTAATTTTTTTTTTTTTTTTTTTGTAAAGAGGGGCCACAAGTTAATTAGAACTAGGCTAAAGCCTAGAGAAGCCAAAAATGCGCTGGATCCAGTGAGACGGGACTTGCAATGAAAACTCATAAATTAAACAATTAATAAATCCCTTTTATTATTCTATCTCAGTAAAAAAATTAATAATAAAATAAATAAACCCAACAGTCATAATCTATAATTCCCTTAAATTGTCAGTTAAATAAAGTATACTCTCTCAACAAGGTCACCTGAAAATATTTATTAACACCAATAAAATAATTTGCTATCTCTCTTTACAAATGAATTGAAATTTAAAACCATTACTATCCTTGAAATAAAGTTTCATTTAAAATATTAATAATATATAAAATTTATTTTATATTTTCTCTTTAGAGTGCTCCATTGAACTTAATGGAGCTAAATGGTATAGATTCCTTGATAATATCAATTATAATAATAAATTCTCAAACAAATTAAATAAATTTTAAAGGGTGACAATTCATATACTTGTTATTAAAGTTAAATAAAATAAATTATTTTCTTAAAGAAATAATCAGCAAGGATTAATTGAGATAGAATACCTGTTAAAAAAGAATGAAAAGGATATATACATAATTCCATGTATCAACTTTCTTTTATAAAAAGACAAACAAACCCTATATCTAAAGTCCCCACCAAAATACACTAAAAGTACAATACATATACCCCCAAAATGCACACACAAATATACAAAACATCACATGTTCCACAATACAAATACATTATACAATACCATACAATACAATATATAAGGATCTCTTGCCACGCCCCTTTTTTTATATTTTATATTACCCCCATGATGTATATATATTATTACTTCTTTTATAAATATCCCTGTTAGGATTACAATTTACGTGGTTGATTACACATCCGTGTGTTAGATAATGCTTAAGCCTTCAGTAGTCCCCAGGGCATAATAATTTTCAAAATTCTGGCTAAGTGCCTAATGCTGTTATACAATTCTGCCCCACTGGGCTCTATTACTGTGAGAAATAAAAAATATTTAAAACAATGAACACCCCCCCAGTTATCATAAATAATTTAAAGAATTTATATATACTGAAACATTGCCAAGTAATGAAAATAGAAATATGGCATAAATATTAAAACCCTATGAAAAATACTTTTGGCCCAGAGACCGACATGTTAATTGTCAGTTGATGCATCTTTTAACTTGTCTCAACAAGTTCAAAACTGTATGAACATGCATTCCTTCTGGTTGAAACTTGTGGAAAATGCACCTACCTACCCCAGAAATTTCTATACAATATGAATTAAACTGATTTTAAAATTTAGAATATATATATATAATGAACCCTAAATTGAACTCGATAAATTACCAATAGAAAGAATGACTTAAAATCTGTAAAGAAACCCATATAATGAAATAAGAGGAAATTATATGTTGAATGTTGAACTGTTTAAGACATGCCGGTCTCTGAGCTGACAATTTTACCAGAAATTTAATAAAATTTACAATTAATTTTACACCCAGTTCACACACTAAACTGTCCCATCAATTGGGGATCCAATTAAATGTTTAAAACTTAAAATGTTGTAGTTGATATATATAGAACTGGTCACTGGGTATTATTGAGTGCTGACTCTATGTGTACATAATATATTGGTTTTGTATCACCTGATTTTGTCCATGAGGGGTTTTAAGGTGGCAATCTCGTGGTCTACATTATAGGTGTTGGTGTGGCCTTCGGGCAATTCCTCCGGTAATGATGAGGAGAGCTTTAAGATGTTATTAGTTCAAGCCATGTTGTAGGGTCTTGTAGTTCTCGACTTTTCGGTGGACCCTGATTACACACCATTATATATATTAGCCAGAGTACTAAACACACACTGCCCCGAGAAGTTTGCACACCCCCCCCAAAATACATATATAAAGTTAACATAGCTTTAGAGCTACTTAAATGTAAAACTTGACAAAGTTATATGGCCACATGCCCAATTTGAAAATCTTTAGAACAGTAATTCTTCATAATAATAACTTCACCCAATGCGGGTTACCATGTTTGCAATTTGACAATTAATTATGGCTTTGTACCATTTCATAAACTTTATACATAGTGTGAATATGTAGCTACCACGTGGTTGAGGTTAATTCAAATCACATAGTTTTTACTATAGTAATTAATATGAATTGGTGATTATTTACTTTCAAAACGTGCCTCAGTAAGTTTCTAGATATTAATAAAGTTTTACTATTATTTCTAGTAAAACTTGTATGCCATCCAAACCAACTACGATTGTGCAATAACCTAGGTACGTAACATGAATCTGGTTACATCCAGGTTAAGATATATTTTAAACTTAGATTTTTGTATTTAATTTACTTAACCTTTTAGTGCCGAAATTCGGACACGTGAATGGAATATAGTTTTATAATGTTTTAAAAATTTTACCTTCAAAAGTGTATTGCACAACCGCCATGAGGTCGCATCAAGGTGAACAGAAATCCACTACTTAGGTTGATTAAAAACAGTTTTCTCTAGTGAAATATTATATTCTATTAATATGAAAGTATAAGCGAGACTTACCGTAGCCGTGTATAGACTTAGCCAATCATAGTATGAAGGCTTGAAGGTGTATTAAATCTTCATCTTACCGGAGAGCCAAAAGGACGCGACTGTCAGCCACGAGGTATTTTGTGAGACGAAATTAAATAGAATTTCACCCTTCGTTCTCGTTTGCCTACGGCCTCTCTCACCAGAATGCAGCACCTGGAGTTTTCCTACCGCGGCTAGGCACCAGGTGCCGACACCGATCAACGCTGTCTAGACTCACTTAGTAGGGCTTATCTTCACGGAAAGAGTGCAGCACGAATTAAACAACTATAATTCCGTACTGCCTATAACTACAGGCCGTATATTTAGTGGTTTTGCGCCGTCTCTCCACTAGAGATCGGCCCAACCTCCAATTGTTAATTACTGAATGCTCGCCGAATCTTCCCGACTCGGCACAAATCGAGATCTTTCTTCCGGAGATAATCCTACTAAAATGGTATCGACCAATTGTTTCTCACTCCAGTTGACTTGCAGTAGTCGGGAAGACTTTCTGATGTCTGCAAAATAGTGGGCCAGTCTCTCATGGGCTCCTTGTACTCGAAGTACGGTGTTTCTTTTGAGCTTCTCATAAATTCCTGTGGGAATAAAATGTTTTATAATGGTAGTATGAAGTTCTTCTACTGGAAGAGTCAAGCTTAATGATTCCAGTACACGATCCTTTAATGGTGGTTTACATTTGGGTAGGAGGACTTGCAAGATTTTCCAATCGTTTAGTTGCTGTAAATCTTTTATTTGTAGGAGGTATTTGATGAAATTTAACAGTTTAGTAATACTTAAGCCATCTGTATATGGAATTTCCGTTATGATTTTTTCTACTGGATGCGGGATCTTTCCGTAGAGATCCACATTAAAATTTACATGTGGTATACTTCTAGGGGGACCTGATGCTGCGTTAGGCGTCGTAAACTTATACTTACTGGTGCGATTAGGATGACCACTAGGCTGTGGGGCTTCCGATATCGTTAGGGTATTGACGTCTCTATCTGGTAGCTGTTCATGACTCGGTTGTATCTTCGATACGGTGGGTGATTCGTCATTCGCGGTGGTGGGAGGGTGTTCTAAAGTAGGAGATTGAACTGGGGAAATATATAATTTCTGTAAGGATTGCTCAATTTCCTCCATTCTAAACGAGTCGGACATTCTTCGCAATTGTCTTATTATCGTGGGTAATTGCTGTAATGCCTCATCCGCAAATTTTTGCACATCGGTAGGGATTACAGTGACATTAGGCCAGTTTAATAAATTCTTCATCCGGCGGGTTAAATGCTCTATTCTTTGCGTGGTCCGCAATATTACTGCAGGTGATTTTTCGTCGTGAAGGCTTTGGGATAATAACGTCAATTCTCTATACTTCGCATAACACGTTTCTCTTTCGCTCTCATAATCGAGTTCGCTTAATCTACCTAACTGCGCGGGTGTATCTGATCTACTTTCGCGTAACGATTTGCGCAATTCAGCGACTGTTACGTTCGCGTGAGGTAAACCGCGTAAAAGAGCTTCGTAGCACAGTTCATCTTTTAATAATAAATCAGGGTTAAATAAAGCCATATTTCCCTGATATTAACCACTATAAGTACTTATTCTACTAGTACTAGATCCTATACTACTCTTTCTTGTTTACTCAAATAAACAATTTTAATTCGCTGTAAAAATTTACATTGGTTAAGCGAGAATTAAATCTCGTCTCAGAGAAAGAGAAATCTCACACAGACGTCAATTTACTTTCAACAATATGGGGAGGTACGTGGTTACTAGGCACGAGATGACGCACGCTTGGCATAACAAAAGGGGCAACACAAACAATGGTGTAACAAGCAGTGACAATCGGGCGACAAAATACCGTTTTATACAGGAGAGAACAGGAAATTTACCGGTCTTGGTTTGTTGTCAAACCGACACGTTGGTGACTGAAATTTTTGGACAAGTACGTACATGGATTTGTACAAATGTGTCATATAATGTGTTAAAGTGTAAATATGTTAACATGAGTTTACACATATTAAATTACAATTAATCTTACCTCTACAGTATACTATTCTATTCTAATTATTATTTTTTTTATTTAAATTACTGGAATATTTTAAAGTAACTGAGTGAATAGATCTACAGAGGGGCACATGGTATATGTGTCACGATCTACACAATTATTAATTTTTTTTTACAAAGTAGCAGAGTCTAGCATTTTATAACGTCTTACCTACGTTATAACATCGGGAACCTGTGCTTAATTGCCTCGGATCAATTGCATAGGCTGCCATAGTCGTAACCAACATCTAATTATTAGTTTTACAAGCTGTAGTTAGAATTAAAGGAAATTTTACAGGGGTGTCTGATGATTTATTCACTCAGTATTATGTGTTATGTAATGACATCTCTTTATTAAACGATTTCTTTAACAGCTCTACATGAGGTTTTCAACATAAGGTTTTCTTAATATATAGTTTACAGTTTACAACATATTTTCTGAAGAGGCCCTCAAAATAAGGAATGTTATATGCTAGCATTTTCCACGGATCCGGGATATTAAACTGGTTTGTAAGTAAAGCTCTCTTACTCATAAACTATCATACTATTTGGGGGCCATTTGAAGAATGGACTTGATTTAACTTTTAGTATCAGAGAAGCTTTATAATATAAGCATTACTTGCTACTACAAATATTTTTTTAATCGTATGACATACTACATGTTACAAAGTGACTATTATTAAAGTCTTTTATATTGTTATTTAAAGTGTCTTTTACAAATCATTTGTTAGAATGTTAATTAACCACGGAAGACAGGCTTCCACGTCATCTTGCTATTCTGATGTTTACTCCGTGTCCTGCTCCTTGGTCCTTGGGGTGTCCACAGATGGTCGATCTTTATCGTAGTTTTCTTTCCTGCTGAAGTTCCTGAAGTGATTCGGTCATTATGAAGCTGGAATGCTGTTCTCAGAAGTCTGGTAGCTAGCCTCTTTAGTAGTATAATTCAAGTTAATGTTTTTGTTTGCCACAGAAATGCACGTCACATCATTATTGATAAAAGGTTCTCACTTTAGGTACGTCGTACCTTTTTATTTTAACGAAACATTGATATCTTACACACTAGTCAGTAGAGATGTCATCCCGCACTCTTATTTATTCCTATTTTTTTTTTTATAGATTACATGTTTACTTTATGACACACTAATTTACCGCTACATTCCTCTGCACCTTGTTAAATCTATACTTTAAAAAAAAAACAAATATTGTCGTACTTTTGGGGCATGGTTCCGGTATGTACTGTTTACAACGAGAACGCTCTATCTCGACTGATTTACTATGTTAGGACAGGTAAGTTAACTGCGCGGAGTTTACGCTTCACCATAAAATAGTTCCATCTTTATTCGATATTTACGGTATTAATGTTTGACCTTTTAATTATCCAAAGATATGCTTTACTTCAAAATTAATTATGGTATACTACTGTGTTATTGTTTATTTATTTATTTAATTACAATTTACAGGTATTATTAGTTTTGTTTATGGGTCTGTATGCAAGTTGATTCCGGTTACCGCATGTCAATGCATGGTAAATTATTAAAGGGTTTCCTTACCTTTACACTCGCATTCCTTTTGGCCTTTTAAATCTCTTTATTAAATATTATTTTGGAGTTATTTCAGGGGTTTATGATTTGTTTAAATGTGCGATTTATTAAAATTTAAATTTCTCTCCTTTATATATATTATTATTATTTTTTTTTTTTTTAATGAAATCGTCACAACAAATATTACTTTGGTCCGGAATATAAAAGTATTACAATTTACATGTGTTTATGCAGTATCAATATTATATGTACCCTTTCTGTACACCTTCTGTCATAGTGACACGCCTCTAATTCAAGTACCAAATAGCGTTCCAGATATGCACGCCTGTTTGTTTACATCAGGATTAAGCTAAGAACGAAAACAGTATACATTAGTACATCATATGCTGTTTGTTTACAACTGTCACACGAGTTCTGTGATATTTAACGTTAAGTGATATTTATTAATTTTTGTTATGTGGTAATAATTTGCTTCTCGTACGATTACGTACGTTTACTACTAAGATTAGATTTTTATTTAATGTGTTTGCTTCATAAAACAGAAGTCAATCGTGTTTCTAATTTGATCGTGAATCGCTTTCACAAATGTTTGTGTGAAGAACAGTTAAAGCGTTCTTTAATTTAAACAGTTGAAACAATGTAAAAAAAAATTGAAACACCACGACCTGATACAAATATCGTCCAAAATGTGACAGCGAGAGATAGACACTTTATAGGGTATTCAAAATCAAATGATGGTCATGAGGGTATACAATAAAAAATCCACTATTTTGTTTTCCGTTCCTTTTGTCTGGAGGTGAAGACAGGTGGAAAACCCCTGTTTTTTTATATTTAAACCATTTGAAAACCAGTATTAAAAAAAAACTTGATTCTTTTGCTGCTCATGTACAAAACATTTTGAAGATGATGCTTTTCGAAACTATTAACATAGCCGACCAGACAGACAGTGTGTACAGAAGACACTCTGTACTAGAGGTGTGCTAAACTAGTATTTGAAAATAACGGGTAGAACAAAACCGTTCTAAAAATAACACGTACAAATACCTGTTATTATATGCCTATTATACATGTACCTGTATTATATAATTTGTTATAAGAAATAAACTGAAACTAAGCGTATTAACATTGGTTACTTAACACTTTGACTTTATTAAGCTGTTACTGTTTAAAAGAAAATAAGAAACAAGAGAATGTATAGGCCTATCTCCCTCTGAGAATACTAATTTAAGTTTTCACTAGGTGTAAACAAACTGACAGATTGAATATTAAATTATTGATTCCATTGTGGTAAGACAAATCAGTTGCGAAACTCAGGCAATGAAATTGAGAGTGCGCGTAATAGCACAACAAAGAATGTCAAAAAAATTTACGTGAGATGTGCAGTGAAGTTTAAATCGTCTCCGAAATCACATTAACAAAAAGTACTATATGGCCTATCAGCCACTCTGTAGATTATTACACAATGTAATTCGCTTTTTCAAAATTTACCAAGTTGGTGACTAGTGTAACATATAATTTGTTATTATAATCTGTATTATATATCTGCATAACACGCGAGAATAAATTTAACATCAGTATGATGTTTTTTCATTTATTAAAAACACCTCGTCTCTTTGTCATAGAAATATTCTGAGCCTTGCTGTTTTGCTTCGTTTCCTACTTGTATGGCAATCGGCACATGCGCACAGTCAAGTATTCAGCACCAATAACTGTGACTTTGTACTCGAAATACTCGTTTATTCGTTAGTTGTATAGAGGGGATGCCCGACTCGGAACCGCGAGACCGCGAGCAATCGGAACGGGTATTTCGACTTTTCAGTTATCGTTGAATCGGAACAGGTATTTCAACTTTTCAGTCACTGTTATATCCGTTCCACAAAAATAATCGTTCCAAAATACCTGTTATAGGTATATCGGCTCACCACAACTCTGTACTGTCCTAACGATGAGCAGTTCCATTTGCTGCAACAATTTTTCAAGACCACTGTATTGAAATATACAATTCCATATCTCACACTGTAAAACATAATTTCTGTAAAATCATGATGAAAATCTGTCGAAACTTCAAAGGTCTGAAGATGTTAAAAACTGGATTCTTCGTATATATCGTGACAATTTCACAGACATCGCATCGGATATTCTTAAACATAAGTTTTCTAAGTAGACGTTTTACAAGGTTTGCCAAGTGTTATTTCACAATTTATGTTATGGTTCGGATTATGACTCAGAACAAATAAGTCCTACGATCAAGACTGACAGCCGACAGAAAAGTTCGTGAAGTTTTTATGTTGTAGCTAAATTGGTGTAAAACGATTGCCCCTTTCTTTCGATACATTCTTGTATATCACGATACCATGAAAACACACAGGTACGCAACATTAACAACCTGATAAAAGTGTTTGTTGATAATCGCTAGGTATTAAATAATACCTTGTTTCAACTATAAAACTAAATAAGGTAGTGTTTTGTACAATTCAATGTTCACCTATTTATTTTCAACAGCCGACAGTCTAAGACAGAAGAAATTTGACAAGAGAAACTCCATGGCGCCGGTGACCGGGATTCGAACCCACACGTACCGACAACTCTGGGATAATTCTGCCACAATATCAGTAAAATAAATATTCATAGTTATGATTGACCCTCCATAATGTAACGTCCTTGGTTTTAAGGAAAGTGTAAACAGTTGGAATAATGTCGTCCGTCTCAACATATCAAAGATTAGCCTATTTCCCATTACTTTCAAATATAAAGTCAAAAACAGTTCTATTTATTCTGAGGTGCATTCTAACATCTCTTTTAGTGTTTGTTGTGGGGTTTTTTTAAGTTTATTTCAAACGTGTTGGTCAACCCACGTACTTATTGAAACATAACCTAAACTAAAACTTGCACGTGTTTTCAAAACTTAACTACAATAAGTAACCTTAACTTACAGTAACCTTCCGAAATTAATTTATAATAAAATGTTAGTCGAAGGAAATAATAAATTGTATATAATTCATTTAGTGTAGGTTTGTCGGTGATAATTCCACTTGTTGTGTTTCTGGTTGTAAAAGTAATTACAAATCCGAAGATTTTACGAACTTATGTGTAAGCTAAATATTTTATTATTACCAAATTTTCGACTTTTAGTTTTGTTGACAGTAATGGATATTTATGAGACACAACTATTATAATTAAATTGTGTTCTGAGACATTCCGAATGTCATTTCTGTCAAATCGGTTACCAACGGTTTGTAAGAAGGCACTTGATTTAACCGATTTCTACCAAAATTCCTTACAGTAACATATGTATATAAGGTTTGTTTATTTAAACGTTATCAATACTTTTTATTTAAAATTTGTTTTTCTAATATGAAAAATGCATGTTTACAGAAGAGTAAACATAAGTAGTTTATTTAAACTCTTATATACTATGTCATTTGTCTAGGAGACCGAAATCGTAATCAATATTGTACATCAATGTGTGTGCAGCTGCATCAGATTAATTTCACTTCACTTTGCGTTATCGTGTACTTAGTGATGGCTTCACAGACACTGCACACCTCGGGTAATTATAGACTGTGCTGTATGCACGGCAGACAAGCAGATAATCGTGTGCTTATCCGTGTGTAACGAGACACTGACATAACACTACACTGACACTGTTGTCACCAACACCAGACTTACGCTTATGTTAATACGTATGCGGTACACCGTACGTACATAATACATATGTGCCGCAGCACATAGCACATTAAGAAAAATGATTTAACAACAAAAACTTTCGGATACATTTAGCCATGCGGCTCTCAAACTTGTTACTTCCATTTCAGTTTTTAACGACTTTAGAAGGATATAGGCTACATACTAGGGTCAGTTGAAAAGTTCGCGGAGCGACAACTGTAGCTTAGCGGTAAAACTAAAATTTGTCGTGTGCTGCAAGATTTGTTTTTTATGTAAACTCCTGTTAATTTCCAAATCTATCTATCAATTTATTCATTGTTTAGAAACTTTTTAAAATTTACGTGTCATGCGTGTTTTGAAAAACGGACAAAATCAAACATCTTGTTGTGATTCTTTATTAAAAATTGTTTAGCGCCAACGGAAATTCAGAACGAAATTGTAAATGTGTCAGGAGATGCTGCGACTTCAAAACCAACTGTTTGTAAGTAGGCACTTGAGTTTAAACGTGGTCGTACGAGCATTAAAATCGTGGTCGCACTGGACGCCAAAAAATGCAACAACTCCAGATGCGGCAGCCATCTTGCACAACGCTTTTCACACCAAGTTCTTGAGTGAAAATACGGTGCACACGCTCATATGAGATGCCTATGATTTCAGCAATGTCATCCACTCCTCAGTCTGCGGTCTTCCAACACCCTATGAAATTTGTTCAATAATGTCATTTTTTGTTGCACTTTTTGGACGTCCACTGCTGGGATAATCTTCAGTGCTTGTACGACTACGTTTAAACTCGAGTGTGCCCCACTTACCGTTGTTTCTGAAGGCGCATCATCTCCTAACAGATTTACAATTTCGTTTTGATTTTTCATTGGCGCTAAAACGTTTTTAACAGAGAATTCATCACAACACGATGTTTGATTTTGTGCATTTTAAAAACACGGGTGACAGGAAATTTTCAAACAGCTGGGGTAAAAAGTGAATAAATTGACAGATAGGCCTATATCTGGAAATTAAGGAAATTAACAGGTGTTCACGCGAAATATACGTCTTCCACCACACGAAAGATTTAGTTCTACCACTGAGCTATAGATGTCGTTCCGCTAACTTTTCAACTGACCCTCGTATATCACGTTGTATACATACTAATTTATGTGTATGTGTGGGGAGGGTGTAAGTATCGACTGCATTAGAGCCCAGTGGGTCCAGTAGCTCCAGACTACTAATGTATATATCCTGGGTTCGAGTTCCGGCGCACCATATAATAAGGTGCGTTTTTTAGACCCTAGGTCGACTCAGTCTGTGCAAAAAAGTATCTGTGATATGATAACACCATGGGGTAATAATGGAGACAACCTTCCTTTCATGCTGAATGGCTCACATAAAGGCAGCCTACATTGTTTAACTCCTAGACTGCTTAGGTAGCAGAAAAGAAGCCATTATATTATATGAATGAAAGTGTGTGTGTGTGTGTGTGTGTGTGTGTGTGTGTGTGTGTGTGTGTGTGTGTGTGTGTGTGTGTGTGTGTGTGTGTGTGTGTGTGTGTGTGTGTGTGTGTGTGTGTGTGTGTGTGTGTGTGTGTGTGTGTGTGTGTGTGTGTGTGTGTGTGTGTGTGTGTGTGTGTGTGTGTGTGTGTGTGTGTGTGTGTGTGTGTGTGTGTGTGTGTGCTTGCAATCGTCACAAAGATAATTGTCTAACGCATAATTAAGAAAATACGTAGTAATACGTAACAACGAATACTACCAAGGTTAAAAAATAGTGTAATTTAATTTGAAATAAAAATCTACTATTCCTTTGATACAGTCTGTCTTCGAGGTTTCAGACAGAGCCAGTGAAACGTGCTTTAGACAAAATAGTTTACAGTTGTAGAAGAAATTAATTATTTTTATAATCTATACATATACAATTTTTATGAAACAGTCAAAGAATACCTTTAATAATGTATAAAAGATTTTTAGTACTTACAAGTACACCTCTAGGTATTCCAGTCGGTGATTTTCTTAGTTTTTCATCCGAGATGCATTTCGGAACAGTTGTGTTCCATCTTCAATCGGAATCATTTAGTAAACTTACATATATAAAAAAATTTTAGTAAAAAATTATATATGTAAGTTTACTAAATGATTCCGATTGAAGATGGAACACAACTGTTCCGAAATGCATCTCGGATGAAAAACTAAGAAAATCACCGACTGGAATACCTAGAGGTGTACTTGTAAGTACTAAAAATCCTTTATACATATACAATTGTTTCACCTATTAGCCTATATATTTTTGTTATTACTGTTAGATTCATTAATAACGAATTTTATAATTACAATTGTAATCTAACTGGAGAAAACCTTAGAATAGAGTTACAATTTAGCAGAACTTGTAGGGATAGTGTAAACCTAATTACACAACTTGTTCAATGTGAGAACAATAATAAATTAATATTTGATGTGTTACTAAATTAATATAAACTAACACTGACTAACAGCCGGGTTACAACAGCCAAAATAAACTATTTAATTAAAACAAACTTATTAAACTATCCCTAGCGTAGTCGGGTGTAGTCGGCTTTGTTGCGTAGCTCCTGAGTTCTGTCGACAGGGAACAGCGGTCTTGGGGGGGGGGGGCGACGTTGGTCTTCTCCTTCACTTTATCGCCCTTACCGCGACAGGACTCGTTTATGGGTCCGGTAGTAACCCAGGGAGTATAACGTCTGCCTACTAATCTAGATATGTCGGATTTAATTCACGGGCACCGCAATTTTTAAATGAAGTGCGTTTTTCAGCTCCCAGATTTGTCTTAGCCTGTATAAATTAGTCCCTGGGATAACATCCTGGTCTATTAGTAATGCGAGACTGAAGCGAAGTTCCGGCCACACTGACAATGGCAACTACAATGAGTGTAATTTGATACGCTTGTGATAAATATTTTTATTTTCGTTGTTGTAACCTGACTGTTAGTCACAATTTGTTTATATTAATTTAAACATGTTTGTAACTAGGTTTATAATATACATCATCTGCTTTATTATAACTCTATTACACGGTTTTTGTAGTTAGATCACAATTATAATTACAAAGTAATTATTAATAAGTTTAACAATAATAACAAAAATATATAATTGGTCTAACAATTGTATATGTTTAGATTATAAAAATAATTTCTTTTACAACTGTAAACTACTTTAAATTAAGCACGTTTCGTTTTATTGTCCTTGAAGACAGTCTGTATCAACGAATACTGGATTTTTATTCCAACTTAAATTACACTATCTTTTAAACATTGGCCACACTGTCAATGGCAGCTACAATGTGAGTAATTTTGAACAATTGTGATAAATACTTTATTTTCCTTGTTTACTTACTCACATAAATAAATAATAATTCTTTTACTGCTAAGTGTAACATAAAATGCTGATTTTCATCCGCTCATGAATTTTGTCCACTTTGTCAGAATGGTTTGAAAAACATTTACTGACGTATGTGTCTGTGGCTTCAATAAATTTATTTGCATTTGACACGCAAAGCCCACAAATTCCACTGTCACACGGTGAGTAGCCTACATAGAGCCTACAACATTTAAATCCTTACCAGTATACCAAATAGCCAGCTTTCGAATAACAAAAACATATTTCGTACGTATTTAACTGTCAGGTTTTTATTAAAAAGTACAGTTATAACAAAATACACATATAAAAGCAGGCTTATAACCGTGATCATTTTTTCTTGAGAATCCTGTTCTGTATACTTAATGTGTTTTAGACAAATCTTGCAATTAAAAGTTAATTATTTATTTTCATAACGTCAGTACAGCCACGTCACTACAGCAGGTACTGTTTGAGTTTTGATGGAAAGCTACGTACTTTAATCCGGCTGTTGATATACTCGAGCTATTGAGTAAGCGTCTCTGACAGGGAAGCTTTACGTTTCCTGAGCGCAGCGGTGCAAAACTGACCACTTATTTATCTAGGTAAGAACGTGGCAGCACAGTACAGTTGCAAGGTGTTTCTATGGTGACATGAGCGAGTTCCTATTACATGATTGGCGGGGGTTTTTACACATGCTTTTACTCCGACCACATATATCAAACGTCAGAGTCGCTTACTCAGTGGCTCAGGTCTGAAACAACATATAACGTAAACAATTACATCAACGTGACCGGTTCCCAATGTATCTGAATGCCTCTACTACACTATCTGCGATCGTTTTCACACTTTAACATACCCTTGGCGCAAAGTTCCCAATTTCCATAATTGTACGATGTTTATCGGTCAACTTTCATCCCATCTCGACGGATGGTCAATGAGCGACTCCCAGACGGAGGCATTTGATACCTCACGGTTTCCCGTTCGACGCTCAGGTGAAGTGGCTCGAGCAGATGCATAACGTTGTAAGATTGAATTTCGATCTAATCTGCAGCAAGAGCGTAGGACCCCAGAAACTTAGAGCCGTACTGGTGTGATGGAACAATGAAATGCCACGCCCATACGAATAGCTCCCTTGAGGAGCCACTTGCAGACCTCCCAGTTTCCCATGCCTGGGAGACAGCCCAGCCGAAGTGGTTCGGGTTGATTTTGTTCTCTCTGAGTGTGAAATTTCCGGCAGCCACTGGGCTAGAAAGCCACACGTGTGAAAGCCGCCACGGTATGTTCCCTGACTTACACCAGGCACGATTAGGAAGGCGATTCAGGCGATTCAGGCGTGATTAGGAAGGTAGTCGACAATCGAAACGGCCTATGGCTGCTGAGAAAAGAGGCTACGGTGAGTAGTCAAGTAGCACCTGAGGCCGTCTGACGAGTAACGGAGGTGGAGCGCTGTCCGTACTATCGAGCTGATGGATGCGCAGGAAGGGAGATTTCTTGGACTTTGCGAACTTAGTTGCCAGGGGTCGGCTAAAATCCTTGAGAAAGAACGTTAAAACTTGCTAATATTTTCCTTTTATTATGCTATTGTGTTACCCGAAAATGTTAAAAGTCCTAAATACTTGCTAAATTCAAATACTTCCAATAATGCCAGAAGTACATAATTACAGGAATGTTTTAATTGGCAGATATTTTAATCACGAAAATTAATACTCTTCGAAAGGAAAAGTATGCTGCGAAATAAAACTTTCGTGTTCGTAAGCAGCACACTTTCAAATAACCTTGGTTTACTCATATTGAACTAAATTCATAATTCTAGCACAAAAGAATTACAGTTATAAAATTATGAACTCGCTGTAAACGTTATATTAGCTGCAAAGTTATATATTCCTTACTGCGGAAAGATGCGAGTAGGACCATGGGGAAAGATATGTCACTGGAAAGGTACGTTAGATTACTCACTTTGCATAGGCCTGCGAGCACTGCTCACTAGGCACAATAACTGGCAGTGTTTTTCTCGGTGTTTTCTCATTATCAATAGCATTGTTTATATCAGCGTTTCCAAACAAAATAAACAAACTCGCTTAATGAGTTTGTAGAATATTCTTGACTAAGCAAGTGATTAGTAACCTCTGGTTTTCATGTCTTATAAAGTCTATATATTTAAGCTTTCTCGTGGCGTAATACTTTGTTAACATGTCGAAAAGGCTCTCACGTTTTTCACAAAAACGTCTAGTGGAGCGCCGTTAGACTTAAAAAGAGCGAAACATCGGATCTCAGCCTCTCTCAGTGAATTAACAAGAAACCTTGTGTGCTCTCTTAAAGACAATGAATAAAAAGTTTACGCCTTACAATTTTTCCCCTCGCACCTGTAAACAACAGTAAACAAATTTCAAATAACAAAGTAAACAATTTTAATAACTTCTAATGTATTCTTTCTATTGACGCGAAAATTTTATCAAAGGAGTTTTTGGAATCTCTAATTACGAATATGGCTTAAAAGTTATTCAAGATGGCGGATTTAAAATAGCCAACAAACCTTCTAAAATACGTATATCTAATGTCCAAACGTTTAAAATACAATTAGTGTATTTGTTATATTTTTAATATCAATGATTAATAATACAATAACAATAAATTGTGAATAAATTAGCGTTCAAATTAATCAAAATCCTGGAAGTATTTGGGATCTATTTAAAATATAACTTCCGCAGCAGGTGTATATACTAGAGAACTAATTGCTCTATATGCAACAAGTGTACTCTTTCTCTATTAGTCAAGAATTATAAAAAATTTATTATCGGTAATATGCCAATACATGAATAGGTGTTTGTTTGTATCAAAGTAATATCAAGTAATAAAAAGTAACAAACTAATTTTCCTGGGTAGAATAATTAAATGGAGATGCTAACAAATACACAAATGAATAATGAAATATCTCTTATTAATTATTTCCCATCTATAAATTTATCATATAGTAATTATAATATACTAATACACTATTCGGTGCAGTAAAATTTTTTCAAGTAAAGTATATGTGATTTTTACTCTGATATATATCAAAGAGTTGTCAAATATTTTGGATACGATCAATTTTTATATATATAAGTAAAACAAAATAAAGTTTTTATTCATTTAGAAAAGTAGTAGGTATTTTTTTAAATAATTTATTAGAACTTCAAAACAGAAGCAAAACATCAAAGTTGTGGGTTACATATTTTTAAGTGGTTTTAGGACTTAAAGATTTAATGTTACTGAACAACTGGATCATTGGGAACTACATTTGCATTCTACTGAGCGTTAATGATTCCGTTCTTCCATACACTTTCCGCACGCGACGTCTGCACAAATTTGCTTTCAACATGTGAATCAAATGGAATACATTTGAACCAAATGATAAACAAATGGAACCAGATGAATTTAAAAAATGTACAAAATAGGAATTCTGGACTTACAGCCGTACAGGTAAATTCTTTTCAGACGCATGCCCTAATCAACTATTGGATAACCAGTAAAATTAACTATTTTGAAGGCTGGCCGTTTAAGCGAACGTTGTACTGAAAACGTTCTATGTAGTGTAGAAGTGATGTTTACAAAAGGTATCATTGAAAGTATTAAACATTTTTATCTTACAAAATGTTTTCAACAGACTGACATGACGGATCATAGAAAAAATAATTACGTATTATTCAATAATAATGATGCTTATTCTATCATTTGCTACAGACGAAAAAATTAATTTTTATGAAGTTTATGAACACGGCTTTAAAACAATACAAAATACATGGTTCAAATTTTTAAAAAGTCCAATTAAAAACAAATTTATTCAATTGTAATCTGTAAAGAGCAAAATGAAAATACATTAATAATTGATACCAACTGATCAACACTACGTTAACGTAATGTGAGTATTAAAGAAAATCTCACAACGAAATTAAAAACACATGTTTGTGTTACGAGTTTGCTCCTTACCGGCACTCTTTGATGATTGTGGAATGTGAAAACCAATGAAAGAAGTGTTTTATGACTTATTTACAGAAATGATTTTAAATTTTCCGGATACCAAGGTGTATGTGATTAATGGAGAAATGTAATTACATCTGGTCAAATGGCAAGTGGAAGAAAATTCTATACAATATGTAAGTAAAGTAGGATGTCAAATAATTGCGTCCTACATAAGTAGGATATCGAGTAATTGTGGTAGAATTACTAAATAACATTTGATGGCTATTGAAAGTCAACAAGAAGCCAGTTGAAAGATATCGTTAATCGATTAGAAATTTCTGAAATGATTGTATACTTATAGAAAATATGCCTCTCAAAATTAGGCAAAAAACATTTCTTGCAAATAACAAAAAAACAAAAGAAGATTAATAAATACGTTGATAGAAAAATTCTCATAAAGTATTATTTTGTCTTTCAAAGTGAAGTTGATGCTAACAGATTAATTATTGAAACCACAATAATTATATAATCTAAAAATGTCGTTGTAGTTTATGAGGATCAAACTTTGTGGTTTGCGTTAGTAGGCCTATTACAAATAGATGTAACATCATACGACAGAGGAATCTATTTTCTTAAACTATCAAAGGGGAAAGTCTTAAGAATGTATTTTTATCTACAACTTACAAAGCAGTTTTCCCAAACGTAAACAACACGCCCTGTGTTTACATGTTTTTACTAGATGCGACACAAATTAAGAATTTGTAAAAGAAGTAAGAACACGTTTTTCAGAAAGATTTGAAAAATAACGAAATTTCAAATGGTCTCTGCAAAATAAAACCAAAATGTGAAATAAATGTTAGAAATTGTAGTAAAATACTATCAAGGTTATAAGCGTGACAAAAAAAAAATATTAATTCTGACTGAGGCTTTCACATCTGGCTTCAATGATATGAGTACTTCAGCTCAATGAAGACGGTGTTGATGGTATTAATGCACTGAAGATTAATAGTATCGAAGCCACGGCCGAAACGTTTCCATAAAACAACCATTGGAACACAGCCTTACACAGCAAGCTGAAGTACTCAAAATATTAATTGTTTAAATTCTGTACAGAAATATACGTTTAATTCTTTTATTAAAGCTGTCGTTCAAAATAGTTGTGAACAGCTCGCTTCATTAGTGCTTAGATTCATGCAGCCTTGCAACATTTCTAGAGAATTTATCACCATACTGAACTGTGGATACATTCCAATGGATTGGGGGTGGACAAAATTGCAATTTTCTAACACCTCTTGCAACGAACCAACCAGCAGTTCTTGAGAACTCTCTATCTAAAAATATTTTTTTTGTCTGTAAACCAACACACCAACACTGCATGCGGGAAAAATCACTAATGCGTGAAACTAATCACTTGTCACTAATAACTAAACCAGGAAAAGTGATTGCATTGTGTCCCTGTTTGTACGATGGTAATACTTGCTTAAATACTGAACTTTCCTTACAATGATGAAAATACTACTTTAGACGCTACTGAAATAACAAAAAAAGATCTTAAATAATAAAAAAATGTTTGTTGAAAAAGGTTCTCAAAAACTTAATTAAAATTCTCTTTGTGTAAAACTATTTTATTAATTTGAAACCGCTTACGCAAAGGGTTTTTAACAGTCTTCCCAAGTTTAAAACATTAATATGTGTATACTCAAACTTGAGTGAGTCATTTTAAACATTTTATTTTATGTTTAATTTATTATTCGATTATATTTAAAATATAAATAGTTATAATAATTGTATATCAAACACTTTTACATAAAATATAAAATGGATGAGTTACAATTTGTCTTTGTCTTTGTGTTTGTCTTTTACAATTTGCTTACTCTTCTTTACAGTGGTTTTGTGTTTGTGTGTGTGTGTGGGTGTGTGTGTGTGTGTGTGTGTGTGTGTGTGTGTGTGTGTGTGTGTGTGTGTGTGTGTGTGTGTGTGTGTGTGTGTGTGTGTGTGTGTGTGTGTGTGTGTGTGTGTGTGTGTGTGTGTGTGTGTGTGTGTGTGTGTGTGTGTGTGTGTGTGTGTGTGTGTGTGTGTGTGTGTGTGTGTGTGTGTGTGTGCGCGCGCGCGCGCTTGTGCACTTGCGTAGGAATATGAAGATGTTTGTTTGATTTTTTTTTACTTCTGTATCTTCTATTAAGATCTCGCTCACGTACAAGTAAAGTAATTTTTTAAATAGATCTGCTATAATTTCTATTAAAAAAACACAGAAAATCTATGTAGCCTATATAGTTTTAAAGTCAGCCCAATGCGTACTTCTTTCTAAAACATTCAGCACGGTGTTTTTACACCATTAAGAATAATTATAAAACTGTACAACTGAATCTAAAAGCTATGTGAGAGGGAGGGGCAACCGTTCGTTGCTGCGTGTGGGTTTAGCGAATTTACTATATTTGTTCCAAATTACAAAGTACAGTTAAATATAGGGAGTATATACACATTCCCAGCGACCCAATTTGTTGCGAGAAAAAAATGGTTGCGTTAAGAAATTTACTGTGCCAAAGAACACAAACGTCGCTTTAAAATTCTACTGAAAAGCAGAAAAAATATTAATTTATAAAATTACGTAGGTATACTCACTTCATTTTAAGGTATGTTAATACATATTAATACAATTTTTACCAATTATAGTGCAGAAAAGTACTTTCTAAAGTGAAACCATTAGGTAACTATCAAAATCTTATAAAAAGAATAACTCCTAGCAGATTACAAACAGAACAATAAAGATAAATAAACATATTCAGAGCATAGTAACAAATAACATCTTGATAGTAGTTTTTTTTTAGTATACTTATTTCATTCATAATTTCATTCATAAATAACTTAATTACAAATAAATTAATTTATTCGTTAATAACTCAGTTTTATTAATGTTATTCTTGCGGTGGAATGGCGAAAAACTGTGACTTCTAACACTTCGTTTTTCTCAGTTGTAAATCGGTGAAAAATGCAAAATATGTGCACTTTCACGGCCACATATAGACACTAACAAAGCGTACTGTGGTCAGCACTACTCTTAAGCAGCTTAAAGAAGATATTGTCTGGATAAAAATTACTTATCGATACTTTTCACTATTCTGTGCCCCGTTAGATTTACACTATATAGTTTTGTGTACATGTTATAACGAAAAAGGATAAAGTATAGTGTGTTGTAATTGTGTTGTAAAATGTCGGGCGTTACCTCCGCGTACTTTTGTTACTTACTGTTGACTGGATCCTCTGCGGTGATGTAGTCCTGTAACACAACTTAATACTATGTTTTTTGTGGGCGCCACTTGGAATCGTTTGTTCCAAGAAATAAATGTGATTATTAAAGTAATTAAAATTTTTAAATCTTACTTCTATGAAAAAGTATAAACAAGTCAGTTTAGCTTGGAAAAATCAGGTAAGTTTAATGATTCTTCAAAAACAAACAAATCGTCTGAAGGACTAATATTCATAAAAAAATTATACAATTGCAGAGTTAATAAAAAAAATTCACAAGTTATTATTATTATTATTATTATTATTATTGACAATTTTATTTATATCCAATCAAGTATCGGCTAGTGTTTTTTTTTTTTTTTTTTTTTTTTTTTTTTTACTCAGTTGAAAAGCATGAGTTTAATATGTGAAAAAATCTTTACTCTCAGGACGTGACTCCTTTGAACTACCAAGACATATCAATAAGATGCCTTACAAGAAAAACTAAGTGATTTGAAGGTGTGTGGCATGTGTAGTACAACTGTGGGATAAATGTAACCAGGTAAAAAAATTGACTTTAATTTCGGTAACTCACGTTCCAATGGTTAATTAATCTCGCACTGGACACTCCTCTCGGGTAGTTTTTCAATCTCGCCTCTTCACGTGTGCACTGAATCTATTTTAAGTCAAAATTGCGATCATTTACTATTTCCGCACTTTTTGTAAAAACGTTTGGCAGTAGATTATCGTTCAAACGCCGCCACTACGAAACATCTGTTTCGCGTTGATTCAGAAATTGGCCGCCGTAGCGCTGATTCCCATGCAGTGTCGAGAAAGGCTTTGTGTATTGTTTGTTTACGTTAAGGGGATTATTGTCAAGTTAGTCAGTCTATGCGAACACAGCAGAATTCGTTCTCTATTTAAAGTTTTGGTCCCTCCTGGGCCGTTGACGTTCTGGCTGCGTGATTTCTATTAAAATTTGCCGTGTCGCTGCTCTATTTCAGCAACACTTTGGCGTAGATTCTTGTAGAGGTTATATCAGTCTGTTTGTCTATGTACGGGAAAAGCCTTTCTTCGGGTCTTGTGTCGATTTCTCGCCTCTCGGTTTCGCCTTAGCTGCGTTGATCAGTGTCGTGGGTGATGCATCAGTTCTGGAGTTCAAGTTTCAAGTGTTTTTGGGTCGAATTTGGTCTCTCTTTTATACTAATTCAGGCTGACTGTTTTCATCGACTTCCGGTATATTTGTGTAAAAATTCTTTCTAGATTGTTCGAGAATAAACGAAATGGAATGTCATGGAACAATTTTCACTTCCGTAGAAGCTTTTAGAACGAATTTCTTATTCTTCATACTAAGGATATTTCAAAAATTACACTGGTATTTATCAAACAGTTTTACATTAGTACTCACAATTTGTATGCCATTATTACATTTAGATTCTCTGTTTTCAACTGAATCTAGCGATACTAATTATGATTGGTTTTTAATTAAATTAAGTCTAATAAGTAACACAATATACAACTCCCACCTTGGGTTGTTGTCATGAAAATTCAATTTTTATAACAAAAATTTTTGTGGAAATATTATGTTCCTTCCACAATCTGAACATCCAACATTACTACCTTCCTATAACAAAACAAACAAATTTTAACATAGGTAATACATATATAATTACAATTTTATATGGCCTCTGTCATGGCCTAGATTTTTTGTTAATGTTATAACACAATAATTAGTCTCTTTCTTTAATATATGTAGTATTTCACTAGTGTACACTCAGAGTTTATTATATTGTCTGTCTTTTGTGATACCTGGTTACTCTTTACATACATTATTATCATTACAGGATGACATAGCATCATTGATTGGTCTTGAGATGTCCTTTTTCATAGTGTGACAAATCTCACTCTTATAAGTTAAATTCTTTTATAATTGACTTTATTTTCAACTGAGTTTGTTCGTTTTTTAAGGTATACTGAAGTATTGTACCATTCTATTTTATTCTTGTTAGCATTTTGTAAATATTTAGCCAGATATGATTATTTTTGTACTGGTTGATTGGCTCCAGCCATATATGGTATAGGTAAATATTTTGCTAACTTGACTATTACAATGTTATAGTTAGTCAAATATATTAGTATAGTCGCTTTATATCATATTTCAACTTTCTAATGCATTTTGGTTGCATTTTGGCAACATTAAATCCATAAATTATACAATATTATATGCCTACCACATGTTTTTAGTTAGTACTGTTTTTGGCTATTTTGACTGCTTTTTATTCATTTGACAGCTTTCTTTATTTAAGATAAATTGTTCACTTTTGTCTGCTTGACAATTACACATAGTTTCTATTTCAATCTGATAATAATTAATTTTTTCATGAAATCTGGGTGTATGGTCTCAAATCCAACACATTAATATTTTTTGTCATAACAAATATATAATTTTTATTTTAACTTAGATTCTTTCTAATAATGTATTTAAGTCATTTAATACATTTATTTTATTTACATTACATAATATAATAATGGATCATGTCCATTCATTCACAAAAAATAGTTCTTAATACTCTATTCAGAGTTATAAAACTTATAATTAATGACTTTATTTTGGTTGATTCTGACATTATTTCTCTCTCTTATAGTGTCTTATGGTTTTTTCACTGTTATTCACTTTAATAATATATATGGGGTTTGTGTCTTAGTCAAAGTCTGGTCGTTTTTCATGTTAGTAGAAATAATTATTAGACAAAATTACACAATTTTTTAGGACTACTTGGGTTCGATACTGTTCACCTCACTTTCCTCTTATGATAACTTACTATGTAAATGGTTTCCTTTATGGAACGTTCTGTGACGTTACAATGTACACATTGTATGCTTAATAAACCAGCAACTACTACATAATGTTAATATGAGTAATTTTATTTTGTACATTTACACTCAGAAACTTTTACAAATTACCTAAATGAGAAAACAATATTTTTTATAATTCAAAATATTATTTTAAAAATATATTGACATTTGAATATGAAACTCTTGCTAACTAAATCGATTACAATTACGTACAAACTGCCTAATACCTATATAGTTTAATTTTTCTTCAGATTAAATAATTTTAAGATAAATAAAAGTCTCCTGACATTTAGTAATTTGTTTGGCCTAAAATATTAATGTACATTTGACATTCGCTGATATTTACAGTTTCGCAATGTCCGGAAGCCACGTGCTTTCCATCAACGAGGCTAAGCCTAATGCAAGTTCCGGACCAGTATACCCCCCCAAGCAGCTATCATTTCCGAAAGCGGATGGAGGATTTAGTTTGCATAGTATTTGCGAGGTAGAACCATTTATCGCGGTTGAAGTCTGTAAACAACAGCAAAATCTTATTACAACAGCATAGTTATAATGACAATTTTAAAATTTTACATTTATCTGATAAGGGTCCAAAGCTTGATTTATTAGAAACCCTTGAAATTAATAAACACAAATATTTAAATGTATTATTAAATGATCAGTTAGATCTAAATAGCTCGCCTTTGCTTAATTTGTATAAATAGACTTGGTTTATGTTATGTTATATGTTTGTGTAATGTGTATCTTATTCGTATATTATTGACACGAGATTACTATCGCTCTCTAAACAATAGCACTTGCCTTATATCTTATATTCTGTATTATATTGTACGACAATTAGTCAGCTTACACCATCTGATGAAGGCACTGTGCTGCCGAAGCAGCTGTCATGGATTATAATTTTAATAAATGACGAGTGAAAATCACTAAAACTATTTTATTGTTTTATTTTTTAATATAATTTACAATGGATTTTCACCAAGTAAAGGCATCAAGCATTAATTATTTCATTTTATTGGCTACGCTTAACTGTTTAATTCACAGTGGTGGTATGACCTAAGCAGCCGTAATTCCTAATTGCGATTTCATCTTCACTTTGATAAAGTTAATTACTACAAGTTTTAGAAGATTAAAAAAATTATACTCAGGTTACATATTTGTAATGTATCTATGTGTAGCATATTAATGATAAGTTCTCTTAGAATCCAACTGATTTAGCATGGATGTGTAGAAACGTGTAATCTGCGTCAAATTGAATTCTGGAGCTAAAATAAATTATAAAGTATAAAAAATTATAAAAAGATACTAAAATATCATAAACTAACAGTTTTTTTAACAAAAATATGAATAAATTTGTGTGTGTGTGCGCGCGCGCGTGCTTGTGTGCGTGAAGTAATGATTGTGGCTGTACTAAATGCTTGTGATGTGTTAGAGAAAAGGCATTGAATATAGTCATTAAGTCACTGTGAATACATGAAATCACGGCACGCTTATGCAAAAATTAAAGTCTGGTATATTCTCTACTAGGATTGCTTCCATCGGAATATTTTTCGCTTGACGTTGTTACGTCTTTCAACACGTACTTTCAACCTCCATACACAGCTACACAGCTTCTGAGGACGATCCCAGTCCTAGAAAGCGAAAAATATTACAATGGAAGCACAATCCGGTAGAGGATTTACCCTAATAGAAACATCGATTACGAGTTTTAAAGAAAAAAATAAAACATCCTAATTTTAAAAGATACAAAGAACTAACTGATGATGCGATATTTTGTTGCAAAGCGTTCCTGGTAAAATAAATGATAATAGAATCTTTTACTTTTACACCCTTTAATAGTGAACAAAAAAGGTTTGGCATGTTACAGAGCGCTATACTAGTTGTAAAGTGCATAAGTTATCCCAAAAGGCGTTAAGGAATTGATCAGAAGCCGTTATATTGAATTATATGAAATTTACGAATTAACAACATTCATAATTATAATCTCCTATAAAATGCTGAAAGACGAAAAGTTTAATATAGATTAGGAAAGAAACTAATTTTGAGTTTTATTCATAAAGTTTTATTCTTAATACATAATTAAACGTTAATTTTCAATCAAAGCGTTATTCAACATTCAAAATTTTTCGCTTACATTTATAAAGTTTTATTGAGATTTCTAATAATAAATCAGCCAATTTCACGTCAAATCAACATAATATGACGCTACTCTTCTTGAAGTTGTTTCAGACTAAAAAATGTAACACGAAGTACGAAAAGCTACTTTAAAAGTAAAATAAGTAAAACTAAAAAAGCATGGTGCAGCATATAAGCGTTTACAGAAAACTTCTTTTTTATTTTATTGCCAGTATTTCACATTAATTTTTTATTGAAAGATGTTAAAAATATTGTTTTATTTCTACTCACGCTTGTGTATAAAATGAATTTAATTAAAAGTTGTAGCACAATTTTCAGACTGTCAGACTGGCCAAAGTTCAATTATCTCTTTGAGTCCATAAGAACTAATTACCACAAGTCTAAGGATATTACAAAACACGTCCACATAAAGATAAGTGCGCTCTACATTACGGACTGCCAATTGCAAACGTTTAAATCAGTCTTGAAACTAAACCAAATGTACAACTTCTTATTTCTAATGAAATAAAAAACATGGTTAAGCCGAATAAATGTATAATCGAGTAAATGAAGCCTCATAGAAGTGTGTTGTCATTCTGTTTGCAATAAGATAAAAATTTAAAGTTAACTTTACTTAATATAAGCGTTTAATCGGTGTTGAGCAGCATTACCGGTGTATTAACCGTTTAAATTACACTCAGTCAAAATACAGCGATCACTAACTGACGCATGCTGGAGAGCTGAATATTTTTAACTGCTTATGTTTATTTAGTGTAGACACATAATTGGCCAGGCCTGAGCAAACCGCAACTGATTCTAAAATTGATTAGGATAAATTGATAAACCGCAACTGATGTAGGATAAGTTGATTACATCCCTCCTTATGAATACTCTACAGAACATTAACTGAAAGAACTCCCTTGGGTTTTAGGCCGTATTCTATAATCCTATACCGGCAAGTTAAATAATTGTATATTACGTATTCTAAATTAAACGTCTGCTACGATATAATGATTTTTCAAAATCAAGAATATTGACTTTACACTACGATACTGGCCTTGTTATCATTTGAAAATATAAAATATTGTGTTAGCCGTTTTGTGTTAGCCGTTTGGCACTTTCGAGTAATGAATATAAAACTGATCTACTCGTATTAACGCTCACGAATTGCTTACGTCAGTTTCAGAGTATATTTATGAAATACACGCGTGCATGCGTGTGTTCTATGTGTGGGAGGGCGCGTGAATTGTATCTGTTTGTCTGCATACTTTTCAAACGGGTTATAATCCAATCACAGTCATCAAACTGAGCAACAATAGCTACACCATATCTGCGATATACTACAGCTTCGTTGAATAGTTACAAAATTTAAGCGACGCTAAGGCGTATCAAAAACAATGTGATCAAATCATACACGCCTACATGGCTGTCGGTACACATAAACAGTTTCACACTTCAGTTCGTCGAAATTACTTTTGTAAGCTTCTCAGCGATTGTAAAGCGCCTATAATATACATTGAAGTTTCACCGACTACACGTTTCCTAACTCAGTGAACTGTGGAAACCTGAAATTCACTTGATATCGCTTCTTCTGTGTCTTGTGGATGTGGAGAATGCTCAACAAATTTTGTTCCAGTACGACGGTTTATTTTTACTACCATCCTTGACTTCGAACTTTTGTAACTATATTTTTAGTTTTAATTGACAGGTAGTTTATTAAACAAACACAAATTCAAACTAGTTTTATCTGTAATTAGCAGCAAATTCAGAATTAGCTCAAATTTTTATTATTGGAGAAAATATAATAATTTCTAGTGACAAAGCTTCAGAATAGTTAAAGGAAACTGTTTGTTTAGAGCAGTTGAATTCGTTTAAAGACAGAACGACCAATGAAATAAATCGAAGAATATCTCTAGCCTGAAACAGATCATATAAATACAGTTTTAAATCAGATCTGTCAAGATGAATTCTGGAGCCTTACGATATGGAGCCCAAACATCACCGTTACCAAATAAGAATGAATTAAGATTAAAACACACTTAAAGTGTCAAGGAACGGAGTATAGTTAACACCATCAGACATAAATACTAAATTAGATAAAACCATTCTAAAGGCACATAAACCTAAGTAATGCGATAGATTTAGGCCTAGTAATTGATGGAGAAAAGATATGCGTAGGACATTATTCAAGAATAAAAGGTGATTGGTAATCCTGATTACCTTGTAATCTACGAGGAACGGAAGATCTGACAAACTTGTCAGATGGAGAGGTGAAGTCAGCGTAAACATGTCCCTGTTCGTAGCATATTATTGAATCAACAAGCAAATTTCAGAATGTAATCGAATGTTAGACCTACATTGAGTAGATAGGCCTAGCTCTAGTGCCTTCCCACTAACACGATCATTTTTCGCCGTGCCGTGCTCGGTTATAACGAACATCGTGATTATTTGTTATAATTGTGGTTCATTAAATTTATTATATTTATTATTATTATAGTGACTATTATTTTTTGTGAACAGTAGTTGTGGGAACAATTTTTCTACCAGTATGATTTTTTAATAAAACCTTTTTATAAATTGTTATATGAGAGCAGCTTCTAGTTGTGAGCAGCATTATTTGTCAGACCAACATTTTTAAAGAACTTAAACATTTACATTAGGTTAAAGAGATGAAATAAAAGATTAAGACGACAAATAAACTAAAAATTTATCACCCACAGACCGAATCTTCATAGCCATATTCATTTCGATTTTCCTTCTCATGCCTGATTCTATTTCTGCTGAAATTGCGAATTCCCATATTAAGAAGAAAAATTCGTTTTTTACTGTGTTGCTTTTCTTGTAGTAAATTATTTAATTCCTCTTTATTAATATTGCTATTCAAGTACTATTAGATTACTTATATAGTATAGTAAATAGTGTTACTTATTTAGATTTCCATGTTTATTAAATGCATTTACGTAATAGATCGTAAAGCAATGACAAAGCTTACTGTGAAAAAGCTTAAAGTTATTTTTACCTTTTAATATAGCACTCAAGTGAGCCTTTAGTTCTCCATTTTAACCAAAATTTAAATAAGCGCTAAATGTTAAGATAAGATAATGTTAATTAAGAAGTATATTATTTTGGAAAACGTCAGATTAACTTGGAAGTTAATGGATTCGTCAGACTACATTTAAAAGCTATAAATACGTTTAACGTTTATAAAAATACTAAAAACTCTTCACTAATGGTTTTTTGAACAGCCCACTAAATATTTTTGAGATGCAATCTGTTTTCTCCCTAATACTGTATGCTATTACGCTGGAAACGATATACTTACACACAGAAAATGTATAATTTAGTTAATGTTTTGTTTGCTGGTTTAGAATGCTTACTGAAAGCAAATTGATCTTAAAAATTCACTAGATATTACCACTGGTTAAATCTACTTAATAAGTAAGCTGTTTCTTAACCAAGTTGTACTACGTCCAATCTATCTAAACTAAAGAAATTTTTATAACTAACTAATTAGTTTATAACTCTCTCCTAAAACATAAGATATAATTGCACAAACACGTTTATCGTACGATATAACTGCACAAAACATTAATAAGTAATAATAATAAGAAGAAGAAGAAGAAGAAGAAGAAGAATACAATAAAACTAGAACACATATTAAATCCACTATTTCAAAAACTATTACATGTTAATAATAGTGTAACAATCCTCTTGGTTGCGGGTAGGGATATTTTTAAACCTAGAATTTTAAAATTATTTTGATTAGATTAAACGGATTACATAAAAGACTACACTATAGTGAGAAATACATTAACTGTTTGTTATCATCAATTCGACCTTCACTGCCACATTCATTCCAAGTTTCCGTCTGCAAATGATTTTTGCTAAAATTATGACTTTTATATAAAAGTAAATATTACACCGTAATATAAAAACTTATAACATATAATATATTAAACCTTGACGGTAAAATATTCCGAAAGCTTCAACACAATACCCTACAATGGGATTGCCTTACAAATGGCCTTATCTAAGTATCAATCAATTAAAATCTATACCGTGAAAAGTATACATTGTTATTCGATTGCAGTGATGAACTATTTATTGAATAAGCATTTATACTGAGTATAATTTTTAAAAGTCCCACCAATGCCAAAACGCTTTAAAGTAAAACGGAATTTCTGGTTAGCTGATTTGGTCCAACTGCTACTGGCTGACCAATTCGGTCCAATTGCACCTGTTTGTCTATTTCTGTCAATTTTTAGTAGACTTTCACTAAGTAATTGAAGTGTCATGTTTCATGCGTATGTCTCAAATGGGCAAGTTCCTCATTTGCGTTTTTGAATTTAGAGGACCGAAATATTATCATGATTACTATACTTTCGTTATTGGTTTTGAGAATGGCAAAATCATGTCAGCAACAAAATTTCAAGTTTTTATAATACTTCTGTTTATAAAATACTCTTCCGCTAACCCAAATAAAAATTACTTACGTAGGCTATAACAATTTTTTGTGTTAAAATAATGTTTTACTGAAATGACAAATCTAATCTGGATGACTTAAGTTGTATTAGTGACAGAAGTGAAAATCAATTATATTTTAACACGAGTGGACCCCGTGTCCACACGTCCGGGTGGACGTGTTGAGGATTATTTTACCCTTTAATGTAGTGGATTAACTGAAACCCAGACAGAGTAAATAATCACAAGATTTATTGAAATACCTTTTTATCGGACTCACACGAAAATACAAAAATTCTCCTGTACATATAGTAGGTACGTACTGCGTAGAAAACACACAAAAAAATAAACGGTCCTTAAGTCAACAAATTTATTCAATCGCAGATACAGGCAAACACGTTATAACGTTCCTCACAATAATATAATCACTTGTAAAGCAATGCGTACAACCATAGATCTATTTCCATAGATCTAGAAATGGTTCACGCCTAGAACGCTCAGGAATTTTCTGTTTGACAACAGCTCATTACTCACAACTTTGTTACTGATAACTCAATAACAATCCACAACACCTCATTGTTAATACTTCATCTTCCACGTACCCTTTACGTGATAGTAACAATATTTATAGTAATCACGTCAATACAGAAATTTGTAGACCACACCATGGACATCGTGTTATGAAATCCTACAATAATACATATTAAATATATGTATCACATATAACATTTTCTCTGTTACGACAAAAAACACGCCCGAAATGAAAATAATTGGTTTTATAAAATCATGATTTACATACCAATACGACGGGACGGTTACAGGCAACTGCGCCCAAAACAAGTAGTCATCAGAGTGCTCTTGATTAATAATAACTCATATCCCATTGGTATTCACGACACATTACAAATAATTTACCTTTCAAAAATCGTAAAATTTCACCAATCCGGTAAATAGAGTCACAAATTTCTTTCTTTATTAAATATTTTAATTACGCCCCAATCATTATGTAAAGAAACAATAGTAAAAGAAAATACTTAATTAGGTACGTGACAGTAGTTTATTTCGTCTCAGATACCGTTCTAAATCGAAATAATACTGTTAACTAGCAACTAAACGTAGCATACTAATATATAAATATAACTTTTGCTTAGTGTTTTTCTCAGCATAAAGTGTCTTTCATTGTGTAAATATTGTATTTAACAATTATTTCTTTTTTACCATTTACTAAGTGCGAATATTCCATGTCCCAATCCTACGCTTGCCATCTTTCTTCTTTTCAACACTTCCTAGTTCTGTATTATCTCTACTGGCTTTGGTATTTTTCCTCGATGCATTCCCCTCCCGGAGATCCAACTGGGGGGATATTTTACCTCCGGAACATTTTACATAGAGGGTCATACCATTTGCTCTACTAGGGATATCCAACATGGATCCTTGGTATCCCGTTGCCTTCCACATCCTCGAGGACACTGAGGAAGGAGGATGAGAAAAGATTAGAAGCATTTGAGATGTGGGTTTTGCAGGCAATGGAATAAGTGAGGTGGGTTGATAAAGTAAGGAATGATGAAGTTTTAAGGAGAATAGGGGAAGAGAGAAGAATCCTGAGGGTAATAGAAAATATGAAAAGGAATTGGTTAGGTCATTGTTTAACTTGCTTACAACTGCCATGGAGGGTGTCATAGAAAGAGAAAAAAGAAGAGGGCGTAGAAGAATGAAGTTAATAGATAGCAGTTGTGTGTTTGGCGTCAGCAACAATTGTCCTGATGATGACAATAAACATTGTCGAAACGTCGACACAAATAAGTTAAAATTTGTGTTATATTCTTGTCCGATCCTCACAAACGTTTCACCGAAAAATTCATTGATTGAAGGTCACTACGAATTTAAGGATTTAATAGATAGCATTAAAATCAGAGGGTGTTACGAAGAAACGAAAAGACTGGCATGCGATAGGACAGCATGGAGAGATTTTACAATTTGAAGACCTCCCTTAGGACAGAACACCAAATAATAATAAATTTACTAAGTACATTATTAATATGAATTGATAATTGTATAACTTTCCTTTAGTATGGTATCATTTGATTGTATTGGTTTTGTTGGGAATTTTTTAAATAATTGATGAGACAGCGATCTGGTTCTGTTTCTTCTACCGAATTTTCACCCTAAACTGAAAACCAAACCTTAAACTTATCTGTGTATGTAGTGAGACGTACTATAATCTAACATTGCTTTATTAAAAGTTACTTCAATTACGTATGTCTGCAAAAAATTATTATCGTATAGTTTCGTTTTCGTATATTTTCGTGTGTGTGTGTGTGTGTGTGTGTGTGTGTGTGTGTGTGTGTGTGTGTGTGTGTGTGTGTGTGTGTGTGTGTGTGTGTGTGTGTGTGTGTGTGTGTGTGTGTGTGTGTGTGTGTGTGTGTGTGTGTGTGTGTGTGTGTGTGTGTGTGTGTGTGTGTGTGTGTGTGTGTGTGTGTGTGTGTGTGTGTGTGTGTGTGTGTGTGTGTGTGTGTGTGTGTGTGTGTGTGTGTGTGTGTGTGTGTGTGTGTGTGTGTGTGTGTGTGTGTGTGTGTGTGTGTGTGTGTGTGTGTGTGTGTGTGTGTGTGATACAAATTATACTATTTAAATATGCAGATTAATTCAAAATTGCACGGCAATAGTTCAGGAGCCGACTCGGGACATTATTAATAGGAAAGAAGTTCCTGTAAACGTACGTCCACAAACACTTCGTCTTCGACTTACGGCCAGCGAAATATTTCGCCGTGATTCTGCTTCACGGGCAAATGGAACTATACTGAAATTCGTGGAACTAAAATTAAGAGGTAAACTTGATGGTTTCATGTGGTTTTGATCTGAAAAAATTAAATGAAATAGGTCTCAGAACAGTATCTCTATGGGCTGAAGATTAAACAAAACAGTGCTGTATATATAATAGGCCCAACACTATTAATTAACAGGAAGAGGGGTTTCGGAGTGGTTCAAAAACTAATTTTACTCGTAATTATTAAGCTTTGAACTTTATATGAAGTAAAGTTATACATTTGTTTAATGACTACATTTATTTTTTATTAACATTATCATACAGTAAATATGTATTTAATTATTTATTTGTTTATTTTACAAGGCATCATGTGCGAGTTGGTCGATTGAGTATGGTTGAATCGATAGTATAGGGATATGAGAGAGGAAAGGGTGATATAAAAATCATACCGTAAGATTTACGCAGTAATCCCCACAACGGGGTTACATTACGATGTCATGTCTGTTGACTTGTCATTCTGCATTCTCGCAACATTGTGCAATCATTCGGCAATTTGCACTCACGTACTTATTGATACAATCATCAGTTATGCTGGTAATTATGATACTGGTTACGGCATGCAGTTAGATCCAACTGATTACCTTTATTGTACTCTGAAACCAAATTAGTGTGGCTACATTAGCTCGGTCAACACAGATCAGAACTGATACATTTTACTGGTAACACCTGCTCACACAAATTACCTGTTTAGTGGGATATTACATCTAAGCACATTAAATTACAGGCGAAAATTGTTAGTTTTAAAATATAATTTTATCATACGATGCAACTAGAGAATCAAGCGCGCGCGCGCGCGTGTGTGAGGGGGACGGATTCAGCAAGTAATTTGGGGGAGAGGAAGAGTTGACTTTTGGGGGAATATAAACAGTAGGAACATTCTTTAATTATCTACAGTATAAGTGATAGGAATAAGTGCAGATAAAAATAAAGTGCGTTATTTTCAACACAGTAGGCTAAACTATAACGTACAAGCAGTGCCGATTTTAAGCATAGGCTACATAGGCTGCAGCCTAGGGACTCGCACCACAAAGGGGCCCACACCACAAACAAAGAAAAAGAACAGTTAACTTGCACAAAAATTATTGGTTCGTGTTTCAGAGAACAGTAGACGTTATTAGAGGAAAAGATTGTATTACGAGCCCTGTATAGGGTAGAGTGAGGCAAGAGTGTGCACTTAAATTTTAAATTCTTTTCAAACTGCACTCATTGCACTGACACTCAATATATTTGGACAGAAATATCATGAATCCATTAAAGTTCGATCAAGACACTCTTTTTATAATTTTAACTACTGAGACACATGTAAATAAATTTAAATAAATGTATTACCAAAACTTGTCAAATGCAAACTTATGCCGCCATAGGTGGGGCAAAGGTTTGCAAATAAATTAATTTGAATAAATTAACTTTATTTAACTTCAACAATTGTATTAGCTTTAACTATGATTTTTTACTTTATTAACATATTTGACTATTTTTTAATTTATTAACTTTATTAACAAATTATATTTAAAAATTTGAAAGAATTATAGTCACTTTTGACATAACCTAAAACAACACACCTGAAACACACATACAAGAGATCATCACACTTACCAAAATAATAACTGAACAAAATTACTTTACATACAATAACAAGATATACACACAAACAGACGGTCTCCCGATGGGATCCCCCATATCAGGAATACTAGCAGAAATATATATACACAACATAGAACAGAACCACATAATTAACAACAAATACACCAACAAAATTATTTACTGGCACAGGTATGTAGATAACATTTTACTCTTATTCAAAGGCAACACAAGACAAGTTGAAAACTTCCACAAATACATAAACACAATACACCACAAATTAAAATTTACACTGGAAATAGAACAAAACAATAGTATAAATTTTCTAGACCTAACAATTAACAAAACTAACAATACACACACGTACAAAATATACAGGAAACCTACCACAACCGACATGGTTATACACAACACATCAAACTACCCAACACAACATAAACATGCGGCCTTCAACCATATGCTCCATAGACTAACTAAAATACCCTTAAGTAAACATGATTATACTGATGAACTCAACACAATCAAATACATAGCAATGAAAAACGGACACAACCCCAATTTAATAAACAAACTACACAAACGCATCGAAAACAAAAACAACAAAACACATGATACCATCAACACACAACACAATAAATACATCACACTCACATACCATAACTCCAACACACACAAACTGGCCAACACATTCAGAAAACACAAGTACAAAATAGCATACAGAACTAACAATACCATCAAAAAACACATCAACGATACAAACAAGAACATAGACAAATACAATAGAACAGGTGTTTACAAATTAAATTGTAATAACTGCAATAGTTTCTACATAGGCCAGACGGGAAGATCTTTTTCATCCCGTTACCCGTTACACTTAAAGGCCTTATCCAACAACAATATACATTCTGCATTTGCCACACACATACACACACATAACCATAGCTACACCAACATAGATACTAATCTTGAAATTTTACATTACTTACCCAAAGGTCGAAAACTCAACACAGCTGAACAGTATGAAATATACAAACACCACACAACACAACCAAACAACATACTTAACGACCAATTACAATATAAATCACATACACTTTTCGACACAATTATACAACAAACAAAAAATAATTTGGATCCCCGCACCAATCCCCTTCCTCTACACACCACCCCCACTATACCTTCCAAGCAATAACCGTTACAAAGTACTGGCAGTCTGTTTCTAAGCTGAAGAAGGCGAATACGACGCCGAAACGCGTTCTACGGAAAAAGACAAGTAAGTTTCACATGTGAAAGTTTCATTATTATATAACCTAAAAGTATTACAATGTTGCAATGCGAGGATATAAGGAGATAAAAGATGCACTATTTGAAATTTCATACTCAGAGGACAATGAAGATTCCGCAAAACCCTGTTGCACTGCTCTAAGTTTGCATAAAATAATGTCTTGAGTTGGAAACAGAGTTCTACGCATCATTTTAGGATGACATCTTCTACCAAGTTTACGTAACTAATGTAACTCTGCAGAACCCCAGACTAGACGTAAGTACACCAGTCGCAGTATTCACATCATTGAAAACCTTTATAGAAACTAAACGGGATAGCTTTGAAGAGTATGACATGAAAGGGCCAGAATTATATAGTTGTACTAAATATGCACCAAAGACACAGCGCAAGCGCAAAATAAACGTGCGTTTGGCACCTCTTGATACTATCTAGGCACCAGAAACTGAACTGACACCGTCAGAAACGTTTCGAAGCCAGAGTTTCCTTCCCGTTTTAGACCAATTTGTGTTATCACTGAGGCAGAGGCTAGAAGCATACAAATTAGTTGGTACTCTTTTGGGGTTTCTTAGTAAATTAGAGAGCATAAAAGCAGCTCAACATTTAGTAGAAGCATATGCCATTATTTGGACAATAACCTGGGGAATAAACTAATTCATTTCAAGAGCCTTTTTTAATGAGTACGTCGAAGAAGGTGAAAAGAAGAAAACTGTCATCAGCCACGAGCGATGGGTGTACAAACTCCTAGAAAAGAACGTCAAGGAATGTTTCCTAACGTGGCAGTTCGAATGTATTTCTCAATGATGGTTACCAACAGTAGTGATCAAAGATCATTTTCGAAGTTGAAACTTATTAAAAATAGTCTCCGGACAACCATGTCAGAAGATAGACTGAACTTTTTGTACCTTATCAGCCTATACAGTGATATTTTGAAACAGTTATCTTCTGAAGATGTCATAAGTAAATTTGTTAATATTAAGTGTAGGCGAGTGCCAATAAATCAAAACAAATCCTAATGAAAGTAGTATACGACAGTGTTTTTATGATGCAGAAAATTTATGATTTACTTACAGATTTGTACAATGTAAATGTACCTTAATACTTTAATGTTCTTTTTAAATAATAAGCTTCATTTGTGATAATTACAACGACATTGTTTTACTTTATTTTAAAAATCAGTTGCTTTTACTTTTCCTACATTTTTATTCTGTTTAAGGTCTTTTGAGTGTAATACAAAAACGAGTGCAATTTTTATTATTATTATTTTCATAGATTCCAGAATGTCATTGTACATTGAGACACCCTGAAATCGTTAAATTGTTTAACATAGTATACAAGATTTACAAAAACAGTGTATTCCAATTTAATTTGTAGACTTAACAATGATTTTATTTGCAGTTCTGGAAGATATATTTTTCAGAATTTTCGGTGTGAGGGACCCAGACGCTCTGTTTTAATTCCATACCCCCAGACTTCTCTCAGTAGTTGGGGGGCCCGCAAACATGTTCTCACCCTAGGGGCCCACTAACTCTAAATCCGGCCCTGCATACAATTATAAAATCATATCTGTGTTTGCCCGTTCATTGTTATTTTAATAACATTTCATTTTCAGTTTAAAGTACACATTTAAGTTTTGTACCAAATAAAAATTAACGTGGTAGTAAGATACAGTTACAATTAAACGTAATTCTACAGAAAAACTCTGAACCTACGTAACGCGATATGAATGTTGTATCATATTTACAATCACAAAACAACGAAAACATTTCGTCTACTGTGGTGACCATTGGGGGGGGGGGGTATTTCCTCCATTTCCACCCGTGGATCCGCGCCTGGTGTGTGTGTGTGTGTGTGTGTGTGTGTGTGTGTGTGTGTGTGTGTGTGTGTGTGTGTGTGTGTGTGTGTGTGTGTGTGTGTGTGTGTGTGTGTGTGTGTGTGTGTGTGTGTGTGTGTGTGTGTGTGTGTGTGTGTGTGTGTTCCACAAAAATGCTTGTGTACCACCTTTCAGAATCTTTTAAAAGTTAGGATACGAATCACGTACGGTGTAAAGTGCTTACTGTACTAATTGCTCCTCATTACTTCTAAACAAATCATATTGAATAATAACGTAATTAATACAAAGTGGCAAAATTCAGACGAGGTATTGCTTCTGTGCAGTGTTTGAGTTAAAACTGTTCCTTCAGCGTTATCCTATGGCTTTAACGTACTTACAGACTAATTACTAGTTCTCCACTAAAGTCACTATATTTCCCACTACAAATGTTTCAAATTAACAAGTCTCTATTCTAGATTAAAACGTCCTGTACATATTCTTATTTAACAATAGTTTCACCGCTCTTAAAAATGCCGTTAGAAGCGCTTGCTTATAACTAAACGTACGCGTACATATTTGTTTCGAAATGCCCCTTTTGCAGTGAAAAGTTTCGTAATTTTAATCAACTTAAGCGAGCTTAATTCATTACACACGTTGTAATAATATTATGATGCCGTTCAGTTACAACATAACAGAAAGAATCGATAAAACTGTCATGGTATTACAGGGACACTAATCGAGCGCAGGAATAGTAATATCAATTTAAGTTTAAATACAAATAAATTACGGTGAACAGACCGGACTGACAAACCTACGCATGGTTCTATGAATAGAACTACATAGTTGACGAAGAAATTAATTTTTCCTCGTAAAAATACAGAGTAAATAATTCCTACATAAAAATATTTCCGTGTTAATTGAAAAAAATTAGTATTTCTTTCAGGGTTATTTTAAATGATTTTTCTTACCATCCCAATCACATCATTATTGCCAGGTTTAATATATTTGGAAAATTAACCTTATATATTATACATTAGTAATCTTTTCAAACTTTGGTAAGTTAAAATTAAAGCTTTTAAAAGATATATGCAAAATTTAAACTCTGTTATCAATAATCTGTAACAAACGTAATTAGGCTTAAATACTTTCTATAATATTAGTTAAAATATGTTTAAATTACTGAAATATATTTAAATTTCTACATGACTATTTTTCATGTGTATGTGACTCTACTTCATCAGATGCAAAAGTAAAATAAAATTTTTACGTACGTCGCAGTGCTAATAGTAATCTCAGCTGAAAGAAAAGATAGTTGTTGAAATAACGCGGCATGCCGTAAGGGAAGTTCTTTTCATTACCTTTATATGGCAGCCTTTGATGTAACGGGCAACTTTCCTCCTCATTAAAGGATCGTGACTCCATTCTCTACTGACCGCAATCTGGACTCACCTTATTTTTAACCGCACGATAAGGATCAATCTTTACATTAAGTAAATATAGGTCTTCTCGTTAATTCAGAAAGATTGTAATTGGTAGAGACTAAACTTTACTTGTTTCTCTTCATAAATTATCGGATGAACAAAATGTCACGCAACTAGAATTTGAAAATGTAGGGCTACATCTCGACATGTGCGTTACATAATGAAATTAGATTAATGGCTATTGATAACACTGTCATCTTCTTAACGTGATATGCGTTTTCAAACATTCTTTTAATTCAGTCAGCATAATTATTTTGGGAAGTGTGTTTAGAAATAACGAGTTTCTCGAAAGAGCAAACTGTTTTTATTAATTTATTATTTAATATTTTCAACAATTATTATAAAATTCTGTTTAAACTTAAATAAAATTCTGTTAACGCAAATGCATTGTTTAATTATTTTTCACTAATATTCTATAATTTAATTTATTTAATACTTTTATTATATTGTATATTATGGGCCACCCCATATAAATGGTTTTACTGCCTGTCTATGAAACACTAAAACTATGAATTAAGAAGAATGTATTCAATAAAATGCCTAAGAACCTGATTTACTTTGTGGTCTAATTTGTGATCATCTTGACCGTGATACATAGAAACATAAGACTGACTGAGTTAGTCAAGCACACGAGACTATCACCATAACAATTGATACGTTTATCGTCAATTAACAAGTAATTTTGTTAATTACCACGTTCACAGGTTACCTTATTGTGTTCAAAAGTAGGCATATCTTTTGTTTGTTGACATTTTTACTCATGAGTCAGATTACACTATGACTTTTGAAAATGTGCGTTAAAAAAATATACGTTTCCATAAATGAATGTTTTTTAAGCTAAAAAAATTCGTATATGCTTTCATAAAGTCAATCCATGCTACTCGGAGGAAATAGATAGTATCCCATCCCTAGCTGACTACGCGATAGTTTGCACATAGGTATAGTGTGCGCGGCACAGTTACAGTAGGTAACGCTCTAGGAAGGTCATTCGAGATGCCCCTTCCAGACGTTACTCGACTATTCTACCGGCATCCAGGCCCGCTATGTCACTACAATCCAAGTTCAGTTCAGTTTACAGTTCAGTTAGACCTGGCGATATTTCAAGTGCGGAGTGAAGTCATTGATGTGATGATTATTGTGTTAGTGCGGAACTGTAATAAGGTGACATTTATTATTGTGTGTTGGACAAAGTTAACTTGTAATATTATATAACTCTGCCTTTGTTGATTTCTAATTGTTTTTTGTGGCTAATTACAGTTTTTAATTAGCGACTTCAATGGTGACAGCTATTTTGTTTCCACTGTATAATACGACGATCCGTGAGACCGTCGTAACAGTATAATGTAGAGTTATGAATACTGTGAATACATTACTGTATGGTAATCTGAAATGACGCATCATAAGCTTTTTTTTACAAAGATTGATTCGACATAAATTCTTCAAAATTGTATAAATTCACACATTTGTATAGTCAAATAGGCCTACATAGTAAAACAGGAATGTGGTAACTCACAATTACAAGGAGGAGGTTTATATATCGACATTTTCTATGTGAATGCGTCGTTGTGTGTACAATGGCTACGTATATTCAAATTTAAATATAACCGTAAACTGCTCCTATACAAAATTAGAACGTCCACAAAAGTCTATGCTTCGCTGGAACTGAACAATAAATAAATTTATTCACGGTATGAACTCATTTGCATTCATCGACAGAATAACTAACAACGAAATAATGACAGACATGTCATTAAAAATTACCAATATTAAATTACGCTAGTACAGGTTTTCAGCATTCACTAATGTTTTATGTAAGCTTATTTTTCATTGTCAAATACTGAATACAACATGTAGTTGTATTCCTCATTTATTTCATTTATTTATTTATATGTGATGTATTATTATTTTGTATATATAAAACATTATAACAAAAGATATTTATAAACTAGTGGGCATAAATTATTGTTTTATCATGACGAATTACACTGCGAAAGGAGGTACAAATTGAAAATATTGGAAATATCTTGAAAAAAATGAAAAATTGGTGAGAACAAAATCCAGTTGTGTCAAAAATACTGGTACTACTTTTTAAAGAACCCGATGAGGAACGCGATGAGTCTCTAGCTGTGATACCCTAGTCCTTCAGTCCGTAGGAAAAGGAAAAGTGAGAGAGTTTAAAATATGTGATAGTTACAGAACAGATTTGATTGTTATCAAAATTGACTGTTACCAATTTCATCAGCGCTGAGCTAGGAACGAAATTTAAAGTAATTAAATAAATTAATTAGCTTTAAAATTAGACCTTTTATTCCGTCTAGATAGGTTTATCCCGCAAATCTCAAAACAGCATAAAAATTGATTTTCTTAAAAGAAGAAAAAACCTTCTATCTCGGTTAGACAAACAACCTATCAAATTATAAACGACATTTGCCCATAAATAACATATAAATTCTCTTCGCATTTCGCAGTAAAGTCATCATTTGAAATTTATATAATTTGGAAGAAACACTTTTTAACTCTTTTACTCCTTCCTCTACATGTAAGGTCAGTGGAATTGGAGACTTACTGGAATTTTTAAACGAAATAAATTTGGAAGCAGTAGAGTAGAATATTTTCCTCCTACAAAATTTTCAGACTACAAAATCTAATTTCACTGTAATATAGCTTCAAGGTCAGTAGGGGTGGACAGAGAAAGCACGTCACAGCAATAAAATACATCAGCATTTATGTGCCGTTAGACCTACCGTAAGGGCTATGTAAATTAGCCTCATTAATTTGGTTTCATTCCCATTATATGTAATTAATCGGCTTCTCTCCCCTCCGCCGGTTTGTTTCCATAACTATTAACAAAATTCATGTCGCTGCAATGAATCTAGCCGACGTTACTAAAATTTACAAACTAAATTTCTTTAAGCGCGCTCAAACGAGATACTTGAAAAAATGTACTTTTGCTAAAAAGGGCTCTAAATGTACTTCTTAATCAGTGTATATAGAGTTGTGTTCTGTTACTTTGTTCGCCTCTGACCTGTATTTTTTTTTCTTTCTCATTCTAATTCTTACACAAATACACCGACATTTGTATACTGCGGTAAAAATGTATAGCAAAGGAACGAGAAGAACCTTAGAATAATACGTTTTTAAATACAGAACGTTCCGGTAAAAATGGATAGGCGTTAAGCTAAAAGATGCAGGGCTAAATGTGAGTGGTACAAAAAATATACATTTATCATCTACGCTGTGTATTGCTATACCTACTATGCTTTGGAAAGTTCTAAGTTTAGTACGGGTTATGCAGTTTATCTGGCCTTACCACATATATTTTCGAATGGGTCTGTCTTAAGTAAGATACGATAAATTTATGTATATTGTAAGAAGACCCTGTATGCCGGTCCTTACAAAAAATAAAAAGTAGATGGAAAATTTTATAAAAAATAAAATTTTCAATAAAAAATAATTTTGTTTATGTTAATCAATTGTGTGTAAATAAGAAATAAAGCTGTTTTAAAGGTTTTGTAAAAATTTTGATAATCAGGCAGGTATTTATTAACTATCGAGCACTTCTGGAAGATTTGAACCAAGTCTGGAGTTAAATAGATTAACTCCAGTCAGCAATCGATTGGTGATTTTTCTTACTGGTCCAATATCTCACTCAAATAAAATATTTTCTTCTTCTTGAAGTCCCTTAGCCGTAATAAATAATCTTAAATTAGCCTGTGAAATAATAACAGATAAAAAATAATTGAAATATATTGATTTATTGAACAATTTAATAAATAATCGATTTTTTATCGATTGAGAACAATTATCGACTCCGTCTCAGGGAATTATCGATTGTGCATACAGTATAAAAATTATTATTGGTATTATATAAAGGACAGGTTCTTTGAGCGATTAAATTAATAGTCAGAGAAGGATGACGAGAAAGTATAACATTAACAATTAAAATAAGTTCAATAATTATTATTTAATAGTATTTAAATAATTCTGATATATAATGTTTAATAAATTGTTTTGTCAGACCATTGGCAGCTTTTATGACGCCACCACGATGAAGTAGGCAGGGCTTCGTAAAATTCAATGATGGCCGCTACTCGATCTGGATATATTACTGCGAAGTCGTCGTGTCAGAAAATCACAACAAAATTACCTTTATGAATGTTTGAAATGTTCCCGCACTGGTGTAATTTGTCTATTAGGTTGTTTGGTGTGTTCTGAAGAAGTGTTCCGTGTATATTGGTGTTAATTAAGTTATTTGGTATATGTTCACTTCTGTGGGTTAAGTTTCTGTAAATGTGGTTAGGCGTTGTAGCGTGAATTGTGTCAAATATATTGTTTTACTGTTTTATATCACTCGTATCATGAAGTTAGGTGTTATTTTTCACTATTGTCGTTAAGGTTTTGGTAAATTTAGCTAAGAAAGTGTTCAATTCATCTAACTCTCGATGCACTGACATTAATAGCAAACTCGTACCATTTTCTACTCAGTTTTATAGAACGTTTTTTCACACAACTATTCAGCTTGATATTCAACAAAAGACTAATTAACTTGGTCAAAATCTGGCCCAGTTAATCTTTGAAAAAGTATTGTTAACATATTTCGATTACCCATACACATGATACAATATGACATTATATATGGAATTTATTTATTTTATTCATCACTTTCATGAATTATGAACCTTATCATTGGTTTAATCATCTCATTCCCTTTAAATTGATATATTATAGTCTATATCTGTAGACATTTTGTGGAAATTAACAAATTTCTTTCCTTTTTTGGAAATATAGGCTCAAAATTGGATTTCCGTCTTTATACAAATTTCCTCCATTTTAATTATCATTAATACTATTATAATAAATTTTAATTAGTCATATTCCTCTTCCTTTCCTTAAATACATATAAATTAAACTTTTGAACAGGTTTTTTGTGTTAATCTCTGAATTTGACATTGCTCTTTAAAATTAATTAATTTATATATTTTGAAAATTTACAATATTTTAAGGTATATTTCCTTATTATCATTTTAACTCATAGGATCATTCCCAGTAGTGGTTAACTGATTTACCTTATCTAAATCTTGCTAGTTTACAGGATTTATAAGTGAATTATACTGGTTTATATTGTTTCTGTGAATTCACCAAATGGCCTAGAGTTTAGAATTTTATATTTCTGTCTTTCTCAAATAAATTTAATCTTACCTCCTCCTCTGACTTTACATAGTTACTATTACATGAAAATAAAATGGTTTATAACTTATTGTGAGGTGTAGTATTTAATTAACACTACTGTTATACAAAATAATTATGAACAGTATTTAGCAATCTGCACAATTGAACATATTGCTGACATGGTTTGAACATGTACTTTTAACTCTTTTTGAGTTAACACAGCATACCTAACTGAAACATTATTAATGGTATGTATGCTGTTATTTAACAAACATTATTCATTTTAAACACATAATATAAATCTTATTTTCTAATAACTCTTACAAACACATTGATTTTATGGCTGTGAACAAACAGTCTGTTTAAACATTTTAAACCTATGAATACTAAATTAATGCCAGTTCTTTCTGGTCTAAAGCATTATTATTTATGATCCCCTTCATCAGTAAACATGACCACCCATACTCTAGTTATTATGCATTATTTACAAATGTCTTGTAAATAAAGAGTGACATTAAAATAATAAAATACTGGAAATCTTCCATTTTATTATTTTATTATGCTGTTTATTATTGGATATTAAAGTTGTTATATAGCACATTGATAAGTCATAGTATCACTAACTTTAAGTTTATTGCCTTTCCAAAAAACACACAAATTCACTTTCACTGTTGGTTCTGATATTTTGAGTCTTATTATCTCAGACCAGACCTTTAGCAATCATGGACTGTTAAGACTTGTTTATTTTCTTATCACACAATAGCTTTAGTCGGTTCACTTCTTATAATACTATACAGCACTTTAGTTTTCTAAATAATTACATTTTTATAGGATTTTGGTATGTTATACTTTCTTTTTAATCGTTTTTGTGGGTTTGGGGTTGATGGTAGTTAATAATAATAATAGGTTTTACAACGGTGTTTCTTTCATACTATTTCTTCCTCTCCTCCTGTCTTCTTTCTTGTCCTTCTTCTTATCTTCCTTCTTGTCTTCATTCTGGTCCTTCTTCTGGTCTTCATTCTTGTCCTTCTTCTAGTCTTCATTCTTCTGGTCTTCTTGTCTTCCTTCTTCATTCTTGGGTAAACCAAGGTACTTTGTGGTATCTCGACTGATGTTTAGTTTGGAGCATCTAATTTATTTACTGATACGGACCTTGTTCTTCTCTAAAGGTTTCAGGGTATTGTTTTCTTCCTGATCACAAACTTTATTCTTCCTTCTTCTTGTTTTTGGGGTATTTTGGTATTCACCACTCTTAAACTGATTCTCTTTCTTCTTGACATGGTGTTATTTAATTTGTTTACTGCTCCTAGCTTCCTGGGTAAATTACTGATCTTATAATATGAGTTGCTTTCAATACTTTCTTTGATATATAAACAGTGGTTTTTATATAATGTAATGAGGATTTTTATTTTATCGTGGTTCATTCCTTTGATTTCCTTAAATCTCATTCAATATTATTTTAACATATGTGGTGTAATTAAACTTTATGATTTTATATGACTTAATAAGTAGTGGATTTTCTGTCACGCTACAGAATCACTTAAAATAAAATCCATTTAACATGAGATAAATATAATAAATTGAACATTATAAATTTAGCAAGCTCAGAAAAAAATAATTAAAGTAATATTTAATGAAAGAAATTTTAAAATGCAACAACATACAATGTTTACATAAACAACATATGCAATACATATAATGTTTACTTTCACCAAAATACATGTAAAATACATTGTAAAGTTATTAACGTTGCATTTTTAGTGGTGCAATAATAAACTTGAAATATTTTTTCTCACAATTACTTGAATATACATACCATTTTACCCAACCTATGTCAGATAATTACAATATAAATAGGTCTACAGTACATTTTTAATTGTTACATTGCAAATTCTGCAAGTCAGAATACTGTCCTCAGGATTATAAACACAATTACAATCAGGATTGTAAGCAGTCTTAATGGTAAACAACAATCAGTATTCCAAGCTTTGTTTTTAATTAAACAACATCTTATTGTTTAATTAGATATAACGTGTCTAAAAAAGTACGAAATTACATCAGTTATTAAAATAATTAAAACCGACAGAAAAGGGAGTTAGTAACTCATTGTGATGCACGTTTTGAAATATTTGCTTGCTAAATTCAATCAGCAATTGGCACAGCGACTTCAAATATATATGTATATTGATAGCTAAAGATAGACAGGGAGTAGCAGAAATCTTATACAGAATAGAGCGTAGTCGGAAACTGACATGACCGCTGAATACAATATGGTAGAATAAGCAAATATTGGCAAAGACAAAGGTACGCATTTGAATAACCATGGTCGACTCAGTCTTGGCATATGCAAGTGAAGGGTGGTTACAAAGAGTCGGCTAAACGCTGTGAGGCTGGATTTACGACGTAGTGCCAGACTCCGACTAATAAGGAACCCATAATGTGAAGGAATGTCAGAACATTCAATAAGAGATAATGAAGACTGAGACGGTTCGGTCATTTACTCGTTAAAAACAACCAAAGACGAACCTGTTAACAAACTGGGTGGGAACGCCCACGAAGACGTTGAAACGAAGGAACCAGAAAGATCTTAGAGCAATATGTTTTTAAATAAGAGAATGTTTTCGTATAAATCGGTAGACGTTAAGCTTAAAGATACAGCAGTAAATAAGAACCTCCCCGGGTAGATTGACGCATATATTTAAGTAACGATACTAACAAAATTATCCTGGATATTAGTGTCTAATGTTTTCTAGCAATTATCGCTATGCCTGAAGCATAATTAAGAAAACTTCATTTCCGTTCCGAATATTACGCTCGTCCGTTATCCTGCAACCATACAATTGTTGTCAACAATTTTGACTTTGTCCCCTGTGGAGTACGCTGTACTATCCATCTACACTATAATTATTAGTTGTATCACGATTAATCTCCACGCTAATAATATTAATTATACATTAATTAATACTGGTAATTGTCAGTCCATCTCGGTAGCAGCGGGATAGTGAGCATCACTAAATATGGGAGCGCCCAAGAAAACCTGAGAGATACTAAGACGACTCAGTAAAGTCCTCTGATATTAGTTACAGTTTTTTTTTAATAATCTATTCGACGAAGTTACCAATAACATTCCTTGAAGTTACCAATATTTTACAAAACCCGATAAATCTTCGAAACGCCTCATTTTAAATAAACATAACCGAAGTCACGGGACGAAAATAATCCAATTAATTAAGAATATTAATTAATACATTAATTAATTATTCTGTAATTCTAATAACTATATAAATTTAATGAACAGTTCGTAATTAATTCTATAATCTACGAAACGCAAGCATTCATTTGCAACACTGGATTTTTTTTTTTTTAAATTGTGATTGTTGTGAACACACAGGGGCAGGTGTTGGCTGTCACAGCATTGATGAATGTGTACGCTAGCAGCAACAGTCGTTCAAAGAAATGGGTTGACAGACAATTGATATACGCCTTGCTCTACAGGAACAATAAGTATAGCCGTAGCGAATTGGGTGAAGCGTGTTACTTTGTTTCGAACGGACGCGTAACGAATTGACCAGCACAGAGTTTACTTAGAAATACTTTGTACATAGTCGATAGTATTGTTGACGATACGACGACACTGCTTAAAAGGGTAGACGAGAACTCTAGGGATGAAGCAATTGAGAAGAAGACGAAACAAAGAAATAACGAGGTCACACACAGCTGGAATCCAAGTAACTCTTGAAAAGAAATAAAAGCATGTATAGCAGAAAAGGTGTAGCGAGGAGACACGGGTACAATACCACGATTCGACATGCTGGAAGTAGAGAAGTGTCAGGAGAGAAAATTTATTGCTCGGACAGAAAAGTCTACTGAAAGGATTGATCGACAGGCGAGAATATTGCTTTTCATGGAATCGAGTAGGAGGAGACTTTAACCAGAGTTTGGGGATGACTACGTGAACTAGTGACGACCAATAGGAAGCCGAGGATTGACAAGGGTTGGACATCTAGACTACATCTCCATGGTGATGAAATCAGAGAACGAATCATCTGAAGGTGGTGGAAACGACTCGAGACGTTGGGTGGAGTTTTATCCGGAATTCGAGATGTTGGGAGAAGAATTATCTGGAACTTAGAACCAGAAGCCAATAAGACACAGCTAGTGGGGTTGGACATAAAAATATGAAGTAGCTTGGTGGGAACGAAGATTATAAAAGGTAGTGTTCGCCAAGAGGAGAGGAGTTCTATTTTATTTTTCGTAAAGATGTAAAGTCTTATCAACAGAGTTCTATTTTATTTTCCGTAGAGACTTGAAGTCGTCGTAACAGAGTTCTATTAACGGAGTTCTTTCTTATTTTCGTAAAGGCGTAAAGTCTTATTAAGAGAGTCGTAAAATCATTTTCTTATTGTGACAGTTGTTTAAATAGACTATTCTTAAATAAGAATCTACTAAAAGTTGTAATTCAGTGTTACGAATACAAATAGACTTAGAACATTAACTAACAATGTATTATACGGACGTTTCGTTTTAAACATAAACAATCTACAAGTGTATCGTTCGGTATAATATTAACCGATGAAGTGTAGTGACATAAACGATTTGTAAACGAATTCAAATTTGATATGTGTATATAATCAAGGACAATGTACGCGAAACTTGTATGAACTATATACAAAGTGTATAAGGTTAATCAATATAATTATCTTAAATGCGGAACTGTGAATGAATAAGTGAAATTACAAAAGACTCGTAGTATGTAAATCTGATCTTTACGCGAGAATTTGGCGATGTAATGACATAGGAGTGCGGGACAGACGTGGAAAGTGGGAACGACGTGTTCGGATCAACAACATTTCAAACAGCAAGTGACAACGGCAGCACAGGAACGAGGATGGGAAATTCAGAGTTTAGTCAACGCACTATGGATACTCTATACCAAGTAAAATTTTATATATTATGTTAACGTAGAAAAACCACTGACCTGTAACTTAAAAAGAATCCCGCTTGAGTAACTGTAACTTAAAAAGAATCCATACTTAAAAAAAAAACAATCTTAAATGAACAAAATTCAATATAGTAAACATATTAATTAAAGCGGACCATAAATCTGGGGTATGAATACATTAAAAGTAACAATAAATGTGTATAATTAGAAGTAGTAATGATGTGAATTTTATGATGTGTATTTTATGTATGTGTTTTATTTCAGGATATATCCCAATTAAGGAGGAATTGTTTACTTTATGTACCATTTACAGGAATATATGTATTTCATGTGCGTAATGTTAGATGATAAGAGCATGAATATAATAAACATGTTTTGAGAACCCAGATCCGCATAACTTTGTATTATTTGATACACCTTTTGATAATTAATAAACAGCCACTTAATTGTTCACTTTTAATCAAAAGAATATGCATATAACAGCATAACTAATTTACATTTTTACACAGTCTGTAATTAATAAATTTGTCAATTAATTAATTAAATATATTAATTATCCTATCAATTAAATATAATGCATAAATTCGCATTATACATTGCATCGTTATCATTTTTTTTCAAACCTTTTCATGAACTTTGCTCTAGCACTTATTCATTATAATTGTAGCCAACTAAATTCAATTTGTAAACGATACGTTAGCACAGTTCGCTGTTTGCAGCACACGCCAACAGAACACGTACAGTACGTTTTTATCCACGATCTACGCATATCTGTGTGCAGAGCCACTTAGACACTTTGCTCACGAGTCACGAGCGTAAAGAGATCGTCTCTCATGTGTAGTCGTAATCTTCCTTAACCAAATACAGGTTTTAAAAAACGTATACATACAAATTTAAACACAGCTTCATAAATCTGGTCTATTTAAATAATATTATTGTAGAAATATATGCTTACTCTTTATCGGTCTTGGCTAAATTGTTGTATGGTACGAGTAATATGTTTCCATGACAAACATTATACATGTGCGTGCGCGCGCGCGCGTGTGTGTGTGTTATAAGAAGCACAGTTACTAAAACCATTAACTGTAATTTTCGCTTTATTAAAAGTTCCATTTCTTTTAATCGAAGCTTTTAATCACCACCCTATACAAAATATCTTCTTCTTCTTCTTCTTCTTCTTCTTCTTCTTCTTCTTCTTCTTCTTCTTCTTCTTCTTCTTCTTCTTCTTCTTCTTCTTCTTCTTCTTCTTCAGCGGCGCAACAACCCATTACTGAGTCAAGGCATCCTTTAACAGCCTCCGCCAGTTGTCCCGGTCAAGTGCAGCTGCTCTCCAGTTCCTGGTCCCAAAGATATGGCGCGCATCGAAGTTCACACCGTCTTCCCAACGTAGATTGAATCTACCAACTCTCTTGGTGCTATAGATCAGTTCTGTGAGTGCCTTTCTGGGCATTTCATTCTCCCTCATTCTGATAATACGATGGAACGACAGGTTCCATGACTTTAACTGAATTTTGAAGCTATCATACCTTGCTGATACTTTCAGTCATCTGAATGGACTCACTTTAAGCCTGCAGGGATCTAGCATCACTATTTTCCAGGTTCGAGATAAAACCGAGGGGATGATAAAAAAAATTGAAGCTGTGAATTCAGAGAGTAGACTCTGAAATCTTCGAACAATTCCCTTCCATGGCAGATTTTGTCCAGATGTCAGGAGAAAATGTTCCAAAGGAGATCCTAAACGTCATTAAATCTCATTTGGAGCAATTGCACTTGCATCTAAGGGAATATTTTCCAGTGACGGATGATAGTGACATGTGGATAAGAAATCCATTTGCTGATGGGCTGTCAACTAACCTGTCTCTTACACTACAAGAAGAAGATTCATTGGCAGAACTTTCAAAGGACAGTTCATTAAAATTACAATTTTTGCAAATTAAAGCTAACTGACGTCTGGTTATATGTAATGACTGACTACGCTGAACTCTTAAAAAAAGCTTTGAAGTGTTTAACTGTGTTTCCTTCCCTCTACTTATCTGTGTGAAACCGCATTCTCCCAGATCACGTACTTGAAGTCAAAGCTAAGAAATAAACCTGATATCGGCAGTGACTTAATATTGAAATTTTCAGACATTAAACCCAGTATTCCAGAGCTAATTGTTCAAAATCCTCTTCATTCTTCACTTTAAACTATGATTGATATCATTAATATTATAATTCTGCAAGTTATGAGAATTTTGATTTGAATACATTTTAATTAAAATATAAGAGTTTGTATCATATTTACTGTTTCTTTTATTTCAGAACTCAGACGGGATCCGTGAAATTTTTAATATTTTGGGGTGGTCCGCGGACTGAAAAGTCTGGGAACCACTGCATTAGAGAGTATCAGAGTTTCTGTTCGTCCATTCCTTGTTGCTTCTTAAGAAAGATTTGTTCTTCCTGTACCCTATACTTCTCTACGTCTCGTACCTCGTGCAGTTCCCATGTTATAATGTTTTCTAATCTTTTCAGCCTTCACTGGGCCAGCTTACCTACCTTTTTTATTTTGGTATATAACTTTGTCGCTCATATTAACTCATGCTCCTCGACATTTCGAGCTATTCGTTATTCGTAATAGTAATATGTGTTTGGGATAACAATGATCCCTCCCTTTTTATGCCGTAATGTGTCTAACCTAAATTAAATTATCTAAATTAAATCGGATTATATATTTTATATCTAAATTATATTTTATATTAATTTATCTAAATGTTCATCAAATCAACACGCTTCTTGCTTCAAAGGTTGTATTTGAGTAAAATACCTGATTTAAATGAAATAAAACATTAGTTAATATGATATAAATAGGCCGACATAGTTGCTTAAAACCACTTTTGTTAGACAAATTTATACAAACAAATTTGAATATACAAAGGAAAATATGTGTGTGTTTATGTAAAACACACACACACACACACACACACATATTCATACATATAATAATTTACTTTTAAGTGAATAAAATTAAAATACAATATGTTTATTTTAATACAGCGAAAATTGAAACAGGCATCAGTATTAATGGTTTTGTGAAATGTGTGAGTGAGAAAGTACTAGATACGGGAAAAGAGAAAGAGAAACACATTTTAAACACGAAAATGTAATATCTACGTGGTGGGGTTGCGTTACATTCACAATGTGTCTGATGATGTATTAAGCATTCTGCCAACGTAACAGGGCCATTTGGCAAATTACATCAATGTATTTATTGGTGGAACCATCAGTTATGTTGGTAATTATTGAAACAGCCACGGCGTGCAGTTAGAGCCACATGATTAGCTTTATTGTGTTCTGAACCCAAATTAGTTTACCTACATTAACACGGTCCACACAGTTCATACGGTACGTAATAGATGTACTGGTAAAGCGTTTCCCTCGCTAACGCTTATCGCTCTCAGCTGTTCTGTCTTAAATGCAAACAAGTAAAGCATACTTTTCAAGATATAATAATTAGGACATTACCTTTCTCAAAAATTGAAATTTGGTGCTGGTAAATTTAAGGATTATTTTGTCATGAATTCGCTGACATATTCTGAGGTATACCAAACTTTTAACACTGTGTGTGTGTGTGTGTGTGTGTGCAGAATAACCTAATACATAATGGCACATTAAAATATCAAATGAACACAGAAGTTATTACTATTAAAATCTGAGAAAACAACGTTCTCATACGTTTTTAATTAAATTTCCGAAAGTAAGCTTTCAGATACGTGAACTAACACAGCCAAGGTGCTAGTTTATCCCTTAAAAAATAAAACTATTTACAAGTCTGTGAAACACGTATTTTAATGATTAAGACTACCCCTCCAACAGCGTAGAAGTACATTTACAATTTTATGGACTAATCTATTTTGTTACTAAACTTAAAATTCTCGGTAAACAGTTTTACATAGTTGATTGCTTACCGTTTCTTGTGTTACTATTAACAGAATTTCTATTATATTTTTTAAACAATTTTCATATATTCTTATGCCTTATCCAACGAACTGAAAAAATTTTTAGCTGTCTTACTTCTGATTAAATTATTAATTTTAGTCATGTGAACATCAATCATTTTTGCTGGTTAAAGTATATTATTAATCAACACTGACAACCTAGTGGAATAAATTACAAGGTATCCGAAAGGAATAATGTTACGAGTCCAAACACTGTCGTATACAAAAGATATGAATATCAAAATGCATTTTTCGGGAGGGCAGCTTCGTATTAGTTTTAGGCGCGTTGCTAAAATATTATACATCTAAGTATTTTAATAAATCAAAGAGCTGAAGTATTCTCTTTCGTATGATATGCGCGACATTATACATTAGTAACATTATACGTTAGTAAATATACGCTTAACGTGCGTTCACAGTTAAAAACTTGCGTTTCAGCCTATACTTGAAAGTTATCCTTTAGGTACAGAATGTGGAAATTGAATTACACACTTCTTATATTAATACACAGAATGGAATACAGATTAGATTAGATTAGATTAAACATTTCTGCAATAGCACTAAAGAAACTCTGCTCCATCATAAAAGCGTACTAAGAACGTATCGTCAAACACAAATTTTACCTTTATGTAATGAAAACAGCACAGCAGAGTTGATCAAGTAACAGGAGAATATAAAATAACATTCACTCAACATGCGCAAAACACTATAGACTTCAAAATACAAATTCCACTTGAAATGACGACGTGGTTTTACAACTCTCTCTCTCTCTCTCTCTCTCTCTCTCTCTCTCTCTCTCTCTCTCTCTCTCTCTCTCTCTCCATCGTCAATCACAGAAGACTCCATCCATCCACCATCCATCCTCCATTCACCGTTCTTACAGAATACTCCATACAAATATTCTTCATTAATGTCTTTATATACATCTCAAGTACACAAAAATATTTCTTTTTACTTCCTCTTTCAGTGGAACTGGCAGTTTACAAGTAACATAATTATCGCGTTCAATAACAATGCCTCTCTGCATTGTCCTTCCGCTGTCTGTATCCCCCTGACTATCCCTCAGATCATTTAACCATTGCCTTCCTCCTTTTTATCTCCCCTTCAATCTGATCCCTCGATTATCGTTCTTTGGATACAATTATGTTTCAACACTTCGTCTTCCTCCTTCTTAGTGTTAGAATTACTTACGGCTCTCACCAACCCTCCTCAGCACCTCCTCGTTTGTGAACAGGATACGCAGACTTCTCAAATATCCAGTAACAACTTCTTAGACTGATAAAACAAGTATTATATGTGGTGTCGCCAGGTTTCACGATAGAAACAAGTCCAAACTACATTCGATAGTCGATACTGTTTTCATACTAATCTAGTTTCATTTTGCTGTGTGAATGCATTGAATAGTAAACTTCAAAAGTCACGAGTTAAGAATAAACAACGATAAGTGATGGAATGTAGGCTATGACCCTATACGAATAAGCACCGAATTCGTAGGTGTGTGAAAGTGTTTATAACTATATGGTTTCATGCATGTAAAAAAATCTAGCATGTTCGATACGCCAGAACTGTGGTAAGCGCATTTGATGAGTCAACCAAGAAGACTGATTTGAGTGATATACGAGGAGAATAAAATCGTCTACTGTTTTTAAAATGTTTAAGAAAAATCGACGGATTAAAGGTATAAACCATATTTTAGGCGGTTATCAATAAACAGTGCAAAACGTGTTTAATTAAAAAAAGATGGGTGATTGGTTCGACAGAAAACTGTAAATCTTCTTCATGGACAGAACTGAAGTATTGTTACGACATCACAGAACAATCTACGTGTTTGTCGAATGTGCCAGAAGAATCTCGATGTAACGCGTGTAGCGTACGTGCTTGTCGACGCATTTTCGAGAGGTTTCTCGAAGGCGCCAGACGCGCGGACTGTGTCAAGGCCGCAGTTAATTACGTAGTTCACACGAGCGCTAAGACGCAATTAGGAGCATCCTGGTCTGTGAGCGCATGTATAAATACATGGCGGCAGCGGCCTTAAGTTTCAGTATAGTGGCGATATATTTACAGAGCGGTTCGAGAGTTATAATAGCGATATTACTGTGCGCTTTCAAGTGGTTATTAGTTAAGAGTGGTGTTTTATAATCGGTCGGTATAATTATAATACAATTGTGTTTATTTTAGTGGACATTTTATTGCGTGTGAACAATTTTCATTTGATTTGTTGTAGAGACTGTGTTGTTAATTACGAACTGTTTAACTGTAAAAATTAAAGGTGTGATTAGTGACTTAATTGGTGTCTTGTACTTATTTTGTTTCCACGTTATTTTGTTTATTTTGTTGATCAAGTAGACCGTCGTAACAGTATGTAGAACGGAAGTATGTTGAAAAATAAGATTTTAACTTGAAAAGAAATACGTTTATTTCACATTGATGTCAGTTTCACGATTTTGTTTTTTTTTAATTTATTTTATGAATAGAATGTTATGTATTATGAAAGAATGCTTTGTTTACTAATCACAATTTATAAAATAATTACAATTTTATAATTATTAAATAGCGTAGGACGGTATTTCTCTGTATTTCTTTAGAGTTAGTTGTATGTATGACACAAAAAATTATATTTTATTTAATAATGTACATATTTACATTTCTTCTTTATAAATAATCACTCGGATTCAATACATGTGCAACAGTATTAATAATGCAGTCCTCTCAGATACTGTTAGAGTCAGTTTTCTGAGAAAATAATATCAATTGCCTTTACGCCGATATTAATTATTTATTTCCCACGTATTTTACGTGTCTACTGAGGAACTACTGTCTGTAATGTTTCTGCAATAACTGTTAGAAGCAGTCGTTACGTATATTCAGCTCCAGCCAAATTAATGCGGCAGAACTTTTCCCCTGAATATCAGACAACAACAGTTAGCAAAAATATGGACCAAATTTATAAATCACCTCTAAATAATATAAATCACTGTACATTACACGTACTATTAAGTGAATTTTAACAACAGTATAGTAAGATATCTAACGTGCTTTGACTAAAATTCCCAAGACTGTGAAGAATATTGTAATCTGTATAGATGAAATACGTAAAATATATACGAGGCGGGAACAGAGGATCATAATGACATACTAAAGGTTGAAACCGACTCTGATTCAGGCACTTCTATACGCTACTCATATAGTGCTCGTTCAAAACTCAAATTGCGCTCAAGACTTGTTCAAGACAACTTCATGATGCGGCAGTATACTGGAAGGAGGAATTCGGAAGAAACAATATGCAGCTGAGTGTTAAGAAAAGCAAATATCAGCGTGTTGGAAGGAAGAAAGGAAAGACAATGAGAATTAATTCTAATGGAGAACAAATGACTCGGGCCAAGGAGTACGAATATTTGGACGTGATATTTGATAGGAATGGGAGAATAAATCAAGAAGTGTCAAATCGTCTGAAGAAAGCAAACTACAATAATAACACAATAAACAACATTTATACGAAAAGAGAACTAGATAAGGCCAACAGAGGTGTGGTTTCTGGGTAGTGTAAAGAGGAAAACGAGGAGTGATCATATTAGAAATGAAACGAAAGATCGTATTAGAATTAGATGTAAAGACTGTAATGGATTTACTGGAGTTGAGGTAATGAAGTGGTTAGGGTATACCAAAAGGGTAGAAGAAGAGAAAAATAAAACAGTTTCTGGAAGCAAAGCCTGACGCTCATAGACGTAGAGAAAGGTTAAGGATGACATATCGGAGATATACTGAGAGAATGGGACAGGACCGCAGGAAATGTTTACTGGAAACGAAAGTTTTATGTAAATCGTAAGCTAATTAATGGAGTAGATGGACACTATGGGTATGGTCTCCACCACCAGGATCTCCACGTCCCAGGCAGAAGAGTAAGGTAAAAAAGAAAAAGAAGTACAAAAACAACACAAAATGGAAGTAAAACATTGGCAAAAAGCAGATTTTAAAAATTTATAAAACACGTTTTTGTGTAAATTCTTCATATGCTACAGACGAACCTTTATAAGGTTGTCTGAATTTCGTCAGATGCTGTAAGCTACCCTCAATAATATCTTAAGCGTTGTACCTTGATGTCATTTACGCATTCGTTCTTAAAATTGTTGCAACTTCTGTGTGCCACTTTAAGATTCGTTGTGCCGTGTACAAAACAATTAACTTCATTACTTCATTAAAGATTCTTTCAATTTTAATGTTAATTTGTAAAATTTTACGTTGGTTTTTCTTGCTTCAACTAATAATCTAAAACTATTGTCATAAGACTATGCTAATTAATGAAAAATATCGGTTTTCCAGATTTAACTGACCGAGGAAGATCTTAAATGTCGGAAAAATGCTACACGCAATTTTGAGGTATTCAAATTTTAAAAAAAAAACTTGATAGGTAATTCCAAAAGGTAATTCTAAATGAACTGACTCTGTCCACAAGCTATGAAGCTATTAACGTTTTACAGTTTTACATAATTCGCCCTTCCATTATTATTTGTCACAAAGTACGTAGGAACGGATTTTGTTTAAACAGGAGAAATGATAACCTCTAGTGCGGCAACCTGTTGTGGTCCTTGTCAAACGATTTTCAGCGAGGAAGTAGAGAAAGCCAGCCGTTTATTCTCAAGCCGTAAGTGTGACCTTTCCTGATAGAAGGCACTACATATAAAACTGTTTGCAACGAACTATTGCTTTTTATCATTAGCTATTTCGCACTATCCACGTTATATCAATTAATATACAGATGGCTGGACGAGAAAACATACTGAGTGCAACGAAATTCAAGAAAAATATTTTTAAACTTTATTCCTTAATACTGCCACGGTAAAGTAAAAAGAAAAATAACGTATTAGGACTTAACAGAGAAGAGAAGAAACGAATTCATTAAATCGTCCAATACAACTTTTGCCATCCCTCTGTTGCTGAGTTAACCGATTTCAAATAACTGTTGAATGATTACTTATTCAATTAAAAATATCATTAAAAAATCTGTATCAGAAAAAAATCGGACAGACGAAATCTTAAGGAACGTGATAGACAAATCAAGAAGTTAAGGATTCTGTCTGTACTGTTTAACCCAGTCGCGTAGAGTGCTATGCTACCTGCGCGAATCCAAAGTTTGTTAAGAAGCGGTCTAACTAAATGAACCCGCTGTTACGGAGATCCAATATTACCCAATTATTTATTGTATATTCTGAGTCAGTGAAATGAATCAGTCAGTGCATGAGTCAGTGAATCATCAGAGGAGCACTGTTAATTGTGAATTATTTTAAATTATTTTAAAACAAAAATAGATATTAGGCATTTCATTAGTTTTGTGATTGTTTCATTATTATTAGTACTGACTTCAATTTATCATAAAGGTCATTCATTGTACTCATAGTCATACAAGGTAACAACACTTTTAATACGAAAAAACTTACAGTTTGACTATTTGCAGAAAGTTAATGTCAGCATTCGTTTCACGGTGTCATCTTACCTATTTTTGGCACAAACAAACCGTTCCTTTACACTAAAGATAAACCACTCTGCCATTTTTGTACCACTTACAGGACTTGTATTTGCCTGGTACAACTAGGTAACAACTTCGCTTTTCTATACAAAAGTTCTGTATTTGAATTTATTCGAAAATAATACGTATTGTATATCTGTTCTCGTTTTATATTATAACTTAAAAAACGCATTCTTAAGGAAAAATTTGAAATGTGAATAGAATTATTGAGAGACTTATGAGAACTACACATAAATGCAGTACGTTTCATGAAAATTAATCTCGTTCTCAAGCAGCAAAAATCGTAACTAGGCTTGGTCCGGTTGTTGCGATGGAACTAATGAACATAAAGTGTACACTGGTCAATTGATTTTCACTGTATCAGCAAACAAGGTGATATTGCATGTATAAGAAATGCGTGTTAATGAAATAATAGCACACTTTATGCGTTTGTAGTGTGTTTGAATGGGGCTTCAGACACAGGGAAAGAGAAAGAGTGTGAGAGAAGAGAGATTGACAGACAAAAATATCGGTATGGAGAACCATACATGACTTCCATGTTCTAAGATTTACATTTAAAATCATTTTTGAAATGAAATATTTCCATAGAAACCACTTCTTTCTACTTACTGCTTCAGCCACACAGTACTGTGGTGACTAACGTATACCACCTCACGTTATCGCACTCGATTTTCACTGATGATGGAAGTCGATGGCACTGCCGAAACGTTTGGGTTTGCCGAAAACATTGGTCTACGGCCAAACAGGACGGGAAGGAATTTTAACAACAAACTACTTCTTTGTTGCCGATAACGTAGTACATATATAAAAAATTATCCCCTCCCACTTCAACTATAATTTTCATTTATAGAAAATTACCCCCACCCCGTTCAACTAGCCTCTTCATTTATAGATATTTCATCTACGTTTCTACAGTGGATTATTAAGATATTCTTATCAGGATACAATATTTATCAAAATTAAGTACCTCACTCTTGTTACAACAAAAAATGTTTCAGATAAACTACCCTTTCTCCCTAACCGATCTTCACCAAAATCAACAGGCCTTGAGTTCTCTACAATGTAGGGAAGTATGCAAAACATTATTTGATTATGTTTTAATTTACGGCAGTTATCGTTCGTCATAGAAAAAATTACCCTTGTTATCACATAAAACGTTGCTGGTAAACTACACCTTTCTCTTACTTGATCTTCACCAAAATGAATAGGTCTTGAGTCCTCTACAATTCAGGGATGCATACAAAACATTATTTGATTCTGTTTGAATGTGTGGCAGTTATCGTTCGTCATAGAAACAATTACTCTTGTTAAAACATGAAAAGTGGCCGGTAACCTACCCCTTTCCCTTAACCGATCTTCACCAACACCAACAGGTCTTGAGAACTCTACAATTCAGGTCTTTATGCAAAACATTATATGATTCTGTTTGAAGTTCGGCTGTTATCGTTTGCCATAGAAACAAATTACCCTTGATAAAAAAATGTTGCTGGTAAACTACCCCTTTCCCTTAACCGATCTTCACCAAAAGCAACAGGTCTTGAGAACTCTACAATTCAGGGCTGTATGCAACTAATTATTTGATTCTGTTTGAATTTGCGGTTGTTATCGTTTGCCATAGAAAATACCCTTGTTAAAACATAAAACGTTGCAGGTAAACTACCCCTTTCCCTTAACCGATCTTCACCAAAAACAATAGGTCTTGAGTACTCTACAAATCAGGGCTGTGGAAAAAATTATTTGATTCTGTTTGAATTTGCGGCTGTTATCGTTTGCCATAGAAAAAAATCTACAGACACACACACACACACACACACTGTTCGAAAAATGACTTTTTTTCATGTTTTGAGTGTGTACAATCAGAATCTGCAATAATCTCGAACACGATTTGTTTGCCATCACCATACTTCCATTTCCTTAAGGAACATGGAAGTAAAAAAGGAATTTTAACGAAACAATTAATAGAATATTTAACAAAATAAAACGCTGCAGTTTGAATCTATTCGTTGGTCGTTGTCAATCTAATGAAAGCACGTTCGCCAGCATGCAACAGATTACGTTTGTATATTTTATTAAACGTAAGGCTATTGAGAGTACCTTTATAATTACGGAAACTAACCACGGAGGAAAATGCTATTCGTTGAAATCCAATTAATTACTTGAAACCAAATTAGTGTAGTTTATTAATGCAGGTCCAGCGGCACGTAATCGATGTCGTATTTTATTGGCAATAAGCTCCCTCCCTACCTACTATATAATCGATATTTCACGGGAATTTTGAGCGGTGTACGGTAAAGGCAATTCGCGACGTCGAAAAATACGTATTATTATAATATTAACACACACTTACTAGGGAATATGTATATTAATACATGCTCGTAAATTTTAAAAAGCATAAGATTAGGGGCAAAATTTTCTATAATGAATTTAAAATAAACACTGTTTCGCTCGTAAACTGAAAGCCAATTAGTATCATGAAGCCAATATATCGTAAATGACTTCTTAACAGATACTATGTTATTGAATAATAAAAAATAAAAATTCGGAACGAAATATCAATAAACGTTTACATTGAAACAGAGAAAACAAATAAACTAATCGCGATTACAATGGAACGGGCGCTGATGAACCCACTGCTGTACGCACATCCTACTCACGATAATGTGCAAACCTCCGTATTTAACGAAATGCCCAATAATGCTTCGTCTTCAATTTTATGCTTACAGGTACTTAATTCCTGTACTGGAGTGTTTTTGTAATGTGTGTGTGTGTGGGGGGGTGAATCTTCATGCAACTAATTTACCCGATTTTTTAATCTTCAGCATAATTATCAAGGCTGTAACTGGCTACAGACAGCTTTTTTAATAATACAGAATAGAAATAGCACAAGAAAAATCGAAAACTATATTTTCCTGTACGCTGTTTTTTGCGTACTGTTTGTAAAACAGAAATGTTTTTTTTCTACTAGTAATTTTATACAAACCACTATGATTTCTTTGGTATTGACCTGAAGATGGCCAATATATACCAAAAAATAGGTTGGTAAATGACCTGAAGATGGCTTGACTGCCGAAAGCGCTCGTCAATACCAAAGAAAACATAGTGGTTTGTATAAAATTACTAGTAGAAATATTTGAGACCACTAACACTCCAATATAACAATAAAAAAAATGTTTTTATTTATGTACTCTGTGCATAAAACAAAACTAAAAACTTGATTGTTCTGTAATATATCTACAGTGTGAAAACAACTAATTGATGCTAAACTAATTGTCAACAAAATCGTATTAGACTTACTATTTGTATTTGTACAGATTTTCAGCACAGCTGAGTGAAATAAATTAGCAGACTACGGCCAGCAACTAAGCACCAGCGAAGACTGCGTGCTCTCTTCTCAGTGGTCACCTCGATTATTTTCGGTGTGGGCCTGCCGTAAAGCAACGCACTAGGTTTACGAGACCAAGCTTCACAACTGGGGTTAAGACGTTCATGGATCACATGGATCCGCACTCGGCCTTTTAATTTAAGGTCTAGTCTCTGCCTTGTTAATTACATTACCTTGTTAATTTATTTTCTTTATGCTAAGCAGACTAAAATTAATATACATACACATTATCAGCTTACACATAGGTGTGTTATTTTTTTTTATTACTTTTTATGCGCACAGAATAAACAGAAAACTCTCCTTTTTGTGTTTAAACTAGCTTAAGAACGAAAGATACTGTCTTCAAATATCTACCCACCTTCCCATCCTTTTTGTAGCTCTTCCAATTATTTCGTTAACTGTAAGAATTTCTTTTTCCTCTTGACGCTCTTTTAGGTTCAGTTCCATCCTTAAAATTTGTAGATTTGAGATAGTTGATGAGATTCTTAATTCTTGGGCGATGCTTCCAATCACCTACTAACCTTGTGATGCCATCCTTCTATACCGTTTGTAGTTCTGTGACTTCGTTAACATCAGCTCCATAACTTCGGCCGTATTGATGATCTAGCTATTGCTCGACAAAGTAACTGAAAAACTCCGTGACCTTTCATTTGCTGCGCCATCCCATCGATACATGCCAAACATTCCTCACTGTCTTCTGGTCTGAGGGATGAAGTGATGAATATTTTCTTTATCGTAACTTCACCCACGAATCTACTCAGTCTGTAACACCTTTGTACCTGGCAACCACTGTGTACACTTTCTCATACCTATTGCATTTACATTTTTATTTGTGTGTGTCCGTGCGTGTATGTGCGTATTTTATGCTCTCTCTCTCTCTCTCTCTCTCTCTCTCTCTCTCTCTCTCTCTCTCTCTCTCTCTCTCTCTCTCTCTCTCTCTCTCTCTCTCTCTCTCTCTCTCTCTCAATTAAAGTAATTTTCGGATTGGAATGTTTGTTTAAGTGTCGTGCAAAACGATGACGGTTTTCGTGCATCTATTATTTTATATGTATGAAAGGTAAGAAAATTTCCCTACGTTTATCTTTGCGTATTGCCGGCTACACAAGTAGCTGACAGCTTACACTTTCAGACAGATGCCGAGTTGTTGGTTGTTAGCAATCTTAACACTTGATATTTGGGTGGCAGCCACGAAATAGGCCTATTTGTAATCATTTAGCACTTTGTTCGCAAACTGGACAAACTTTAGCACGTAAGCAATCTAGGCTTGTCGCAGTCAGTACACTACCAAATACAAAATGATGTACTGCATCTGCAAAATTTTATACCGGTATTCGTATATTCAGCTCTTAAAAGAACCATGCCCATATGGGGGCGAGCGAGATCTCACGTCTGTGTATGTGTTTATCCGTGCATGTGATGTATTACGTTATAGTTGTATGCGTTGTGTGAGTGTGTGTGGTGCGCGCGTTTGTGTGTGAGTGCTGTGTATGTCTGTATGTATGTACGTATGTTTGAGAGAGAAAGAGAGAGAGAGAGAGAGAGACAGACAGATAGACAGACAGATAGACAGACAGACAGGCAGGCAGGCAGGCACATAGGCAGATAGACAGACAAAGAGAAAGGTAGATTTAGAGAGAGACAGACAGACAAAGAGAAAGGTAGATTTAGAGAGAGAGACAGACAGACAGAGTGAGAGAGACAGTGTAAATCCGTGTACCCAAGCGTATTTTGCGGAATGCGCGTGCGCGTGTATATTCTGTGCATCTCCGTGAGATAGTATACACGTTCACAACGTTATAAATTAAACAAACTTGTTGTTTAAAATTTCACTTTTGTTTTTGTAACAATCTCAACTGACCTCCTCCCCCTCATTGGGGTGGAGCATACCTACGAGTATTTGCTTGGAGGTAGAGAGGGGAATCAAGTTTTCAAAATAGGTACTAAATACAAGAGATACGGAGAAAGCGATTTATAAACTAGACCTGGGGAATTAATTGTAAACCATTTAAGTCAGCAATTTCGTTTAAAACAAAAACTAAATACATAATCCACGAAGGAGAACGACCACAAAACGCTTGATGGGTTTTAATCCCTCTCACGTTTGTACTGTTTGCAATCATCGGCTTTATTCGAATTTATCTGATACATTTTTGTATGTTTATTTATTTTAAATATTTCCAGCGCTTTTATCAAAACCTATTACAGAACGAAACTAATTGCTTACAAAATCCAACTTTTGTCGGTATCTCTGTAGGAAAATTGTGTCCAACCCTAGTAGTGTCTTTACAGCAAAAAGGCAGGAACACGATAAATACACCCTCATCTCATCCTCTTTGACTTCATGCAATTAAATTACCCATATCTTTATTTTATTTTCCTGCCGTAACTAGCCAGAACGACATTCTCAATACGTACTTTATTATTTTTTTCATGACTACGTGTTTTAACAACATCAACAAAATAACAAAAACAAAAATATTGTCTATATGTGTCTAACAATTCGTAATCAGCACAAGGGTTTACTGATATTTACTATATCTGTTATATTAGAAAATCAAATTACAATGGTTTGGCAATGATATTTTGTTCCACGTCCAATACTATATTCGTTTTCTTGATTTAAGTCTTCAAAAATAATTTTATAAAACAACGTCGTACATTAAATGAAATCTGAAAGCAGACAACAGGAAACCCACTGCCAAAACAGACACAGACGTTGAATTTTTTTTATTTTTCAAACACAAAGACACAACTACAGGTAGGGTTTTTAACAAAAATCCATACAAGAAAGAAGAAAGACGAAACGATATCTATAAAAGTACATCGAAAGCATCGTGCGGCGGAGTATTGATCAACGGGAAATGACTGATTGTGCGGACGCACAGTTCAGTATTTATGACAGAAAGGCAGGCGGATAAGGGAGATGGGGTACGGCATTCCCCTAGAGCTCTGTATTAGTGATGTCCTTTCCTGACCTCTCCCTCTGCGAGGGAATTCTCGTTGCTTATTGCTTGCGAAGTTTGGCAAGCAATCCAATATTACGTTCTTTGTGGTAATATTTCATTAGCGAGAGCTCTAAATATAAATCGTTAAACAGCATGGCAGATACAAATCTTGTTTAATGTTTAGTTTCAATATTCGTTTTGTGTGCAGTTTTAAACATTGTAAATTAACCTGTTAATAGCGTTTAAGTTGTGGTGTAGTGTTACCAAAAATATTTTAAATATGTTGGTTGTGAAAGAAATAAAAATTGTTTGTTTTAAAAAAAATTTTATAATTAAAAAAAAATTCTTTTATTGATTAATTAATTAGAAACAATTAACTAATTGAGTTTCCTGAAGCTCCGAAACGTTTCTCACTTGTTTAAAAAATTTTATTAGCTTTTCTGTATTTTTTAATAAACTCCAACCACTTATAAGATTGTCTCCAGATACAATCGATCTTTGTTTACTTTCAGTTTTGGAGGTTATCTTCCTTCTGATGTGGTGAAATTCTTGTAGTATGTTTTTTATAAGATTGTCTCCAGATACAATCGATCTTTGTTTACTTTCAGTTTTGGAGGTTATCTTCCTTCTCATGTGGTGAAATTCTTGTAGTATGTTGTTTAAATTATAGTAGGTTTAAATTACTATGTTTAGAAAAGAAAGAACTGTTTTAAGATGAAAAGTATAAATTATTTATTGGACAATTGGTTATAAAGACTCTTGTCGATTTTAAAACCGACTCTCAGGGTATCGAATGTTACAAGTTTTTATATAAAATACAATAAGGTTCTTTTAACAGCTATTGATTGGAAAAGTCAGAGAAATCGGGCAAAGATTAAAAAAGTATAACGTTACAAGAATAATTCTTAATACTAAAGTACATATATTCAATTGAAAAGATTAAAATAAATAAATAGATTGCGCACCATGTCGCTGACAAACTAGGAGGCGCTGTTCAGTTAAGCGGTGACGAAAAGTAATGGCCGCCGGCGAAGTTGTCAATCGTCCCTTCGTAGATTTGGCGTTCCAATAAAGATATTTTCTTGCCGAATTCACGTCCTGGTGTCTGCAAATCTTCCTTCTGATGTTGGTGTAGTGTCTCTGGTTAAGTTTCTGTGTTATATTTTGAAAAGTGGTGTATTTATAAGTCAGTTCACTTTTTTGTCGATCAGGCACTAATGATGGTTATGTTATATACTGTTTTATGGTGTTTAAAATGTTATTTAACTGTCGTTTCGTGCTATACAATGTTATTTAGTCTTTTGTAAGTGTTTGTGTCACTGTGTCGATGTTGTGAAATGTTTTTTGTCGCCACTCGCGATTTTCAAATTCGTATCATACACTGACTCGCCATTACGGTACTAGAAACTAGGTTAAATCGTTTTAATTTCTCGTGTCAAGTGTCCCGTACCACGTTCAATAACCAACTCTCTACTTCCTTCGCTTTCGACTAAAATCTTAGCCAAAGCAATATTATTCCTTACATTGTTCGAATTTTACTTTGCATCCTGTGCATGTATTAAAGTTACATTATATAACTGCTTAAACTTTGGTTATTATTCAAATTTATTAGCTAGTTGTTACTTAATTTTATCCTTTAGTTCATTCGGCGTATTTTGATATCGAATAATGCCGTTTTATTATGTTTTTTATCTAAAATTAGTAATTTTACCTTCATTTTGTATCTTGTAAATTTTCAAAATCAGCTTCCTGTCATTATGCAAATTCTGCCATTTTTAAGTTATATTTATGATTATTAATCTCATATTGTAATAAAAGGTTTATATTCCCTTAATTTCTTGCAATTATATGAATTGGTTAAGTTTTAAAATATTATGTTGGAATATATGACTCCCCTCTCCAAATTTTTGAGTTCTGTCATTTCCATTTTTATTTATACTCCTGGCTATAATTTTACAAAATCTTTCTAAGTTATATTTCTAATTATATGGGTTCATTTCTGGTTTATGTTATCTAAATCCCTTCAGTTTAAATGTATTTAAGTACTTAGTTTCTCAGTTTTGATGAGGTTTAGTTTTCATCATTTTGCCTAGATACTTAACAATTTTTTCATACAAATTTTTATATAAATAATACATATTTAGTTATACCCTCTCTGACTTTTTAACATTGTAATATAAATTAAACATTTTTTCTATTAAACATAACAACAATTAGTATCTGTTTCAATACTATAAACAGATAAGAAATAATTTTAAATAATGGTTGTCTTCAAACTAATTAGACATTTTTTACACTTAAAACTTAATACTAAAACACAAATATTATTTATAAAGAATGTTTTTTACCAGCTAACATCTTATTTAACCATTAACACCAATATAAGTAATAAACGTTTTTACAATGGGATGTTAGTAGTTCTAAACTGGTTTAAATGTCCTTATCACTAATACATTTTTAAAATTCTTATTTCAACTAAACAAAACCTTATTCCTATATTCTTATTTACTATTTCTTATACTAAATTGAATTATGCAGTTTTTAAACTGTTTTTAATATGGTTTAGGGTAATTGTACCCTGTCACTTTATGTCTGCATCTGTTTTTGTTCATTTTTAAAGAAATGTCATTTCAAACAGATTGACAGCTTGATATTATTACATGTATTATATCCACTCTGTACAAATCATAAGTCACTAAAAAGTTGTATTTTTCATTATCTACACAGTTTGTGGATGCCAAGGTTGAAACATAAGGTTTATTTTTTATAATACACAAACTAGCACTGGTTCACTTTACACTCTTGATGCTATTTCTAAATGGTTGTTTAGTCTTATTAACATCAAGAAATTGGTTTGTGGGTTACAATGAAGATTTGTTCTTTGGGTATTATATTATTGTTTCACCTTGGTCCACTGGCAACTCTTACTCTATACACTTTTATTCTTAATTTTATTGTACATGTGGTTTCTTTTCATGAATACTTCGTTATACTTTTATTATTATGGTTTTTATTTATTTTGGGATATGGGGATATGGGTGTTTTTTATAAGAGCATTCCTTCTTCTTCTGGATGCTGTCTTCTTCTTCTTTCTTCAATGATGTCTTCTTTTCTTCTGGCTTCTTTGAATTGTATGTTCTTCATCTTCTTCTGGATGTCATCGGGTTTCTTGGGGTTACTTCTTCCTCTACTCTTCTGGTTTCTTTAAATACATCACCCTTTATGGTGGATCTTGCCTTGTTCTGGGTTTCGTTTTTATTTATTCCTTATACTCGTTGTGGGTTTAGTAATACTCTGGGTTGCTTCCTTATTTACTCCTTACCTTCCTGGGTTATATTTTTAAACCTTGGGTTATTAAACTGGTTTTGATGATTCATCACTAGTAACATTGCTTTTATTCGAACTTATACTTTTAATATCAATGATTGTTCTGCACGGTTGCTCTGAATTAATTCTTTATATTATTTTAATGCTTTCTTCGGATTTAATGTTATTATATTATATTATTTTAGTGATCAATGCCATTCATTATTATGTGTTTATCTGTCACGCTACAACATTTAAATCTGTTTGTGATTGTATTAATTATTTTAAGCAATTAATAGCCTACATATAAGAAAATATTTAGGAAGATAGATGAAGATAAATAAATTTAGGAATATTTGTGGTACGATTCATAGAAATCTTAGAAATAAAATAAGACACAGTACAAGGATTCATTTTATAAGACAATTGCAATACCCACATTGATTTATGCGAGTGAGGCGTGGGTCATGTCAAAAAATGAATGCGCCAAGATTCAGAGTGCTGAAATGCAGTTTCTTCGAAACACTTTAAATTATACATTACAAGATAGAATAAGGATGAGGATATCAGAGCAGAACTCGAAGTGAAGGACATAAATGAAATTACTTCAATTTACAGAAGACAATGGTGGGATCATCTGCAAAGGATGACAGAGGATCGATTGCCGAAGGTGGCACTGAACTATAAAGCCATTGGTAGAAGAGACGTGGGTCGTCCGAGGATGAGATGGGTGCCGGAACAGGTTTATGTAACCTAAGCCTTGAAGAGGAAAAGAAGAAGAAGAAGAAGAAGAAGAAGAAGAAGAAGAAGAAGAAGAAGAAGAAGAAGAAGAAGAAGAAAATATTAAAAAATTTCATGCCAAACATACTGTTTTTTATGTAAAACGTATTGAATCTGTAATGCTTACAAACGCTCGTGCTAGATCAAAGAAGCAAGAGAAGATCTAATTCAGTAACTATTAGCCTAAGTGTTTTTGTTTCGAAGCAAGTTATTCTACATTTTTTTAATTCCCTACTGTAAAGATTTAAAATGTTTAATATATGGAGTGTTCCCAAAAAAGGTGTTAAACTTAGGGAGATAATTATACTCATTAAACTGAAAGAAAAATATTCAATAAATAAATACATGTCGAGAAATACTTCGGTTTCCGTTTGTATGTCTGTGTTTTTAGTTTAGATTTTTTTATTTTTAAAATGAGTTTCTGCTGAACGGAATGAGATGTGGAGTTTAAACTTGGAATACACAGTGCGGTTACCGTTTCCTATAAGCACGAAACAAACCAAAACAAATTTTTGAAAAAGGCGGCTGATTAAAATTTTAATTCTAAACTTCATATAAATCAGTACATATAACATAAAATTCACATCTGATTCCCTTTAGTAGTAATTAATTTTCTTTATACAAACACACAGAGACATACAGATGGAAAACGTGATATCAATTTATAACTTTATATGATAGGCCTATTTGGATAAGCGTGTTTCAAATATTGTTATAGATATGTCCTGTTTAAATTGAGTGATTTTATAATTTTTACAACAGAATCACAAACTTTCAAGTTCTGGACAGTACATAACCTTCAGTGATTGCCCGCTGCTAAAGCGAGGTGTGGTTTGTTTGCGCACATGTCTCTCTATTGGCATAGCAACTTGAACCACAAACACAAACTTGTCTACACACAACAGTTGCCTACATGCGCACACACGCGCGCGCGTGGCATCAAATTCACTCCGAATGTGCTGTGCTCCCACGTTTGATCGAAACGTGCAATCAAATTTTTAATATAATCTTTATCTTAAGCTTTTTAAGTATAAAACGATCACCATTCTATCACAGAAAGCCTTAAACATAAAACACAGTAAAAGACTTATATAAATTCAAATACTAAATTCTAGTTTAGGCCTACACAACGCACTTGATAAGGCATTTTACATTAGCAAAAACTATTCGCTGCTCTACGTTTGTATTGAATGCACCTCACGTGTTGGTCTTTTCGGCTCTTAGAAGTCATTTCTAAATAGTAACTGTCAAGACTACTTCCAATTAAGTTTAAGTATTTAAATTGTGAAATCAATGAAACAGTAAAAACATTAACATAAATCATTCTCTTGGTTATACATTAGGTGTAGTGGTTGTGACAATTTAGAAAGTTATGTGTTGCCATAACAGACTAATCGGAAAAAGTCTTGAAAACCGTTTTTTTTTTAGTATGCAACTACATAATATTAGGATTAGTATTAAACTACTAGTGTACTAATATAATTAGTATTACAATACACGGTACAAAGAACAAATTACTTGAAACCAAATTTTTCAAACAATCCTTTAACTGCCTGTTGGAGTAGCCATCATTCAAAAACTGTAAGCTTTGTTTATCAGATCTGTAAATATTATAATAAATTCATATGCCTATCTAAATTAATGGCATTTGTACAGTGGCGTTTCTAGAATTTGGCCTGTTGGGGGGGGGGAGGTCCGGGGTCCAGTCAAGTCGCTTCATGCAAAAAAAACAAGTCAAATAAGAAGTCAAGATAGTAATCAACATTACCATTTTAAAGTGGCTGAAAAACGTGAGATGACATCCTGAGATCAATCCCATTGAAGTAATCAGTAATAACACAATTAAAAAAATACGCGTACTGAAACATTGTTTGAAGATCCTTGCTGAGTGAATTAATTGTCCTATATTTCATATTTCAAACATATACGCAAATGCTCTGTAATAAACATTTTTGTGTATTTAAAAAAGAGTTACTAGTTAAAAAACACAGCTGAAACATAATAAAAGGGCCTAAAAATTAAGAGATTAACAAATTCGTCAAGTTTTTTTCGACCCTGTGGGGGGGGGGAGTACGGTCCCGGTCGCCCCCCCCCCGTAAAAACGCCCCTGCATGTAAATGTACTCCAGTAAATGAATTCCTTCTTGTGTAAGGTCTAATAATAGTAAATCTATGAGTGACAACATTTGGGTCAGGACATGTATGTAAGAAGGTAAAGTTATAAGGTTGAACAACCAAGGAGCACTTAGAAAATTGATTACAATGTATTGTAAGACCCCTATAGAACCCAACGTCGCTCGTCACCGCGTAACATTACCAGTCACTTCACTCCTGTCTGCGGTAACGATACGTAAATAGCGACAATCACCAACAAACATGATGTTTACAAAATAAAATAAATTATTTCCATGAAGGTTTGTGAATAATTTAGCGGTAAGGGTGAAAAGTGAGAGAAAAAAGTGCCCGCTGAGTATTTCTGTCGAATTTCCCAAAAATATGAAATCTTTCTGTGCGTGGAACTTGAAAATTTAATGGCTAAACTAATCAATACGATTTGCTTCACACGTTTGCCTTCTGATAAACGGAAGTTTAGTTACTGAGTGTTCATTAATGTTCAGTCTTTTGAATCTCTTCGTGCGTGAACTCATCAACGTTTACAAAAAGAAAAGTGTTTAATTAGCGATAAGATTTTCTGTCACGTTTGACATACATTCTTCGCGTTAATAACAAAAAATCTAACTCAGTGCACACCAGTTTTCTTGTAGAAGTTAGAAACGCTAGACGGAAAGGAAATAGTTGCCAAATCGATTAACGTTTACCGAGGTTCAAAACCGCTTTTTAAGGTTCGTGTACTTTTTATTGCTTACGCCTGGAATTTAATTAAATTTCTTAAATAGAATGTTTTCAATAAAACAATGGGTGTTCACTTAATTACAGATTGTAATCAAAATTAGCCTACTGTAATTGTTGAGAGCTATAAAAAATGAAAACAATAAATTCTAACCAAGCCTTTTACGTTACAAGTTACATTTCTAGTACGCTTCGCTGCACGTACCAATCGCACGTAGATTTATAATCTCCTATTATAAAACTTAAACTACCATTAACTGCCTAAAAATATACGGTTAACAGACGTGAAATGAACAGTACAATTAATGAGAAAATCTTAAACGACAAAACGGAAATATTAAAGATGAATAGATAAAATAATTAACACGGAGAAGTAGAATAGAATACGCAGAATTCAAAAATTGTCGGGTACAGATTGTATCGAGTCTGTAAGAATAGTAGCATGAAAATGAAATACTGCGGTAGCAATAGAAATGAAAACTGCTGATTAAGAAAATAAAAATTAAGAAACTTATAAACGCCACTAACACCACTGTACGCGAATAAATTGTTTTACAAAACAAAAAATAAAATTTGGAATTTTCTTCTCTAAATTTCACACGGTGACACAAAACAGCTATCTCTTATAGAATGCAAGTTTGTCGCATGCCGAAAATTTCACTACACGCTAATTAACAAAGAAAGTTCATGACATGGACTGTTTTAAGGAGCTGTCCTTGAAAATTGTTATAAAGTTATCGGTTCACATTTACGTCTAAAATTATCCTCAAACTTCAAATAACAAGGTGGTGAGAGAATTTTTTTTAATCGGATCGGTAAATTCTGAGATTAGACCGGACAACGAAACAAACAAACTTTACCTCTTTGTAATAGTAGAATACATTAACTTCCACTATACTTGATCCGGTCAGTAAGTGACTCTTGACATTTCGCTGCGACGATGCCACTGTACACGGGAAGCTTTACTAGATTTACCGAGCGCTGTACGGTGTAAAATTGATCATGTATTTATCTGGGTAAGAACACGGCAACACAGTACCATTACAGACCGTTACTATGGTTACGTGACTGAACTCCTGTAAAGTGATTGGCGGATATCCTTATACGTGCTTTTACTCCCACCACATATATCAAACGTCAAAGTCGCTTACTCAACGGCCCGAGTCTAACATGAGCTTCAACTTGCGATATGTCAAATAAAAATCTTCTTTTACCAGTGAATAAAATTACAGTTTAGTTGTAATACTAGTAAGCTCCCTGAGCTGCAGAACTCGCTCATTACTTTGAACGAAATACATTTATTAAGTTAGATAAATTTTAGTGTCAGATAATTTTTTTTAACCGTCATAAAAATTAACAAACAACAATATAACAAAGACTAAAATTTGTGAACTACTCCATTAGTATTTTAATTAAATTTATATTAGTTTTTAATTAAATTAATGACAAATAACTTTGTCCTAGCTTTTCAGTTTATGTACGTTTCCATAGATATCTATACGCCTATATCCGATACTTTTCATAAATATTGTTAACTGATAACAATATATGAAGTTAAATATAAAGTTTTTTGTAAACATAAGTTACAAACTTTTAAAGCGATCTAAAATTTTCAAGGAGTGTTGAGAGACATTAATTCTGTCAAATTATTAGAAATACCGAGCTTGTACAGGGTGGCGCAGGGAAACGGGAAAATTTGAAGTTGATGTTGGCCCTGTAGATGTAGCAGAAGTGAAACTCTGTCTAGCAGTAACGGACATTTAGTTACCATGGAGCAGTGGAGCGGTGCAGAGCGTGCGGTCGCCGTAAGGGCGTTTTACCGACATGGTGACAGTTTGACAGCTGCACAACGAGAGTTTCGGCGCCAATATCAGATCCCGCCCCGCGGTCAAGTTCCTTCGTTACACGCAATCGGAACGTGGGTTCGTAATTTTGAAGAGACTGGTTCAGCTTTGAAGAAAAAGCCTAGTGGGGGTGTACGATCTGTAGGCTACGTACCCCAGAAAACATTGATGCCGTGCGAGCTGCCATCTTAAGGAGTCCTCGTCGTTCGGTGCGAAAAATTGCCTCGTCATTGCAGCTCGGACGTCGGAGGGTTCAAAGAATACTCCATGAACTTCAATTTCATACGTACAAACTTCAGATTGTGCAACAACTGAATCCTAATGATTGTGTATTGCGCCTGCAAATTGGTTAACAATTGTTGGCTAAAATCAATGAGGATGCTAACTTCATTCAAAATCTTTGGATGTCCGATGAAGCCCATTTTCACTTAAGTGGATACGTGAATAAGCATAAGCATAACTTCCGTTACTGGGCTCAAGGAAACCCTGCTCAGCTTCACCAGCGTCCATCTGAAGAGCATCGTGTACCAGACTAGACCAAGAACCCTTGCTCAGCTCAAGACACAGATTGAAGAGGAAATCGCCAAAATCCCAGGTGACACATTGCGCCGCGCTATGCAAAACCTACAGAAACGACTTACTGAATGTGTACGGCAAAATGGGCAGCATTTAACTCATGTAATTTTTAAAAAGTGATGCCTAATGTAATTTCCAGTCTTGTAGAACATATTTTGAGCCTCAAACAAAGTTTTGTAACGTTCCTTCATTTTTTTCTAATTAAGTTATTTCAAATTTTCCCGTTTCCCTGCGCCACCCTGTATTTTGAATCAAATTCCTCATAACATGACGTCCACGTAGACTTTCCAATATTCTTCAACATCTGAGTTCTATTTTTACCTCTTGGTGCCCCCGTTGTTATAGTAAACACTATATTTGTCTTTGGGTTAAAATTTCGTTTAGTTTGACGTCCAGTTGGATTTTTACAATTTTTTCGAATTGTTGATCCCTTTGTAGATTCCTTCCTTCCTAAAAATTTCGACGAAGCTTAACACTACAGTCAGAGGTTATAATCTCTTTAACTTGATACGCCACATGGATTCTTGCGAGTCTATCTAAACTTTGTTCCGCTTTTTGAGCCCTGGCGTGGTAACATTTAAAAATTTTCAAAACTGAACACTATATTCATATTTTGGTTAAAATTCCTTTTAATTGTATACCCTACAAGGAGTATTGCGATTTTTTTCACTTTTCGGATTAATGCAATATTACTATATGCTCGTATTAGCACTTATTAGTTTATTGACTCTTTATGATTAGAACAAAAGTGACGAACATTGAATAGCTATCACTATTACTTTAGAAAAATTATAGAAAATCTTTAACACTTTATTATTTTTGAATTTACATTCATTTTATTAATATAATCATGCTTACTACTCTTAGTGAGCTTTTTATGTTAGTTTTGTGTAACAATTACGTCTCATCTATTACAGCCTTATACATAAAAATTTTGTTAAGTTTTTATCATGACAAGATGGAAAAGGTATGCATAAATAAATTATAAAAATCAATAATCCCATAGAATTTTTATCGACTTAGATTTTCTCTTGTCGAAAACTAGTTAATTCTAGGAAATGATACTAGGAAGTAATCGTCACGGGACTCGTAAGAGTAACTTGTAGCTATGAACTCGCATAATCGGAACTAGCTAACTCGCATGTACTATAACCGCTGCTTAAGAATATATTGCTAATATTGTTTTTTATGCAAATTAAACGGTTTTTTTGTTACGTTAGTGACTCAAAAATTATGAACTGTGTACTTAAACCGTTTGAAATTTGCGCCGTATTTATTATAATTACTTATTGTTATGAAACAAAACAAGTAGAGAAAATATTAAGAAAGAAGAAAGACACGCAGCAAAATTAAAGATCAGGTTGAAAGAAAGAGCAGGGATAACCGAACACGAAACAAAAATCGAAAAGAGAAATTTCATCATTGCCAAGTTCTTTTGTTTCTTATGCCTCCTTTTATTACTATTTTTTATTATTACATTTGTTTCTCCTTCTACCTACTTTTCTTCTTTTCTTCTTCTTGTGGCAGACACTAAGCACCGAACACTAATCTTGTCAGAATGGATAGCATCAAAAGCGGCGTAAGGCGTGGGCGACGTGGGCCACCGCCTAGGCCTCGCGGTCCGAGGGGCCTCGCGCCTGGAAGGTTTATGCAGCTTTCTTTAACTCATGAAAAATATTTAGCTAGGACCATTAAAAGCCGTGACCGCGAGTAAAGATTTTACTCACCACAAAACGATAAATCCCACCGGCTAGCAAGTATCTGGCAATACTAACCTACCACATTCGTTTTTAAAAATCTAGTCTAGCAACCAGTGTTGCCAAATTACGGGTAATTACCCGAACTGCGGGTAAATTTACCTTATGCGGGTAAGGTAGTGGGTATTTTCTATCATTGGTAACACTGCTAGCAACATTTGCTGGCGTTGCCATGACTGTCGCGGGGAATCCCCGCCATAGAGGTATATAGATAGAGGTGGTGAACTGGCTGAGAAACCGTCCGGCTGGAAAAGAGAGATGGAATCACGCGAGTTCCACTCTCGCGCATGCGTCAGTAGACAAGGATAGAAACGAGCGTGTGATGTTTCTGCGTGGACATTTCCACTAAGGGCCCCTTCACACGACGCCACCATGGCCGCGCCACCACGTCAACACATAGGTTCAAATGAGCAGTGGCAGGGAAAAAACATCACGCCACCAGTGGTGGCGCCGCCATCACTGAGTACCGAACCACAGTCGGAAATAGAGATAGGATCAAACTCTAGCCAGTCAGAATCTGAAACTGAAACTCCTGTGTTGAGCAGTAGAATTCAAGAAGAACAAATAGGTTCTCCGCCAGTTAGCAGCGATGCCAGTGATGTAGTTAAACAAGCATTTGTTAGTTCGGATCCGGGAATGTGGACGTTTCCCATAACGGATTAACGGATTCTCAGCGTCATGATATAGTTCAAAGCGGCCCTACACAGCAGTTAAATAACAGTGATGAAGATTATCCCAAAGACGATGATCAAAGGCACTTTTCTAATTTTCATTTCTCAAGAAAACTAATTAATGGTGAAACTCAACATCGTCGCTGGTTGGTTTATTCAAATTCTCAAAATAAAATTTTCTGTTTTCCATGCAGACTATTTGGCAATTCACAAACTCAGATGGTACAGGGAGGGTGCTGTGACTGGAAACACTTAAGTAGTATTTTACAAAGACATGAGAATACCAAAGAACATTTATGTTCCAATGGATGACATTAGAGAAAGGAATAAAGCATGGAAAAACAATAGACCAAGAAAACGAAAGGCTAATTCGTGAATCTCAAAAACATTGGCACAATTTGTTTGAGAGATTAATTGATATCATTAATTTCTTAGCCTCTCATAATCTGGCATTTAGAGGTCACAGAGAATCTTTCAAGATAGGCGACGACAGTGGGAATTCTGGTAACTTCATAGACTTGTTTAAATTGATATCTAAATATGATCCTACATTACGGGAACACATGAAACGCATTAATGACAAACAACTTGCACACCATTATCTAAGCCACGATATTCAAAATGAATTGATCACATTGATGTCAAAAACAATTACCGATTAAGTGATTCGTAGGGTAAAAGAGGCAAAATATTATTCTATTTTTTTCTCGACTGCACTATAGACTATAGTCGAGTTGAACAAATGTCAGTTATCTTAAGATTTTGTAATACATCAACCGACACAATAGAAGAAAACTTTATCGGATTTCTTGCTGTCGTTGAGACGACTGGAGAATATCTAACTAATGCAATACTGGAAGAGCTAGAAAAAATGGATTAGATATTCAAAACTGTCGTGGCCAAGGATACGACAATGGTGCAAATATGGTAGGCATAAATAGTGGAGTTAAAACTCGAATATTAAATATTATCCCAGGGCATTTTTTACACCTTGCGGGTGTCATAGTTGGAATCTGCTGTTGGTAGATGCAGCTAATTCTTCTGCGGCAGCAAAAACATTTTTTGGTTTTATTCAGAAAATTTATTTGCTATTTTCAAGATCCAGTAAACGCTGGGAATTAATCAAAGGCAAATTAAAGCTTACTATAAAGCCTTTATCAGACACAAGGTGGGAAAGCAGAATCGAGGCAGTGAAGGCCATATTATTGCAATTTGATGATGTTGTTGAATGCATTGAAAGCTTAAAAAATCACACGGAACAATCAGACACACTCAGTGATTGTGATTCGGTTTTGAACGAAATGCTCAGCTTAGAATTTATCATATTATTACATTTATGGTATGAGATATTATCGCGTGTTAATATCATAAGCAAATTATGGCAATCTGTACAAGTCCATTTAAGCATTGCTCTTGAACATTTGCGTACATTTTGTGACTGGATCAAACAATATCGACAAACTGGGTTCGAACAATGCTTGTCTGACGCTCGTCAATTTATTGAGAAAAGCAGTTATGATCTGCCAAAAGACTTTAAAAATAAAAGGGTAGCCAAAAAGAAAACGATGTTCGATTATGAAAGCAGCGATGAACCTATACAGTCTCCCAAAAGCCGGTACGAAACAGATTTTTTAACACCATGATTGATTCCATAGTGAGCAATATGGACTCAAGATTTATATCTTTAAATCAACATTTTGAAAATTTTGGTTTTCTCTATAATCTAAGCAAGTTAAAAAATATTCCAAAAGAGCATATATTAAAAAACTGTCATGATTTACACACAGTTCTGCGAGTGGGTGAGAGCAATGACTTCCAACCTTACGAATTATATGAAGAATTACAAACAATGATCCCAAATTTACCCGACTTCATTAAAGATGTGAAACAGCTGCTCCAATACGTAACAGAAAATAACTTAAAAGAAATTTACCCAAATATTTATATTGTCATTCGAATTTTATTAACAGTACCAGTAATATAAGTACAGCCTCCGCTGAAAGGAGCTTTTTAAAATTAAAACTAATAAAAAATTATTTAAGAAGCACAATGGGTCAGCAAAGACTTTCAGCTTTGGCAGTTTTATCTATTGAAGCAGATACAGCATCTAAGCTGGATTACGATACAGTTATTAAGAAGTTCAGTAAGGCTAAAAGCAGGACATTTCTGTTTCTTTAATTCTTTACTGTTAGTTATTACTTAATAATGTTAGTTAAAGTGAAGATGTTTGCATTTTTATGAATAAAAATTTGACAGTTTCAAAAAAAATTTTCTCTATATAAAATCCGTCCTCTTGCGCCACCAGAGGGCCTCGCAAAATTTATCTTGCCCACATCAAATTTAGGTATTGCCTCGCCCCTGGATAGCATATCCCTGAACTACATGTAAATTTTCTACTCCCAATTGTAATTTACATAGTCAGACAAGTACAAGTAGCCAGACAAGTGAAAGTACTCCTCCTCCATAAACAACATAATGTCCGACCTTAATTTTTGAAGATCTTCGAACTTCGAACCATTGCAGTACCAGATTCTTATCTATTTATTTGGCTCCTTCAGTTGTTGTATAACATGTTCTTTATAATGCCGTAATTTAGCTTTCTTGGCTGCCCTTTGCCCCATGTCCTCAATTTCTCTTGACAAATAATTATGAACATCAGCAATGTGCTTTTTGACGCGTGAGATTTTTGCTTTTTCTCTTTCAATAATGAGAGCTCAGGTTACTTCAGTTTCCGCATGAGCAATAAAACTGGTTGCTTGGATCATCTGGAACACCAAACTCAGCCATAAAGGACCACTGGATAGCGACCAAAGAGCTCATAATCCAGTAGGATTTCTCATTGAAAGTAGACTGTTCTAGAGAATACTCCATGTTTGCTAACCAGCAGCAGATCCAAAAGTAAACAATAAATAACACAGACCACCATGACAACCGCAACAATGACATACATTACCAGCTGTGCTAATTCTCTCTGAATGTTTTTGAATGTTTTTTTAATGTTTCCATAGTTTCAAGGATATTTTATGCAATATCTGCGTTACATTAATATTTAATGTTCAGTGAAAATGTTAAAAGATTTTCGTAGGTCACCCTTTGTGACCGAACTTATTTTTATTATGTTTTAACTTTTGGCGCTCCGAATATGAAATAATATTACACAGAACGCATTATTGGATTCCTTTTCAAACTTCGTGACCAATAAGGCATAAAAGTTCGCTCGCCGAAAGGGGAAGCCAGGAAAGGACATCACTAATACCGACATCTAAGGGAATATGTACCCTCCCATCCGCCTGCCATTTCTATCACAAGTACTGAACTGTGCGTCCATTCAGTAATTTTCCATTGATCAATACTTCTGCGGCTTACTACTTCATATATGCTATGTGTTTAATTGATACCTTTTCTTCTTTCTTCGCTAAGTTAAGGTTTTGCTTTGTTGAAATAACGGTTTAACTTTGAGCTTATTATAGGATACTATCTCTCCAACCCTACAACGGATCAAATAGTGCCAGTCTCATGACAAAATTTCTCAAGAGCTGAATTTAATATAGGAACACATAAGTTCTTAAAGAATGTGTTATTACGATATTCTGAAGTCGCTATTTCTGTAAATGTTAGACTATATTAATAAGTATTTCTCCAATGGGCTCACGGATCATATTCTTATACGAAATAAACGACGAAATACGTATTTCAATGTAAATTTTATATTTTGGGTATATGGTGGAATTTATACTTTTATTTTATTGTTGTATTGGAGTGTTAGTGGTCTCAAATATTTCTACTAGTAATTTTATACAAACCACTATGTTGTCTTTGGTAATGACGAGCGCTTTCGGCAGTCAAGCCATCTTCAGGTCATTTACCAACCCAGGTTGGTTACCCTCAATCTTCAGGTTTGTAAATGACCTGAAGATGGCTTGACTGCCGAAAGCGCTCGTCAGTACCAAAGACAACATAGTGGTGGTTTGTATAAAATTACTAGTAGAAATTATACTTTTAAGCTGTAATTATTTTCATGTTCATTACACTACTTGTTCAAAGTATTGCAAATATGCATGCATTTTTCTGAAAAATCTTAAATGTTTGAATTTAACTTGTAAATTTACAGATACTTTTATGTATTATTATTATTATTATCGTCATCATCATCGTCGACGTCGTTGTTGTTGTTGTTGTTGTTGTTGTTTTAATATCTAACCTTGTGTATGCTGAATACGACCGGGAAGCTGCTGGAGCGGCTACTAGGGCCCCGCCTAGTTGCGGCTCTCCGGGGAGATTTTATCAGAGAGGCAGTACGGGATCAGAAGGGTTTGGTCCACCATTGGTGTCGTGCGAGAGATCTTGAGGGCTGTCCTGATTGCTCAGCGGGGCAATCACTTCTCCGGGAGTGTGGTTCTACTCACGATTCTTGACGTGCGTAACTCGTTTAATTTAACGGATTGGACTAACGTGCTGGCAGCCTTAAGAGACCTTTTCTGAATCCCGGACCACCTCCTCCGGATGATAAGGAGTTACCTGAGAGGCATAGAGCTCAGGTTCAACACAGCAGATGGACCATGCAGCAGAGAAATCATGACAAATAGAACGCATTTTATAACGGGATCCTACGTATGCAGATGTCAGAAACGTTTCTGGTGACATATGTGGACGACGTGTCTGCTGTGACCACCGCGAGAGATGCAGAGGATGAGCAGCGCAGACTCGTAGGGTCAGCTGCTGGATGGATGACTACGACCGAAACCTCGCGACGGAGAAGATGAAAATAGTCTTGCTCACAAGACGACGGGTTCCCACCATGGAGCAGTTCCTGGTGAGGGACAAGCCGATTACCGATCCGTCGTACTCTGCGGTTGAATTTCTGTCGACCGGTCATGCAATATTCATATAAGACGCGATTTCACGAAAGATTGCTCTGATGCTTAAGTAAACTGTCGTTTACACGAGTGTTCCCATTTACAATTAGACATACACGGAAGTAATTTATAAATTTTATGAACATTTAATGGTCGTATTCTGATAAATATATTACCAAATATTGTAACAATGTACATTAGACTGTCTTATGAATTAGATTGTATTCGTTCATCTTGTTATTTGAATTAGCAGTCTCCGTAATTGCAACTTCATGCTTACTTGCTAAACTAGTATCTGTCATGCACCGGACGACCCTGGTCAGGGTCTCCACCATTATCAAGTCCTAAACCACGACGATAATGATGGAGAAAGGCCTCGTCCGGAGTATGACAGGTAGAAGTTTAGTAAGTAACCAAGACGAAGTTGGAAATAGTTTGTATTCGAATAGTACATGTATATGTAAAATATATAGATTATATTATATTCTTATTTTTATTCACTGCACGTACCTGCAGACCTCTATCCAACAAAGCAAAGATTAAAAATCATTTAAAGTCGTTTAGTTTTAGATTTAGTTTAACCAAATGGTAGCTTAAAGCTTTCGATCTTCTAAATTGAAACATAACATCAATTCATATAAAAATACAAATATTTTCTAAGAAAATAAATTATGTTAAGTGTGAAGTAGTTCTATATTGGATCGCATCAATAATGAGTCTGACAATTACAGTACTGAATTTACGAGTGACGAAATCTAACTAAAAGCGTTACATTTCTAACTTATTACATTTTAGAAAATTCTTTCTGCATTTTGTTTCAAAAATGCTTTGAATACATTTTCTACTGTTTTGAATCACGATTCGACTCTTCAGCACCTGCATTGGTGAATGGTCAAGAATGCAGAGGCTCAACTATCGTCTCAGCTTGAATTCTGACTTTTTGAACTCCTGTTGTTTCCGTTTAATGACAGTTACTTGCTCATACAGAACATCTTATTATCACATGTCCATTTTTTTTTTTGTATTTTCTACCTCAATAAAAACATCTGTAAAACAACTTTCACTTAATGCAGTGCCTTATATCCCTAATGGGACACATCAAAATAATGAAAGGACACATACTAACAATGAAACATGCAACGTACCACTGTATTCCTCAAATAAAGAGATACAGTCTTTTAAAACCTTTAGATGTTTTACAACAATCAGTTACAACAATCACAAAGAAGTACGTATAACCTTAAAGCTTTTATCAAAACCGTATGGAATCGCAATGTTGATAAATGGGTAACGAGTGCCCGGACGCACAGTTCGATATTTAAGACAGAAAGGCAGGCTGATAGAGGGGACGGAGTAAGGCATTCCCCTACAAGCTCTAGAGCTCTGTGTTAGTGGTGTCCTTTCCTGACCTCTCCCTCCGAGACGGAATTCTCGTGGCTTATTGTTTGCGAAGTTTGGCGAAGAATCCGATAATGCGTTTTTGCGATAATATTTCATTATTAGAAGTTCCAAACACGAACCGCGAAACGGCATATTAAACGAAGTATAATTAGGGCTTGGTACCATTTCGGTAACTACCCACAACACATATCATGGAGAATTACGGTTCGTAAACAACATAAATAATACATAAAAATTATCATGATTATTTATGTTTACTTATAAATTCCAACATAGAATAATTATTATAGAGCCTTATTTATGCAACTTACCTTGTTTAGTTACAAAAAATTCACTTTCTACACATTAACTACACAACTGAGGCCAGCTGAAATTTAAAAATGTAAGTGGTAGCAAGTGTTTCAGGAATCAGAGAAGTATATTACGTCAGCCATAATGAAAATGCAGCTGTATTTGTAGTTGTTTCTACACAATTATTAAGTTGTACATTTGTGTACATTATTGTACCGTGTATTTCGTTGCTTCAGGTTTATAAACTGAACAATATAACACGTATGTATGACAAAGCAGTTTTGCAATTACATGACACTCGCATTCCGCGGGCATGACAAATGTTTCGTGTTTGCACGTCCCCTGTAGCTGACAGCTCCACCCTTCATTCTAACGTTGTTTCATTATTTGTTGCCAACAATATAAGAACGTTTACTTTGATTACATTACGTGACATTAACACGCCGTGATAACCGCGGACAATGGGCCTGAAATTAATCACCCCACAAAATTATTCGTTTGTTTGTGCAAGTCCGCAGAAACTTTTGCAATTTAGGTTTTTGTTAAAATAAAAACAAACGCGCAGGTTTCCTGTATCTGTTTTTTGTATGTTTTATTAATCTGGATTTTTAAACTGCACAGGTGATATGAAATAAAAACTTGTTTCTCGATACCGCAGTTTACTCTGATCACAGTATGTCACTGTTACACTATCTAACATAAATCTAATTAGGCAAATATTTTCTGTATATAATATACATTTATTGTTAAAAGGAGATGTTTATTTATCTTCAGTATCGAGTAGCTTAACGACGAATCTATTTGTTTTCTCAATTTCTAATTTGCGTTAAAGACGAAAATATAAAAGCGCGCGCGCGCGTGTTTGTGTTCAATATGCTACTGTGCATGTATGCTTAGTTACTGATGTTTAGGTCAAAAATAATGTTTTATCCTTTCATTATGAATATTTGTTTGACTGATCGTATTTCACAATTCTCTCCACCCTCAGTTCATAATGACTTTTATTATCGGATCTCAAAAGCGACCTTAAATTGTCTGAGAACACGTTTTCAATTTCCTCAAATATATTTATTTGATATATATATTTGATACATTCTGTGATGCGTTATACTTACGTTTGTCCTCGCCAAACGGTTCCTATTTGTTAATATCCGGAACATTTGACAATACTTCTCGAATCCACTTGTCCTCTAACAGTCACTGAACATAAACTTGTCAAGTGCATTATCTTCCCGCGGCTGTTACAAACTTGTGACCCATACGACTTTGAGCGACGAATGTTAAATGTTTTCACGTAGCGGAAAAAATAAATTTGAATCAGGAGGTAAAAGATATAATGTTAGAAAGTCTTTTCTTCTTCTTCTTCTTCTTCTTCTTCTTCTTCTTCTTCTTCTTCTTCTTCTTCTTCTTCTTCTTCTTCTTCTTCTTCTTTTACCACGTAATTAGTTTTTTTAGGTTAGTTGTCTCCAAGTCGCTTATATTAATATAATAGATATTTACCATATATCCGTCGTGCGACTTCGTTTTTCTCGTCTTATTTTGACGCGTTTCGGCAACGAATTGCCATCTTCAGAAATCTTAATCACTCATTAGAGATCGTTAAAAAATTAAAAACACTAAAGTGCACTTTTACTGTAATGATTTTAGTGTTTTTAATTTTTTAACGATCTCTAATGAGTGATTAAGATTTCTGAAGATGGCAATTCGTTGCCGAAACGCGTCAAAATAAGACGAGAAAAACGAAGTCGCACGACGGATATATGGTAAATATCTATTATACACATAATTCGCCTTAAAGCTTGTTTCGGTTACACAAGATTATAACCTCTTCTTTACCCGTGCAACGTCATTTTTGCCTCCTGACAAATAATCCTGCTTTCTAAAATCACTCTATCCAGTACATCCTATCGTCTTCCGTAAAAAACCTAATCATACCTGCCTAGGCCGTACAGCTATCCTTTACTGTAATTGACATAATTTTGTTAAAATTATGTTAATAAATCCTGCTAATTGTCCCATAAAATTGATCCAATTTATTTATTTTCCCTTCACTACCACTGCATTGAAATCGAAAACATCAAGCAGGCTAAAACTAAACGTCAAGCAATTAAAGCTTTACAAAGTTATGGTAGTCCCTTTACTGTCCTATGGGTGTGAACTATGGACAACAACCAAGAACAATACAGTAAAATACAGGCCTCGGAAACGGCGTTCTTTAACAGCAGTTAAAAGGCGTTCTAAACTTGATCGTATAAAGAATGAGGTCATAAGAGAAGAGTTACAAGTTTTTAACTTGAATGAAAAATTAAAAGATTACAGGCAACGGTGGAAAGAACACTTAGAAAGAATGTCAGATTCCAGACTTGCCAAACAAGTCTGGAAATACAAACCTATAGGACACAGGTGTGTGGGTAGACCCAGGAGGAGATGGCTGGAGGATCTTTGAAGGCGGAACAGACAGCACCTTACCTATGCCGTGTACTGAAGTTGATGTTGATGACGATTAAAGCTTCAAGAATATCAGGTTCCTTCAACAGCGCAGTCGGGTCGAATCAATCTCCTAAGAACTGAAGCCACGGTACGCATGGTATACAAAGAAATGGTATGCCCAATATTGATCTACGCTGGTGAAACGAGAGCCTGAAATAGCGAAAACAATACAAACATTGGAAACGACCGAGATGAAGACCTTAAGGAGGATACAGAACCTGAAACTGTTCGACGAGGAGACAAGTGATGATGTAAGGGAAAGATGCAGCGTCCAAAAGAAAATAAGTGATTATGTTCAGAGACGAAGAGAAGAATGGCACGCGCATGTAGAGAAGATGGCCGAAGACCGGCAAAATATCTGTGAGGAATATATCTACCGTCCTCCTAAAGAAAATGACGTGACGTTTTGGTGGGGACAGACCCTGGGTCTACATGAAAGTAGAGAAAGTAGAAGAATAAGATTATCATCGAATTCAAATTTACAATTTATAACCATTGTAATCTCTGTAATTAAATAAAAGAATATTGCATTCTTTGTTTAAGATCAAGTTACTGACTTCATGTAGTGATCGATCTACACGTAAACCGACTTCACTGTCACTATCACTGTCATCTCATTCGGTATTACACGAGCGTAAAACACCCATATGTAGCTGCTTTCTTCAATTTTTCATTTCCTAGTACTTGTTTCACGTATTATCGTTTTCGAATGAATCGAGTTTAGTCTGTTAATATTAATAATTTTGCTGACTCTTTAATAATTTTGCCAATATCGATACTACCGATAATGTCAAAACTAAATTACATGGAAAACTCGTCTTGAGAAGAGTGAAGCGAATCACTGAAAGCGTAAACTGATAATACCTGCATATTAGTTCGGATTTAGAAACAAATATTCAACGATTAAGCACATGATTACACTCATAATCGAAAAGCTCGAGGAGAAGAAAATTATGTTTAGTTAATTCTTATTGTAACCCAATTTTTCGACAAAATTTGACATGAAGGCCTAATGTACTACTGGAAAATACATTATCTAAAGCAATTCACTATAATACTTAAAAATCTATAAATAATGAAGAATGTTTCTAATTAAACTAAAATAAGAGTTATGTTGTGATAAACACAAAGAGTGCCTCGCCTACAGTGGTCGGGACTAATACTATATCCGTTCTTCACTTGTGAAATCAATAACCCAGCTAAGTGTCTTCAAATTAATCTTGGTTTTTGTCGAACTATCTTTGAGGAAGCAAGTCCAAAAAAATGACTAAACCTGAAATGCTTAAAATTACTGACAAAAAATCTTAAATGTCAGTATGTAACATACTGGTCTTCTACAGATAAGTACTCAACCCCATTTATAATTTGTACCTATGAGGTCCAGCTGTGAAACTGTAAAAAAAATCAGATCAATAAAACATTAAATACTTTTTTCAAAAATAGTAACTTAATCTTTCGAAACTTAATTTCTCATGAAATTCTGAGGTTTTACGGAATTGGGATTTTTTAAACAACCATATACATAGAAAACTGAAGGTAGAATCATAAGATATCTCGAGAAGTTTGCAATGAAGCATGAAGAGAGAATTCTATTGAACACGTGAACAATGGTGTAATGCAGGACGTTATGGGGAAAATCTACAGTTTAAACCGTTGCAACTTGAATAATGGTATTTTGTATAAAACGTAAAATCAGAATTTGAGTTTAACACACCTAGAAGCACTGCGGAGGACATCTTACTTTACATCTAGTCTTAGTAGTAATCTTAGTGATAAGCTGTAGGTTAGCCTACACCAATTAATAAAAATATGTTAAAAGTAAAACAAATGATAACTCGATTTATGAAATAGCAATGACACATCTTGCGGATAATGTAGATATCTCTGTAAGGTATCTGCTAATTTTAAAGTGAAGAATGTTTTCTTTTTAAGTGCACAAGGGCTTAATCGTGCCTCCGACTCGTTGTACATATCTTTTTATTATAACGCTCTATATAGATCTAAAGGGAACTTCAAGATATCTTCAGTAATTCTAAAGAGCTTTAGAGACAATCGGAAGAAAAGTTTGAAAAGACTGCTGTACGCACATATCAGTTCAGTGAAGTTGAACAACTGAACTTTATCTAATTAAAACAGCGATACATTTACAAAAACTCCTTAGGGTACGTTTATTAATAACAGTCCCGTTTCGTAGTCACGTTAATGTTGTTTTCAGTTTTCGTAATTATAACTATGTTATAGGCTATTGCTGAACCCCTGACTGATTCTAGCTGGACGCAGCCAACCTCGTCATTCATGACTCGATAATGGCGAAAACACAGAAATGTCTCGTTCAGAACGATGTACTTAGCGGTTCAGCAATAGTTTACGGCAAAGTTGGAGGCGTAGGTTCAGATGACTATTATTGTTTTTTCCTTACATTTAAGGCTGTATAGAATTTGGCAAATAAACTTCTGCTGTAAACTTATCTTCAAGTATTATTTTGTTAAACTTATATTATTTTAATGCGGTATTCGAACCTATTTACACTAAAAATTACTGCATTAGTAATCAATTTACAATAGTCGTTCACAAAAATATTGCCTAATCAGTTTATAGTTCGCAGTACCCACACTAACAAAAAACCTATACAACCCGTATTTACATCCGTAACTTTACAGCGATATGTAGTAAATCCATTACAATGTCCGCCTACAGTACACTATCCGAGAGTAAATAGTTTTGAAATATGTACTGTTTTGCATAGTTTAAACTAGTCAAAACAGTTAAAAATTTTGTAAATATTTTTTATTGTTATGTGATTTTAAATATTCGTAAATTTACAACAGCTGTTACAAGTTACGCCAACTGAAAAATGAATCTTTATTAATTGTAAAACAACACGTTGATACTTTCACGAAGTACGCGTCAGAATACAACTAACCTGGTATAACATTCTCTTATTTCTTGAAAATCGAATTTTTTACAGTTTTTTAGTGAATAAAGAATATTAAACCTCGTGTCAACAAAATTCAATTTGAATTGATTAATGCAGGAAATATTACAATAGTTTTGTAGTTTAATCGTATTTGTTTTCAGTACGTATTATTAATGTTTGCGCGTCACACTATTTTGAAGCTGAAAAAACTAAACATGTTCTACGTTCCGCAACCAGATGTCAGGAGTACTCGTACTTACTTTACAGCGTACGTAAACAATGACCTCATAGTTTACACGTTACACACCAGGGTAATTCAGAGTTCAATCCTCTCAAATTTCCAGAAAATCGAACTTTAGTTAATAAAAAGTATTATCATTTTGATACTGACTGCTCATAATCCTTTCATTAATTAACTGATGAACGAATTAGTATAATAACTGTATAATAAAATCGTGTTTGTTACAATACGTATATTATTGAAGTTTAAAAAGACTGACCTAAATGTAAGTTACATCTGTGATCTGAATTCAACTAATTTGAAATAAACATATTCTCTGATTGCTGTATAAAAATTCCATACACGTAAATGTGGAACTATTATCGGAGGGAAGATTGCTTTAGCAGAAGGTACGACTTAAGATGTAATTCAATACCTCAATCTACACGTGATTAGGTCAACATCAGAGGAGTGATATTTTCAAAATTTTAATTTAGTCTTACATTCAAGTTTATAAAAATAGTCTGTGAAGTTTATTAATTTTATGCTTATGATTACAAATTAAATTAATTAACGTTACCCGTTGAAGTGATAATATTATTGAAGTAAATTGTTGCATACGTAAAAGCACTTATAACTCAGTGTTCGTAACTTACAATCTCGGTTATAAGTTATAGTCACATTTGTAACTACTAATAATAAAAGGTATCTCAGTAAAATAAAACGTGGCGTAATCCAAACTTTGCGACATATGGCGCTGCTGAAGAAACATTACGAAAGTCAACTACGCAGATTGTTTAAGAAAAAACTGATAAAACTGAAAACGTTTTACCATGTAAGATGGTACTCAACTATGGGTAGGTGTGTAACGCGGAATATTAGCATAGAATACTCACACAGATTTAGTCAGCGTGAAAACAAACTCGTGTATTTATAGGCTCCGCGCATACCGAAGCAGATCGCACATCGCATACCAGAGAATATCATCGCTGATCCTTCTCGAAAAGCAAAGGCCCCTTTTATGCATCCGATTTATATAAGTAGATAAGTTTTCATTCGAATTGACTCCGACATTTTATCATGCGTCAAAAATATCGGATGTGGTGTGAACAAACTCTTTCAGTGTTACCATCATCAGTACTGGAAATGGATCCGTGCGTGTTGCATGCCGCTTATCGGTTCGTTTTTATACGTTTCGGAAGCGGGATCCCATAGTGCTCTCCTGTTCTGGATTTCGGCAATGAGCCTTTCTGTATTAATGTCTTCCATGTTTACAAAACAAATTAATAAAATCACACCACGACGTCAATACTACTGATTAGGCTACTTGGCACAACTGGCCTCGCCGACGCTAGGCAGGAAGGTTGGTAGCACTGATGTCTCAAGGGCATATGATAAAAACCTCGCCCGATTGCATTTTCATCACTGTAGCCACACGCAATTCTATTCAATGTGATGCGCACTCATATTAAAATGTAAACAGTTCGTTAGGTCTGTTCTGTTTCAAATAGTTGTTTTGTGTTTTCTTGTACAAAATAATGAGTGACATAAAAGAAAAACTAATTTTGGAAGTTCAAAATTGCCCTGAAATATGGGACAAACGTCATAAGAATCACCATAACAGGTATATTTTAAAGAAAAAGTGGACAACAATAGCAGCACAACTTGGATGTACTGGTAAGTCAAATTATTAAATACTGATGTACCGTAATAATATTAAAAAAAAAACACCTGAATTCTGAAAATACAAGAATATTTCAATTCAAGACAATCTTACACGCAGTTAATACATGATTTGCATTCATGCACCCTTTTATGTTTAAGGTAAAAAACCCTATTAATTATGAGGTAAAAAACAGAGAAGTTCAGTGAACTTCAAGATTACAAGTAAAACGTTTTCTTATTACAAGTGAAATAAATTTAAAATTTTTCTCTTACTTCCCTAGCTTTTTGTTTAGATGGATTGTTTGACCTGATAATTGATAAATCATGACACTGAGGAATAGGTGTAGAGCAGACAATTTAAGGATGTATCTTTCTATATCAGTTATAATGTTATAAAGTATACAAATAGCATTCACTATATCGTCTGCAAATTTATCACCTGTTTCAATACACCCGCCTAAAATTCTCAACTTAGAAAATAATATACCCAAAGCACATTCGACAGTTTTTCTTGCTCGAGACATTCTTTTATTGAAGGTTTCCTCAGCTCTAAAACTAACGGGTACACGAACATAGGTACCTGGCAAACAGGTTTCAGCAGGGATATTTAATTTATTCTTTTCCATCATTTGTCCCAAAGAAGAGCCTTCAAAGTTCCTCCATCACTTTCTTCCCACACCTACCAGTATTGACCGATATAAATTTATAATGATCATGTACCAGTCCCTGTAGAACAATGGAAAAATATCCCTTGTAATTAAAATTGTAGGGCATTTAATTCGTATATGTTTTGCATCCAGCGCACCTATGCAGTTAGGAAAATTCCATACTGTGTTGAATCTTTTGCAATCCTCCTGAAATCTTTTGTGGATGATATTTCCATATGGATTGGTTGAAAAGTATTCAAGAGGGATTGGCAAATTTCTCTGATGCATTTAGCGACTGTAGAGAATCTTAAACGAAAGGAAGATGCAAGACTTCTGAAACTTGTTCCTGTGGCCAGATATCTGAAAAAAAGAATGGTCTATTCAAGTACTAGATCCAACTTTAACACAAAATGTGTGTAGATAAAAAAAAAGGCAATTTAGTTAAAGACTTACATTTAAATTACATTTCTCCAGTGGGGTAACTAGGTTTCTTTAGAGCCTGGAGACAGAGATCCTCAGCTCCTTCCCCTCACGACAGGTAAAAGGAGACAAAAGAGCAAAAGTAAAGGCCTGTCTAATGATCAATGTACTTGAAAAATCCAATTGTACATCTAAGCATACAAACACATCCACAAAACATTTTAAAATTATTTATTAAATCGAAATTAAAAAATTAACAGTAGGCCTACTCTGTAAATATAACAAAATTATAACTTGGAAAATCTAGTAATATAATAAACATAAAACTTCCACATACATCCGACTACTATGTGATTACACAACCATTCACTACAAAGTCCCAAACATATTTCAAGTAAATTCAAAGAGCTCACAGAACAATGAAAAACATAATAAAAGTCCAACAGATCACTCACACACAAGACAACAAAAGATATGACATAGCATGCATTGTTAAACAGTACCGAGATAAGACAAAACATTGAAAAATATCTGTCGCCAATAGGTACTGTAATGGAAAGAGAGGAGTAAATAGGCACTACTATAGATTGTTGTCACACTGAATCATGATGATGGTTGCATGTAAATCTGGTTGTGATGCAAGATGTATGACAAAAAAAAAGCTTCCTGGTTATGCTACTTTTAAAGAAGAAATAGTCACATACTTTTTTCATTTCAAAATGACTCTGTTAATAAGTAATCAGTCTTGAAAAAAATCGTGTTTAAAATGTTCTAACATAACAAAATTGTTTATAAAGTTTACACTCATCTTGCCAACCTATGACGCTGGGGGGTTAGTATGCTGAAATTATAAATTTAAAAAGATTATTAAACAAGTTTTCACATACTGTAAGTCCCTTCTTTTATTTGTGTTGCAGATGGGTTTGCAAAGTCAACTTGGAAGTATTTGAGACAAGAATTTGCAAAGAAATGGACAAAAACTAAATCTGGCGACATTGCTCCCAATGAAACTTCTAATTCTTGGCCTTACTTTGAAAGTTTGCTTTTTTTAAAGGACCAGTTTTTACCCCGGCAGATTCACTCTAATTTGGTTGAGGAAAATGAAAATCCTGAATTCAATGAAGACACTTTTTCCCATGAGAATGAAGAATTTCCTACGACTGACTCACTTGCGTCACAATCAGCACCTTCCACCCCAGAAGGGATGTTCACTCCAGTATCTGCTGCAGGCTATCAAAAAAGGACTACTGTTGAAGCTGCAATTGGACAATCTTTGTTACAATTAGAGAGGGAGAAATTAGAAATGAAAAGAGCACGTTCTTTCATTGACCCAAATGACGAAGACGTGGGCTTTTTTAATTCACTTTTGCCTCATGTTAAGAAACTGGACACTCAAACAAAAATGCAATTCAGAATGGAAGTTCAAAGATTACTTTATAACTTTACTTTTCCTTCACAGCAAAATGTCCCATCGCTTAATCCTAACATTCCTTTGTCGTTCTCATATCACCCTCCCAACACCACACTTCAAACTCCAGCTTCGTGTTATCAAACTCCTGTATTGAGTCCCTCACAATGTCCTGCAACTTCACAGATTTCTTCCTCCAAGGGAATTTCTTCTCCCAAGGGAACTTCTTCTCCCAAGGGAATTCTTCTCCCACACAGTGAACTGGGATTGTGAATTCCCATACCACTGCATTATGTAAATTTTGCTTTAGGTCGGGCATAAAACTCTGTCCAAAAATGGAATCTTGCAATGAAAATTATAACGTCATGTAATGGCCTAGCCAACGGGATTATACCAGTAAGGGTCACACTACCCCCTCCCATAGTATATACCATCCTGGCTCGCTTCAACCTCCATGAGAAATTAATGAAATCAATGCCAAAATTATTCAGCTCCTTGTGTGTTTTACCCTCAGTAGTAAAGTGATTAAGTTTTACAGAATTATGATGAAAATAATTGATTTCTCTTTAATTATGGCCTCAAGAATTGCTGCGATTCCATTGAAAGCAACCAAAAACATCATTCCTAACTTCATTACTGTTTACACAGTTATTGTCACATGTAATTGTTTTTTGGATCTTATTGTCCTGAATACTTGATTCACACAAGCCTCATTAAGGCAAACTGTGTTATAGTTTTTGGCTATTAATCTCATGTATACCAGATTTTTGTGACTTATGTCCTCTTTCATATTAAAAAGTTTTTAAATTATTTGTTGTGTATTTTGTTAAAGCTTGTTTCTTATCCATTCTCTTTTGATATTTATGGTTAATCATTTTGTCAAGATATTTGGTGCAGTTTTTGTGGATATAGTTTTCAATCGTTTATTTTTGGTTGTTTTTTTAGACTCTATTTGTAGGGGAGATACGTGTACCTTGGGCCACCGTAAGAAAAAAAAGTTTCACTAGGGGAAATTTAGTTTTTGTGGCAACAGAGTTGGCTGCACTGCTGGAACCCCTTCTAGCTGACTTTGGTGGCTCTAACTCTCTCTGTTGTGTGATAACATCGAGTGGTGTGTTTATGTGTTGGAAAAGTAATTTTTCTTTACTTCATATGATAATTTTTCATCAAAAAGGTACGTAAATTTACTCAAAATCATTAGTTGATTCATGTTTAGTAATCTATTTAGCTTATAATGAATACAAGCTCTAAGCAATATACGTTAAGACTTTGCTAAAAACCTAACCTAAAAAGATAATGTCATATCATTGTACCATGGGCCACTGTTATAGGCCGGCCCAAGGTACATTAATATAATTTTCAAATGCAGTCTACAGATTTTTTTTCTTTTAGATGCCAAGAAGTAAAGATGGAAAGAAGCGATTGAAAGTTCTAGTAGAAAATTTGAAGGAAGCGGTCAAACTTATTGAATAAAATGGATTATCTGTTCGGACAGCCGCAAAGCAATGCAATGTGTCTCGAATGACCCTCCAAAGACATTTGGATGCACATAGGAAGAGGGGGGATGCTGATTTTTCTTATGAGAACAAATGCTCGATTCACCAGGTTTTTTCTGACGAAGAAGAGAAGTCTCTAAAAGATTATTTACTGACTGCAAGTGCAATGCATTATGGGCTTTCAAAGGGTGATTTGAAAAAGTTAGCTTACCAGTATGGAAAAGCCAATGATAACAAATATCCACCATCATGGGATTCAAACTGTCAAGCTGGCGAACAATGGCTTGTTGAATTTCTGAAGCGTAACCCAGAGTTATCATTAAGAACTCCTCGTCCTACTAGTATTGCACGTGCAACTGGTTTCATTAAGCCTACTGTAAAGCTGTTTTTTGATAAGTATGCAAATTTGTTGGAAAAACATAAATTCTCTCCTGAAAAAATCTTTAACGTTGATGAAACAGGAATTTCATCAGTGCACACTCAGCCCAAGGTTATTGCTTCTATAAAACTCAAACAAATAGGTGGAATCACATCTACTGAAAGAGGGTTTAATACCACTTTAATTGCTTGTATTAACTCAGTTGGAAATTCTGTACCACCAGTATTTGTATTTCCACGTGTTAATTTTAAAAACCATATGCTAGCTGGAGCTTCTCCTGGAAGTCATGGGACTTGTAACCCTTCAGGGTGGTCAACAGGTGAAATTTTTTTGGAGTTCCTTGAACATTTTATAAAACATCTGAAACCAGACAAGGAAAGTAAAGTCCTACTGATCATGGATAACCATGAGTCGCATGTAATAGTTGAAGCCATTTACAACGCTAGAGATAATGGTGTTGTTTTGTTTACTATACCTCCACATACAAGCCACAAACTTCAGCCTCTAGATAAAGGAGTCTTTGGTCCTTTTAAGACCTATTATAATGAGGCCTGCAAGAACTGGCAATTATGTAATCCAGGGAAACCTCTAACTATCTATGATGTTGCAGCTATAACGGGAAAGGCCTACCCTTTAGCATTTACCCCTACAAACATCATATCTGGGTTTTCTTCGTCTGGCCTATCAACCAAAATATATTTCCTGATGCTGACTATTTTGCAAGCTTAGTTTCTGATAGACCTAACCCCAAACCTAATGCCAAAAATGATGCCTCTTGTGCTGATCATTTAGGCAACAACAGACCTAGCCCTAATGTGAACCTTGAATCAGCTGGTAAAGATAACGTTTGTGCTGGTCCATCTGGTGAGGTCATGGTAACCAGTGGCGGTCTGGCTAAGTTGGCTGGTCGGCGATCGCCGAACAAAAAATCTTCAAAGGGCCCCCAAAAGCGGATTCATCGAATTTTAAATAAGTAAAAATCGAAGAAATCCATAATTTCATTTAATTTTTGGGCGATGAAGCCCAAAATGTGAACTTCAACATCATTTGCTTTTAAGCAAAAATAATAAGGATACATTTTTAATTAAAAGATATTCATTGAAAAGGAGGCTCAAGCTTTTAATTTTCATAATTTGTAATCTCGTTTAATTTTTACGCATCTCGGGGCCCCTATATAATGCAAGCTTAAGAGGGGGCCGAACACTGCCAGCCAGCTGCTAATGGCTAGTCCTGTTTTTAACATGGAGCGCAACTTAAAATCGAATTTTATAACACTTAAAATATGATTTAAAATTAAAATGTCACTACCGGAACATTAAATAGTCAAAGTTATAGTATTTCAGCCACTAAAGAACTGGTTAAGTAAAAAAACGTATTTGTAAAACGAAAAATTAGAAGTATGATTGTCCATAAGGAAAGGCTAAAGTTGTATGGTTATTTTATTAACTCTTTAAAATTAAACGCGACTATGTAAAATGTCAAAACTTATACCATATTAAAGGGCGTTTCTATAGCTTTGTTCCTGTAGTGATGGTTACCGTATTTTCTTACCTGCATAGTTAAAAATATTAAAAATATAGACATTGGCGCATATATATCTATAGACACCCACGCACTAAAAGGCAATATTTCAATTACGGTCGGCCCCCTTTTAAGTGGGTACGGGGGTCACACTTATAAATATGCAAATAATAAGTCTCTGCTTTCGATGCCTTAAAACCTAAAGCTTGCAATAAAAAATATGTATTTTGATTTATGAAGCTTTAAATTATTAAACTAGCACAAAAAAGGTCATTGCCCGGGGATTTCTATATTAAAATGATAGTAAATCATCAATGTTTGTCGTATTTTTGCTGTATCTCCGTACTGCGAGACAACAGCGCATGTACGCGGTTATTTGTTATGTTGGCAATATAGATATTTTGATACTTTCCATTGTTGGCAATATCATCCAAAGCCTGTGTTTCTTAAAGAACTACCTTAAATCATCGTTAGATAGATCGCCTAACCTAAAAAGTGTTCTTCATTTAGACTAACTTTATTTATTTACTCTGAGATGCTAATAAAACTCATTAAATCTATAAAAACACATAAATTACTTTGACCTACCTGTAGAGCTTCTATCCGGGCCAGGTTTCTCGTACGAACGTAAAATGTTAGCGTGATTTATAGGTTACTGAAATAAGTAACTTGACTCATTTTTAATGAAGAGAAATGATATTTTAATTTGTTATACATTATTGAAAATTTCATCTAAAACAGTTATGCCTTTTGTGACTACAAGATATTTAAAATATGAAACGCTCATGAATTTATGAAAGTGGTGCTCAAAAGAAAAAAAAGTATAAAAAGAGAGCTGCATCGACAGCCAAAAGTGCAGCGAAATTCTCTTCTTGGCTGTGTAATTCAAACAATGAGATAAAAGGAGCTCAGTCTAAATCAGATGAATGTGAAAACGAATGCAATCAAGAAGGTAAGCAAGAATTAGTATATTACACACCTAGGGAAGGTAAAGAAAGAATGTCTATTGCTTATATATATTATCACCCGAGGCGAAGCCGAGGGTAATAAACATGCGGTTTGAGGGATTCTTTTTTACTTCCCGAGATGTATACAAGTACTATTTTTCATCACACGCCTGCCGAAAGTTCCCCGGAATGTGCCTGTTTTGCGATAGGTAAATAACGCTTTGTTTTATGATTATGACCACGTGATGAGAAATAGTATACGTCAATCAGCTGGCACACTTCTACTCGACGAAAACGTTGCATGAAAATTGTTGTACGATTGAGGCTATTCCATATATCATTAAGGTGAGGTCGTGAGTAAAATCTATTTCAACTTTTTTCCACCAGCTATGCATCACTCGAAATAAAATGTTTCAATTTATGATGTAAAAAAAAAATATTGTAGGTAGTAATTCAAAACTTTAGCAAAAAAACTCATTACAATTTTTCACAAGTACGGTACTCTGGCACTGGAAACATTATTCGCCCTACATTTGAATTACTTTGTATAAAAAGGAAATTGGTTACCCCAGATTCCTTAGGTCATAAAGAGAAGCATTTAATTTATTTGCAGTCAATTGACATTGCATTTGAGACAAAAAGTCTAAAACTTGCCTTAAACTATGAGCCTGTTTTTCGGTAGCTATGATACTAAAAGCAAAGAGTTGCTAGAGCTAGTAAAACTAAGAAAGAGATAAAAATGATAAAATCTAATTTTCAATCGCGATAGACATTGAAAAACGGTAACTCAAGAGTCACGTTTCGCGTGTATTATGTTAAAAAATGTGGTTCGATACGCGTGTGAAATTTTTTTTTTTGGACTCGCTTCGCTCGGGCGACAAACTTTGCACTCGTCACGAAAGACATCTTTTGCACTTATATTTAAGTGTATTATTTCTGTTCCATTTTTTTTAATGTACTGTAGAATTGGACGTTTTTCTCAAGTTATCTTTTATATATGAAATATATACTAGTCTCCATTATCTTTCTAAAAAGTCCATTATAAATGTATAAATTTTTTATTATTATTAATGTTTTTCAAAAAAGTGTGTACAGTTAAATTTTGAAAGTGCAACATTCAATTTGATATGATAATTAAAAATTTTAATAATAATAAAAGTTTTAATAATTAAAAATTCATATAATGAATGCGTACATTTTTTACACAGAAAATGGAAGCTGCTCATCAGTACCTTCTATTGATCAATGCTCAAATGGTTCTGCAACTTCGAAGGTAACGGTGACTGAACCCGATGAAGTTTCCACAGAGAAACCACTTTGGAAATCGAAAACGCAAACTACCTCATTTTCACCAGTAGCTTCTACAAGCAAAACCTCGAATGATTTTACAAATGTTGAAAAATCTATCACAGAATCTGATTTTCTCACAGAAGAAGTGTCTTCTTATACTCTGATTAGTAATCGTTCACCAACTTCCTTAGGTTCTAAAGCCACGTATGAATATAGTTTTGATACTCCTCAAAAATCTTCAGCTTCGTTAGATACACATATTCCTTGCGATTTATCCAACACCAGCTCAGACTCTGAAGAATCTGAAGCTTCGAAGGAAGAACATAGCCATCAACAATCGTATCAAACGTTTTCCCAGCTTGCATGCTTCGTTAGCCCTAATCAACATGATTCAATTGTAATTAAAAAAGCCTTCATGGAAAAGCATCCGATTCAGTTTAGTGGGGAAGGTGGAAAAAAATCTCCGTTTGAACGTCAAAGCTTTACTATAGAATTTTGCCTAATGGAGAAAAAATTCATACGAAGTGGCTGTCCTATTCGATCGAACTAAATAAAGTATATTGTGCCTGCTGCATGGCTTTTGGAAAAACAGATGTCAGGAATATTTCTTTTATTTCTGGACACGATGTATCTGTCAAACATATATACAAAGCTGTAGATAAGCATGAAAATTCACAAAGCCATATAAACGCAGTGACAGCAGCTTTTCAATGCCTTCGAGGCTTTGATATAGAGACTTTTATGAACTCAAATTTGTCAAAAAAAAGATTAAAAGAAATAGAAACTAGACGGTTAATAGTTATGCGAATAATTGACATTATATTATTTTTAGGTAGACAAGGCATGTCCTATAGAGGACACAGATCAGAACGTGCAAATTCTCTAGACTCCTCTGAAAATCATGGAAATTTCCTTCAATTAGTATTGTTAGTTGCAAATTATGACCCCATTTTACAAAACCATGTACAACAATGTATAGAAAAAAGCAAAAAAAAAACAGGGAAAGGATAATAGGAAAAAGAGAAAAGAGTGGGAAACCTAACAAAGGCCAAATTGGTCGGGGCTCTCTACTAACTTTTTTGTCAAAAAACTTTGTCAATAAAGTGATACAAATTATTGGAGCATATGGTCGCAATAAGATTTTAACAGATATTCATAATAGCATTATTTTCAGTTTAATGGTAGATACTACGCAGGATGTTGCCGTAATGGATCAATTAACTATTTGCTTTCGGAACGTATTAGAAGGAGCTGTGTATGAACGATTTTTAAATGTAACCATTGTAGAGGATACTAGTGGCGCTGCGCTGTTTGAGCATATTCAAACGGAATTATCAAATCTAGGAATTTCAATTTCTAAAATAGTAGCCTGTTCTTTTGATGGGGCAAGCAATATGAAAGGCTGTTATAATGGGTTGCAAGCCCACTTAAAAGAAGCAAATCCAAAAGTAGTTTTTACGCATTGTATGGGTCATGTTTTAAATTTAGTTTTGATGGATTCTACATTTAATATTCTTGAAGCAGAAAACTTATTTGGTTTAGTAGAAGAAAGTGCTGTGTTCTTTGATGCTTCATGCAAAAGAACATCTATATGGCAAAATGAAACAAAAAAGGAACATAAAGGTCAAGAAAAACTACGCAAGTTGCATACAATCGGTGCCACTAGATGGTGGAGCAAACATAAAGCTCTTTTAGGAATTATAGATGAAGAATTGTTAGTCGATGTAAATAAAAACTCGAAGTTAATTCATGTTATTAGGGTTTTATTAGAAATATCAAACGGCAGTTTCGACTGCAAGACAAAGTTTATGGCCCGGAATTTAATAAGTCAGTGGTCAAAATTTGAAAACATTTTCATGGCATTCATTTTTCTTGATATATTTTTAGCTACATCACCCATTTCAAAATTTTTGCAAAGTAAAGAGGTAGATTATGCAACTGCTTGGAATTTGATACAATATTTACTGGAGCAAATTAGTGATAAAAGAAATGACATAGTTTTGATTTCTAATATAAAAAACCAAAGATTATGCAAATATAGTCAATAACTATTTTGATGAGACCACTGGTATAGAAATAGAGTTAGACTTTACAGAAAAAAGAGTTAGCAAAAAGAAAAAGATGCCTGGTGAGAAAGCCCCAGATGAGAGTAATAAAATTTCTTCTTCTCATAAATATAAAATTATTTATTTTAAGATAATTGATTGCATTCAATCGAGTATTAAAGAAAGATTTGTACCAAATGAAGGTATTCTTAAAGATTGTTCCTGGCTAAATCCAAAGAAATTTAAAGATATTGCAAAAATAAAACAATTTCAATCAGACGAATTAAAAAGTATTGCAACACTATCAAATGTTGATAGAAATACACTGATAGTTGAACTGGGACAATTTGCACTCAATATCCAAGTCTAGTCAAGGTAGAAAAAGACAAAGTATTAAGGAATAAAACTGATCTGAATTTTGATGGATTGGCAGAAACCGAAGATCTAGATAATATTGAACATTGTTCGATGTTAAAAAAGTGCTTTGAGTGTTTATCTTGTGCATTTCCTATAATTCACGAACTTTCTCAATCAGGATTATTTACTAATTTATATGTAGCTTATAAATATGTCTTGACACTTCCTTCTACGCAAGTTACTTGCGAAAGAGTATTTTCCAAATTAAAAATTATAAAAAATAGATTTAGAAGTAATTTACAAGAAGAGTTACTGTCAGACTTTTTGTTAATGAATATAGAACGGGATATATTTTCAGACTTGGATAAAAATTTAATAGTAGATAAAATAGGAGAAAGCAGTCAAGAGTTAAGAAAAAAAATATTAATTTAAAATAAATGTTTCTATTCATAATAATTATTAATTTAATACTAAATATATTATTATAAACAACTTTATTGAAACAATAAAATAAGTAGCTTAAAATCTTAGATCCTTATATTTTTTTACCTTACATTATATAATTTCTTTTAAAATAATTCGACTCGAATGTAATATATTACATAGAACTTCTCATTTTGGTAAATAAAATGTATGTTTTCAAATAAAGTATTAACAATCAATCATTAATTAAAATACATAGAAAAAAAGGAAACCATGTTTTTAGAAGAGGGCCCCCAAATCAATAAAGGGCCCCCTTATTGATTGGAGCCGACCGATTTTACTAATGCCAGACCGCCACTGATGGTAACCCCAACTCAACAGAAAAAGGTTTCAATTCAAACTCCAAAATCCTTAGAAGAAATAAGGCCTTTTCCTAAAAATGAGCGTAAAAAACTTACAAACAAGGAGAAAAAACCTGGAAAATGCAGAGTTCTTACTGACACGCCGGAAAAAATGAAATTAAGGCAGAGGCAGAAAAGAGAGGGAAGAAACCAGAAAGAAAAAGTTGGTAAAAGGAAAGAAAGTGAAGTCATCACTTCTTAATGATGATAGAACACAGCAGAAAAAACTAGGCCTACTAAGAAAAGAAAACAAGTTGACTCAACATCTGATGATTCATTAGATTCCTTTTTATCCGATGAAAGCAACATTAATGTTCAAGATCTTATTGAGAGGGCCGAAAAAGAATTGGAAGAAGAAGCTAAGAATGAAGAAATCTTTTCAGATGTACCAGAATGTACCCTAAATAAATGGGTAGTTGTGAAATTTCCAACAAAGACGAAAGTAAAACATTGTCGGTAAAATTGTATCCATGACTGACAGAATTCCAAAATTTGTCAGAAGAGTGAAGAAATCTTCCTCCTTTGTGTGGCCTCAAGAAGTTGATGAAAGTGAAGTACAAGATGACGACATTGTTTGTTTTCTTCCACTACTATTAGAAGGGAGGCATGGTGGATTGTCATTCCATTTCTTTTTCAGGATTTGACATCTATTAAGTCTTGATGAATAGCCTATAAAGATTATGTCAATTTATTTGAGCAGAGAGGCTGTATTCATTTTTTTATGTATTCTGACTCATTATATTTTAACCTATTATTAAACTCAGCTTTACATTTATTTTAGTGTTATTTATTATTTAATCATAATTATAAGCCCCATTTATATAAATATTGCCCAAGGTACAATATAGGGTGGTCCAAGGTACAATTACATAAATTGTACCTTGGGTCATTTATTGTTTATTAAAAAAAATTTTTGTTTAGTCAAAATGTGAAGATAAAACAATTTAAAAATTAACAAAGTATCTTCAAAACATGACAAATAAAGCTCTATTTTGAACTTTTGAAAATCATTGTTATTTTAGAACCTATGAAGCATTGAAAAAACTGACCCAAGGTACACTTATCTCCCCTAATATACTTTCATGCAATATTACTCTGATTGTAACCAGTTAAGATACAGGTCTAACAGAGAAAATATTTAAAGAAAGACTGTGAAATTATTGTTAAAGATCGTGCAATATTTCTTCATCTAAATAATTCTTTAATACTTACCCACTACAACATAATAAATGTGCCAGGGGCGCCGACTCCGGGGGTGCTCCGGTGCTCAAGCACTCCCCAGAATTTTTGTGGGGGTGCTCAGCACCCACACATAAAAGGGAGAAGAAAAATAAAAAAAATAAAATAAAAAGAAAGAAATACAAATTGGGGGAAAATTCTAATCTGTCATCATATTTCTTAAATGATAGTAGGGCCCGATTTTTTCATAGAGAGGAGAGGGGGATATAAAGTTTGGTTTGGGCAGAGACTTTACCAAGCGTACTTCCGTTTACGTGGGACTTGCGTTTCCCGCGATGAGACAGCTGTGGCAGGTCGCTCCACCCACAAAGCCATTCCAGGCTCTGACCATCCTCCCCACAACACTTGTCCGTCATCATAAACAGCTGAATGAGATCGCAGAGCAAATATATTAAAAAAAAAATAACAACAGCTGTTGCGAAGCATTACATTTGACGTACCAGTACGGCCTTACTCTTTTGCGTATTTTTCCATACTCTTCAAAGTGTTAAAAAGGATTATGCCAATTTTGATGGCGCACTCACGCATCAGCCAATGCAAGTACGGCCTCGTGACTCCTCCCCTCCAGAAACCACATATCACATACGTTTAAATACACAGAAAAGTGTAAGTTAGTTTAATTCTTTGTTTGCTCTACTCGTTTTATTAGAATGGATTGTTCACTTGTCAATGAAAAAGAGTGATTCGGCTACGACGTCATCAGTATATAGTGCTTCAGGTGGCTTGGATTCAACTACTGCATCTAAAGAAACAAACAAAATTGGTGTTGGTGGGTGTTCTTTTCAAAAACAGTGGAAAGACAAAATATAAGTGGATCTTATATGATGAGAAGTGTGATAAAGTGAAGTTCAGTGTGCGAAAAAACTAAACAAGACGAAGACGTGATAAAAGCATTCGTGGAAGTCGGATTTTCTTCTTGGAACAAAGCCTTACAAAGATTCGCTTCTCATGAAAAATCGGATTTTCAATGGTCCTGCAGTACTAGGAAAAGTGCAATGGATAAAGGTGTGAACGTGCAGTCTTTGATGTCTAAAGGTAAGGAGAGAGATATGAAATCTGTAAGAGTAGCTCTCTTAAGAACTTTATTTTCACTGTGTTACCTCATGGTTCAGGGGTTAGCAACCCGTGGTCACACAGATGAAAATTCTAATTATCATGCTTTGTTAGAGTTATTTGCTGAAGATAACTCCAATTTATCCTCTTGGCTTCAACGTACAAAGTACAGATGGCTTTCACACGACATAACAAATTAACTAGGTTCTATTATGGCTAACGAAGTCTTACAAAATTTGATCAAGTTTCTAAAAGACTCCCAATACTATTCGATAATTATGGATGAAACTAGCGACGCATGTCAACACCAGCAAGTTTCAATTTCTTTTCGATTTGTCAGTGGTAAGGATTTTCAAATTAACGAATTATTTTTTGGTTTCTATAAAACTGAATCTACTACAGCTGAAGTCTTGACGAAAATTTTAATGGATGTTCTCACTCGTTTTTCTCTGGATATCAAGTCATGCAGAGGTATTGCTACTGACGGAGCGGCAAATATGACAGGCGCTTTTTCAGGGGTGCAAGCAAAAATCAGAGAAACTGAGCCACGAGTTATGCATGTTCACTGTTTGGCACATTCTTTGAACCTTGTGACCCAAGAGGCAATGCAAAATGAGACCGTGGTGAGAGACTATCTTGCAAATGTCAAAGAAATTATCAATTTTGTGCGTGGGTCCCCCAACCGATTAGCAATATTTGAGTCTTTGCAAGCTGCCCAAGATGGTAGCTCCATTCACCCTGTATCTCTTCGGCCTTTTTGCCCTACCAGGTGGTGTTGCAGAATAAGTTAGTTGAAAACGCTTTTGCAGAATTACGAAGAGTTAATATTGTTCTTTGAGGAAATCAAGGTCAAAAAATCTGATGCCAGTGCTAAAGCTAAAGGTTTCTTAAAATGTCTGTGCTCTTTTGACTTTATATTTGTCACTACAATTTTTACGCAAATTTTAGAGCCAGTTGAAATTTTGAATGCTTTTCTGCAAAATTCCTTCTTACAGCTGCAAAAAGCCATGGACAATATTCATTGTGTCTGAGAAGTTTTGAAGTTATCTTGAACTGATGAACGTTTCGATACAATTTGGAGCTCTTGCTTGGGATTGACCAAAAATTTTGATGTCAAAGAGCCGAAACTTCCAAAATTTTGAAAAATTCCTCGAAGACTTGATGACAGCGCTCAACCCTTTGCTTTTGCCAGCCCCCGTGATTATTACCAGAAAATTTGTTTCGAGGTTTTAGATATTGTGATCAACTGTTTCAATGATCGATTTTCTAAAGCTGCTATGACTCACTTCAAAGAATTTGAAACATTTCTTCTTTCCAAAACTAAAGATCACAGTTCTGTAACAGAATTTTATAAGGATGACTTTGACCCTGAAAGATTAATTTTGCACAGAAATATGATGTTAGATGTGTACAAATCTAAAAATTTTGTCGTTGAAAGTACAGAAGACTTAGTGCGCTTCTTTTCCTCAAACACGTCGACGAATTGATTCCAGAGGTGGTTAAGTTGATAAAGATCACTTTAACTATACCCGTTTCTACATCTACAGCAGACCGTTCTTTCTCCGCCTTGAAAAGATTAAAAACTTACCTGCACAACACCATGATGCAAGGCAAATTGAACGACAATGCAATCATGCATGTCCATAAGCAAGAAGCGAAAAATAAATTGAACTTCGAAACTGTGGCGGACATTTTCATCAAACGATCGACTGTTCATAGGAACACTTTATGAGTGAGTAGTGAGAATTATAAATTCCACAAAGACTTTAATTTTTTAACTAAAGATTTTCAGTTTCTCTTTTATTTTTAAACTAACAATAAGCGCCAAATTTGAAGCTATCATTTATTAATTTAAATGAACTATTGTTTTCTTTTTACTCAATTTGGCATCATTCCAAGAGAGAAGAAAGAGCATTCTCATAAAGACTATTATGGTTTTTAACTTAAGACCAAATAGAGGCTACACAATTTTTATTTGTTTAGCCTCCCTCCTTTTAATTCACATATATGTAAAATGTAATATTTCTTACTTTTTTTTATCATTACTTTCACTATTTCTATGGTTTAAAGATTTAAAAAAGAAAACAACTGTATACCTTTTATGTGGATTAGCTTTTGTACTCATTAATTATTGGGTGAAAAAAGCACCAAATGAAACGATAGTTTATGTTTACCATCAAGTGTTGTTCATTCAAAAAGACCTAAAACTGCATTTTCAGGAGGGTCAATTTTTCAAAATTCAACCGGACTCCCCCCCCCCCCATTTAGACTGTGAGTTAGAGCACCTCCACTGATTTTCAAAACCCGGTGCCACTGAAATGTCCACAACAAACAAGTTTCAAAATTGATCCTCACCTAGACTATACATCTGAACACAGTGACTACAGACTTTTTGATTCTTAATGATGATTATTGCTTTTCATTACTCACTGATTCATAGTTTGTCCATAGGGATTAATCAGATCCCTAAACTATGTCATGTTTACCAAATAATTTGAAGAATTTATCCCACAATAAAAAAAAATTAATACTAATCAACTAAATTTTTAAAGATACTTTATTCTGTGAACCTCTAGTCCATAAAAAAATTATCTGCAGACTTATCATGTTTCTGTCTACAAGAAAATATAATATTTTTTACATCAACTTTCAGTTTTAAATTATTGCTGAACATATGAATTATATTTAATGATATCTTCAGCAACAATAAGTTTGAAAAAAGAAATCATTTCACTGCTTAGTGTACATTATACATTAACAACCCATTTGTGTTCCATGGTCTTTGCCTTTCAACCAAGGATTCTAAGATCTTATACAGGGGCGTTCACAAATTGTCATCCAATATTTTGGTAACGTGTTCCTTACATAATTATAAGAAAAAAGTTCCTGCAAACATAGGTTCAAAAACGTATAATTTTCCATCTGTCCACAATTTTGTATTTTTTAAGGAAAATTTTATTTCTCGAGAATGGAGTGAGATATTCTAATGAAATCTGGTGAGTTTTACACCAGTAACATAATCTAAAAAATAAAATTTGTTGAAAACTTTACATTCACAAATTTAAAAATGGCGGCTGTTTTAATTTTTAATTCATTCAGATCTCACGAACTATTAGTTTTATGGAATAATGTTCCATTAGATAAAATCTTAAGCATAATTTCTTGAACAAAATGATACCTTATTTGTTACAATGTGATCTCAAACAACCGAGTTATGATTGAAAATGTTAGTGAGTCTACCATCAAACTGCAAAAATAATTATTGGTAAATAGTTTTATTTGTAAATACAAGCAAAAAAATAGTAAAAACCATTACAATTTATTTGAAAGAAGAAAACGAAAACATAAAATACAAAATGAATACAAAAGATTTTAAACTATTTTATTTATCTGCAGATTTTAGTGTTAACTAAAATGAAAAATTACCACAACGACAGCATGAAATAATTAAAGTAAGTGTTCAATGTGTCCCCATTTACTTCAATGCACCTTTCAGCCTGTTTGACCATCAAAGCTTGAATATGTTCAAAAATTCCCGGTATTACTTTAATTTGTTGACAGCAAATAATTATTTTGTCTCTCAATTCATCTGCCATGTTTATTCGAGTGATATACACCAAGCTCTTCAGATGCCCCCACAAGTAAAAATCCAATGGATTTAAATCTGGTGAGCGGGGAGGCCATACAACTGGACCACCATGCCCAACCCACTGGCCACGAAAGCTATTATTCAATAACTGCTTGATATTATTTGAGAAATGTGTGGGTGCACTGTCATGCATGAACCACATTTGTTGTACATGATGTAGAGGAATATCATCCACTATTTCATTAAGTGTGTTGGTAAGAAATTCATGGTATGCTTCTCCATTCAATCTGTTAGGCAAAAAGTAAGGACCAATCAGCTTATCTCCAAAGATACCCGCCCAGAATTAACCGAAAACCAATGCTGATGGTTTGACACTAAGGTTGCATGTGGATTTTCCTCTGCCTAGATATGGTTGTTGTGGAAATTATTTATTCCATCCCAACTAAAAGATGCCTCATCCGTAAATAAAATAATAAAAACAAAACACCAGTATTGCAAAAAAATTATCAAAATAACGCACAATTCACTAATCTGTTCAAAACACTATAAGATCAACTGCAGTTTCAATGTTACAAATTTGCTTATTAATTTATAAAACAGCTGATTGAAGTATTGTTGACTTATATTCAGTTGGCCTAGTGTCTTTTAATAATACCAGGACGAGATAATATCACTGATTTCATGGTATTGAGCATTGAGTGACTCACACTGACATTTTCCATCATAACTCGGTTGTTTGAGATCGCATTGTAACAAATAAGGTATCATTTTGTTCTAGAAATAATAATTAAGATTTTATCTAACGGGACATTATTCCATAAAACTTGCGAGATATAAAATTAAAACATTAAAAATGATTGCACAAAATCACAGATTAAAAATGTGTGATTTAAAAATTAAAACAGCCGCCATTTTGAAATTTGTGAATGTAAAATTTTCAAAAAATTTCATTTTGTAGATTATGTTACTGGGGTAAAATGTACCAGATTTCATTAGAATATCTCACTCCATTCTCGAGAAATAAAATTTTCCTTAAAAAATACAAAATGGCGGACAGATGGAAAACTATACGTTTTTGGACCTATGTTTACAGGAACTTTTTTCTTGTAATTATGTAAGGAACACGTTACCGAAATATTGGACGACCATTTGTGAACACTCTGTATATTAAATTTGATTATAACAAATCTCCACAATACAACTTGATTCGTATTTGATTTCGCCTACCTTTTCCTGAGGTATTACAACCTACACTTAGCCTTTGATCTGCAAACTTGAGTCTAACCTTTTCCCCCAAGGCCCCGATTTATTCCTGTTACAGCCAGTTTCCCGCCCCCAGATGAGTCTCAGCATCATTAATAATAGCAGAGCATATTTTAAGCACTAAACTAGGCGGCCCTAGGAAATATTTTGTTACTAGCATACTTTTTCCTTTTTCTTCTCAACTAACTCATTTAGTTATGAAGCAATATAATATGAAATGTTTATGCATTTTTCATTTTTAAAAATTACTTAAAATTAAACAAACTTATAGTGTTCAAGCTTTTGCCAATCTAATTACAGTACTTTATATATTTTTAAGTAGACCTTCATAAAGGCTTTGAATTTGTAACAGGCCTCCATGTACGAGGGACGTTCATCTCAATCCAGGACTATTAATTTTTAATAAATATAGAACACATTTATGATAGTAAAAAATACTTTTGTTCTCAATGTAATCACCTGCTACATTTTTCCATTTATTCCAGCGTTTCATTAGTGCCTGGATACCTGCAGTGTAGAAAGATTTGTCGTTATGTCGAAACCAAGCTAGGACTGACTGCATCACTTCATCATTGCTGTTGGAATGCTGACCTCTCAGGAACAACTTCAAGAGGTGAACAGGTGAAAAATCGCTGGGAGCGATGTCCGGACTGTAAGGGGGGGTGGCAATAACTCCCAGCCAGGATCTTGTAGCGTGCATGTCGTGCGGTGGGCAGTATGCGGGCGTCCATTGTCTGTCCTGCAGAAACAGAACGCCTTTAGTGATCGCACCAGGCCATTTTTTCTTTGGAGCATTGTGCACATCTTGAAGAACTTTGCAGTAGTACTGACTGTTAATATTGACTCCACGGGGTAGAAAATCAACGTGAATGATGCCATTTTTATCCCAAAAATTGAAGCTATAACTTTGCCTGCAGAAGCAGTTGTTCGAAATTTTTTGGTAAGTCGTGAGTCCACATGCTTCCATTGCTTTGATGCACATTTTGATTCCGGGGTGAAATGATGGACCCACGTTTCATTGCAGGTAACAATTCGATCGAGAAAAAGCTGGCCTTCCTTGTCAAAACGTTGCTTTAACTCCTTGCAGATTTCCAATCTTCTTTGCCGGTTGAAAGCAGAAAGCTGTCTTGGTACCCAACGTGCACTAACCTTACTGAACTTAAGATGTTCGTGAATGATTTTGTTTACAATTTCCACAAACAAATTTATTTCTTTTGCAATTTTCTGACAAGTTATCCATCGGTTATCAAGGATCGGTTCTTCCACTCACTAAATGTTAATGGGAATGAATACAGTAGGCTCCGAACCACCTCGACCGGGATCGTCACTCACTGATGTATGGCCTTCTTTAAAATGTTTGCACCATTCAAATGTTTTACTGCGACTAAGCGTCTCATCACTGTACTGTGAAAGGAGTCGCGAATAAATCTCACCGGGTTTTATGTCTTCATTCACAAGAAATTTCATTACAACACGCTGTTCCACATGTGCATTGGACGCCATGTTCTTTAAGACTAACTGTTGCTATTGTTTAACGTGTAAACAATACAGCATGCAATACGGTAATAGCTGACACTTGTACTTCATATGTACGACCAACAGAATGCGCAGGAATCTCTATTTACACTCTAGTCTAACAAAAGTCGCGGATTGGCGTGAACGTCCCTCGTAGTAGTAATGTGCACATCACACTGAAATGTACTTAGTGAATATTACATAATTAATTATAATGAATCCATTTGAGTGTCTGTGGTGTTTTTTTTTTAATTTTCTTAATGTCTAAAGCATTTGTGTCTATTTTTACAGTTAATTTCACGAATAAAGAATGAACATGATCATGGTCAAGTTAAATTCAAATTACATGATTTTCAATATTATATAAAAATCACACACACACACACACACACACACACACACACACACACACACACACACACACATTGGTTGGTTTAGTGCCGCCTAGTGTAAATTCCTTAAAATATGCTCTGAATAATAGTATACAAAATTTCATAAAATAATTAACATCAATCTTCTTCAGTGTTATGATACTTCACTGAATCAATATTGATTATAATTATTAACCTTAACTAACTGTGACTGACCTCCTGGCACCATCTTTTGTTAAAGTTGCTAACAATAAAAAGTACTGTGTATTTTAGAATGTACTTCTTATTTTATCTGGTTCACCAAAAAGATAAATACATGACTCAAAAATAGTATAAAATTTTGGCCAGATATTCAGCCTGTAACCTTTGTCTTGTATGTAATCCCTTCTTCTGATTTGTTCATGAGTAAAAATAAGACTAAAAATAATATGATTTTTATGACTATTGACTTTCAACCCATTCACTTACCGGTATTATTGTGACATACAATTTACTCTATAATCCACTGAAACAGTGAGACAGACATGTCTCTACCTGTTAAAAATATTAATGTGTAAGGATTTCTTTCAGAATCTGTCCTCACTGCACACCTGTATAATGTTCAATCCAGTGATGGTGTGACAGCACCATGGTGTCTCCAGTCAAATCAAGGTATATCAATATAGTAAGGGCCCCAGTCAAATCAAGGCCCAAAAGTAAGTACATAGTATATTCTTGATGGAATAATGGTAAGAAATAATGATATTAAAGGATTAAATAATTACCTGTTTTATTATTATTCTTAAAATTTAAATTGATTTTATATGCACTTCATTGATGGTTCTTCCCAGATATTGTCATTGTGATGGTAGGCTCTGTTGTTTAGTTGTTTGGGAGGTACGGCTTTAAATTAAGTTTATGTATTAAACATCACAATGGCGTTCTCAATAAGGATACATCCTGAATTTCTTGTAGACTTTTTTCATCGTTAACAAACATCATAGTGACTGTCATCTCATTTTCCTCTGTCACAGACATCCTGGAATGTCCAAATTTTGGTGAATTAGCCATTGAACTCGCTGCATCAAATTTGTCTCTTATGCGATAAATTGTCAGGCATTGGTAGGGGAATGCTTTTTCCATGCTGTGCACACAGGCTCAGCATTTTCAGTTTTCCAATATTGCTTCAAAATTCACTGTCTATGTTCTTTACTTAACCCCCTGAAGTCAACCGCAAACCTGTAAATAAAAAAAAATAATAATTACTGCATTACTGTATACCTACTTTTGGCTCACCAGATACATAAAACAATTGATTTGTTTTCATTTCTATTGCTTCTAAATAAAAAATAAAATTAATTTAAATAATGTTTATTTAAGTTAAGAACAACTGTTAAGTTAACGGTAAAGACTTAAAGGTAAAAATGCTATAATAAATACATACTAATAGTACAGGTTATTGTACATAGCAGTACATAATTCACACAGGTTATTGTTAATTATATCCTACCAAGACTACAAAAAAAATGGAAGTGACAGTTATAAACATATGAAAATTTACAAATGTAATTATAAAATTAAAATTCGAATATATTTCAAGAAATAATTTTAAAACTTCCTTAAGTGCTATATTAGAAGTTAGAAGTTAATATAAAAACTTTGAAGTCTTTCGGATGTTCACATTCATGTACATTCAAAAATAGTTATAAAAGTTTTCACCCTTAAAAATGTAGCATACAACTGCCATGTGAAAATACATGATTACATAAAAATATGTTCCTCACCTTTTGTACTGTTTGGCCTTGAGCCTTACCGATAGCCATGGTGAAAGCAATTTTAAACTGGAAATTGTCTCCTGGACAGCACAAAAGGTATGGTGGGATTTTTAGGCGTTAGTATGTTCTTTATTTCTTTACAAGTTGATTTTACAACATTACTAAACTATTCCCATGTTCTTTTCCATGTCATGGCATTTAGATATTTATATACTAATAAAATATATAAATATACAGTTTATATTTTATAAAAGATTATAAAGTTATACAAAGGTTTATAACCAATCTTATTCTTTTATAAGACCTGAATTACGAAATTCATTTACTAAAAAACATAGTAACTTTTAAAACTGCATTCAGTAATACAGATTTAAGGTTAAATTACAGTTCATACTGGTGAGTTCAATGTTTTCAAACAGAGTGAATTTAATAATTGTGCATTTTCTTTGAGGAGTTAGGAGATTAATTTCATTTACAGCATTTGGAAATACTTTCACACACACACACACACACACAAAGGGGCAAACCTAGGAGGGATATGGGGCCCTAAAATCTCCCCCCAAATTTAATGTTCGGAGCAAAAATTTTAAACTGGTTGTGATTTTTTGAAATGTAATTGACTTCCAAGTTTTGTCAATTTAAAAAAAAAATACTATTTAGGTTACTGATAAGTTTAAATAATCTACGATAGGCCTTACACTCAATAATAAACATAACAGATGTTGAAAGAAATGGTCAAAAATGAAAAGAAGTCAACTTGAAAGAGAGGAAGAGGACACGATTGTCCACTGGTTACAAGCAACTTGAAACATAAGATTCATGTGACGACATGCTTTACACTATGCTTGAGCCATGTCAGCTGATTTATTTAATTCTGCAATGAAGGAACTGTTTCCTTTTACCCGCTAGTTGGTCATAAACTGACCATTGGCCTTCCCTTCTGTTCACTATTTCAGTATCTACAGTAACATGTGAGCGATCCTTTACTACTTTTAGAAGAATAAAGAGTTTTACCAGAAGTGCGACAGGTCAAGATTGTTTGAATGGACAAGACTTGAATTTGTCCTCTAAAAACTGTTGTCACAAATAACTTCCTAAAAATTTTGATATTTTTAACTAATTGTAAATAGGGACATATCTTTTTATATTTTAACTTAATTTTTCATGTTGATAACTTGAATCACAAAGCACATAATGTGAATGAGTTTTAATTTCTTAACATTATTTTTCATAATGCGACATGGCGTGTATACAAGCAACAAAATATTATAAAATTAAACATAAACATATTCACTTAAAATTTTTCGTGTTCTTGCACGTATTAACCCTCACTTTCTTAATTTTGACATTCTCTTTAAAGTATTTATATTTCACAGAAAGGTATTATTAGACCAACTGCAAGCTTATGTGGTTTTTAATTGATTTTAATGAAATTAGTGAATTACAGCTATTATTTGCCCACTAGTTTTAATTTGTTGGTATGATTTTCATTATAATATGAGAAAAAACAATACTCTAAGAAAACGATATGTGGTTGAAAAAATCGCCCCTCCCGAAATGAAATCTAGCTTTACCCCTACACAAACACACACACACACACACACGCGTGTGTGTGTGTAAAAGGCAGCATAATTATTAAAATTCTCTCAATTTTACAATGAATTTTGCACACCCACCCCCTATATAAGTTATGATGAATTTCTAACAGTACTGCTTTGTGTGTGTGTGTTTTAATGCATGCTTGGTTTCCATCTATCCCCATATTCAACTTTCAATTCATAATTATTAAACAATATGAGTGTCCATCCACACATAACATAGTGTACAACGTTCAAGTAGCGTGTACGTTTTCCAGGTACCATGTATGTTTTTATTGTTATGTCTTTGACTTTGATTAATGTTCGACAATCTCTTACGACGGATCGTGTCTAACGATGGAATGATCATTCTAAAATGCATCACATGGCTACTAGAAGTCACAAGACAGAACTAACTGAAATAAGGTAATATAACAATTAAATCAATTAATGGCTTGGATACTGGAAACATGAATTTTAAACAATAAGATATATATAACATTATTAATATTGTCAGGTCCCAATAAAAATGTCTTTCCAATAGTGCCACTTTCATCAAGTTTTGTTGCACACAAAAAAATGAAAGGAAACATATACAAAATAACAGGTACAATGTTAGTTTCATATATTTTATCAGTCATTGATGCACAATGTTTATGTATTGTTCACATCATTGGATGAGTATTTATATCTAACATACCTAATGTTATTAGAGTTGTTTCACACAGCTGACATCGCACTTTGAATTCATCAACCTCTACAATTTTTTCTCCCTCAACCTCTACACATGGTAAGTATTGCCAGCCACAAACAAAATGATGACCATAAAACTAAACATTAGCTAGAAATTGCATTTTGTTCTGCACAAGGCAAAAAAACAGACATTTTGGCAATTCAGTATCACATAAAATAGTTACTTAAGTCTAAAAAATGAATTCACACACACACACATACTGTATGTGTTTGTTATATTTCATCTTATGTTTCATTAGTTATGTTTATGTATAGTTTTTGCTTGACTACCTTGCTCCATCTACTGATTCAAATGTGTAAGTAATCATGTTTGAGAGGTAAATGGTTCAGGTAACTTAGCCAAACATGCCTATGAATTAACACATCTTTCTGACGCATTACATGCTGTTATATATGATACAACTTATATATACTAATTGTAAAAAATTATTCTGAGTTTCTGTAAAACAGTAATCCAGTTGTTCATATTCAAACTGTAAAACTATATCTTCCATTTGATAAGGTCTTAGATTACAGTTAGTTGTTGTATGTAGAAAAATGATTTATATCTGTGTAGGAGGTAACCAGTAAAGAAATGTGGGTATTTAACAAATTACTAATATGTATCCATTGGAGGGAATGAGAGAAATCCCTCCCCCCCAAATAGTCACTTCAGGCAAAATTTTGTTTGTCATCTTGTGATTGTAAAATGTTTTTGTGATTGTAAAAATGATACAAAATTCATATCACATTATGTTTGTTCATAGTTTACTGATGGTTTATTTGTATGGCCATTAATTTCTGATTGATACATTACTTAAATGAGTAGTATGTATTTTAAACTGTAAGTGAATATTAAAAAAAAAAAAACACTGAACTGACAGAGATATGATATTGCACCTGTACGTTAATAAACTTATTGTGTTGATAATAACACACTGTATTTTTATCTTCATTCGTTCCTAAAATGTATACTTTAGACTATTAAAGAATGACCTAAAGTTTCAGATTTACCCCCTCCCAAAAAAAAATTGCTGGATCCGCCCGTGATGTGTAATACATATAATATGTACTTTCCTTACTATGTTATTAAATGGGAATATTTAATATTACAGTCCCAGTTTTGATATCTCAATGTCACATCATATATAAGATTATTTAAAAAATCATGTTGATGCAAGATACTGTGTAATCAAAATCACTAAGGAAACTCTTAATGTGCACTTTATTGTATAATGTATTTGTACACCAGGCATTACAACTTAAGTTAATGTTCTGAACAGATTAAACCAGTTAAAAATAACTTTCAACACTTAATATTATATTTTAAAAACTGTTTACATGTTCATACTAAATACATTAATGCAGTCGCGTGGCGTCCATGTAACCGCTGTTCCATAAATAATAATATAAGAGAAAAAAAAAGAATAAAAGAAATAAGAGAAAATAATATTAATTATTATCACAGAATGAATGCTTTGGTTATTGAATAATTTGAAATTGGAACAACGTTAGTAGGGAAACTTGAAGAACTGCTAACCCATTCCTTTAGAACTGCTGGGCACTTACACTGTCTTTTGTTGCCGGCTCGGACATCGGCAATGCTTTACTGTATATGGTCATTGACCTCGTAATAGTTGTCATTGTACTGACTGTGGAGGGGGGGGCACATTCATCCACCCAATATGTTGCTGCTGTATAAACCAGCAAAACGCTCAGTTAGCACCTATGTTCCTTTTCAGAACAGACATGTAGCAGTTACTACGTATTTATTTGTGTTTTGTTCATTTAGTCATGTGTTTCTCTGTTTGTCTTTATTATTTTAAATTCGATTATTTGTGTCCTGATTTATTCTGTGTAAGTATAATGGAGTCAGATCCCATTGAACCGCGACCTTCTTCTTCTGCCAGTAAATGATAGAAAATACTCTAAAAAAAAATATTTTGGCTCTAAAAAGAACACTTGGTACTAGAAAAAATTCAAATTAATTTTTAGGAATATCACCACTGGCAACAGCTGTTATGAACCCAGGCCATCCCACTGCATTAATATTTCACAAAAAATAATTATTAATAGCTGAAAACTCATGTTAATTATACGTGAAGTATATGTTATTGTACGAGACTTAGCATAATAAGCTTTGAGGTTACGCAATAGTAACAGCTCTTCCCTGCCCCTCGCCCAACAGCGTTGTCGCACATTACACTTGGTTATATGTAGGCAAAGGAGTGGAGGGGAGGTCTCTTGAAAACACTTTACATCACGTGCCCGTGAGTGTGAGTGTTTCACGTGAGTGAAGCGACATGGCAATACCGCAGTGGACTCGAAGCTTATTTTGATATGTCTCACATAATAGTAGGATTTAAAACATGAACATGATTCCACTTCCGACAAGGATAACTTAAATAATACATTATGGATCAAATAACATCAAGAGATGAAAGTGTAAAACATTACAGGATAATTTTTAGATGTATAAGGGTAGGATGAAAAGTTCTGGGTCTGAATAAGAAAACTTTTAGGTTAAATTTGCATTTTTTGTCAACATAATCTTCATTTAGCTTGACAACTTTCCCTAAGCAATGTTCTAGAGTTATTATGACACACTGATAAGCTGATTTGTCAGGATACTCAAAATAGCCATTTACAGCATCGCTGACTTGATTCATACTGCAAATCTGTATCCACATTGTTAATTTTTCTCTTTATGCTGGGATTGAGAAATTGTTCAGGGTTAAATCTGGTAAGTATGGTGACTGAGGCAGCAAATCAATCCTTCAATTCTGTTATTTTTGCCACCACAACAATTGATGCATGAGCTGGGCATTGTTTTAATAAAACATTTATTTTTTGTTAAATGTAGGCATTTTTACTTGATTTCATCATTTAAGTTTGCATATTTGCCACCAATTGACGATAACCAGTGAAGAGTGTTCCACATATGGCCCAAAACATTTATCACAATCTGACAGCAGATGGAATTGGCCTTGACTTGTTCAGGTTTGATTCGCCTTTCATGATCAATTGTTTTGAATTCTGTTTGGTCTCATGAGTATTATAATAATGGACCTAAGTTTCATCAATGGTTATGAATCTGTGGTCTTTTTCTGTGTCCTTATGGAATTCCAAACAATTGCCTGAATCATTCTTTCGACATTGTTTCTACCAAGTGTGAGCAAATGCAGCACAGTTCTGCCATACCCAAATGATTGTGTAAGATATGGCACACACGACATTCCACTGATATGTCAGGAGTCTCTAATAGCTGACTATCCTTCACTCTACAATCTCCCAAAGCACTCTTTTAAAATTTTCAATTGTTTCTAGCATAGTTACTTCATGGGGTATCCACTGCATGGTTCATCAGTTTGGCTTGTCTTACCTATTTTAAATTCATAGAACTAGTGTTTAACTGTTACATAAATGTATAAATGCTTAACAACGAGGAGTCCCCAAATGTTTAATTTAGCTCCTTTATCATATCTTTTGTATTTAAACCTTTCAAAAAAGTGTTTAATCATGCTACAAATTCCCAAACTGTCCACTGTTGAAATAATATTTGAGGCACTCACTGAGGTGAACTGTCAAACTAACTAAACAACTCATTCACCATTGACTTGAAATAACAAACATCAGCCTATGAAGGATTAAATCACATAATGCAATCAAAATAATGAGCATAGTGGTGCCGTATCTATATAAGGCCGATAATTTTTCACCCTATCCAGGTAAAACAGATGCAATATATGTATAGGACATATTTTTGCTCAAGGCTACAAACAAACAATTCAATTATTTATTTTTTTAAATACGCAATACATACAGTAGAACTTCCATATTATGAACTTCTAAATAACGAAATTCTCTGTTCAACAAATTTTTTTCAGGAATTTTGAGAATTAGTCAGAAAAACATGTTAAAATGTCCCTACTTAACAAAGTTAGTTCTCTATTTAACGAACTTAAAAAAAATCTGGTAAAAAAATCTGGCCTGAGACTAGAATTCCATTTCTGTTTTACTTTATTTTACCTCCGTCCGTCTGATAACCAACTATAGTGTGTTGATATTTAATAAAATGTTTGAATAACTTCGCCTATTACTGTAATGTGGAATGCAATGTGATCCCGCCCACTTGTCTACCCTTTCGCATTCAGTTCTCTGCACCACCACTGTCTGTTACAGCTCCACAGTTTACATACTACTCTGGTTTCGTCTTTGTCTTACTGTAGTTCTCTGTTTTAGTGAGTCCAAGTAATTTACTGTATACAGTAGTTGTCAACTTGTATTTTTATGATATTCGCAGTGTTCGTCAGGCAGAATAGCGGTGGGACTTCAATAATATCAAAACGTCAACAAGGTTTTCAGTATCAAAAAAAAATTGCAGATTCTTAATGAAGTGGACAGTAAAGTTAAAAAAAGAAATTGCATTACGTTTCGGTATTCCAGCAAATTCTTTATCAACCATATTAAAGAACCGCGAATCAATTGAAAACCACGCTGACCAGTTAAATACGAATCGAAAACGTTTTAAAACATGTGTTTATGAAGATTTAGATGAGGCGGTTCTTAACTGGTTTACTGTGGTCCGTAAAAAAATACACCCGTATCGGGAGCATTAATAAAAGGAGAAAGCTTTGCTAACAATTTGCTAAAATGTTAAACTATCCTGATTTTCAAGCCAGGGGTGGTTGGATAAGTTCAAATCACGTCACATTTCCCAAAAATGTGTCAGCGGCGAGAGTACTGATGTTAAACAAGACGACCATGTTTCTTGGAAACAAAATGTCTTGCCAAAATTATTGCAGGAATACAACGATGACGATATTTTTAACGCCAATGAGACCGGCCTGTTTTTTAAATGTCTTCGTGATAAAACCCTTGCTTTCAAAGGAGACAGATGTTTCTGTGGGAAGCATAGTAAAGAGAGGGTGACTGTTATGGTCGTGGCGAATTAGTGCGGAAGTGAATAGTTAAAACGCCTGGACATTAGGAAAAGTCAATGGCCATATTGTTTCCGAGGAGTTAAATCTTTAGAAACAGATTACGATTTCAATCGGAAAGCCTGGATGGCTACTGAAATATACACAAAATTTTCAATAAAACTCGATCATGAAATGATTAAACAAAAACGAAAAATTTTATTGTTTGTTGATAATTTCCATGAACTGTTTCCGAGAAATGTAAAAATGTTAAGGTTGTTTATTTCCCCTCCGCCATGACCGCAAAACATCAACCTACGTACCAAGGGATTATTAAAAATTATCGCAAGCGAATCCTTGCAGAAGTTTTGAAGGCCATAGATGAAAATAAACCATTTAACCCAAGTAAATAAATTTCGTTAAAGAATGTGTTAAAGCTGTTTCTAAAGCATGTCAGGACGTCACGGGTGAAACAATAACTCGATGCTTCAAAACAACAGGCTATAAAACGGAACGTGAAAATGAAAATGTAGCTGACTCAGAAATAAATGTGGACGAGATTCCTGAGAATGTTTAAGATGCCTGGGAGAAGTTAGAAAACTGTTCTAATTTATGTAAAGATGTTTAACTAGCTGACTATCTTCAAGTCAATGAGAACGTTGAAGTAGCAGCGTTTCCGGATGATGAAGAGACTATCAATGAAGTTAATGATAGAAAAGCTGAAGCATCGCAAAGTAGTAATAGAAGTGAAGATTTAGAAGAAAATGAAGAAGAAGAAGCGATCCTCTTTGATCCTGTTCCAAGGTTAGGACCGACGGACGATTTATTGAATGCATTTAAGACTATAAGAAACGGAATACGTCAGCAGGAAAATGTACCGGATAAGATGTAAGATGTTTTTGTCATTAAATAAACTTGAATCATTCATTGAAAATAGAACGATCTTTTCAAAAAAAAATCAAGCCAAGGTAACAGATTTTTTTTTCAAACTAAAAACTATAGCCTAGTTTTTAATTTCATTATTTGTTAAATTTGTGTTTTCATTACTTTCATGGTTTATAAAAAATACTGTATAATGCGTGATTATGTTATCTAAATAAATTTCAGTTTTATAATTAACATATTTCACTGGAAAATTACTTTTATTACACTGTTCAATCACAATTCAATTTGTTAATTTTATTATTCAATTTGTTATCACTTTTATTTTATCAATTGTCTACTCATCAATAAAATAATACACATTTTATTCGTCTTTTTGTTCGACCATACTCACTATTTTTCATTTTTTTTCTATTTAACGAATTTTCCATATAACGAACTTTTTTCGCTGCCCCGTGACACTTCGTTATATGGAAATTTGACTGTATATGGTTTATAAGAAACATTATCCCAGTCCATTCCCATCTTTCCAGTTCCCAGTTTCCATTCTCATCTTTTGTTACACATCCTCAGTCAACTCTTGACCTACCATGATACGGTATACCATGACATTTACTCCATCTTCCCAACTTCTTCTATAGGTCATCTTTATTTTCAACTCACCATCAAACATCTCCATGCTAATTTAAAGTGTTCATAGCCTGTCTTTATTCACACTGTCAATTTGTCTATACCAGTGACGACACTGTATTTCTGGATTTATTCTACTATTTTTAAGCATTCTGTCAACCCCTAGTATTTTTTCAACTGATTTATTTGATATCATATGTATTCTAAATATTTTTGCTGAACATTTTGGAAAACAATTTTATTGCATCCAGTTGCCTTTTCGAAAATCATTCAGTTGCCACACTTCAGATCCATGTACGGAAAGCTTTTTACTATTGAATTAAAGAGCTGTAGTTTCAGATTCTTTTACTCACATTTTTAAATTAATAATTTTCCCAATTTTAAATATACATAACAGTTTTATACAGTATAATTACTACCTGTTAGTGACAAACGAAACACCTGTTGGTGTCCCTATATGATATTATATAGGGAAGAGTAACTATACGCATTATTTATTACAAGATTACATATCAAAAGCTGAATAATAGACACCATTCTATCATGGAATGATAACATGTGGTTAACAAACTTCCAAAAAACAGGGAGGCTCAATATCCTACAACTCCAACAAGCATCTAGGAGTTTGTTGAGAACATTCTTGAAAACTTGCTTGAAGTCGATACAAAGTGTATGCAAGTTCGTGTGTGTTCTTATGTTATGTTCAATTTGTGTCTAAACGTATCTTTCAATTGTTTGTGGTACTACAAAAATCTGATCTATATGTTCCTCTTCTTTGTATGAAGGTACATTAGAATTCCCCAATAATTTCTATCCATTTGGTGTACTGAGTGAACTCCTTTATATTTGACGAAATTTCAAAAAAGTAGATTGACAAGAGAATAACTTTTAACTAAAAAGTCTCAACAAATAATCATTGTTAAAGTCAGCAGTCTATAAAATTTTTAGTTTTTTTGGTGGGAGGTACATAATTGGAAACAATTTCAGTCACATTACATGATCATCAATCAACTGAATAGAGTTACCAGTACAAAATAAAATTAAATTAAGAAATTTCGACAAAACCGAAACATCGAAGTATGATAATGTTTTTAGGTTTTTGAAACGTATAATGTGCATATAACAAATATTTACTATATAACAAATATATTTACTATATAACAAACATTATCATGTTAAAACGACAGAGACCGAAAGTGTGGAAGCATTACATTTTTCGATTACGTTACATTTTTGTGGAATGACCCCAAGCCTAAAAACATTATCATGTTAAAAAAAATTAAGTGCTACAATAGAAATATAATTACGTTAACAAAATATAAACACTTCAGTCCATTAATTTTCAGTGCAAATTACCTTTTCATCAACCAACATTAATCATATTCACATTCTATGTGACCCCTTCTCCAACACTAGTGTCATGCCAGTTTTTGCTGTTGATTAAAACAGGTGTGGTTGTTTTAAGCATTAATCTACCATTAAAATCATTAAAACGATCTTAATGCATAAAACTTCAACTGCCTCAAATTTTATAGCAAGTACAGAATAAATGTTTAATCAGATGTTTACTACTATTAAATACACTACATATAAACTAACATTCAGTAGTGACTTTTTTGTTACATGACAGTATTTTTTATGATTACAGGTAATACCCATATAGATCCTATTTTTTATGAGTATTTTTCTCATTGTCATGAATACTACTTTTACAGTTATTACTGGATTAATATAATCTTATCAGTATTATTTCAGTGTTCATTGTTTTGAAGTACCAAGACATTTGGAACAGAGTTTACTAAAGTAAATTTGACAAATTTACTAGAATCTAGTACCTAATTCTTACTAGACTGATAGTAGAGTTACATCAACTTTATTCAGTTATGCTATTCTGCTTTGCTTAATTCAATGTAACTTTACATCTGACTACTTCAATATATCTCTAGATATTGTAACTGTAAAAACTGTAAACAGAGAAAAACATTACAAAGAGAATGCTGGAGGAACATGATAATTAGACATAAAAGTGTAATCTAATATTTAAATGATATGTTATATAAAAATAAATTGTAACAGGATCATCAAAACAGTGGAAAACTTCTTAAAATGCATATGTAGAGTCACAACTAAAAATACCTAACAGAAGTGAAAGGATACGTTTCAGTGCATACTAAATATATGCTGTGGTGTTCTGGTATGACACTTAATCAACCAATCTCAATAGCCAAATCCAGGTACTCCAACTCCTAAATAGGATCTTGAATGATCTCTTTAAAAACTTAACTAATATTGAGCTCTTTTTTATAATCATTTTGTTTGTCATGGTGGGTAAATTCTTGTGAAATCTGTAATCTGTAAAATAAATTATGTTTTAATCCCAATGTACTTATTTTTACGAAAATAACAGAAAATGGTAAGCCTAAACAGATTCCTTAAATTAAATTTGTGTTCAATATAAAAATAAAAATACATAAATAGTTTTTACACTACAGTTATAACACACATCATATCTAAGTGATCTTATAACACAACAGCTTATAACCCAGTCCAACTAACTTAAATACACAGAATACAAAAACATGAAAATGTTTATTCACACTATTTAGTTACTCAATTAAACATTACATACAATTTTTAAAAATGTTTTTCATGATTTTCTTAACATTTCTTCACTTTTAAAAAAGACAAAAATCCCTATATTATTTGCATTGGCTAAATGTAGTTTAGACAACAATTAGGTAATTCTTCCATCATTAAACATAATTAATTTTTTCTACTGTCCTCTTAAAATCCACTATTAAAAACTAGAAATTATATGATAACATTGTGTGTGTGTGTGTGTGTGTGTGTGTGTGTGTGTGTGTGTGTGTGTGTGTGTGTGTGTGTGTGTGTGTGTGTGTGTGTGTGTGTGTGTGTGTGTGTGTGTGTGTGTGTGTGTGTGTGTGTGTGTGTGTGTGTGTGTGTGTGTGTGTGTGTGTGTGTGTGTGTGTGTGTGTGTGTGTGTGTGTGTTCAATGGTTTAAAAAAGTTATAAGTCAATGAAAAAAGTAACAAAAAGTTTAAATTACAGTCACTGCAAAGTAATGTCACAAATTACGTAATTTTAAAGCTGTGTTACATGTTTATGTTTTTAAATAAACATAATACTGTTTTCTTATAAACATACAATTAATAAACTTATATAAACAAAATTTAGAGTATCACTACTCTCGCCATTCCACAAACAGATCGCAAAAGCTTAATCAAAAAGCTTTAATTTTTGTCTTGCTCTATAATGAAAAATATAGTAAGCAGTCTGTGTTGGTACAGTAGCAGACTCAAGGGGGTAACACGCCCCCCCCCCCAGACTAACCAAAAAGTATACTGGATAAAATCTTTGTGCAAGTTGTAAAATTATATTTTATGATATTACATCAGTTAGTTAAAAATTATAATATAAATAAGAATTAAGTTGGTCAAGTAATAACAGAACAGATTTTTCTCTAACGTTAAGATGGTTTAGTATCTCACTGTAATTATTTGATGGGACTACTGATATTTCTACTAACCAGCAATTAATTGTCAATGTCCATTTGATGTTATAATAATGCATTGAACCTTACTGGTGAAAAATTGCTTGCACAATTTTGCAGAAACTACTTTGAATTTTATATTCACAATCAGGCTAGAATAGTGTGAATACACCAACTAATTATTTAGAGGTCATTGTGCTAACTGTAGGCTTAGTTTAGTGTATTGTGGCCTGCACAATAAACATCATTATATGCTGTTAAAACATGTGCAAACTCAGGTGGATAAATACTCAAGACGATGTGTTAATGTTTTAGATGCTTTAAATACTATTGCTCAACAACTGAAAGAAAAGGACGTGATGCATTTTCATTTCTTCAAACTATGCTGCCATCTAAGTTTCTAGTTAGAGTAGTTGTCTTAGCTCCAAACTTACAAGCAAAGTACGTGAGTGCATTGTATGCCAAGAAAATGGTAAATGCCACAATAGGAAGCCTACAGGAACAACTAGGTAACAGCCTTGGTCACTTCAAACAGCTCCACAAAAGTATAAAAAAGCTTAGAACAACAACACTAAAAACAAAAAGAAACATCCAATACGTAGCCATATTGTGCGGAAGAATATTTTTATACTAATGTGTGCCTTCCATTTCTGGATTTCCTAATCAATGAACTTTCTTCTAGATTTCCCAAACCACACAAGCTACACATTGGGCAGATCCAGATACTGTTATCACCTGAAATTTAGGAAGATTATGAAACGTGTGTTCTGCAGGAAGCTGAATTGTATAAAAATAATTTACCTAGTTTTCCTGCTTTAAATTGAGAACTCAAAATATGGAAGCAGATGCGGATATCAACATCAGAAACTTTACCAAACTTCCTGCTGAAGCATACAAATTTGTGTCAGATTTACCTAACCATATGTAGACCTACGCTATCAGAACTGGTAGAATGTTCATTTTTGAAATGAGAACTCCATATACGGCTCACGCTTGTACACCTTGCCCTCCTAGGGCAGTAAACTGATTCAACATGTAATGAAACGTGTACAGAAATAGATGTAATGAAATAGATGCAGTGTTCCCAGATCAACCAAACCTCTTTTCCCCACATAGATGCCCAAAATTTCCCTACTGCCATAAGCATGTATGCTTTTTAAGCAAATTATAATATTTTAAAGAATGTGAGCATATCCTAAATATTTAAATACTATTATAAGAATAATGTAAATATTAAAAATAATTTTATTTATGATAAAAGAAAATGTACTATCATGCTGAGAAATCAAGCTGAATACTTTTGAAATCCATTTCTTGTACATACAGTAGAACCCCGTTAGTCCGAACCCCGCTAGTCCGAAATTCCGAACCACCTCCAGGAACCAAATAGGCAAGGAAAGCTATAAAAACAACTGCAGATTTCATGAAGTGACAAATGATTTCTTTACATTTCTAATAAAATGGTTACATTTTGCAAAATCAGTAGAAAATAATACTAACCACTGTAATACGTATTAATCAGTAGGCCTACAATTACTGGAATAAAATTCTTAAACAAAACTACAAAAACTACAAACTACAAAAACAGAATTCAATTATTGTACTGTACAGTACTTAGATTACAGTTTCTATACTTTATTAACAGAATTTCCAAATAAACACTTCAATATTAACACTTCACTTATTCACTGGTTGCACAAAATCAGTTATTCTCTGCTGCCATAAAGACGTAAATCTAGCAGACGACGCAATATTCCACCAGCGTCTCATGAACATGATGTCCGCCGCTGTAGCGTTGGCATGCTGCTCCACATACTGCAGGGATATTTCCAGCGCCTTTGCTGCTTCTGAATGTGAAATGAGATGTTCTGAATCATCGGCTTCATCCATCACATCAGAATCTTCATCGAAGTCTTGTCTGATCAGGGAAACGATTTCTGTATCTGTCAAAACTTGGTGGTCTTCCGTGTCAGCTGCCACCCACTTGTTCACACTGTTTCGTCTGCTTTTTCACAGCCTGGAATTTGATGCATGAGCTGTAAAACTTCAGTCCTGTCATCAGCTTGTTCCGGACTATCGATGTAAGAGAGACTTGGTCATAATTTTTTCCACGACTTTCTCAGCAGCTGTTCTTTGAGATTGTCCCATGCTTCACCTAACCAATAGATAACACCTAACCAATAGATGTTGATTTTCTTAAGACTTTGTTAAGACTACGTAACATTTTATGAACTATTCAACTCTTATAAACCGTAAAATGCATTCGTTGAATAAAAAACGGGCAGATATGAGTTACATATAAGTTAAAGACCATATTAAATCAAATAAATAATTATAATTATTTAATAATAATTATTTCGGATAATCCGAATTTTTGCCAATCTGAACCGGCCCCAGTCCCAATTAGTTCGGACTAGCGGGGTTCTACTGTAGTTCGTTATTAGCCTAATATATTCAGACAACTTTCCAATTGTTTAATTTATAAAAACAATTTAAAATCAGTGACACCTATTTTTTATTATAATATTTATAGTATCAACAATGAGAATGTTTATGTATGCGTTTGAAATTTCACAAGAATACAATTTTCAACCTTTGTTTACATTGTAGGTTTTTATTTAACCCACAAGTTTGATTCTGGTTTTTATATTGTATATGGCTGGAAGTTTTTTGTGTTTCAAAATTCAATTTAGTTATTTAACTATTTAAAAATGTTTTAAAACTGAATTATTATACTGTGTACTAACAGCAGTTAAGCTTTGCAACCAGACAAGGAATGTTGTGACGTGTGCCATTCCACTGCACGTATCACGGTACTACTACACATTTAAAATACGTGTAACACTGTCTCTCACAACACAGTATTTCTAATTGCATATAGCCATTATGTTTCATCTATGCCTGTTTCATTTATTGCCACACTTTTCAGATCACTATTAACTACCAATAAAAACGTTAGTTTAGAAAGTGTAATTATACAGATACCTAAACGGATTTAACGGCAATATAAAGCATAGTCAACTAATAACAAAAATTATAATTAACAGGTAAGATGGTTGAGTAAGTTGTGACTTACCTCACGTAAGTGGTTGGGCCAATTCCGAATCTGTTTCAGAGTCCTCGCTACTGGCACTTTCACTATCATCACTGATACCTCCCGTTTCAATTACAAAACTGTCAATAATGTCTGACATAATGCCATCTTTATCCCAGTAGTAGCCCTCCATTCATATAACATGGTTTTCATATCCTGTCCAGTCGCAAGGTGTAACTGATTCAACTGCCATTTCAGTAATTTTCTTAAGCGCATCTAACGATAAATCTCCTGTTGTATTATTGTCCCATATTATATGCTTCATTTTCACCAATGCTAATTCAATAGCATTCAAATCGCACATATACGGTGGTAATTGAAGAGGTGTGTGAACAAAAAGCTTTCAAAATAGAGTCAATTTTAAATGTTTTTTCTTTTGGTCTATGTGCTTCTATAAGACAGTAAAGTTCTTGTTTGCACATTTTTTCATCATAGCAGATGCCGTTTATAAAAACCACTCTCTCATTTCTTCTTTTGGAACGTATTTTGACGGTGCCTTGTCAGTTTGGGTACAGTGTTAGGGAGAATTGTACATTATAACTATTGATTTTGCTGGTAAATTTGGTAAAAGCTTTTCATTAATCCATTTTTCAAAATTAACACTATTCATTTGTCCGTGATAGTCCCCACTAAACGAACCGGCCTTGTATATAAGTTTCGCGTTAGTTATAAATCCATTTCTGCTCCCTGCATGCAATATTATTAGTCTCTTCGAGCCACTCTGATTAATGTGAATATTGCATTCATCACTTCACCATCCTATCTGATGCGTTAAGTTACTGTCTATCCATGTTTCATCTATGAACACTATCTCTCTATTCTCTTTTCGATGAAGTTTAAGCTGTGTAAGATAACGATGCTGCCACATTACAATTTGCGGTCTTTCAATTAGTAGACTTCTTTTATTATTAAATCTTTTCCACTTAAACCCTATTTCCTGAATTATTTTTCGTAAAGAACTGTTACCCCATGGAAAATATATTTTTACTTCCAGGTTCCATAAGGAAATGGAAGTATGGTGATGGCAAAAAAAATTGTGGTCGAGATTATTGCAGATTCTGATTGTACTACCCTCAAAACATGAAAAAAGTCATTTTTCGAAAAGTGTCTGTGTGTCTATAGATTTTTTTCTATGGCAAACGATAACAGCCGCAAATTCAAACAGAATCAAATAATTTTTTGCATGCACCCCTGATTTGTAGAGTACTCAAGACCTATTGCTTTTGGTGAAGATCGGTTAAGGGAAAGGGGTAGTTTACCTCCAACTTTTTTTTAATCAAGGGTAATTTTTTTCAATTGCAAATGATAACAGCCGCAAATTCAAACAGAATCAAATAATTTTTTGCTTACAGTCCTGAATTGTAGAGTTCTCAAGACCTATTGTTTTTGGTGAAGATCGGTTAAGGGAAAGGGGTAGTTTACCAGCAACGTTTTTTGTTTTAACAAGGATATTTTCTATGGCAAACGATAACAGCCGCAAATTCAAACAGAATCAAATAATGTTTTGCATACAGCCTTGAATTGTAGAGTTCTCAAGACCTGTGGTTTTGTTGAAGATCGGTTTAGGGAAATGGGTAGTTTACCTGCAACATTTTATGTTTTAACATTGGTAATTTTTTTTATGATGAATGATAACTGCCATAAATTCAATCAGAATAAAATAATGTTTTGCATACCTTTCTGAGCTATAGAGAACTCAATGTCTGTTGATTTTGGTGAAGATTGGTTAAGGGAAAGGGGTAGTTGACCTGCAGCATTTTATGTTTTAACAACTGTAATTTTTTATGACGAACGATAATTGCCGCACATTTAAACAGAATCAAATATTTTTTTGCATACATTCCTCAATTGTAAAAGACTGAAGGCCTGTTGATTTTTGTGAAGATCGGTTAAGGTCAAAGGGTAGTTTACCTGCAACATTTTATGTTGTAACAAGAGAACATTTTTCATGAAGAACAATAACTGCTGTAAATTCAAACAGAATCAAATAATTTTTTACATATGTGCCTGAGTTGTAGAGGACTCAAGGTCTATAGATTTTGGTGAAGATCGGTTAAGGGAAAAGGGTAGTTTACCTGCCATTTTTAATGTTTTTAACAAGAGTAATTGTTTCTATGATGAACGATAACTGCCGTAAATTCAAACAAAATCAAATAATTTTTTACATACTGTATGTGCCTGAGTTGTAGAGGACTCTAGGCCTATTGATTTTGGTGAAGATCGGTTAGCGGAAAGGATAGTTTACCAGAAACATTTTTTGTTGTAACAAGAGTAAAGTACAGTAGAACCCCGTTAATACGCTCGTCAAGGGACTGTGGTTTAGACGCTTAATAAGCGGGACAGCGCTATAGACGGGAAATGATTTGTGAGATAGGAAAACAATTTGGACACCACTTCATAGGAAACAATTACAGTACTGTGTTTTATTTTACTGTATTATTATTACTATATTACAGTATTATTATTATTATTATTATTACAGTTTGGGCCCCGACCTGTGGAATGCCTTCTATGATGGAATCCTCCGGATGGAGATGCCAGATACCTTTCTGGTAGCATATGCTGATGACGTGGCTACCGTGATCACCACGAGAGACGCAGTTGAGGCGTAGCGCATGCCGAACCAGGTCATGTGCAGGGTCCGCATATGGATGGAAGAACACGCTCTGAGCCTTGCGACGGAGAAGACAGAGATTGTGCTGCTCACTCGACGACGTATACCCACAATCACACAGTTCGTGGTGGGGGAAAAGGCGATAATATCAAAGCCAGCGGTGAAGTATCTAGGGGTGCACCTGGATACTAAGCTTTCCTACTGGGAGCAAATTCGATGTTCCTCGGAGAAAGCCGCTAAGGTCGTTGCTGCACTGAGCAGGCTAATGGCATATGTCGGAGGCCCAGCTGCAGGAAGATGGCGACTGCTGATGTCGGTGACCAACTCGATTCTCCTCTACGGATGCGAGGTCTGGGCCGACGCACTAAAGCAAGAAAAATACTGCAAGCAGATGGCTGCGGTACAACGAAGAGGAGCACTTCAGATTGCAAGCTCCTACAGAACGGTGTCGAAACCAGCAGTGTTGGTCGTCGCTGGAGTAATGCCAATAGATCTGATGGCTGAGGAGAGGAGGAGGGTCTACACGACCAAGGAAGACTTGGGGTTTGTAGAAGCAAGAGCAGTGGCCAGGGCACACTCCACGCGAAGCTGGCAACTATGATGGGAGCAGGAGAGTCGACCTAGGTGGACAGCGAGGCTGATTGGGAACCTCCCTGAATGGGTGGACAGAATGCATGGCGAGGTAGATTATTACCTTACTCAATTCCTGACAGGGCATGGTTATTTCTGTGCATACCTGCGAAGGATGGGTAAGATGGAGGATCCGTCGTGCGTGTATGACGACTCAGACTCTGATGATGCTCATCATACTTTCTTCGAGTGTCAACGGTGGGTGCTGGAGAGGCAAGGACTGGAATCAGAGATTGGCCCCATGACGCAGCAACGTAGCCAGGATTTTATTTCGGGGGGGGGCTGAAAATCAGTGAGGGCACGCCACTAATCCAAAGCTGTGCATGCAGTGGAAAAGCGGGGGGGGGGGACGAAATATTAAAGTTCCAGTTTGCTTTGATTTTTTTTTATTTATTGGTGACATATAAAAAATTGAAGAAAGGTGTTTACAAATACTCACTTACAAAAGTTTAAACCTTCTTGCCCTTCCTGACGAGGCAAACATGTTGACGATGTCTTTGTTGGACATCCCTATGACGATGTCCCGGTGCACCGACATCAAGGCTAGTCCAGTAAGCCTGGTTTCGCCCATTGTGTTTCTCAGATAGTTTTTTAGGAGTTTCAGCTTAGAAAAACTCCTTTCGACAGAGGCTGTCGACACAGGTATGACCGCAAAGATGGTGAAGAGAGTGTACATGTTTGGGAAAAGTTCTTTATCACACTGTGCCAAGGCGTCGTCGATAGCTGTTTTAGGTTTTCCTGTATCGTTTTTCCACCTCTCCCTCCACAAACTCCATTACCCTGAATGAGCTTCGGTAAAGCCACTGTATAGATCGTCCTTGTAGAATTCGAAGGACGGCTTTACTTTGTCGAAATCTATGTCACAATGCGATGGGATCAGATACTGTAGAGAAGCGATGATTGCTTCGTGTGCTAAAAATCTTTCACTAAGTCCACTTATGAGGTCGTCGATGCACGAGATGAAAATTGAGATGCGAAAGTAATCTTCGGGATTGGCAGCCGGTGGATTTTGCCTATTTTTTTGCGCAGTTGATATTCGTGGCATCGTAAGTTCCAACTGAAGTAAGTTGGTGAGCTCCTTTGCCTCTTCAAAAAGTTTCTTGAATTCTGAGTCAGCATTATGTCTTAGATCTTCCACAACGGCTTTCACTTTTCTGACATGGTCCAGAACACTACATAAATCAATGTCTTTTTTCTGGAGGTATTGGGACAGACTATATGTGATGCCCAGGAGCTTAGAAGAAACAACTAGAGACACTAAAAAGGAACTAGAACTAATACTATTAAGAACTAATGACGACCTCTTATTGTGCTCATTGGGTAGATAGGGCATTTTCTCCAAGGTCGATACAATGGGCACCAGCATCTCCTTAAAGAGAAGAACCGCTTCATGTCACTCGCACCACCTCGTCTTACAGAGAGTTTTGATTCTATGGTGATCACTGCTGGGTGACAGCTCTTTAATCTTCTCCTCCAAGATTGCTGTGCGTTTGGCACTGGCTCTGAAGAATGAGCATGTTTCTGTAATCAATCCCATCGTGTTTCTTACGTTTTGAACTTTGAACGAGTCAGATAAACACAGATTTAAACAATGGGACACACAGTGGGTGTATAAAGCTTTGGGATACTTTCTTTTTAGCACAGCTTGAACTCCACGAAACTGTCCACTCATCGCTGAAGCTCCGTCGTAGCCCTGTCCTCTTATGTTCTCTAGATCCAACCCAAGTGTAGTGAGTTGTTCTTCGATCACTCTAGCTAACCCTCCCCCAGTCACATCAGACACAGGCACAAATGTTAAAAAGTCTTCCATTAAAACAGGTCCATTTTCACTCTCTGATGCTCGTATCTAGCACACAGCGAAAACTGTTCTATCTGTGAGATGTCAGTTGTCTCATCTGCCAGAATCGTGAAATATTTACTCTGACTTATTCTTTTGATTATGTCCTTTTGAATCAAAGACCCAATAGTCTCTATCAATTCATTTTGTATCTCTGGGCTGACATACATAGCATTTAGAGGGCTATGTAAAATATAATCTTTCAGGACGGTATCTCCAGCGTTCGCTCGAAATCGAATAAGGCTTCTGAAATTACCATCATTCTCCACTGGTGAAGAGAGAGAAATTCTGCCACTGTCTCTTCGACCTCTTAACGGAATGTTTTGCATCCCACACAACTTGACTATCTCTATGATGTCATTCAGTCTCAACCTGTTTTCCTGGACCTCTTTCTTTCTCACTGTGTCAATCAGAGCTATGACACTTTCCTGGCGTTTTCCTACTAAAGCTTTTACATAACTTTGAGCTAAAGCGGCATTTTTATGATACGTGTGTGACTCGTGATTTTTAAAGGATGCAACAGATTTCTTTACATTATAGAAACTTCTTGTCACAAATGCTTGGGGCTTCTCGTGGGATCCCTTCCCAACTTCTTCGGTGTTTAAAAAAGTACACAAGTAGGGCAGTAAAGTCCACTTTCTTTTTTTGAGTATGCTAACCACTTAAATTCATCGAACCATTTTCGCTGAAAGTGACGTGTAAATGTTTTTGCAGCCTATGAGGGGAAAATGAAATCCTCATCAGGAGTCCATAAAAAGTTTAGTTTTTCAACTTTTTCAAAATTATTCAGCTTCGTTCCAAGTCCGCGATGTCGATGTTGGAGTCTGAGTGTACTGGGTCTCCAATTGCTTTGACAACCTCAGCTTCATTGCTGAATTCAGTCCTCCCAGGTTCAGCTAAAATTAAAAATAATTTGATTAGCATATTGAAAGAAGTGGAAAGGTTAATTCAAGCAGTTTACAAAAAAATATGACTCTTAGCTTCGAGCTAAGTATAGCTCATAAGCAACCACTCCCTAATCTTATTCCTGAAATAAGCTATTCAGCTATGATAAAAAGTGAAATGATTTCAATAATGAGGATAGAATTCCTGCCTGAAACGTGCAATCTGCTCCAAAAGTATGCAAGTTACTAAATACTTCCATCGAAATAACTTCCAAGTTTGTAGAGTACAGTAAAATAGCTGATGGGACAAAAAATTGTGGTTCCACTCTCATTAACATTTATGGTAGGATTAAATTAATGATTACTACCTAGGAGGGCGTAGTTACTATTTTTTCAATTCAAAAATATACGAAATAAAAGGGTTTCCAAGGCCTCAGAGGCCCCAGTCATGCATCCTAGGGTTAAAGAAGAATTAGTTTTTGTATTGTACTTACTTGAGTAACTAACACCTTCATCACTTGTTTGCTCGTTTGCCACATTGGTAGTAGGCCTATCTCCATTCCCTTCTTTCTTCCGTTTAGGCGAAGACGTGAAGACGTCCTTTTTTCATTCTATAAAGAAAAAAAACGAGTCATGTGTAATATCTGCATGCATTCAATGTTTGTTGTTCACGCTGCCGCTTAAATTTACTTAAATAAGCTTGAACATCCCATTAATATAGTTAAATTATGCCGATTCAAATAGCCCCGTGAAGAATGATTCACATAACCCCATGTTCTAAATTCATTGAAAGCAAATAGTACAGGTAATATCCAACAGATGTCGCTAGTTGTCATGTTGACTGTCGTGGGAGCTTCTACATCTTTCAAGACAAACAGATTTTAGGTTAATTCTGAATGATTATAGTGAGTAAGTTAAGCCCTTATAATCTAATGATTGAATATTACATACTGACTATTTTTGAACAAGACACACTTACCTCAACTAATTCTAGATGGATGTATGATAGCTGAAAGGTAGATAACAAAGAAAATTCTTCTGGTTCTGTGCGTATGGCTTCTCAAGACACAATCTGACACAGAATGGCAGCTGAGATATGCACACAGAGTGCGCAGCAGGCAGCAGACGGTTTTCTTATTTAGATTCAAATAGCCCCTTGATTCAATAAGCCCCACCTTACCTTAGGCTACACAATGTGCAACTCCAAACGTGAAACGATCGACCTGCCAGTATGAAATTTTAGCGTGCAAAATTTTAAAAATTTCTACAATTTTGGGGGGGCTGCAGCCCCTTCAGACCCCCCCCCCCCGGCTACGTCAGTGCCATGACGCCTGATAACATCATAGGCGTCATGCTCAACAGCAAAGAGAACTGGGACATGGTTGTGACCTTCGTGAGGATGGTCCTGCGGCAGAAGAACCCTGAACTGGACTCTCTCACAGGTCGATGATATAGATAAAGCTGTAGGAGCCTAGTAGGCGCAATACGAGGTGCCACCCTGAAGCCATACAAATAGTTGTTCCAGGGGGGGGGGTTCCCTGCCTGTAAAGTGGAGGTTTTTTAGTGGGTGCGAGTCCCACACACCGGGAGACCAGTCGGGTGTCTCCTGATGGTGCATAATGCAGTTTTCCTCCCCCACAAAAAAAAAACTATTTATAATTACAGTATTGTTCATTAGTTACAATGCAAAATGCAAATTCTAGCTCATTTCCTATTAAAAAAGTCTTTGATTGATGTTTGCAGAGTGTGTGTACTACTGTTATGAATGATTACATTTTCTATGCGGCTTAAGTACCTATTCACGTCACTTGATATGCCACCAAGAGTAATAGTGATATTGTATTTTCAGAGCAGATTTATTGCTCTGAGAGCTTCATTTTGTGTGGGGACATTTTCCTCCGCAGATTAAATTTCCTCATCACTGTCTTCATCTTGGACGGTAGCGGCAGCATGATTCGGAATCATGTTGTCGACATCGCGGATTTCTGATGTCACTAGACCATTGTCAACTGATACAAAATCTTCCAAGTTAACATATCCTAACTTCTCCCGTACAGCAGTCCAATCCTCGTCATTATCAATTGTGACAGGGGCATTTGTTTCACCGGGTGTTACACCATGTCCCTAAGAAATTAAAAAAAGAAAATTATCCACCTGTCGAAACTAAAAAAGTTTTATATAGAAGCTCGATAATAGCCTAATCTAACAACATGTAGAATCTTACCTTAAAAAAACCTGCTTTATTGAAGCAATTGGCGATGGTCTGCGCATCGATCCCTTCCCATGCAGCAGAGATGAAATTCATTGCGTCCAATAAGGTGATGCGGTTTTCAGCTCCACTGTCGATGCAGTGCAGATATCGTAGAACATCACGCTTTCGATAAAAATGCTTGAGCACTTTTTTGATCCCCTGGTCCATTGGTTGGAGTTTACTGGTTGTGCTGGGAGGCAGGCAAGCTAGTTCTACATTTATCAGATTCACATTTTTCGGGTGAGCTGGACAGTTATCGACAAAAAGCAGGATTTTGCGATTGGTTTTTACCATTTTTTGGTCTAAGTCTTTGAGCCAAGTGACAAACAAGTCACCAGTCATCCAGGCATGTGCTTGATTTTTGTATTCACAAGGCAGTCGTTTAATGTTTTTAAAACATCGGGGTCTAGGTGACTTCCCAACATTAACAGTGGTAATTTTCCAGATCCATCGGCATTTGCAGCAACAAGCACAGTTACCCTTTCTTTGCTTAATTTGCCGTGACATTTCTCCCCTTTGAACACATATGACTTGTCGGGCATTAGCTTAAAGAATAAGCCACATTCATCCGCATTAAACACATCGCGCAGCGCATAATTATTAATTAGGCCAGGTAGCACTTCACTTTGACAGTCATTTACATCACTGTCACTAACTGACTCTGATTCACCACTGATTTGCCGATACACTATGCCATGCCTTTGCTTGAATCTATCAAGCCAACCATTCGAAGCAGAAAAGTCTGTGTTCAATTTGCCTGCTATTTCTCGTGCTTTCTCTTGTATGATTGGGCCACTTAATGGAATTGAACCATCACGGGATTGGTGAATCCATTCAATTTCCTTGACGTCTTCATATTTCCCGGATCTCACTTTCTTACGTTTGCAACCACCCTTCGCTGCATCGGTAATAGCATCCCTATTTGTTATTATTGTTCTTAAGCTGGATGAAGGGATTCCCACAGATTCAGAAAAATCCTTTTGATTCAGCGTACAATTTTCATCGTACTTACGGAGGATTTGTAATTTTTCACTTATAGAAAGAGATTTCCGCTTGGACGTTTTTGCACTAATCACAACTGCACTGCCAAGAATTCAAAGAACAACTAATAAGAAAGGACAGAAATGTACTATATTGTCAGGGAGACTTTTGAGTGTTAAATTCCTTTCATGCAAAGGAGTACCATTAGGTACAATTCCCGACACTGCTGGCCGGAGGGTTTCTTCAGGTAGAGAGTGGACTTCCTTTCGTCTGCTCGGGGTGTAATGACCTTCAGTACAGTCAGAGCAACAATTTCTTCACCACGCTTTTAAAACATCTCAAATACAGTAGTTTCACAATTTATACGGAATTTTTCCTCATTTTCGACTGGGAAAAAAGTGCTATAAGCGGGACTTGGAAGCGGTATAAGAGGTTAAAATTTAAGGAGTATGTATATGAAATGTCGAGGGACCATATAAAAAGAGCGTAATGGACGGGATAGTGTTATAAGCGGGAGCGTAAACACGAGGTTTTACTGTACTTCATTTTGATAAATAAAGTATCCTGATAAGATCTTAATAATCCACTGTAGAAATGTAGATGAAATATCTATAAATGAACAGGCTAGTTGAACGGGTGGGGGTAATTTTCTATAAATGAAAATTATAGTTGAAGGGGGAGGGGATAATTTTTTTATATATGTACTATTTTATCGGCAACAAAGTAGTAGTTTGTTGTTAAAATTCCTTCCCGGGCTGTTTGGCCGTAGTCCAATGTTTTCTGCAAAACCAGACGTTACGGCAGTCCCGTTGACTGCCATAGTAAGTGAAAATCGAGTGCGATAACGTGTGGTGGTATACGTTAGTGACCACAGCACTGTGGTTAAGGCTGAAGCAATAAGTGGAACGAAGTAGTTTCTATAGTAACATTTCATTTCATAAATGATTTTAAATATAAATCTTAGAACATGGAAGTCATGTATGGTTCTCCATACCGATATTTGTTTCACCATGGGTAGAAGTTTTCCCACTGTCGGCACTTTTTCTGCACTGTGTAAAAATCATTAATAATTCTTCTGATTACACATCTGTCAAACTCGTCCTCGCTTACCACAGTGTGATTTGGCCTGTGTTAATAAATAATTATTTTATTATACTTGAGTGTGTCGCCATCTATGTTTGTCGCATTGAGTAACGTATCCTAGATACCTACATTGTTATTTACGATATATGTGCGGTTGTCATGAGTGAATTAATGTATTGTTTAATGTACTAATAAATGTCAATTCATTTAATTAGATCATTGTGTTTTATCAGTAATTGCTTCCTGGTAAATATAACAACAGGTTATGGGCCCAGGTAAGTAATAAAACACATTGTTGAATCGAATTGTGGACAGTAAAAATACGCAAGAACCCTTTTTTTTGTTGCACGTGTCAGTAAGAATTGAGTGCACAAAGTCAGTTGTAGAAAAGAAACTACATTAAACAATAGAAATGGATTTAGTCAGATCACATTTAGAAATGTTGAAAGATGATTTGCAAGGAGGTTCCAACTATGATTCATGGATATTCAAACTTAACCTAACCTTAAAATCAAAACGTATTTATCAAATCGCAACGGCAGTTAAAATTAAGCCTGAAGGAGATGAATCAAGCGCAGCTGTAAAAGAATGGATTGAAAAGGATTTATAAGCACAAGTATTAATTGTTAATGGAATAAATCTGCTTATAGTCCAAGCCACGTATTTTATAATCAACTAAACGCTATAACTCACCATCTGTGGCTTAAGTAAATGTCTTTTATTCAATTGACATGTTTCGGGACACTTGTCCCATCATCAGAATATTTAAAAAGGTCTCTTTATACCATCTTATGATGGCACAGTCGTCAATATATTAAAAAATATTAAAACCACATAACACAAAACACAAATACATTACACAAAGTACGCACACGACAATTTTCGGTGTACACCACACGGTAACCGATAGCGCACACTTTTAAATTTTATACGAGCGTAATTAGGTGTAATATTATTCTTCAGACAAGTTTTATTAAATCTGATATGTAAAATGGTCTTATGAAGCTGGATCTTAATATTCTGAAAATTACGTACTATATTTGCTCGACTTGCAATATTCATATTGTTAATGGAATAAATCCGCTTATAGTCCAAGCCACGTATTTTATAATCAACTAAACGCTATAACTCACCGTCTGTGGCTTTAAGTAAATGTCTTTTATTCAATTGACATGTTTCGGGACACTTGTCCCATCATCAGAATATTTAAAAAGGTCTCTTTATACCATCTTACGATGGCACAGTCGTCAATATATTAAAAAATATTAAAACCACATAACACAAAACACAAATACATTACACAAAGTACGCACACGACAATTTTCAGTGTACACCACACGGTAACCGATAGCGCACTCAATTTTAAATATTCTGATGATGGGACAAGTGTCCCGAAACATGTCAATTGAATAAAAGACATTTACTTAAGCCACAGACGGTGAGTTATAGCGTTTAGTTGATTAGTATTAATTGGATTGAATGTTGACAGTAATATAGCCAAGAAAATTGCAAGGTGCCAGTCCGCAAATGCTATGTTAGAAAAGTTGGAAACCTTATATGGAAAAAAATCAAACGTTTCAGTTGAAGGCCTGCAAAGATTATTTTTTAATTATAAGTATGATGAGCACAAATCAGTAATAGAAAATTGCATGACAATTCAACAATATGCTGATGAATTGTCTGCACTAGGTGAAAGCGTTAAAGAAAACTGGATTATGCAAAGGATATTAGGTATACTTCCAACAAGACTACATCATTTTAGAACGTCTTGGGATAATGTTATTTCCACAGACAAAACGCTGAACAACATGTTTGAGCGTTTGAAACTTGAAGAAGACAGGCAAAAAGAAAGTGAACAGGCCAATAATGAGTGTCAGAATGCTTTCATATCAAAGGGACAGAACAATAATAAAACAAAACAAGTGAACATAAAGGAATGCTTTAAATGTGGACAAAAAGGGCACATAAAGAAGTACTGCAAGAATAAACCTAGTAAAAGTTACATTGAATATTGTAAGAAAAATTATCCGTGTAATAAGTGTAACGAAAAAGGTCACTTTGCCAAAAATTGTACCCAAAATGTAGATAGTGAGTCAGAAAAATCAGACAAATCTACATCAAAAAGTAAATTGATGATTAATGTTGGATTGTCTGTTACTAATATAGAATATATATCAATGAAGAATGACTGTCAAGATCTATGGTACCAAGATTGTGGTGCCACTCAGCACATGACTTTAAGGAATGACTGGTTGAAAAATTATACTGTTTTACAAGAACCAGGAAAGGATTGGAGATTCAACACTTATAGAAGGTGTTGGTGTCGGAGACATAGATTTGTTAGCTTATAATGGTCAAGATTGGTGTAACATAACACTGAAAAATGTTTTGTATACACCAAAGATACCCTTTAACTTATTTTCCGTCACTAGTGCCTTGGACAAGGGTTATCATCAGGAAGCAGACACAAATTGCTCGTATTTTTTTGATTCAGACACTGGTGAATTAACAGCCATGGCAAACAGAGATGGAAGATTGTTTAGAATGATGTTTCGCTATGAAAACTTAGAAAAGTGTATTGTTGCTATGTCAATAGCACATCAGAATATTAGTTATGTAAGATATTTTGAAGAAAAATAATATAAAGTATGTAGACGATTGGGATGACTATGTGTGTGAAGGATGCGTTTATGGCAAACACCATCGTCTCCCACATCCAAGAAATTTTGAAGTGGCAAAAGAGGTACTTGATGTAATTCATGTAGACTTGTGCGAAATGAATATAAATTCTTTTGGAGGAGCAAAATATTTTTTTATGCTCAAAGATGATTTCTCTCAATTTCGCACTGTCTATTTTTTAAAAACTAAAAATGAAACTTTTGAGAAATTGAAAATCTTCATGACTTTAGTTGAGAATCAGTTTAGAAAGAAAATAAAAGTTTTAAAGTCTGATAATGGGAAAGAAATTAAAAATGGAGATACTAAGAAGTTTTGTGAAGAACTTGGAGTTTTCCACATTAAGTCGAACCCATACACTGCACCACAAAATGGTCGAATTGAGAGAGAGATGAGAACCATTGTAGAATCTGCTAGATCAGCTATACATGCAAGAAATCTAAATGAAAACTTATGGGCAGAAGCAATTAGTTATGCTACATTTACACTAAATCAGACTAGAACAAGTTCTGTGAAAGGTAAAAGTCCTGTGGATTTATGGTTTGGACACAGAATTGATGTAAATAAGCTTAGAATCTTTGGATGTGATTGTTATGTTTTCATTCAGGATTTTAAGAGAGCCAAAACACAGAAGAAATCAGAAAAAGGAATTTTCTTAGGATACAGTTTAGATTCAAGTAGTTACCGAGTTTACTTAAGAGACAAAAATGAAGTTGTAACATCAGGAGATGTGATATTTGATGAAAAAGTAAACAGTAAGTCTAGTTGTACAGAAATTGAAGCTACCTTGTCAAATGAAGAAAATGAATTCATAGTGTTAAGTGAAGAAGAAAAATCTGATAGTGAAAGTGTTTATGAAAGCTCTGTGTCTGACAATAATATGCAAAATGAATGTCAAGAAAATCATTGTGTAAAGTGTTTGGAACGAGATCAAACTGTTTGTATTCAACCAGAGAAAAGAAGTCTTTGAAACAGGGCTACTTTAAGGATGCCAGCAAGGATGGTAGATTATGTAGTTGAAGACAACAGAAACCAAAATGTAAATACGGCCATGATAGGTGAGGTAGAAGATATTTCCATTTTACAAGCACTACAGGATGAAAACTGGAAGAAAGCAATGTTAGAAGAGTATGAATCTTTGATGAAGATGAGAACTTGGAAACTAGTAAGCCAAAAGAAGAAAAAGCCTTGACTTGTCGGTGGGTTTTATGCCAAAAACAAGATGGGCGATACAAAGCCAGGCTAGTTGCAAGAGGGTTTGAGCAAGAACAAGGAATCCATTATACAGAGACCTTCAGTCCTGTTGCCAAACATGCATCCTTTCGGCTGATAGTCAGCATTTTAGCCTCCGATGGAATGCATATGATGACTTTTGATGTGAAGACAGCGTTTTTACATGGATCTTTGGATGAGAAGATTTACATGTATCAACCGGTAGGCTTTGATGATGGCTCAGGTAGAGTTTGTGAGTTGCTCAAGAGTATATATGGACTTAAACAGTCATCAAAAAATTGGAATGTGAAGTTCACAAACTACCTAAGGAAATTAAATTTTGTTTGTTGTGACGATGATCCTTGTATTTATTATAATGGTGACAGAAGCATTATAATTGCACTTTTTGTAGATGATGGTGCTATTATAGGAAAAGAAAAACATAAAATGATAGATATACTAGATAAACTTAACAAAGAATTTGAAATTACATATAATTCTGGGTCAGACAACAAATTAACTTACTTAGGACTTAAATTAACTCAGGTTGTTTAAGACCTGATGATGTCAGTGATGACGAAAAGCTTTGTCGAACAATAAAAATTGTAGCAGTTAGCAAATTCATAAAAGAAATAGTAAAAAAAAAAAAAAAATTTTCATAATGATCAGCCACTCGATAAATCTGTCCCATATCGTGAGGCAATAGGCAGTTTACTTTACTTAGCTACAGTATCTAGGCGGCCAGATATCAGCTTTGCAGTAAACTACCTAAGTAGATATTCAAACAATCCCATGGTACGGCACTGGAATATGGTAAAACATGTATTTCGATACTTGAAAGGCACTGTAAACTTTGGAATAAGTTTCAATGGAGATTCTGAACTCATTGCTTATTCAGATTCAGATTTTGGAGGAGGCATTGTCTCAAGACAGTCAACTACTGGAGTAATTATTATGAGAGGCGGTCCTATTGTATGGTTCACCCAAAAGCAGGGACTTGTTGCTACATCAACTGCAGAGGCAGAATTTTCAGCTGCTGTTTCATCGCTTGATGAAATTTGCTGGATAAAGAGACTTGGTATCGAACTTAGATATTTCAAGGATATTCCTACAAGGCTCTGTTTAGATAATCAATCTGCAATTTTAATGTTACAAAATACTACAGAAGGCAAAATAACAAAAGGGAAGAAGCACATTGACATTCCTAGAAAATTTATACAGCAACACATTGGAAACACTGTTTTTTGGACAAAGTAAGCAGCGTTGACCAGTTGGCAGATATCTCTACAAAACCATTGTCGAAGAAAGTATTTGAACGACTCAGAAATAAAATTATTATGGAGGAGTGTTAATAAATAATTATTTTATTATACTTGAGTGTGTCGCCATGTATGTTTGTCGCATTGAGTTACGTATCCTAGATACCTACATTGTTATTTACGATATATGTGCAGTTGTCACGAGTGATTTAATGTATTGTTTACTGTACTAATAAATGTCAATTCATTTAATTAGATCATTGTGTTTTATCAGTAATTGCTTCCTGGTAAATATAACTACAGTCTGGTTTTTCTCCGTTTCCCTGTGGTACTTAAATGCTGATCCAGGCAACTTTCTAGACGTGTATTATGTTCTTTCAGGATTTTTTTAAATTGTAAATTCTGAAATGCCAGTGTAATATGCAGCTCTTGGTGTAGCGTTTTTAACCGTGAAGGAATATACCCCTTCATCACACTTTTCAATAACAGACGATATAATTTCACGTCCTTGAATTGTTTTGTTACTTTTTTGCAAAGTCATTTTAATATTATTTTTTAATGAAACTACTCATAAAATATAATTATTAATGTCAAAGTCACTGCTTAGTAATCGACAACGAATGATAAAATAATTAAACGATAGGCTAATAGTAAATTTGTATCGAATAAGAAAACACAAACAAAATATTCAATAAATTACACTGGCATATAATGTACGAACGCTCAATCTAATACGTGCACAAAATCTCAACTAAATACGTCTTCTGAACAACTGCATACAGAACAAATATTTACTGAATAATGTTTACAGAACCAGTAATACCTCACCAACACAAGCACGCGTTATCATTCAGTAGACCCCCCCCCCGCTCTTCAGGCATCTCGGTAGCACAGCTGGTCCGCATAGTACATTGATTATAATATAAATATAAAATAATTATCACATTCTACGTAACAACTAAATATTGTGTAACTCATATGCTACATTGGAAATTATTGCTACAAAATTATTTGTAACATATTGTTTGTACATGTATGAATACTGAAAATAAAACGTGTGATATGATTCTATTTATGTTCATTGTAAATATAGATTCCTTATAATAAAATACCATACATATAAACACTACTATGTCCTCCTCTCATTTAATTATCCATTCACTCTTCTTTGAATCTTAATTCTTTATAGCAAAATCTCTCTTACTTCAAACACATACAAACAACCTTTTACACATTCAATCAGTTCACTCACCACTCGGCACTGAAGTTCTCACTTCTGACTTGTGTCCGATGACACACACAATTTTTACCCTACATCTATTTAAAACTTATTTAAGATCTATAATGACTGAAGACTGATTAAACAGACTCGCAATTCTTCATGGCCATGAGGATAATAGCACTTCTATGTCAGCTAAAGAAATAATAGAAATCTCTGTGAGGAGACACAAATGAAAACTTTCTTTACACTTATTGAAAATCCATTATTAAGACAATTGATGGCCGGTTTAATCAGTACTTTGAAAATAAATTAAAAATGTTTAAATACATGTGTATATGTTGTACTTTTTTGTGTATTTATGGTCAGTCGTTTTACACAGTATAAACTAACTTACCACTGCATTAAAGATCTGAGGATATCCCCAGGCTTTTAGCATGATGGCTACGTCTAATGCAAAATATTCCGGAGTTTCAATTCCCCCATTCGGTTCTCCGGGGGGGGGGGGGGGATAGAGTCAATTTTGAAGAAGTAAATCCTATTGTCTACAAACGAAAAAATTGATGCAAAATCGGCACTTGGAATGTTAGAAAAAGTTTGTTAAGGTATTTGTATGGAGTGTTTTAACTTACGGGTGTGAATCGTGGACCTTAGGGAAGGTGGAGAGTGACAGACTTCAGGCAATGGAGATGTGGATTTGGCGGAGAATGACAAAAACTAGTTGGACAGATAGGAAGACGAATGATCAGATCTTAGAGGAAATAAATGAGAATAGAACACTGCTTAGGAGTATAGAGGTGAGGAAGATTAAGTTGATAGGGCAGGTGATCAGACATAGTGCTTTTTTAACTAACATCTTTGAGGGCAAAGTAGTGGGGAAGAAGCCCAAAGGAAGACCAAGAACTGCATACTTTCGCAGCACAATGAGTGTCGTGAATAGTAGGTCCTATGGAGAAATGAAGAATATCGCAAGGGATAGAGTGACGTGGCTACAGCGACAAGGCATTGCCTTTAGGAGTTAAAAAAAAAAAAACTAACTTACCCATGTAACGTTAGTGACATAAGTTTTCAACCAATATCAGTGACCAATTTTCAACCAATATAAGTTTTAAAACAGTGAACTGTTTCAGCCAAGAAAGTTCAATTATAGTTACCAACATCGTACATGCATTATGTAAATCAATAACCATCAGTTAACACTTTACGCTGGGGTCTTAAAATGGCTGGCCTTCACACATGATGGGCCTTTTTGCATTCATTTAAAAGGTTGTACTTTCTGCACCATCCAATCCGTGTTACCTATATTGTTATAAATATCTAAATGCCCTGTTTACAAATTTGTGTGTGCTGTACATGATTTAAGCAGCTATGTTACCTGAAATTACTTTTCAAAAAATCTAGGTTTGGGAAAAATAAAAAATTGGCCAAGAAACACATAGTTACTAAAAACTCAGATGTTATTATTTGTTAAAAACATATTAAACATACTGGTACTAATGTTCCTACTGTTCTCAGATATACCAATTTCCATTTTTGTTATTTCTTTTAGTGAAATAATTTAAAACATTCTCTTTGCACAATGGATTTTACACATAATGCAGCCTGAGTTTTCGATACGCGTTGTTATGAAAGTGAATACCAATTGAACCTAGCAGATGATTTAAAAACTATAACAGCACATTTTGTTTCACAACAGCTGCAAAAATAGTTCATACACACAGCGTCATATAGAAACTGAAGGATGTCAATTGGACATCTGCCTGTATTCTTGAAAGTTTTCAAAGACATCAGGCAGAATACAGAAATGTGTGACGGTTCTTATTTCATTACAATAAAAAATGAATACTATTTACTTTAAATATACAACTAAAACTTCTCTTAGGGTATGTTGTTCAAACTACAAAGATGTTCAAGATATCAGACCTACAAAAATCCAAGACAATACCTGGATCCACCCCTATGTAGGTGTGTGCTACATAATAGGGGATCATGAAGAAACATTAACAATAGAAATATGCTATAGTCACTGGTACATTTAGTAAAACAGAAACCCTTTGTAAAGACAGTAAATATTATTATGACAGTCTACTGTTCGTCGTATGGTACAATGGAAAACAAAATACAAGACACCAATTAAGTCACTAATAACCAGCTTTAATTATCACAATTAAACAGTTTGTAATCAACAAGATCATCTCTTACAACAAATCAAATAAAAATTGTTCACACGCAATAAAAATGACAACTAATATAAAACACAATTGTATTACAATTGTCCTGCACAATTATAAAACACATAACACTTCGCCACAATACTTACAACCGCACTGTGCACATCGCCCGACAATAACTGAACTAAGCGCCGCTAACTGCCTATATTTATACCCCACTGAAATACCAGAATATTCCATACTATGCATCAAGAACGCTACTAGAAAACATCAGAATGTAATTGATTGTGGCCTTGTAAAACAGTGTGTGCAGACTGGTGAAATCTGGATGTCTCGGATGCGTGACAAGTGTCACGTAATTGTCCTTCATCTCAGTAGCAGCAATACGTGCGCACACACACATTACAGCTGGAATAGCCGAGGAACATGTAGAATGTTCTGTAATGGTGCAACATTTTTCCACATTATGTAACAATATATTGTTTAAAGTTATAAAAGCATGACAAACTTACAAGAAAACACTTGTAAACAGAAGATCCGGAGATGCATGTACGAACTATCTGTTAAGAGCTTACCAAAACATCACAAAACAATTTTGACATGTTTTCATGACAACATACGAAGAACAACAGCAATCAATGGTACAATAAATTTTTATTTTACTACGAATTTAACTGCTTGAACAAGTCACATCCCTATTTGAAAGAGTCCAGTGAAAATGCAATAAGATGCAGTTGGTCTACCATTAAGATATCAATCATACAATATTTACAAGGTAATTGTAACAATTTTGAACAAATATTGTAACAACTTACAAATAAATGATGAGATGAATTTGTTAATTTATAAATGTTTGTTTAAAAAAAATTTTGTTTATTGTTTATATATATATTTTTTTTAATTTATTTTAATTAAATATTTAATTATGTTCTGTGGTGTTTAGCACTTTTTATTATTTGTTTTAAAAGAATTAAGTCCTTTTCGGTATTTTTAAAATTCCTTCACCAGTTAATAGAATTGTCTCCAAGAACAATCGATATGTGAACTTTTCATATTTGGAGGTTATCTTCCTTCTTGGTGGTGAAATTCTGGTAGTTAGCTCAATTAAAATTACGTATTATGCTAATTATCTTTTAGGAATAAATAATGTTCAATTTTGTAGTAAATAAGGAATTTTATTAACAAATATTTAATTTATCGACTCTCTATCGATTTATAAATCGATTCTCAGGGTATCAATAGTGTACAATTATTTACATTCGGGTTCTTTTAACAGTTATTTTAGGTATAGTCAGAGAGAAAGGGCAAAGTATTAAAAGTATAACATTACAAATATACATATCGACTTAAAAATTAAAATACATATATATTATTCAGTATATAATGTTAAGTAAGATGCTTTCAAACCGTTCTGTTGAATAGACTGTGTCGCGTTGGATTGTGGGAAATCAATGATGGCCGCTGCTAGTCCAGACGTAAGACGAAGTCGCTGTCTCTTCTACTAATAAAAATTGCTTTCCCTACGATTTCTCGTTCCTGCTGCTGCGATTCTTCCTTCTTGTGTTGGTGGAGTGTTCTTCCGTTGAGTGTTAGTGTTCCACTTGGATAAAATGTGTTGTAAATAGTTATGTTCCACTTTAGTGTATGGGTCGAGAATTTCACTTTCCGTTTCATGGTGTTTAATTATTGTTTTAATCGTTTAGTTGGTATATTCACTATGTTCTGTTCTTATCTGGTGTTGGTTTAATGTTTGTTAATGTTTGTTTCACTGTGTTTGCGTTTAAAATGTATTTTCACAAAACTCGCGTTTTTTCGAATCTAGGCTTATAAAACATGCGTCATTAATGTATCAGCAATTAGGTTAAACTTGGCTTAATAGCTCGTCAAGTGTACTTCAAGATATCTAATAATGAACTAATTTACTTCCTTCGTCTTCGACTAAAGTCTTAGCCAAATTAATATTATTCACTCCATTGTTTCTAAATTATTGGCATCCTGTGCATGTGAGAATTTTACATCATATAACTGATTATATTTTTGCTATTATTCGAATTTATTAACTACTAAATACATAATCTTCTTCTTCAGTTCATTCTGCTTAATTTGATACCAAATAATGTAGTTTTATTAAGTTTTTGATCTAAAATGGTATTTTTACTTCATTTTGAAAATTATAAGTTTTAAAAATCACTTCTTGTCCTTTTCCAAAAATGTTGCCATCTTACAAGTTATATTAATGATTGTATTAAATCTCAGATTGTAATAAAAGGTTTATCTTCCCTTAATTTCTTGTAATTAGATTAATTGGTTATGTTTTAAAATATTATACAGTAATATATGACTCCCCTATCTGAAGTTTGAGTTTGTACATTTGCATTTTTTAACAATAATTCTGGCTATCTTTTTACAAAATCTTTCTTAACTATATTTCCAATTACATGACTTTATGACTGATTTACCTTATATAAATTCCTTCAGTTTAATTGTTTTTCTGTACTTATTTCATCAATTTGAGGCTGTTTAGTTTTTAACAGTTGGCCTAGATTTCTAACAGTTTTTACATACAAAGTTTTTTAAATAATATATGTTGGTTTATACACTCTCTGACTTTCTTTGCTATTATGCCATTAATTAACATTTTCTTATTGTAACAAAAGAACAATAAGCATATAATTTATACTCATATAATTTATACTCTAAATATATAACACATAATTCAAATTAACATTGGTCTTTCAAACTCAGACATTTTATACTTAACTATTTTTGTAATACACAATAAATATATTATAAATAAAGAATGTTAGTTGATTCTGACATTTTAAAACTGGATTATCTCTAATAACTTATTCTACATAAACAAAACATAATTATCATAATCTTATACTCTATTTCTTACACTAGGTTCTATTATCAGTTTTTATCTGTTTTTTGTTGGATTTTGGGGTAATGATACCTTGTCACTTCACTTTTTATATATGCCTGCTCTTGTTTTATTTTGGTCATTCCACTGAATGTTGTATAATTAAGAGTGGCAGTTATTTAAAAAACACATGTATTACCTGTCATGATAATACTTTATTTTACATTATTCATACACACAATATAAGCACTTCAAAGTTGTAATATTTCACAATCTACTTAGTTTGTGAACTGCAATATTAACACATAAGGTTTATTTATTATAACACCAAAACTTGCACTTTCCCCTTTTCATTCTTGGATTTTATTTCTAAATAGTTTTATAGTTTCATTAAAATCAAGAAATCTATTTATAGAAGATAATGAAGGTTTGTCTTTTGGCATTATATAATTATTTCACATTGGTTCACTTTCAATTCTACTTTATACACTTTTTGGCTTACATTTATTTTACATGTGGTTTCTACATTTGATAGTTTGTTATACTTTCATTTATTATTATGTTTATTAGTTTCTTTTGGGGTTTGGGTTTTTTTATAAGAGCACTCCTTCTTGTGGTGGATCTTGTCTTGTTCTAGGTCTCTTCCTTATCTACTCCTATTCTACCTGGGTATTACTTTTTTCATATTTAGTTTTTAAATTTATTTTGATGATTCATCACTCATTGTAACATTGGTTTTAAATGAACTTTTGCTTTAATCTATGATTGTACTTCATGGTGGTTCTTAATTAATTCTTTATTTTGCTTTCTCGGATTTAAAAATGTTTTTATTTTATTTTTATGATCATTTTACCATTCAGAATTAATGGCATTATCTGTCATGCTACAGATTGCTCTCCTCCAGAAGTGATTATTTCAGACTTGATTATGGATGAAATGATTGCTTATGATAACTTTATTATTTTTTATTCTTCATTTTCCTCTCCATTTCTATATAGACTTTTTCATACTTGAGCTTAATAAATTTTATAGTCACTTATCTGACTTTGATTCTTCTTGGATTGTTAGTGTTTTCTGAGATATATTATTATTTTTATTATTATATACTTTCTTCTTTTCTAAACTTCGTGTTTTATCCCTGGGATATTAATTCCCTAACGTTCCCCAACATGTGAGCTGGGGCAGTCCAGAGAGGCACTTGTGGCTACGTATACTCTGCTGGACATACATCACTTCAAATTGAGTCCAGAGGCAATTCATCTCTGCTCAAAAACATAATGCTGCTGGAATTATCTACAGACAGTCATCGAATAAAAATTACACATAGAATAGTCTCATTGTCGACTAATAAATATATCTTTGGATACTTCACTTCGTTGTTTCTCAGAATATCTCACATTTTCTATCTTAGTTATTCTTCTTAATATTTATTATTCTCATTATATATAATCTTCTAACTTTTTAGCTTGTCTGATATATTCATTTTTATTGTGGTTGGAAACTTTTGTTAATATTATTTTGCCAAACATTGGTGTTAATATTATTTTACTGACTATGGTGGTATGTATATAATAATATTTTGTTAATATGTTTGTTACTAGTTATGGTGTAACTTTTTCCTTCTTCATCTGAATTCTTATTATATCTTCTTCTGGTTATTTACATTGATAGCATACTTTTTTATATATATTATTTTCTCTTTAGTTCTTATTAATTATTTGAATGGTATTATTTTATATTAGTTTGTTTTTTCAATTGGTTTCTTTGTAATTGATTTTCAAGTTGTTATTGTGATCATATTATTTAAACATATTTTTCTTTCTTTTCTCTCAGAAAGTTATTAATCCGCTTTTGCATTCATTAAAATTAATTTATTAATATTATATTTCATGTGGTACTTGTTTCTCTTTGCGTTTCATTAATGTTTTATTATTTTCTTGTCAAAATCATTTTCTTCATATGATTGGCATGAGTTGCTTCTTTGTTTTTTCAGAACTGAGTAATATTATAATCATCTTTCTTGATTATCTGCTTCCATAATAGTTTCATAAATAGTTAGTCATAGGTCGTTCTTATTATATTATTGTTTTTTCTTTTTTAGTATTTTATTATAATAATGAATTCTTCTCTTCATTTCCAAATTATTGCCTTCTCTTGTATATCACACTCTTTTTTGTTTTTCTTCTCTACTCCTTCAAATGTTTGATATTCACATTTATTCTGGATTATTTTTAAATCTTTCTCTTAATTAATCACCTTATTTTCTTCTAAATTTATTTATAAGTGGATCTTATTTATCTTTAGAATTTTGTTAGTTTTATACAAAATTCATATTTTTCTTTTTATCTTATTCAAAATTCTCTTCTTTATATTTAGTCTCAATATTTTTTTTTTTAATCATTTGCATAAGTTGTTCTTACTTATATCTTTTAGAATTTTGATATTTTATATTCAAAATTCAAAATCTTCTTTTTAATTATTCCAAATGTTTTCTTTCGAATTATTTGTGTAAGCTGGTTTTACTATTCTTTTTAAATTTTGATAATTATATTATACAAAATTCATTCTTCCTTCTTAATTATTTCCAAATGTTTTCTTTCAAAATTGTTTGTGTAAGCTGATCTTACTTATATTTTTAAATTTTGTGGTTTTTTCAAAATTCATTCTTCGTAATACTTTTTTATGGAGGCTTGGTTGTACACTCCTTTGACTTTTCCGGAAACTATTTCTTTCAGTTCGTACGTATTGTTATTATTATTTTTGGCAACAACATATGGTCCAGTATATAGTAACAATAGTTTTTTTGTTATCCCTTCTAGGGTGCTGGATAGTTCTCGGTTTTTTAACAGAACTTTTTCTCCCTCTTTATAAGTTATTACTCGTCCGATTGCCTTTTGATATTTGGCTTGCCGTTTCTCTTGGTCTTCGGCCACCTTGTTATAGAACTTCACCTGTCAAACTTACGACCATCGTTCGTTGGGAACTCTATTATTTCTTCAATCTCTCGGGGGTTTGGTTTCTCGTACATGGCGGAGTAAGGGGTAATTCCTATAGCTGGATGGTGAGAAAAATTTAGGAACTTCTCTGTGGCTGATAAGTACTCTTGCCACTTTTTCTGTTGGTTGTGACAGTACGTTCGCAAGATTCTCCCCAATTCTCTCAGTACCCTCTCTGCCGGATTACTACTTGGGTGGTAGACTGACGTCTTATATGTTTTAATCCCAAGTGATAATAATGTGTCCCGCCATCTTCTCCCTTTAAACTGTGTACCATCGTCAGTAATGATTGAAGATGGTTTACCTATTTTTGGCACATATAACTCCGTTATGACTCCAAGAACTTTTATGGTTGTTGCCCGATTAACCGGATATAGCTTTACGTACTTTGTAAAATGGTCCATTATTATGATTAAGTATTTGTACCTGTGTCGACCGCCACTATGGGGAAATGGTCCGCAGATGTCTAAAAACACTTTTTCCAGTTTTGCTTTAGATGTTATCGGTATCATTATACCTTCCTTCTTTTCTTTTCATTATTAACTTTAACGCACTGCCAAATATTACATGATTTCAGGTAATTTCTTACCTTTCGGTTAATGTTTTTTATTTTACAATTCTCATCTAAAGCCTGTATCACTTTCAGCGCTCCCATATGGCCATACCTTATATGGTAATCGATTATAATTTCTTTCTCGATGTGGTTCGGAATAATCACCTTCCATGTTTCTTTATTCAAGGCTGTTTTAACGAATAGTATACCTTTGTTAATTGGTAATATTTAGAAACTGTGTCATCGTCTGCTTCCAATCGATTAATAATGTTTTTTAGTTGGTCAGACTGTTGGTGGATGCGGATGTTTATCAATAAAGCTTCTAAATCGGATCTTGTTTTAATCAGGTTGTAGATTTTGACTAAGCTCTCCTTCTCTCCCTCGAAGGTCTGGTCTTCCAAATTAATGCGTGACAACACATCGGCGACAACATTCTTTTTCCCCGGAATATACTCCCATTGTAGGTTGTATTCTTGTATGGCGAGTACCCATCTAGCCAATCGGCCGTGACTCAACTTGCACCTACGTAGAAATGAGATGGATTTATGATTAGTTCGGACGGTAACTGGATACCCGAGAATATATGTCCGGAATTTGCTACATGCGAATACTACGCTAAGCAATTCTTTCTCGGTCACATTGTAGTTCTTCTCGCATTGATTCAGGGTACGACTAGCAAAGCTTATCACCAGATGGTGACCCTCCTCATTTTCCTGATATAAAGTTGTTCCTAAGCTGATGTTGCTAGCATCACAATTCAAAAAGAAAGGTCTCTTAAAATCCGGGTGACGAAGTATAACACTCTCTAAAAACTTTTCTTTGATTCGTTGGAAAGTAATATCCTGTTCTTCACCCCAGGTCCATTTGTTCTTTGCAGACAATTGCGGTTGAAACTTGGCTGTCAGCTCGGAATATTGGTGCTGAAACTTTCTGTAATAGTTACAGAGTCCGAGGAAAGATTGTAACTGTTTCCTGTTCTTCGGTTTAGGGAACTTCTGAATCGCCTCCACTTTTTCTGATGATGAGTTATACCTTGATCATCTAGGTTAAAACCTAAGAACTGTACTTCTCGAGTAATGAATTTGGATTTCTCCAATTTGAGTTATATTATTCTTGGCTAACTTCTCGAGTACATATTCTACTCGGTAACAGTGTTCCTCCCAGGTTTCCGAAGTAATCAGCAGATCATCTATATAGACTGTGGTAAATTGGAGTGCTTCCTGTCTAAGTATTTGGTCCATACAGGCCACAAAGATGGCTACTGAATTTACAAGTCCGAAGGGCAATCTCTTGAACTGGTAATTGCGCCCTTTGAAAATGAACACCACATACTGACGACTTTGTGGATGCAACTCCACTTGCCAGTAACCACACACAGTGTCCCATGTACTGATAAACTTGGTGCCGTGAAATCATTTCAATATCTGCTCTATCTCACCGGGTGATGTTCGGTCATTAACGATAGTTTTATTTAGCTCGCGCGCATCCAAACAAAGCCGGACTTGTCCGTTTTTCTTGGGAACAGCAATGATTGGACTAGTGTATGGAGATTGACTAATCTCAATTATGTCACTGCTGATCATCTTATTAATTTCCGTTCTTACGGCCTCCTTCAGTGAATGCGCGATTGGGTATGACCTCCGGTTAAATTCCACGTTTTCCTTAAACTCAAGTTTACACTGGTAGTTCTTGACTTTACCCAGTTCATCTGAAAATACTGATTTGTATTTTTCGTACACTCTTATTAAACGATTTGCTTATGTATGGGTATTTTCTCGTTGGTGGTTCCGCACTGGAAGTCCCGTATTTCTTGTATCTTCACTGACCATAAATCCTCTTCTCCGTTATTATATATTATCGGTTTATTCAGGTAGCTGTTCTCTACAAAATTTATCTTACGAAGTTGTTGGTGTATATTGCTGGGATGTATATTCTCGCCTCCTACTAAATCTGCTGTCCACGTTATTCCGTCTGAAAACAGTGATACTTTTTCTTGGTTAAGTTCGATAATGGCGGAGTTCCTTCTCAGAACATCGCAACCTACCAATATATTAAATGGCAGTCCGGTGGCGATCAAAAATTCCATATCCAAAGGTATACCACGGCTAATGACATTTACGGAAACTTGTTTTCTAATAGTTTTGTTCTGGCGGCCAGTTGCACCTATTAAGACAATATTATTTACTGGTAACATAGGCAAAGTTTTACCACATTCTTTCTGGATTCTTTCCAGTTCAATTACATTTATTATGGAGATATTAGCACCGGTATCAATCATGATTTTTGCGGGGATTCCTTCTACTTCCGCTTTTATATACAATATTTCATTGTTCTGACTATCGAGGCTCGTTTCGTTTTCCTCCAATAGTTCAGTTCTTATGTCCTTCAAATAGTTGTCGCTAATGATGGTGATGTTTTTTGATTCGGTTGCCTCTTGCAACTCGTTTTTATACCCACGAGATAGGAGCAGTAATGGGTTGTGATAGTTTATCACTGCCTCCCCCCATTTAAATTATTGTTTTCATCGTTGGTACTCGGATTGACCGAGGCGTCGTTTTGGAAACCTTGCGTCGGTTCCTGCCGCTCTGTATTCTGTTCAAATGTTTGTTCTCTGTTTTGTTGTCGGCCAGGATCATCTAGACTGGTACTCCTTCGATGTTGTTCATACTCGGACCATCACGTTCTTCGCTTCTTCGCCGGCGATCTCCATCGTGGAAACTATTCCTTCGTTGACGGTTGTATCTTCTTGGCCCTCGATCTTCGGCTCTTATAAAATTAACTCATGGACGGGAAACTCTGTTATTATTGTTATAGTTATTATTGTAATTCCTATTGTTTTGGTAATACCGTTCAGTATTACCCGGGTAGGGGTTTCTCTCATTATAGGAATTGTTAGGGGGTTGATAATAATTATTACGGTTATTTGGGTATTGGTTGTTGTTCCTATTACCATTTTGATTGCTATTAAAGTTGTTATTATTGTTCGGCGGGTTATTATTGCCGTTGTAACCATTTTGCTGGTTGCGGTTTCCTTGATAGTTATTACCGTTACTGGGATACTGGTTACTTCTCACCTCTGGTCTATCGTTCCTCCTTCTACTCTGACGGCAGTATTCTTCGTTTTCGTAGCTTTCCAGTAACTTGGTAATGGCCTGCACTGTTTTAATCTGGCTACCTCTCCTTGCTCTGATAATATCTTCGTCATTGTGATAGGATAATTTGTTCACTAGGCATTCTTCAGGAATTTGCCGGTTCTAGATGTTTTGCCAGACACACCTTCCCTAAGAAATAGGCTGTCATGATGTTTCCTAGTTGGGCCCTGTATCGTCCATGGCAAATATTATCTCGTATCAGGTTCTGAGTTGTTTCTGACCAGTGTTTAGCTTTAAACAGGTTCCTGAACTGTTGGTAGTCCGCAATCTCGCTTCGGTTCGCCATCCACCAGTTATCTGTCATCTCCCTGAATGACTCATGCAATATCTCCCGGTTATTATTCCATCTGCTCCCTCTATGTATGGCGAAGTATTCTTCTATCCGGGCCAGGAACTCCATTGGTTTTCTCTTGTACTGCCGGAAATTCAGCCATTCCTGGTTTTCATTGATGGGTATCCCGGTAAAATTCGTGGGTCGATTTCTCAAGACTTCCATTTCTTCTTGGCTCTGCCGTACCTGACCTGTGATATTTGTCATAGCCTCTTCCATTCCGTCACACCTTTCCGCGACTTGGCTCCGTACTCTCCCGAATTCTTCCTGAGTTTCCTTCCGTTGTTCTTCCACTTTCCTGCGACTATGCTCTTCAATATTAGTAAACTTGATGTTTACCACTTCCTTGAATTCCTGTACTTCCCTTTCGGTTTGGTTACATTTTCCGTCAATTTCCCTGATTTGTTGGTTCATTATTATGGTTTCTTCTTCCAATTTTGTATTTATGGATTTCTTATTATCATTGAGTTCCTTGCTCATTTCTTCTCTTAACAACTCCATCCTTTCGTCTAACTTGTCCAGGTTTTCTTGGTTAACCTCCCTTAATAGTTGGTTATCCTCTCTCAATTCTTCCAACTTCTCCCCCATCTTCTCTTCCATTTTCTTACTATTCTCCTCCATCTTCTTATTATTTTCTTCAATTCTTTTATTCGTATTTTCCATTTTGTTAATCAATTCTTCCTTCGTTGTTATGAATTCTTCCTTCAAAGACTGGTTGTCCTCCTTCAAATCTTCTAATTTCTTCCCATTCTCCTCCATCTTGGATTCTATATTTTTATTTATTCCTTCCATTTTTTTACTCGATTTTTCGTTTGTAGAATCCATTTTCTTGCTTAATTCTTCCTTTGTTGATTGGTTGTCCTTCCTCAATTCTTCTTTTGTGGCATCCATCTTCTTACTCATTTGTAGGAACATTTCCATCATTTTACCTAGAATTGGATTTTCTGTTGTCTTGGATTTCTCAGGTTGTTCCTCTTGGAGAGTGACATCCCCTCTTTGCGTTGGTATGTCAGGTTGTATCTCTGGTTGTGTAGGTTGTTTAGGTTCCATTGGGGGTAGTAACCTTTCTACGTCTTCTACTGGCGTCGCCTCTTTGTCCTCTATATTGATTTCAATTTCCTTTTCGGCCTCCACCGCCCGTTTCTTTGACATTGCTCGTCGTTGCATTTTCCCTTTTTTCTGACTTTATAGCTGCTGCCAAGCTCCAATTAGGGATTGGGCAAATTGTAGTGGTCTGTCAATCACTAATTAAAGCCCCTCAGTTGGTCGCCAATTTGTAACGACTTACAAATAAATGATGAGATGAATTTGTTAATTTATAAATGTATGTTTAAAAAAAATTTTGTTTATTGTTTATATATATATTTTTTTTTTATTTATTTTAATTAAATATTAAATATTTAATTATGTTCTGTAGTATTTAGCACTTTTTATTATTTGTTTTAAAAGAATTAAGTCCTTTTTGGTATTTTTAAAATTCCTTCACCAGTTAATAGAATTGTCTCCAAGAACAATCGATATGTGAACTTTTCTTATTTGGAGGTTATCTTCCTTCTTGGTGGTGAAATTCTGGTAGTTAGCTCAATTAAAATTACGTATTATGCTAATTATCTTTTAGGAATAAATAATGTTCAATTTTGTAGTAAATAAGGAATTTTATTAACAAATATTTAATTTATCGACTCTCTATCGATTTATAAATCGATTCTCAGGGTATCAATAGTGTACAATTATTTACATTCGGGTTCTTTTAACAGTTATTTTAGGTATAGTCAGAGAGAAAGGGCAAAGTATTAAAAGTATAACATTACAAAAATACATATCGACTTAAAAATTAAAATACATATATATTATTCAGTATATAATGTTAAGTAAGATGCTTTCAAACCGTTCTGTTGAATAGACTGTGTCGCGTTGGATTGTGGGAAATCAATGATGGCCGCTGCTAGTCCAGACGTAAGACGAAGTCGCCTCGCTGTCTACTAATAAAAATTGCTTTCCCTACGATTTCTCGTTCCTGCTGCTGCGATTCTTCCTTCTTGTGTTGGTGGAGTGTTCTTCGTTGAGTGTTAGTGTTCCACTTGGATAAAATGTGTTGTAAATAGTTATGTTCCACTTTAGTGTATGGGTCGAGAATTTCACTTTCCGTTTCATGGTGTTTAATTATTGTTTTAATCGTTTAGTTGGTATATTCACTATGTTCTGTTCTTATCTGGTGTTGGTTTAATGTTTGTTAATGTTTGTTTCACTGTGTTTGCGTTTAAAATGTATTTTCACAAAACTCGCGTTTTTTCGAATCTAGGCTTATAAAACATGCGCCATTAATGTATCAGCAATTAGGTTAAACTTGGCTTAATAGCTCATCAAGTGTGCTTCACGATATCTAATAATGAACTAATTTACTTCCTTCGTCTTCGACTAAAGTCTTAGCCAAATTAATATTATTCACTCCATTGTTTCTAAATTATTGGCATCCTGTGCATGTGAGAATTTTACATCATATAACTGATTATATTTTTGCTATTATTCGAATTTATTAACTACTAAATACATAATCTTCTTCTTCAGTTCATTCTGCTTAATTTGATACCAAATAATGTAGTTTTATTAAGTTTTTGATCTAAAATGGTATTTTTACTTCATTTTGAAAATTATAAGTTTTAAAAATCACTTCCTGTCCTTTTCCAAAAATGTTGCCATTTTACAAGTTATATTAATGATTGTATTAAATCTCAGATTGTAATAAAAGGTTTATCTTCCCTTCATTTCTTGTAATTAGATTAATTGGTTATGTTTTAAAATATTATACAGTAATATATGACTCCCCTATCTGAAGTTTGAGTTTGTACATTTGCATTTTTTAACAATAATTCTGGCTATCTTTTTACAAAATCTTTCTTAACTATATTTCCAATTACATGACTTTATGACTGATTTACCTTATATAAATTCCTTCAGTTTAATTGTTTTTCTGTACTTATTTCATCAATTTGAGGCTGTTTAGTTTTTAACATTTGGCCTAGATTTCTAACAGTTTTTACATACAAAGTTTTTTAAAGAATACATGTTGGTTTACACACTCTCTGACTTTCTTTGCTATTATGACATTAATTAACATTTTCTTATTGTAACAAAAGAACAATAAGCATATAATTTATACTCAAAATACATAACACATAATTCAAATTAACATTGGTCTTTCAAACTCAGACATTTTATACTTGACTATTTTTGTAATACACAATAAATATATTATAAATAAAGAATGTTAGTTGATTCTGACATTTTAAAACTGGATTATCTCTAATAACTTATTCTACATAAACAAAACATAATTATCATAATCTTATACTCCATTTCTTACACTAGGTTCTATTATCAGTTTTTATCTGTTTTTTGTTGGATTTTGGGGTAATGATACCTTGTCACTTCACTTTTTATATATGCCTGCTCTTGTTTTATTTTGGTCATTCCACTGAATGTTGTATAATTAAGAGTGGCAGTTATTTAAAAAACACATGTATTACCTGTCATGATAATACTTTATTTTACATTATTCATACACACAATATAAGCACTTCAAAGTTGTAATATTTCACAATCTACTTAGTTTGTGAACTGCAATATTAACACATAAGGTTTATTTATTATAACACCAAAACTTGCACTTTCCCCTTTTCATTCTTGGACTTTATTTCTAAATAGATTTATAGTTTCATTAAAATCAAGAAATCTATTTATAGAAGATAATGAAGGTTTGTCTTTTGGCATTATATAATTATTTCACATTGGTTCACTTTCAGTTCTACTTTATACACTTTTTGGCTTACATTTATTTTACATGTGGTTTCTACATTTGATAGTTTGTTATACTTTCATTTATTATTATGTTTACTAGTTTCTTTTGGGGTTTGGGTTTTTTTATAAGAGCACTCCTTCTTGTGGTGGATCTTGTCTTGTTCTGGGTCTCTTCCTTACCTACTCCTATTCTACCTGGGTATTACCTTTTTCATATTTAGTTTTTAAATTTATTTTGATGATTCATCACTCATTGTAACATTGGTTTTAAATGAACTTTTGCTTTAATCTATGATTGTACTTCACGGTGGTTCTTAATTAATTCTTTATTTTGCTTTCTCGGATTTAAAAATGTTTTTATTTTATTTTTATGATCATTTTACCATTCAGAATTATTGACATTATCTGTCATGCTACAATATTTATCTAATAAGATATATTGATAACTTAACTATTTGTCAGTAGTAACACAAACATATTTCTTTATTCAATACTGACAAAATATTTGTGAAATATATAATTATTATTGTTGTGATTTAGTTATAATTTCAAGAATAGAAATTTCTTGACTGGCGCCCAATAAAATACTGTTATAATTATTAAACCATGCCTTATAAGTAAATATATATGACATGGCTATTATATACACTTTGCAGACTTAACCATACAAGTATTTCCTCTAATATTTTCCAACTGGAGAAAACTTCTGAAAGACAGAAGATTAAAAAGACAGAAAACCAGCATATGACAATATAGTGAAAGGCCTTGATGTTGATGGAAGAGACTGAATCATTTTAATATTTCCACTACTTTGAAAATAATGATATAAGGTATATTTATGAGATTTAACATGTTTATGACTTCTAACTTTAAACAAGTTTACTATACTTCCTCATACCACAATCTAATTTGGATAAATCTCAAATGTGAATTTATTAAAATAAAATAAGCCAATAAAAACATTTATCTGTATGTATGTGAAGTGGGAAATTAAGTCTGTTAAACATACTGTAATAATTAAACAGGACTACCAAAATAGAGCATATAAAACGTCTACTTAAATACAGTATATCAATATTTAATTATAACACTAATGAACAAATTGATTCCCAAACCAGAAGTGTTATATTACATTATTATTATTACCATTTTTTTTAATTAATGCTATTATTAAAAACTTATGATTATCTCTAATAATTTTACACAATTTTGTCACATTTCTTCTGACCAAATTATAGAATAGGAAATAAGAAAAAAAAAGTTTTTCAACTTACATATATGATAATGCAATCTCAGAATTTAATATTGTTATGTACAGTGATTCACAATATGTGCATTTTAGAGAAAGCTGTTTATATTTTATTGGTACTGCACAAACAATAAATTATATAAGTAATTATACTAATATAGGTAATTATTGGTCTCTAAAATAATTATGATTCGCCATATCAGCCTCTACATATAAATTATCACATTATAGGTGGAAACAAAAAATAAAACATTTTCATGCAAAACAAGGTATATATTTATTTCTACTACACTGTTTATACAATTCTTGCTATAACTGTTATTACAAATTTATGAAACACAGCAACAATAACACACCCAAAATAGTAGTAAAATATTTGTTGTTAAAATAACTGATATTATACCCTTATCATATCCATCACGCACAGTTTCCTGTGTGTTTGTTTTGAACAAGTTTTGCCTATTTAAACTACAAAATTCTACACTTTCCCACATACTTGACAAAATTAAAACTACACAATGTACAGCTAAATGACATATTCCACTAACTTTGTACATATCTTCAGCATAAAATGAACTCTACAATGACTGGGGTAGTAATCAACAAAAACAGAAATAAATAACAATGAATGTATCACACAATCAGCCATCATATAATGGCAAAATGACTTGGACACAATGAAACTTTTCAGTTTTAACAAATAAACAATTACAATTATTTACTATAATACACAGAATATTAATTTCCATATAATGGTTCTTCCTACTTTATAGACTACTATTTACAAACGGTTTTAGGCAGTGATAAAGTTTTGTAAATAAATATGCATTAAAATGCATTATACGTTCATGTGAAGTACAACTTTTAAGTATCATATAAAAAATAATTATAAAAATTATAATTAAAAAATTACATCTTTAACACATCAAATTCTGATTATGTGTTCAACATAATTTCCTGTGACTGATATAAAATTTGGTTCAGAAAGAATAAGAAAGAAATTTAGAATTCCAGCTATAATTTGTCTCCAGCAAAATATCTGAATAGCTGATAATTTACTCGTTTGCCATCTTGAATAGTGTACAGATATATAAACTTATACACAAGTTAGCAAACCCCAGTCAAAGTTCCCCACACTGGAGGAGACAATCCAGTGAGTTTGTTACCTATTAAGCTCTTTATCAATTCAAGCACATTTTGTTTACTAAATCAAAGAACAAACAATATTAACAGATATATAAAATAATAAGCATGATGATATATACTTAACAAATCTAAAATAATAATGGCAAACTAAATGCTCAAATAATAATAAATCTTATAAACATTACAAAATAACAAAAATTATAAACAATAAATATATCTCCGACTCACTGTCTTTATTTCTACAGTCTCTCCCTTTCTCTCTCCCACTCATTCTCTATTTTCTTTCTCACTAATTCCAACTAACTTTCTTTCATCCAGTCTCTCACACCAAACTTTAAACTTAAAAGCTCAATGAGATATATATATTAATCAGATTCATTTGATAAAATAATACAATAATTAATTAAAACTACAATTCATAATGCTGGAAACAAAATAATATATGTTAATTATAACAAAAAATAAATGAGATTAATAAAAAATAACATCAAATCAATACAACATGTCACAATGAATGTAATGTGAATATGATATAATAATATTAAGATCACATGAAACATCTTTTAATTTGAATTTTATTCTATTTGTCTACAATGTAACAAGACCCTGTGGTTAATAAAAGAAATGAATTTAAATAACAGTATTACACAAACTACAAAAACGTATCAATACATTAAGTATTTTATTGTGTACTAGCACGTATACAACAGGGAAACAGATATATATAAGCTAGACAATATAAATGGCACTGTTAAAAATGTCATATTACATGACATGACTTCCAATGAAAATTACGTACACTTGAATAGATTTACTGAGAGAATGAGTTATTTGATAGCTATACCCAAAGTAATTCTTTACAATTTCACACAAATTGTACACATTTTAACTTTTATACTCTAAACTCAAAGAGTACCACAGATGCACCATGTCATATATGTTACATTATAACATAAACATAATATTATAGTGTAATGTTTGTTAGTATAGTTAAATGCAGTTCTACTTATGCCACACATTAAGTAAATTACATGAACAATTTGACACTTATAAAAAAAATAATTTATCTTAAAATGTTATGATTTATAACATTATACATTGTTTTACTGCTCACTGACAATATACTTATAGACTCCAAACATCTAATTGACAAAGCTCATTCTTTTTCAGTAAGTTTAATATAAAAAATGGTACTAAACTTAATACAACTTGTACCTAAACTTCATAATTACTCATTAACTCTTTTGAAAATATAAACTCTTTTGTTATAAACTTTGTTTGTAACAATTACAATTAAAGATGCAGTCGTTAAGTATTGAACTACATACACAATACAGAGTACAAGAAGCCTAACATTCCAAGTTTTTGAAGTTTCTGTACAAATTAAATTTTGTAATTTAATGTCAACAGTTACATCATTAAGCACAAAAATTTACTTTTAATTCTTTGAATACATCGAAACAGCATAAAGCTCCTTTGTAAGTCTGAATACACAAGTTCCTTGAACTAGCATTAAGTAATAATTATTATTTCAATCAATAAATGTAACAAAAATACAAACAGAATCCCAATTTGAAAAAAGAAATACTATTTACTCATTAAATTAATAGCACTGTTAAAACAAATTACACGAGATCTGCATAGAGTCTAATAAAGGACTAAATAATAAAATTATATGAGTCTTGAAGAAATATCAACTAAACAGCCATGAAGGAGCTGTTGGAATACTTAAAAAATGATTATTGAAATAAATGTTTTCCAAATTTTAGTTGTAATAGGTCACTTACAATATGAATACTATTAATTAATTATTGAAAACAGAAAATAATTAAAGACAGATAAAACAGAAGATATCTACATTTAATAAAACAATATCCTCATGTGCTGAAGAATAACCATGTGTAACACTTGTATTGTTAAATGAGTAGTAATACCAACTCCTAAGAATACAATTACTTAATTGTACAATGTTGTCACTGAATGTACAAATATTTTTGAGTGTCTGTCACTAAAACAATATTTATAAATTCTCATTTTCAACCATTTTTATTTTCATTAAAAAAAAATACGCTTTATAAAACAATCAAAAGTCTGAAATCTACTTAATATTTATAAATTACTTCATATCTACAATTTTTTTTTATTAACAATTTTACTTCTGTTTTCTTCACTAATATGAAATCATATTCACTTATTAAGCATAGATTTTAAATTTTATCAAATTTACACAGAAAATTTTATAATTTTGGTGAACATTGCTTTTTTGTTTTGACGTCAACATTTCATACCACTATATATGAATTTTTTTTTTTAATTCAGGAATATTAAAAAAATTAGATTTACAAGTTACATGATAAATACATTAATTCATGTGCATAAATCATATTAGTAAGGAAAACACACAAATAACACATAATATTACATCATTGTCATACTAGTACACTGCTGCACTTCTGTACTCTGTATTATTGTCTGCAGTAGTTCTAATAGTAGTGACAGAACATGACTATGTTGTTCAATGCACACAGTTATGTCCTGCTTGATAGGACAGCAATATATACATGTATACAGGATATATAAAAGAAGTGTATATAATATTCTTGTCACTGAACACTAAAGTAACGTCACTATTTACCTTTTCAAGATAATTTACAAAATGAAGTAATTATCATGTAAAATAAAAAAGCAACTGCGCCATAAATTAAATATCTATACCATTAGTTATTACAACATTAACATTACTGGTACAAAAATATTACGCTTTTGTTACTAATACAAACATTTACTTTCTTATATGAAACATTTAAAATATTAAATATTTTTCATTAATATTTTTGCCCATCTAGTACTATTAAAATATACTGTTTTAATATTTCATGGTCTACATTTGTTTAATCTATACTTCCAATAACAACAATTTTCCATTCAATGGTATTACAGAAGAAAAATTAGAAAATTTTATCTTTAAGACATTATATAAAATAGATTTTTATCTCTGACAGAAGGTGCTTTAAGAAGAAGCTTGTCTGAAGGGGATATACAGTTTACTGTGATAATATTAAAAATCTTATATACATTCTGCAAGGAGCCAGTTCATAGAATCGTGCCAAAATCTACTCAACACTTAACACATTGATTGCAGTCTCACTAATCAGAATTATATGTTAATGATTTTGCCAGAACCAAAATTATTCCTTCAAGAGTACTTAAATGCCAGTTTCTTCTTTAACTAATATTTGTATATAAAATATCTGTGTTGACCTGTTGGTATTTGTGTACTTCACTTAATCCTACATTGGTATGTCCAAAGCACTTAACAACTCGGATCCTTGTAGTAATAAGTCTACAGGAGCATTTACAGCATAATCTTGTTCTGTAAGATCCACCAACTTAATAGCACAATCTGGATCCAAAAGTGACAGTGATTTCAGTCTAGTTCGGCCAATGGTTGAAGGCGAATTCTTAAATGGATTCTATAAAAAAAGTACAACATTAAAATTATTTTACAAATCAAATAAATGAACAAATTAAATACTATTTAATGTCACTGCTTACAAAACAATGAAAACACACACACACACACACACACACACACACATTGTTTAAATATTAACTAGTAACTAATATGGAAATATTATTTACAATTATAAACCAGTCAAACTAATTAATCAGTAATTAAACTAATTTTTTTGTTCTTAGGAATAAAAGAACAAATCAGCTACTGACTAATAAAAATTATTTCTTAGTATAACTTGATGTCTCCCATCAGTGTGTGAACTCAACATACAAAGTACGATTGCAACACCTTTATAACACAAAAATTCAGCCGAACATGATATGCATAAAACATTAGATAAGCATTAAACATGGGTTTCAAGATGAATATGTTAAAGTCAAATTTTGAACACAAATGTTATGCAGGAAGATAACAGTACATTTAGAGAGTGGAAAAACAAAAACTTTTCTATTATTTTATTAATACTTATGAATACAGTTATACTTTGAAACCTTCAGGCCACTATATATTTGCACACAGGCATCAAGGAATCTATATTATGAACTGTATTCCTTTTATACAGAAGTTCATGAAGTATCAAATTTAACTTGATTTGAAAAATTTAACTATCAAATTGGCAAAAATCTATTTACTGCTAACTGCACACTCTACTCAGAAACACACATCCATGAGCACACAAACTTACACATTCTGAACCATATAGAAAATATTTAGCTATGTATACATGTTTAATTATAGTCACACACTTTCTCATACAAAAGAACTGCCACCTTTAGAAACATTTGTGTAGAAACATTAATTTTAGCTTTTGTCAAAATATGTCTATGTCAGACAAATGCTATTAACACGTGTAGACCATTGAGTTTGAAATTTATACAGTTCTTGCCTGTAACTTGTTACATTATTCAAACCTACAAATTACAATCATAATTACTCTGAATTAAAAGTGTTCAACCAGACTCAAATAATGAGCCTTTAAACAGAAACAAATACATTTACCTCCCTGCGATAACATTTGTACTACACTTAGTTCATAGTATCAATAATATATTAAATTTAATTCACAATATATATTTTTTTATTCTCAGACATCCATGTGCTATCTCAAGAAACATCATTTACAGGACTAACTTAAAAAAAAAGTAAATGATAAATGCCCTTTTCCTGTTTACTGCTTCTACTACTGGAGGGGGATCAGACTTGTATAAAACATAAGTTTTACTCGATACCAAACACACGTTTGAATAAAATGAGGAATTATTTAAATACACACTTTACAGCCCTTCAATTCCTCAACAAATTTACAGTATCTTCAACAATTTTCAACATGCAGACCATAATAAAGAGGCTCTGCATACATTGCACACTATGATAATATAATGTGTTGATGTTATTCAATTTGTTTCTTCTGCAAGTAGTGTAATTTCGTATTTTTTTTAACACCTGACGTACGTTTCACTGAAAAATGTCAGTATCGTCAGAGAGGTTTGTAAGTAAATTAATAATAATCGAAATAATTCTATGTTACTACTAGTAATTTTATACAAACCACTATGTTGTCTTTGGTATTGACGAGCGCTTTCGGCAGTCAAGCCATCTTCAGGTCATTTACCAACGTTGGTCAATGACCAAAAACAACATAGTGGTTTGTATAAAATTACTAGTAGAAATATTTGAGACCACCAACACTCCAATACAACAATAAAAAAAAATTCTATGTTAATATAGAAATTAACGAATTTGTTAATTACATCAGGTGTTAAAAAGAAAATACGAAATTACACTACTTGCAGAAGAAACAAATTGAATAACATCAAAACATTATATAATTGGTACAAGAAACTTCGAGTTACCTATATAGAAAACTATGATAATACTATTATATTATAGTTTTACTTTATCATTAATGCATCAAACCTGTAAGTGTACGTTTACTCGACATACACTATTTGTTACAACCATTTATAAACACTTACCCAATGTAACAGACATAAGATAATTTTATTTCTTGGGCAATTTTTTTAATTTATGAATTTTGTTTATACACTTGTATGTTTCTGCAGTCCAATATATTATAAATCAGTCTTGTTCTTCCAGATTCAACTACATCAGTTTTAATCTTCTATTTGACATTTTGATTCTTTCTCTTATGTCTTCCTCAGAAGTCACCCTCTTTGTATGCCCCAATATGTCAAGCATTAGACAAAAACAGATGAAGTAAATACAGGAGAACAAGAACTCTAATATATAGACAGTGTAAATTTTATTTATAAGCAATATAATTTTTACTGTAAGTTTGTCCAATTTATTTGCACTGCACTTTCTTATTGATTATGTTTTATATAATCGGTGATGATAATATAGTGTTACGACATCACAGACCACTCTACGTGTTTGTCGAATGTGCCAGAAGAATCTTGCTCTAATGTGTGTGGTATACGTGACTCTAGACGCGTATTTATATAACAAAGAACATTCAAAAGAGCAACAGTCATGTTTGAAACAGTTTTTGTTAAGTTATGTAATTTTTTAAGTTAAAACTGTGAGTTAATTTTATGCAGTGAAGATGTTTTTTTATTTTGAGATAATATTTTAAATCTTACAATTAAGGACGTAATTTGTGTGCTACAATAACTTGCTGCATTGTACGTTTGGGGAAATTTATAGAAATACTGCTTATATTGACACCCACGCAGGAAAGTAATTGGACTGGGTTATTTTATAGCTTGATGACTAGGTGTAACAGCATTACTATTGTTGACCACATGTATAAATAATTGACTTACATACTATGTTAACACATTATTGTACAGTTAATGTGTTACATGTCGATTTACGTAAAGGACACAAGAGTGCTATAGTAGTTAAGTCTTTAATTTTCCTAGTAGTGGAAATGGAAATAAAATTAATCAGTTCTTAGCAATACTTGTATTTAAATTAAGAAAAGTGAAAAGGAAATGTCTGTAAACTGAAATAAGCATATCGAGATAAAGTTCTGTTAAATTATTGAGTTTGCATAAATGTTTATACATAATGTTTTTGGAAGAATACATACTGTTACTACTTTAATTTAGTAGCCGTTACCACCCTAAAGAAACCCGTCATACTTCTTTCTTCTTCTACTCCTCCACTCTGGTGCAACACGTCATTGTCTTAGCTTGCTCCACCACTATTATTCATATTTTACGTTCTTGACCATGGACAAAATACATCTACAGCTGCTATCACTTGATACAACTGCTGATCAATCTTATACTCTTTATAACATTCAGTCTGATACAATACAATCTTGACTATGCACACTCTTGGCTTGTCCAGCATCAGTTTCCATCATAGCTATGTTGGTGTCTTCCATTTCTTCATGCAAGACATAAATCAGCCACTTCAGGTTAGTGTACGGAGGAAGTTGCTACTATCCTAATGGTGGATGTGGTGCTAAAATGGTCATAACTGTTACAATTCCTGTATCTTCTCTGTGTTGTGTTTTCATATATGTTGTCCATATAATCTTTGTTATCACTTTTCTTTCATCCAGCAATTCCAATACCAATTTTATATGGGTCTGGGGTTTTGCTGCCATGTACTATACCCAGCATGATAAAGGTTTACAAACTCCTAAGTTACCTATATGCTTTATTCTTTACGTTTTCTCAGCCACTGTTATTCTCACTTTTTCTATGACTCAATGTCTTCAGGTTGGAGACCTTTCTCCATGCTTCCATATCTAGGTCTTCCACCTGAGATACTAAATGTTTAGGTGGGAACTCAGAACACTAAGCATCAAATACATTGAGCTTCTTACATTGCATCTATCCCTGGCTTCGAACCAGAATTTAGTATTTTCTTCACCTAAGCCTTGAAATTTCTTAATCTATGGTAGCAATGTACCAACCGTGATCTGTATTACTGTTTTGTGATAGTATTAATGTTATTTTATTAACTATACCTTTGCCTTGGTCTACTTTAACCACAATAAAAGGAGTTACTGAATAGTGAATAAGAGAGGGGCTCAATGACCACGTTACCATTAGGCTAACTCATAGTAAGTGAAAGTCATAGTAAGTCACTTTGTATCTTGACTCCAGGATCATAAATTCACAAGAGCTTTATAACTTTTGTAGTATATACTTTTTTACCAATGTATTAATTTTTCAATGAGCTTATTTAAATAATATGCCTTTACTCATATGCCAGTCTTAAATTCAATACAGAATATCCACACAGCCTAATTACACCCTCTTTATTATCTCACAGACCTCCCATAATGTGGAAGCCTGACCTGTTACTGCCTATATTTGGTTTCAATATACGTAGACCAGTTCACCTGTTACTGAGTAAAATAAAAAATATTTTGTATGTAGTCCTGAAGAGAGAGACATGCTCATAAGGCATGACCCTATTTTCTTGAATGTGAACACAACTTTCAGAAACATCTGTTATCAAAATCTGTTAAAAGGGTAAGAAGCAGTTAATTATGCCACTGACTGAACTTAACTGTTGTTAAATATTTCTTTCTCCTTCATTCTAAGAAACACACACACACACACACATAATAAAATTTTATGGAGAATTTAATAATTCTACATAATTTTATATGCTTCATATTATAAACAGGTTTATAATTTTTGTTTGTTTAATGGGGTTTAATTGGATTTGAATTTTAAATTGCCGTCTTCATGACACATCTTTTTATCTTATGGAAATATTTTTCTGTTTTGTGGACTACTCAGTGCAACCATTTCACACAGTTAAATTCCTTATATATTTGATTACCCTGACTTAACCATTCCGATGTTCAGATTTCATAAATTTGTATACAGGATGGAGCATGTTAATATGCAAATTTACTTTCAGGGTATTTTCTTTATCATGGACTGTTAGTGTAGACAAATACACACGCATATCAAAAGCTGAGAATACAAACTGCAACTGAAATACATCAACTGACTTGGTAAATGAAATAAAAAAAAGCTTCTACACAAAAGAATCGTGACTTCAAAAAAAGATAAAACAAAATTCTCAACGTGAAATTACATCTGCTCTACTAAAAATTAAATGCTTTTTCCTTTATTGAACAAATTTTATTACCACAATTTAGATTTCAAAAATAAATAAAAAATTTTTGCATAATAAAATGTATTGCAACTAAGCTTAATGCAACATTTAAAAGTGTCTGTAAAACCAGTTTAACAAAAAGTGACATTAATAAAAAATTAGTGGACTGTCCTACTACTAACATGGATTGTATTTATTATTATAACGTTCCCGCCCAATCATTTCATGAGAGATTTCTTAGCATTGAATTTATACGATATAGGGAGTAAATGTAAATCACTACACAATTTTATATAAAATGTTACGAATCCATGTTTTAGTAAATCATTCACTTTCACTGTTGATCATAACTGATACACGATTCAACAAATCATGTAATCATGTTATGGCATGATACACAAAAACTTTGTCTTCAGTTTTTTATTTTAAATCTGGGTCATTAAGCATAGTTCAAGTACTCTTTCCAGTACAATTTGAAATATAAAGTTCTCGCTTCTAGGGACACTAATTTAAATCACTTGGGCAAATATTTATTAACATCAGCAAACATTTTACTGATGAAAGCCATAAAACAAACTAACATAGTGTCAATGTCACCCTAAAAACTGTAGTTGCACTTGAAACTGCTTACTCAAGCTGAATACTGATAATATTATACTGGAGCTAAATCACCATTATTCATAAAAGTAAACCTGTTGATCAGCTCTATTTTGTTTTCTTGTAACTGCATATACTACATATGTACTTTCCAGTACTTGCAGATTTTTTTTTAATGATTTTTAACTTATGGCATTTTAAAAAGTACGCGAATGTAATAAATGTCTTCTTTCTTTTTTCACGTACATGGCAGTATCACTTCCGCTATTTACATTCGTGTCGCAGAATATTACAAGATACACCTTGCCATCCACCAATATACACAGTCAGTGTGCAATGGGTAAACTACAGGACATGTAATCAGGTGGATAGGATTGTTTATTGGACATGTAAGGAAACACTGGGCCATTTAACTCAGATGTTAAAATTAAATAAAACCAACTTTTATTATATTTTCTGTTTTCAAATAACAACAAATAATTCACAATTTTTTCATAACACTAAAAACAACATCACAACATCTAGTTTTTGAAAGTCTATGCAAGTATTCACCTGGTGTTTAAATTCCGTCTACTGCAGTCTTTGTGATTTCATACTGCAATCAACTGCATACTTTCAATGTACAAAATACATATAAAATATTTGTACTTTATTTTTTCATGAGGTAATTATAAAGTAATGCAAATTTCAGTGTCTCTGATTATCACTGTACCTTGAATGTATATATATATTTCGCTTAAATTACTGTTACTGGTCAATAATATTTTCATGTATTCTAACTCATCAATTACGATGACAGCAGAATTGCACTAAACCACTTTACATACACAGAATCTCAATGTTTTGCGAAACTTTAAAAAAAAAGAGGGAGAGAAACAGGCTATATTACTCTTGTATAGCTGCAATATATAAATGCCAGTTGTTTACATATATACATACAAATAAATATATTATATTTAATATTTATACAGAAATTACCTCAAGATATTTTTTTCCTTATTAGGAACATGTTTTGAGAACCATTGTGTTCTCATTCTCAGCCTTCATGATTTTGTGTCTTGTGAAGTATTTGTGTGTTGGCTGGTCGTTATTGTGGTTTCTTGTTGGTCTTTCAGTAATTTCAGTATAAATATTAAATATATTATATACATCAAGAAACGGACTGTAGAAAAAAGTGTTTGAAATAAATATATGTATACACATACATTTAGCATCTGCTCTGAATATTACGCTGACTGTTTATAAAACAAAAACATTTATTTAAATTTAATAAAAATATAATTAAAATTAATCAGTGACTAGACAGCAGAGCAGAAACTGACCCTGATCATACAGTGGTAACATAATATAATCCATACAATACATAAAACTGATTGTTACAGACATTTTCCCTTTATTAAAAAACAATAGGTGATCGGTTTTTTAATAACAGATATGCAGTAAAAAACATAAAAAATTATAATTAAAGTCTAATGTTATAAAGGTTTCCAATTAGTTTTTATATAAGTATAAATGTAATCAAGAAGACCTATAAACAACTTTTTTTGAGTTGTTCTGAGATGTAGACTTTTTATCTTGTGACTATTTCCTACAAGTGCACATCACAAAATCATCAGCTACCAATCAGATGGGCCAACAACACAATAAATCACCTTATACTATCTAAAACTGTCTTCTCTGCATTAAGCATCGTCTTCCACAATCATCTTAAGAGCTGACAAATGTAACCAATAAATAGAAAACAAAACCACCGATCAAATAAGACCATATGGTATGACAACAGGAACTTGCTTGGACACTTTCTAAACATAGGCATGGATGTCTGAGAATGTTAATGAGACTAAACTACCAGTGTTGGTTATGACACTAGCTTACTGTACAATTTTGTTGCATATGGTTTTTTAGAATTTAGACATATATAACCAGCACTCACATCACACCCACTTACTAAGAGGTTCATTAATACGCTGTTTCCACTACTACTTGTATTATTTGTCCCTGTTATTCCTGATTTCCCCCCACCATCTATTACACCAGGCCGAGGTATTGAAGGAATCTGTTTACTCCTCTTTATATTCTGTTTGCCAACAGAGTCAGCACCTGCTCTCTTACGACGTTCCCCATCACCTAACACAAAATAATAATTATCACATATAATTAAACATCTGTAATATATGGTTTTATACCAATCTGAATAACAGTGTGTGTGTGTGTGTGTGTGTGTGTGTGTGTGTGTGTGTGTGTGTGTGTGTGTGTGTGTGTGTGTGTGTGTGAGAGAGAGAGATCTGCATTGTAAGTAACAAAAACAACAATTTACACACTTTGTAAAATGAGCTAATATATACTTAAAAAACATTCAATTCCATTTACTTAAATTCATATTTCTCTTTGGCAATTCTCTGTGCCAACTTGGTTATCTAATGCAAACTACTGATAAAGTAATGATGCAACGTACAGATGACACACTGAATGAATACCTTTTTTATTTGACAGCCTATCATCAGCATGTGTATGGGAAGACTGATGTGACAGACTGCACACTGAATGAGACGAATCCGCTCGAAGTAGCTTGGCCAAACTTGAATCAAGGTCTGGCTTTGAGTCTGATATCAAAGGTGGTGGCGGTGGTGACCTTTATTATCAACACACAATTTTGTAATAACAATTGTCTATTAAAAATGATAAACTTAAATTAAAAGCACGTGAACTTACTTACTAAACATAATCTCAATCAATTAATTTGAAATCCTTCCATTAAACTACTAGTTTGTAAAATAATGATCTGTGTATAAATAAACTTCATAATTCCAAACATTTTAAATCTATTTGGTAAAAACACAATGTATAATAAATTATGTAAAAGACTCCATTAAACATATACACTAGTGATTCTTGACTTTATGCAAATGCAAGTTTTTACATGAATAAGAAAGGTTTCTTATTAATCTAGCACACAAGTTTAAACATACCATCCACTACGGGTATGACTCGTAGGTGATGATGGTATGCCAGTGCTCCACATTAGATCTGTGCCTACTCCCATTAATAATGGGAGGTCATCTCCTTCGCTCATGGGAATATAGGGTGCTTTCATGCTGAAGTCTTCAGCATCTCCTGAATCCATAATATCCAGACTTAATAATGTGCTCATTGCAGTATCTTCTAAGGCAGGTGAATCATCGCTTAAACTACATAATGACGGTATACTGCAACCACCAGGGCTCTAAAAAAGATAGTAATCGTTGTAAGACAATTTAATACAAAATGGAGTTACTATAATACACAGCCTACTCCTTGATAAACAGAGAATTACTAATACAAAATAAAGATTCATAATAATGATTACTGTTACATTCATCACTTGAAATAATTATTTTCAGTGTTAATTTATTTATAATTATATATGTTTATAATGTCTTTTCATAAGCATTTCATAAAGTACCATACGTCTAATAAGAGGCATGCATATGAGTAACCAAAAACCATACAAAATGTTTTATTGAACATAAATTATAACTGCTTAATTGAAGATAAAACAATACTTAAAATCTATATCAGTCAGCAGTGTAAGTGTGAATCATTACTGAATACAAGATATATATATTTGGCAAGCCTCTGTGCCAAACAGGTAGCATTACTATTATAGAAGCAAAAAAACAAGGCCAATACCATGTTACAAAAACAGTAGTACACAAAATTGGAGCTGAGCCAAGTACTACTTAAATATACACATATTTCAAGCACCACTCTAATTAGAAACTGCCACTACTTGCCTAAAATTATCACATTTAATTTAAAATGATATAACACGAAATTATGGGCGTGTACAGCGGGTTCTCATTTACCTGTGTGAGAGCAGGAGACAGAGATCCTGATGAAAGTTCATCTCGATAGGCAAAGAATGGTGAAGAAGAAGGTGACGACATTTCTTTTGAAGCCTCACTTAACAGTGGGCAGTAATTGTCGGACAACATGAAGTGATCCACTTGGTCCAAGACATCACCGAACAGAGGCCCAACAGCAAGAGGTACACACACATCTCCTGCTGTTGGCGCTAAATGTGTCAAGTCCTCAGGCTCATCCTTCAACACTGCAGAAAATACTTCATTACTACCATAGCAGTAAGTTGTTTCAAAGGTTATAGTGTGTGTGTGTGTGTGTGTGTGTGTGTGTGTGTGTGTGTGTGTGTGTGTGTGTGTAGCAATTATACTGTAACAAGTGTGTGTGCACATATGCAGAATCAGACTATGGTTACTAATAATTCAGCGTCCAACTTACTTGTAAGACCCGATTCATCGTCAGAAAAAGTCAGATATCCTTTATTCATTTCCTCAGTTCTAGGTGCAAAGATCTTAGAAGTTGCTGTTTGTGGGCGTGGCTGCGTCGGCTCAGAAGCAATTGGCGCACCAGATGAAGAGGAGCCAAATATTTTCGTTGCAACAGCTTGTGGCCTGCACGGCTTGGCTTGTTGTTCGGCAACTGCTGTTGCGACCGGTGCCGGTGCGAATACTTTGGATGTAGACACCTTCGGTCTCGAATAGGTAACAGGCTGAGGTGCAGCGGCAGCGGGTTCAGGCAGTGGCAGTGTTGTGAACAACTTGGCAGTGACTGCGTATGGCCGTGATACAGGAGACGGCTGCGGCAAGGGAGCAACCAATGTCCTGACGATAGGCGTAGGCTTCGTCTCGATAGCAAGGGGATCCTGCTCCTGCTTGATCGCGGCCCCTTCTAACTGACTGCACGAGTATACCTCATTCTTGTTCTCCACGCCACTGTAAAACAACATTAAAAACTAACCACAATTGATAACTATTAAACCTCATGCAACAATACATCAAAAACTAATCGTACATTTGTTTTTATAACATTCTCGGCCGACTGTATAACATAAATTACAATAACTGTTTCCTCTGATAACTGATAACAGCTACTGATAAACAGCAATTTGTTTTTTTCATTATTCAATGTCGGAAAACCTGTTTTTCTGGGTCGATTTTGAAACCATGAAACCTGTTTTTGAATCGATTTTGAAACCCCGGAATCTGCATTTGGATCAAATTTACAAACCACGTATATCAACCACATAAAAGTTAACAGTATAGAACTGTATTTCCTGTGCGACTATCGTATATTTTATTTATAATGCTCATAGCCGTAGTCGTTGGTTTATCTTTGTATTACTATTTATTTTATGTTTATATTATTTTAATAAATTAACTGTAGTTTAATTTGACTCATTATTAGCTTTGTTGTAATCTTTTACTTATTCCAGTTAAAGATTGTATTCATTTTAATAATCTAATGTTTATAAAAAATGTGTAAGCAGTCGGACCTCTGCATTGTCAACTGATTGTTTTTAACAATATTTTTTTCATTCGATTATGTTCTACTAATTATGCTCGATTATGGTATGAGCGAAACGTTTATTATTATGGTTGAACAATTTATTATTATTATTGTCTAAATTACAATACGCCGGTAACCCGATAAAATTACATATTTATTTACAACATGATGTGCCAAGTTTTACCACAAATTTTGCGTCATACTATTTAGGAGATACTTGAACACAAAATTACGTTAACATTTACTACTTTCGTAAGATGCACACAAGAAAACATTCAGGTACTTGTGCTCGAGGTGTCACTGTTGAGTTTTTCAAGTACAGTATAGAATGTTTACTGACCACACGGTACTAACACATAAGCATGATAGACCGCAAAGAAAATCGAATATCGCAGCCATGAATTGGAAAAAAACGAACTGTAAGAAATTAATAAGGTATACTACAAATACTAACACTTTAGTATCAATTTAAAATGTTCATCTAGAATTAGTAAAAAAGGAAAACGCACCAATAAGTAGTTAATAATTATCACCAGCCGGGGTAAGATAAGATTTGGGTTGTCACAAGTATCACAACATTCGACTTTAATAAAAACAAGATAGCTCAGCGGATGGACTCTTATACTGTGTGCGCGCCCTCGTGCGTATGCGACAGCTTTCTTTCAAATTTATATCTACAAGACTGTCACTTTTTCTTGTTATATCTTTTTTCTGTCACTTTCGTTGGTCACTACTATTGCCACTTAGAAAATTACCAATTTCGTTGTATTTAAATTATTACTACAAGAAGTGGAGCCGACCGGCTCTTTTTGTACAAAACGTTCGATACAACTGCCGAAATGACGCGATTAAAATGAACGCGGAATTACAAATTTCTCGATCGTTATTTCCAACCGTAGAAAGTATGCCAAAACGAGAAGAATTCGCGAAACAAGAGCACGACGAGATCAATTTCAAAGGCATTGCGTAGAACGCTGCGGGCACAACAAGCCAATCATTGAATATCCGCTGTCAATCAATGTACTCCACATGTATCACATTACATCAAACACTTCCTTCTGTAGCAGTCACGTCCGATCGTATTAACACCTACTATGCACCTGTACAATGCAAGTGCACAAAATTAAATCGTAAGTCCACTGGCTACACCATAAACATCATAATGAATATCGAACGAACACTGGTATATAATACTGTAGTCTTCCGTGTTAATACACCGAAATCCGGCTATTCGTTCCTTGAACGTGGGCGGTTTACTTTAGAACTCGTAAAACTGAACGGAGTGACATCCTCTTACGCTAAAACTGGATTTGCGTTATATATATAAAATATTTGTCAAGTTGTTTTAATAATTAATACAATACACTGGATATTTAACGTATAATAAACTGGAGGTGATCAGTACGTTGTTAGTTCTTCGGCTGCATTATTCTAAAACACAAATATCAAAAGTAAAAAAAAACTATTTCATCGGAACGAGTTTTGCAAGTTGGTATCTCACCGGTAAACGATGACAATAATATGGACGGAAAACTGAGAAGTTATAAATTCCACTCCAAGGATAACATAAATTGTTAAGGCAAATATTAATACTTCCGACACTGTTCAGTAAACCATTTTTAACAATACGCGGACGGTAACGTGAATCCTGTACCAAATCATTATTACAGAATTCATTCAGGACTCATAGTTACGGGCACACACTATGAGTAGTGTATCGTTTCAAGGCTACGTTACTACAGCGGAATCACATGCGCTCCCGTTTGCATCGCTACTACGAAACCGCTGGATCACATGCTTCCCAACTAACTAAACGCGTAACGCGACCACGTAAAAATGTCTACCTTTTTTACTTCTATAACGTCAATCACCATGACAATATTACGTAGTCATGTGATTCACTACGTGTAACTTATGGGCACGAAATAAATGGGCTACACCACCTGTTCCAATAGTATTATTTACGCGCCACAAAAATGAAAAATTTCCGTTAAAAAATTAAGTGACCTACCGCAACGAAACGTTTTGAACCACTTCCAACAGATATTAAAACATTCCGTACACCTGATGTAACCGATTCCTCCTAATTACTCGCTAAACATCTGATTGATTAGCACTATTATTTATCCTAATTTTAGCTAATACTTCACTGTCAAAAGTAAATCAGCTGTTAAACTAGAAACTGTTGAATAATACTTGACTCGGTAAGTAAGCGTTTTGCGAATTACCTTTGGCCATAATTTACTTAAACGCACAAACTAGTTAGAAAGTCGGTCTGGTAGTCCCAGTCGGCGGTTATTTCTCAGTTAACACACGCCCATCTTCTACAAACTCAACGTATCCACTTTCAATTCCGTTCACTGTTCTTGCACTCTTTCTATGTAAATATTAAAAGGTTTAACAAACTGTAAAAAAATAACTTTTAACAAATAATTTAATAAGTTTCCCTGAGGTAAAATACTGATATCACAACTAGTTAATTCGGTCAGACAGTCGTAACTGCGATATCGTCACTGCACCTGCATACATACATTCACTACATAGATAACTGTGCATTTCCTAATCGCCCAGCTGATTACTCGATTTACACGCCGCTCCCGTCCGACGTTATACACCACCAACCACTTCTACTGCTGACTGCTGCTTGAAGCTTGGCCAAAACACGACGGCGCATCCCCACCTTTGCCCTAAATCCCCTCACGCTCTCGCTCTCTTACTCGTCCCCTCTCGCTCCTACTTCGAACACATCATTTCACTTTCGATCCGCGCCGAGCGTTGCATTATTTTCAGCATCATGTAAAGAATTTTGTGACTGTATTGTAATGGGCCAAATCAGATACCCCCTTCGTTACTACGGCACCCGACTTTGAGAATCTTAATCTGACACATGGGGATGAAGAACGTAATTTTGAATTTTACATGAAAGCAAGAAAAACTGGAAAATAATTCTGAACCTATGCGGAGGGGCTAAACAAGGAAACAAATGACTGCAGCGGTCTAAAAACATTCACTGCAATGAACAACAAAACTTGCTCCAGTATGACACCATTGTAGATTGTACTTCCTCTAGACGTTATTAAACAATTGTAGTTCTTTCGGTTCAGTGCAATTTACTGAAAATGATTGCAAAAACTATAAGACAAAACAATAATTTTTTAACTATATTTATTATTGAAAAATAATTATTCTAAAAAAGAATATATTTTTATTTAAATTATATCCAATAATACTGTTTTCACAATTTTTATAAATACTGTCGTCATCGGACATAATTTAAATTAAAATGTTCTTGTAAATAATTTTTTTTAATAATAAAAACAACAAGAATGAAATCAGTAATAATTTGGGAACATGAACTATTTTCATTATGCTAATTCGACTAATACAGGATCATTCGTGTGCATAAATATAAAATTCCATTAACGCTAGGTGTAATCAGTTTATAACTGATGTATACGTAACTGACAACGGTTCTCAGAGTATGAGACTTCCACGTAGGTCTACTAGCCCTGCCTGTTTACGTGGTAAGAATCACGTTTACTTAACCAACTAACCGTGTATCCTAACACGTTTTACGACTACAAACCGGTAAACATTATGTACGCAATGGACGCCACTCCCACACCAAAAAGAAACATACACATTAACAGTAGTATAGCCCTTTTAATTTTTTTATTTTTTTCATTCACGGCCTTCTGTTTCACAGCATAAATTTTGGCTGCTTCTCAACATACTATCACAGCGTCGGCCTGAAGCCGTTCAATACCTACGCGCAAACCAAATAGGAGCCTACTCTCAATACTGTCCCATTCTGAGTCTGCTGACAGATGATACCAACCCTTCATCAAAGCAGCTCTCCATCTGATAATTCCACGGCCTCCGTTCCGTTAGTGACAGTTCCTGTATCTGAAATATACATCAAAACGGTCTTGACAGTCCCTCTGTACTCTTGCTTTGGAGGAGGGAGGGTAGACGAATTGAGAAAACCAGTCCCATTCCTTCCTATTATAAAACATAACATTAGATAGTTTAATTGGGCACCAGCAACACTGTAAATACCCAGTCGCATAAACTTTATACGTGACAGTCGGCAAACGTCTGAAGGAGCCTTCAAACAAAATGCCATGAATCGAACCATACAGTGTGATAACAAAAATTAATACACCTACTATTTCACAGATCAAATTTACGCAGTATTACTTCGCAGGGCCAATGAGTCCACAGCCAGTCTAAACAGCTCAGCTGTCAAAAAAATCATATAGATCTCCTAAATCGAAACATTAGCAGCCGACTTCTTATATACACAGTAAACTTCTGTTAACATTCTCACATGTGTCTTATGTAGCCTACGCAAACAACAGTACAGCTCGTCGGTAGCGTAGATGAACGTAAAACTGATCGCAACACTTTCAAGTGCGAGGTTTCTAGATACCACTACGCGAAATTTTAAAAATCACTATACTTTATAAGCGTTAAAATTACAGCATTAGAAAAAAGTACATTCGATATATCATGTATGTACGTTTATTTATTCGGACGTTAAACGAAAATGAAATTATATTATCCTGATATTCCTACACGACTAACCAAATAAGTTCAAACAAAAGGAAATGTAACCTGAAAGAAACAAAAATACTGAGAGCTCCGTATGATACTAATTAAATGCAACAATTAAGTAGCAACTGGACGTTTAGTATTACTTACGCGTCAACAACTAATTCGTGTTTACCCAGTGTTCAGGGGTCAGAAATGTACAAGATCAGACGGCACATTCGAAACGATGTGAATCGTGATAAATCATTGTTCTCACAATACAGTTATAATCTTACGCTGTACATGCAGGAGAATGGTGCATACGTATCTGTACAATTTTATTTACAAAACACTACTTCAGTATTACACAATTTGTAGGAAACGACTCAAATTAATGAGGGGAACAGAATGTGTGGACATTACGGGGGAACGGAGGGCGTTGTATGCTATGTTACGTGACACATGTCGGCAAGAGGAGAAGGATGTACTCTCAAAACAAAAGATCATAACAATAGCAAAATGCCTGGAGCACGGGCAACGAAACCGGCTACGGCTAGGTCGTGCAGAGACGAGAGAAGGGTACTTAACTACTGCTGGCATTCGCGTGACATCGTTATCGACTGATTTCGTTGATCAATCTACACTATTATTAATCTGACACACGAACATTTTCACTTCCTCCACTTACACATTCCATCATCTATCCGCAAAAATCTATCGGCTTCATACAAAAGACAAAACAAGTTAAGACTAATCAACATTACTAACTTTAAAGTGGTTGAAAAACGTGTGATAACATCCTTAAGCCAACATAATTATAGTAAACGGTAATAACACAATAAAAATACGCGTTATTGAAACATTGTTTCGAAGATACTTATTGACTGAACTGAATTTCCTATAATTCATATTTCAAACGTATACGCAAATAATATGTAATAAACTTATTTTATATTTTAATAAAGAGTTACTACTATATTATCGTACTGAACAAATAATAAAAAAGCTTAAAAAATACGAGATTAACAAAATTCGTCTACTTTTTCGACCCTCTGAGGGGGGTCCGGTCCCGTTCGCCCCCCCACCACCTACGTAAATTCCCCCCTGACCGCTATGCGTATAATATTCACATTAAGGTTGGGGCAGACCACATTGTATTCATAATTAAAGAAAAAAAGACATTTTCACAAACGTTAGATGTAATCTATAGGCTAACTAATGTAGCCTCTATATTATTGACAACATTGCTCCATGTTCAAGTCCTATCTCCTTACACGGTACGAATCGTGTTTATTTAACCGATTAACCGAGTATCCTAACACGTCTCTACGGCTACAAATAGATAAAGGTTAAGAATGGCTATTTATAAATCTTTCACCGATGTCGGATTCGATCGTGAAATCCTTCGGTTTGGACGCTGAACCCGTAAACGATTACACCGAATGCTAATCCCTGATAAATCGAATAAAACGTCTGTTTGTACGTTATTAATACAGTTACATTTGATTAAACGGTAATGCGGCAAGTGTTGTACGATTAAAATAGCGTCTGTTTATGGGTACGGCTGATACGACGTGACAACTACTTTAGCCAATAACAGTACCGAGGAAGTCACTCGACGACCGTAAGGTCACTTTTCGAAAGTTAATTTCGAAATTACAGAGCACAGTTGACAAACGCAAACGTTTTAACAAAGTATGTGAGACTACAACAATGACCGCGTAGCAGACTGTGTATATAATTATACAGCGTGCACGAAACAGTATAGTGCATGGTCTTCCGTTTCAGAGGCCATTAACTAATACCGCCCGTGCCTCTGTGAAATGACTGACAAAACCCTGAATGAGAAGTAAACAGAAAAGAAACAATTTACACGCGCACAAGTCACAATATGAAATAACAAAAAAAAAGTCGGAAGTTAAATATAACACGGAGCTGCACAAGGCCGCATAAAGACAGAGGCGCACACCTGTTTAAAAAATCTGGCGACACTACGGCCTGCCTGGACCTGAGCGCAAGGTCGGTTATTACCACCGACGTGCATTCTAAGTTACATCTCTGTATACTGATGGTAAATTGCACGCTGACGTCATACGTGTAAACGTTAACAAGCTACTGGTGGACGTGACCAGCTCAAATGGCCACTTACACGCCCATTATACAGATTAACTAATCCTGACAAAACGCTCGAACCAAACTAAATCTATGGCTATCGAAGGTATTATCTCTGCAAGAATTGTTTTGACCTCACTGCAGTGGCTACAAGTTACACGGTATTATACAATTCGATACACAATTCTCTGGAAGAAAGCGATAATATTGTAGAAAAAAAAAACACATTCGCTACGAAAAAATACAAACACACCGCAACCTTAACACACAATCTAATGAGAATAGGGGTGACTGGCACACAATCCTACTGGAATATTTACAGGAGCAAAGAACGTAACAAATTTCAGAGACTACTTAAAACTACGCCTCGCATCTACATTAATTATGGTATTAATTTAGTACGGTATACAACGTTACTAAATGGGCTAATCCACCCACGATGCAAAATAACACTCAAACAATAATGGAGGCATACCCGCATACGTAGGTTAGAAAATAATAATTACGGCAGAGCATAATTTTAGCAATAAACTGCCGCCTAGTGGTAGGTATTAGTTCCGGTGCCGAAAAGTGAGAAAAAAGGGGAGAAATCCGCAAATCACGAAAGCGCCTTTGCATTTGCGTATATAAGCTTTCAGCACTGTCTGTACAATGTGCGAATTGGGCGCTTATTTTTTGGATTCTGTTGAATCGTTTGCTGATGACGTGATTGCCTTACATGCGCCAAGATATGAAAACCGTCAGATACTTCACCGTCAGATATGAAAACCCCATCTGCTATATTGTACCACTTCTTAAAAGTGTCAGAGCCTGTTCGGTGTTTTCAAAGCTCGTACAAACATACATGTGTTTGACACCACATAGCTCTGGACCTGAAGGAGCGGTGTCCGTCCACACTACGCTTAAAACAATCATCTTACAGCAGAAAGACACTGAATTCCAGGATGCATATCGCCCTACTAAATGGAGTGGGTACTGCATTTTTTACCCAAGCCCAGCAGTGGCAATGTTCTTACAAGCTAAAGAACGAAATAAATAAATACCTTTTTCTTTATCCGTGCTGCGACTACGTCTTTGATGTCTTACGACATGTTTCGGGAACACGTTCCCATCATCAGGTAAAATTGTTTTTTCTTCTAGTTCATAACGAACGTGTCAAGAATATAATAATTAAAACACATCAACACATAAACACATAACACAATGACTATGATAGAACTCAGTCCACGTAACAGTGCGCACTGCCGTACTATAACTGACCACGTAATCAAACTATATATTCGGCTGGTGTACACAAGCGTTATCACTCTTCAATACAGTATCATATAAACAGTGAGATTTAAATGTTAATTGATCATTAAGCAGTAGGTTTGGTTGAAATAAAAGCGCTTTATATATTTCATATTCTTCCATGGCATCCATGTATCGGCTCTTACTACATATATGTATGGGCGTAAAGTTATCCGTGAAACCACTATAACTGTGATTGCTGTTTACCAGATGTAAAGCAAAGTTGGATTTGATTGACTTGATGTTCCTTTTTGGCAAATGTTCTTTATATCTGTCTTTAAATTTCCTGCCCGTTTGTCCTATGTAACATTTGCCAAAAAGGAACGTCAAGTCAATCAAATCCAACTTTGCTTTACATCTGGTAAACAGCAATCACAGTTGTAGTGGTTTCACGGATAACTTTACGCCCATACATATATGTAGTAAGAGCCGATACATGGATGCCATGGAAGAATATGAAATATATAAAGCGCTTTTATTTCAACCAAACCTACTGCTTAATGATCAATTAACATTTAAATCTCACTGTTTATATGATACTGTATTGAAGAGTGATAACGCTTGTGTACACCAGCCGAATATATAGTTTGATTACGTGGTCAGTTATAGTACGGGAGTGCGCACTGTTACGTGGACTGAGTTCTATCATAGTCATTGTGTTATGTGTTTATGTGTTGATGTGTTTTAATTATTATATTCTTGACACGTTCGTTATGAACTAGAAGAAAAAACAATTTTACCTGATGATGGGAACGTGTTCCCGAAACATGTCGTAAGACATCAAAGAAGTAGTCGCAGCACGGATAAAGAAAAAGGTATTTATTTATTTCAATTTCACTGCGACTGGAGACCAAATATAATGAATAAAGAACGAAGCCGAAGACTTCCTGACGAAGAACTATACCTACTAACATCATGATTACATCAACAAGTTTTTTCAAAAGACTGTTTTTTAAGTTTGTACCTTTGATGTGAATTAAGAAAATATTTTGTTACTAACATCCTTTTTATTTTTTCTTTCTTAACTAACTTATTTAGTTGTAAAGCAATTTAATATGAAATATTTATGAACTTTTCATTTTTTTAAATTACTTAAAATTAAACAAACTTCTAGTATTTAAGCTTTTGCTAATCTCAGTCTGTGTATATATATATATATATATATATATATATATATATAATTACAGTACTTTATATATTTTTAAGTAGACCAGTGATAAAGGCTTTGAATTTGTAACAGGCCTCCATGTAGTAATATGTGCACATCACACTGTAATGTACTTATTGAATATTATAAAATTAATTATAATGAATCCATTTGAGTGTTTGTGTTGTTTTTTTTTAATTTTCCTAATGTCTAAACCATTTTTGTCTATTTTTAGTTAATTTCACGAGTAAAGAATGAACATGATCATGGTCAAGTCAAATTCAAATTACATAATTTTCAATATTATATAACAATCATATAATTGCACACACACACACTGGTTGGTTTAGTGCCGCCTAATAGTGCAAATTCCTTAAATATACTCTGAATTACAACGAGGTAACTGCTAACCAAATTACCACGCTACATATGTTGGAGTGCGTATAAACGGCACGAACGTTCGAAGTGTAAGGAGGTTTATGCTGTACTAAACATTTTATTTGCACAACGATGACAATTTCTTCAGGAGATCGGTAGAGTGAGAAGCTACATACAATGACGAGAGGGAAATATACCCTTACTATGAGTGGGCAATACACTTTACTGTGTGTACCTTACTTCAGCAAACGATGAAGAACAAATGTTTACAGCGGATATGCAACTAACAACTGAATTTCTGAAGGAATTTAAGTCCGAAGTAAAGTTATTACATTGTGTACAATTTGAATGGATAAAACCACCCAACTACTGTTGGCACTAACCGCTGTAAAGTAAAACAATTGTGTGCGTGTTTTGCACTCTGGAGAGGGGGGGGGGGTCACTGAATCAATTACTTTTGGTACTCAATCGTTCGCACAGCACCGAACCAGCGCACGTCTGGTATGACGCGTTAAGCAAATAAAATTTAATAACCAGTTTATGAATGACGTCTGTGAGATAGGCCTGGCCAGCCAAATCTTTGTCGCCGCCGCTACACTTCCGTATCAATTACGTGTCAGCTGTCAGTTTCTTTCCGGATCGATTCGGGAGCCAGGAGCGACTCGGCTTTTGCTCGCTACTGCCTTTATCAGGAACACGACTAACTTGTGAAAATCGATCAGTGGTCGCGCAAAACTGTACACCGTGCTCACAGTTACCTATCATATACAAATTCTTCAAAAACCGACTAATCGTAACATCGGAAAGGTATTTTTTTTTTATAGTTGTAATTTACGGTCTACAAATTTGATTACCAATGGCACATAACGTACCACAATTTATGAAAATATTACGTATCATAACGACTACATTTATACACATATACGTAATTTAGTACGAGATATGTATACAAGATTGACGTAACATTTAGGACTAAGTCTATGAGATTAATAAAATGAATAACCGCTAAGCGAAAACTATTTGGTACGAACTGTGCCGTACATTGGTTTTTTGATATTCTGAAGTCTTTTTTTCGCTGTATAACACAAAACGTGCTGCATACAACATTCGTATTAGAATCGCAGTAATCTTTAACGGCGTACTACTGTATACACTTATATTCGGTAAAATAATCATAGTCTATGTATTCTCCAACGCTAATCAATTAATTGTGAAAAATAAAGCTTGATAAATACTTTATTGTATTGCAGTCACACATCAAGAAGGAAGTATTAAAACGGAACCAAGAACATTGAAATGAACAAAGCCCAATGGTAAAATAATAATCCGACCTACGTTTTGATTTAGTAAGAAAAAACGTTTTGGTTTTTACTCTGTGATACAAAACGTGACAACAGGCCTCTCTAATCCCAGGAATGTCAAATTGAAAACTAAGAATTAATGTAAATACTACGTTGCGAATAGAACTTGATGTGAAACACAAAATATCGCCTAGTACTGCTTATTTTACGTTTGAATACAAGCCGAATAAAAACCAATTATGTAGTATTCCTTCCGGTGAGTGATTTATTTATTTCTCAATTAATCTCATTACAAAAAAGAGCCTTATTTTTTCCAAGTACGTTGAAGAGAAACACAATTTACAGGTAATTTATTTAAAACATGAATTCTTACTTAGTCGTAATTAAAATGATGCCTTTTGTGAAACAGAATATATATCAGTTTTGTGTCTTATCAATTATCCCCACACTTTGGCCAAGGGCGACAATGTACCAGAGATATTTAAAATAAAATTATAACTCACAATGCTATAATTAACATAAACAGTAGGTACGAACTATGCAGACAAAATGCCAATCTCCCCGTAACGAATGTACCGGTCAGTGTCAACTCTCATTATATAGATCTAACACCATACCGATAAAACAGTAATTAAGCTGATAAACGTCTTACATTTTGCTACTTGTTAACCAGTACAGTAATTCGGCGACAGAAACAAAACACAAAATATGTTTCAAGAAAAATTAAATCACCAAGTAGACAAGAGGCACCAGTACGACAAGTGACGCCGACCTCTCTTAGCTTTGCATACGTATCTAGTCCGGAAACGACCTGAATAATTTTACCCAACGATAGCGACAAAAGCCGATCCAAAGTGATAAGCTGGAATCACTCAACGCTGACTAACAAAATTATAGCTTACAACACCTCCACTTTAACGCTGGCAAAACACGATGATTAAGGTAAAAATATCAGCTGTGATATACTACGCGGTGTCTTTAAGATTTCATACAAATAGATACGAACCCACTCAAGGACACATTTTATGTTTCAAAGATAAGACCATATGAGCGTCGTTGCTGCGTATTAAAACGTTACATAAATAATTAAGCGAATTTCTTAACTTGTTCCGCGCGGTAGCTGATGCAAAGTAACGCTTTGTTTACTAGTATTCTATATATAATCTTGATTGGCCACTAGATAGTAATGATGAACAAAAATTGCATGAGCATAAAACGATTGCAATGACAGCAATAAAATAACACAATCAAGGCATCTTTCGCGACTTAAATGCCACACCTGTCCGAAACGTGCATCAATGTTCTCTCTACATCACTACCCAACTGCTGTCCTTCAAAAGCATACCTCAGTGGCGAAGATGTTACAGAATTTCTACCAAATATACGTAGCTAGAACACGGTGATAAATCAGATCTGAATCCCTTCTGTAACCAACTATTCTATAGTTCGACATTTCCATTTTCCAGACTATCTGACTCGCATCTCAACCACAGTCACGCGCTGACTGGGACATCACTGTTTTTGCTTTCCACACTCTCTTGCTCTCGTCGTTTACTATCAAAACAACTTTTCAAAAATTGTTTGAAAAATTGTTTCTGACAACACCGTTCTGCTACACTGGAAGAATAGCCTACTGAAAGAAGAAACACGAAGAATGTCATTCAATTAATTTGTGACTTTTGTGAGAAGTTCACCTTGCGTCTAGACAAGAGAACGCTAACAAGCAATACACAGTAGTTTTGTTGCATTACATAACACAATTTTTGCAAGTTTCCTGTCATACAAAGCCGTGACGCAACAGGCTCAATTAGCACGTTTATCTGCGGTTTTCTATTTCCTCGTACGGTTTCTCACAAAGCGGCAGTTTTCGTATGCGGTTTTACGCGATATAAATGTACGTTTATTGTCAAAAGTTTCCACATCCTTTAAAAACCTAAAGGGCTCGTTCTCTTAACTAGGCCGTATATTTTACGCGATCACAGCGAGTTCAGTGCTTGTTAAATTACCATCGTTTTTCAAACACCTTCCCAAATTCCGTGCACACAGCTCAGCCCGAACTAAGTACAAGGGACCTACAGTTTCATGTTGTCTACGTACAGCCAAATCCCGAATGTTCTACCACGATCTGGTGTTTTCAAGTATAAGTCGCTGATGTAAATCAGGTACCCTATCGGTGGTTAACGGAAACACGCCTGTAGCACAGCAATACAAGAAACATTCGCCGCTTCCAAACAGTTTTTACCAAAGAATTTCCTGCATTCTCTAACAAGTTGTCAGACTTCCACGACCACCAAACATTCGCCACTGAATAATTTTAAGCTATACAATGTTTCGCTGAAGGTAGGAAAAAACCAAAGCTGACACAGCTGGCATACTAGTGATAAAAAATCTCGTGCATATGTATGCAAACGTAATATTTCACATATAATTACACAACCCAATCTCAACCTGATAAACAGAAAATCCAAGGTTGTAACCGATTAGGCGAGGTCACCGTGATGTACTGTGCTACTACTAACAACAAAGTCCACACATACACACACGGCGATCGTCTAGATCTCACTTCAGCTATAAATACATAAATACAAACAAACTTACATAAGGCTGCCCATAGGTTCGGTCTCTCTTATTTTGTTACATTAATTCAACGTTGAATATAATTACATGTAAGGTAACATGTAAATTCCAACTGCTAAAAAGCTGAAGAGTCCGTGAAACTCGCTCAACAAATGCGCCAATATGATGGCATGCGACCATGTGTTTCTTCTACCACTTGCCATCACAAAAACGCTGAACCAATAACAGTACCTCAATCTCGTCTACAAAATGCTCCGATAAAGTTTTACGCATTATATTCTATTCCTCGCTTGTTTAAAAATTACAATATGCGTTCTTCGATATCAACATTACTATTATAGCAGTCGCTATCTTTATCATCATAATCAGCTTTAGTGTCAGCATCTTATAAGAACGTTATATTGTTACTGCTCTACTGTTATTGTTCATTATCGGTATTGTCATTACATTCACGAGATTTTACTCGTGACCTGTACAAAAAAAGAACCTGAAAAATACTTGTTAATCTCTCAGCTTCATGAAAAAATCTGTTGTTCTTTTTTTACGTCATTCTAAGCATAAAAACATACGCGGATATAGACTTTCATAAAGACCGCAAAGGTAGGATAAGCAAGTTCCCAAAATCTTAAAAACCACATTCCATCTGTTAACCTTATTAACAAAACTTCTTTTCAGGAAACTTTAATTTCATTTTTTAAAACAATATTAGAAAACACTGTTTAAGCAAAATCAAAAACTGTACTTTAAATTTTTGAAATAATAGACGTTTTTATTCTACTTGCAGCCTATTTGTAATCTGAATACTTTTTCTGATTAATTCGTTACCGGAAATGACGACTTTTCATAACTCTGCCTCGGCAAGAATCCCCCCCCCCCCCGAATCACCTCCATGTTCACCTACTCGCAGCGTAACGTGGCGCAATTTAGCTGCAGAAATTATACGTATTATTATTCGAAAATGTATACAACAAACTAATGTTAGTGCGGCTGACACGCTGAGTTTAAAATCTTTTCCGTTTCCATCCAAGAAGTTAATCTCTATCAGTACAGTTCTCGTAACCACAGAAACACAAGAAAGCAAAACCCCAGTGAGGGGAATCCAATCGTGGCGGGGGGGGGGGGGTCGTGTACGTTACTGACTTTGTCTTAGCTATTTCGCAGCGTGAAATTCTCGTTAATCTGCTACCAGCCCTACTATTAACTTTACCCAAAAGCATCGTCTCCTGACTGGATATATACGAATAAATATGAGCTGCACTAAACTTGAATCTCAATAGTGTCTGTTAATCAGTCGAAACTATTATTCCTTGTCCACATATTACTAGCTTCTTCAAAGTTTTCCTTTCCTAATCTGTCTGTCTGCCCCCTCTAACTATGACTTCATAATAAAAACTATTAACTTTTAAATTGTTTAAAAATGGAATGTACCGTGAGAGTCCAATAACATAGGATATTTTGTCCGTACTACTCATTCGCAAACGTGTTAAGTGCCACGCTGCCGACAATAATTACGTTCAAGTTCACATATTAGCCACCATCCATCCTTGAATCGCATCATCTACGTGCTTCCTAGCATGAACAGCGATGTCGATGAATACGTCGCACGCGCAACACTGTTTAACTATAACTATAAAATCGTGTACTTGGATTACTCCCTCCACGTTGACATCATTCTCTGCTATTTTCGTCGTCAAAAATAACATTTTATTATCCAAGTTTCCGCCAAAAATAAAATATATTTTCTGAATACAAACAAATCAGTTAAATATCGGTGACGAGTCGTCGAACGACTATCGAGATACTACTACATCACTGTATCGATACGATGATACATGTGAAACACATTGAGACAGGTCGTTGATACTTTTGTAAACAAACAAATCGCAATGATTGTGTATTAGCCACAGAACTGACATGTCGCGCGTTATCTGGCCTGGCTGTTGTGTACTGGGTCACGTAGCCCACCTAACACAACAAACCTTGGTATAAAAACTTGTTGCTGAACACGGTTTCAGTCACACAGTGCGACATTACGGAACGTGCACGGCTCGCTGCTGGCTTCTCCACCGGTATGTAATCAAATACTGCTTATGCAGTATTTAATTGCTCTTTATGTTATTGATGTCGTTTATTACTACATTACTATTACTGCTTCTTCTCAAGTTTCAATGTTTGTATCCGTGGTTCACATGATATGCTCATATGATTCCATAGAAAAATGTCTGCTTCAATGAAATCCACCGTGTGTACTTTGTAAACACGTATAAATTTTGTCTTTGTAAATTTCAGAAAAGAAATTAATATACGTTGTAGAGCTGCAATAACTGTAGCTGGACGTAACAGTAATAGCAACTGTAGTATAGCAGTAGTACCAATACAATAACAATAATAATAATAATAACCATCATCACTATCGTAGTTGGCACTACCATTATTCGAGGCTCACTGTATGTTAGTAGGTACAGACATAAATCTGTTATTATATAATGTGTTAGTATGTACACACACACACACACACGCGCGCGCGTGTTTTGTACTACATATGTTAGTAGTCTATATAAATCTATTATTATGTAAATGGTTGTACAAGTGCCATATAACTACATATTTTTAATGAACTTTTATTATATCAAATTTTAATAAATCGTGGTACAAGACTGAAGATTCTTAAGGGGTACGTAATTAAGTCGATCGATAAACAAAATTTTGTGTACAGCCAAGCCCTTGAAAACAGGGTTATTCTACACTTTACATTGACTCCGAGGTCAAACAAAATGAATTAATTTTTTTTGCACGTCTTTCATCTTTGTGACCTACAAATATCTTATTTCCGCTAACCCGGCGCTACTCAGAAGTTACGCTAAGACCCGCTTAGAGTTATACTGATTTATATAATTACGTAAGAAAAAACTTATCACGAATTCACGGTTACTGAAATATGGGCCTCACTCGTCTAACGCGGAATAGTATTATACAAAACAATACCGGCAGCAATATTAATCGAGAAATTGGGTCAGATTACGGCCGGCAAAGCACAACAGTGGACGTCCCCGCGAAACGTTATGCCGATGTTGCCCTACGACTTGGAAGCCGGGGCTACTGATCCTACCTAGAATAAAATGGGGGAACTGCTTTGACCGGGTGTACCGGATAAACTGATGGACGGCAATGCGCGGTCCGCTTCTCTGTATTTTCAAGGGCAGAGTTATTGACGCACAAGGCTATGAACAAACGTAGACTCACATATACGCACTGAAAAGGCGTATATTTATTTTATGTACGGTTGTCAGAAGTTATTTGGGGGATGACTCCCCTCTTTGTCGAATTTCGCTACGAGGTGTAAAAATGTTTCTGTACATCCACGTGCCTCAGTTCTTTCATAAGTTTTAAATAATTTACGATAATTCGTTAATAATATATTTTTTGTAATATTTTGATTGAATCAAGCCGAAGAACTGTCACGTACCTTACAATTTTCGTGTTATTATTTATTAATTTACTTTATTTTTCAAGTTTAAAGGAAAAATCAAGTAAATTGCAAAACACCTCAAACATAAAATTCCTCCTCTCTGATAAGATTAAACAAAAATTCTGTTAACTAGAACTTAGGTTCAGAACATAAAAAAATTAGCAACTAGGAACTTCATAATTAAGCGCTGTAAACGGAGATAGCGAAAATTTTGTGAATAGCGTAAATTTTATTCTGTCGCGTCGTTTATAAATCGTTTTAAAGAAAGCTCTATTTTCTACAAACTGTGTGTTTAATAAACAAAGTTGTTGAGAATCGCATGACAAGGTGCTTGATTCAGTTCGTTTGAAGGGGCAACCAACTTTAGTTACACATTTCACATTACTTACTATGTTACTTAATATCATTAATATTGTTAAAATACTAATTAAATTACAGGATTACGAATTCGCTTGATTTAATGTATTACAGTTTAATTTGTTCAATTATACATTATTTTCATTGTGTACGTTCTCCAAGTTGCAGACGCCCTATGTGAAGGGCAAGGGTGCCTACAGGGGGGGGGATCGTGTCGCCATTGGCGACCTTTAGAAAATTGGGGGGGGGATTTTGTTTACTATTGCATGAAAAATCTTCCCCAATTTTACAAAACTTATTATTATTATTATTATTATTTCTTACTTGTAAGTTATGTTTCAACTTCAGATACCACAAATATTATGATTGTAAGCTTAAAATATTACATTGTTCATATTATGGTAATGTAATTTTGAAATACATTTTATTTTTTATTTACTGTATTAATAAAGTACAGTGTACGAGAGAACTTTGTGTTTGTTTTTTATTTATCTTGCTTTCTGCTACATTTTAGTACACTACGAAAAGGTCCAAAACAGACTGAAATTTTTATAGCATTTTATCGATAAAACAGATTTAAGTGAGACGTTTAAGTTAAAAAACTAAGTATCTTTTCAATAAAGTCATAGAGTACTGGTATTGTAAAACAAATCACGTTTTACTGAAAATATTAATTTGTGATTTGTTATTAGAAATCCTTATGTTTTTAGTTTATAACTACCTACAATCAATATACCGTTTCGGTAAAAGGTAATATTTTGTAATAGTTTTGAATTAGAAAGCCCCGGCCTTTGCTCGATTAGGTAAGAAATTTTCCCCTGGTGAAAGGAACGTGTAGACCGATCCATTTGAAGAGTCTTCCTTGCAACTTTCGTATATACGCATTTCAGGTTTCCCATCTTTACACAAAAAACAATGTTGATTACAAGTGACTGCTTTGTACTCAGTGTTTCCCGTTTTGAATGTCTTCAAAATCTTAACATGATTTTAATCTGAAGACAATTTTTACGTCACACGCTTCATTTTCACTTAAATATAAAATTTTACAAACCACGAACCACACCGAAATGCTGTCATCTGAACAAATATGTCAAATCAAAAGATATGACGTTAATAAACTGCCTGCAAAATAACAGTATTACGTACAATAACTTGAAAACAAAAAACATGAAATTACAAGGTCACAATAAATAAACATTATACATTTTCAAACGTATACTCGACAAAATTAATTCACAATTTTGCGCTCTAATGTGACTACGAACGAGTTCAAATAATTGCACGCAAAACACTGTAGGTAATTAATTACGCACGAAACAATACATTTTGTAAATTACGCTAATTAATAAATACGGCTGCATACACGTTAAAGTTTAACATTTTCCACGTTATTTAACTGTAAGACTTGCACACAAGCAGCACATTAAACAAACACAATTTCCGTCGACTACAAAAGTGTGCGCAAATTACTCTACACTGGTGCTTACAATTAACACACAACACAAAAATACATGCACACTCTCAATCGCAAATGTTCTCTAACGAGTATGAATGCGTAACACGCCCACGCCAATAAAACCAGACATCACATAGTATTCGCACATACGCTCACTATCAGGCGTTCACAATTACTAATAGTTTTATTTTTATTTGTTAAGCATTCGTATATATTTTATTTTGAACAGTTTACCAGTCAATTGTAAACTACGAGAACGTCATGTTATTGAAATTTTGTTTTCCAGTTACACGATTACAACAAATAACCGAAGTTCAATAAACACTAATCCAAATAAAATGTTGAAAAGTTTTAAATTGCGTTTATTTATTTAAACTATAAACAAATGTTCAATGATAAGATTTACTCTTGTCTGAAATGAACACCAATCAACTGTGATATCGGAGTGATGCGCTCGAATGTATGGTTACCTTTGTATTTATCGTTGGTTTTGTGATATTAGAAAACGAGCGTACATGTACCAAAGTTTACGAACCAACAAAATATGTATATTCAATTCTTTATCAAATATGAATATCGACAATTTTCTCATTACCGCTTTGTAACCTTTACGCCTTGGTTTGTGAAGTTCAGTACGGGTTTATTTTCTATGTTCCTTGCAATTTCCTCCTGTTCTGAAATATCTCCGCTATTCACACCAGTTTCTCCACTCTCCACAAGTATTTTTCTTATTGTAACCTGCTTCGTTTTACTGTACTACGCCTGTATCGGCTTTCCTCCTTTAATCTTCTCGGTTTATACACTCTTCGAGTTATCCTTTTCCCCTCATTTTCTTGAGACCGAACCATCTCACTTGATTTTCATCTTTTGCGTGTTCTATGAGTTTTGTTCTTGGTTCGTTGTCTATTTTTGGAAAGATTACCATTCCAGTTGCTTCCCCTTTTCTTTCGTTGCTTTCAGTTGGTCATGATGCTAAACCATCCATATACCACTATGTGGACTAGTGTACTACTTTTGAATTGAATTCTTGTTTCTTTGGAGATTTCTTGTTTCGTATAACTCTAAATAATTTTTCAGATGCTGTTCTCGTAATTTCCTTATCTATCCTTTCATCCTTTAACTTCTGCATGGTTTCTAAATAATTTTTCACATGCTGTTCTTCTCGTAATTTCTTATCTATCCTTTCATCCTTTAACTTCTCCCTGGTTTCTTTGATAACATTACTTAAGACCATAGGAAAAGTCATGGATTCAGAATATATCCCTTTCTTCCTCCCTGTCATTTTACTGTACAATTATAAGCCGATACTATATTTTGTTATATTCCTCTTTTTGTAATATTTTTCACATACTAACACTTTCACTCCGGTATACCCTGTTGCTGAAACGCTAGCTGCTGGAGGCCTTTCAATGTAACCATCATTATCAAGTCCAAAAAGACGAAACGTTTTGGACTTGATTGGCTAATGGTGGTGACACCGAAAGGCCTCATTCAGTTACGAAACAACTTCCCTAGCAGTTCAGCAACAACGTAATACAAAGTCGGAGCGATGACCACTGCTAATACGAGAAATCATCTCTTAAATTCATCGAAGGCTTTCTCGTGGTCAGTAAAACATATGCGCGCTTCCCGTATTGTTTTTTTCAATGACTAGTCTCAGAATAAAAATAGCATCTTGCACTCCCCTATTTGGTCTGAATCCAAATTGTGCATTTTCCAAGGTTTCACCCATTTGGTCTCTTAATCTTTTTTATATAATTCTGAAAAACATATCTGCTTTTGTTGCTTAGTAAGGTGATTTCTTAGTCGTTCTTAAACTCCTGAATGTTAAATTTTTTACGAGTAAATATTATTACATCTATATGCCACTTTTCTGTTGCCCTGTTACCTTGTCCGATCGCCATATTCATTATTTCTCTTACATCTTATCATGATGTAAGATGTTATTTCATCATGTCTGTCGTTTTCCGTAAAATAATTGGACTGTAATTTATGTGATAGAAAATAAAAATCGGTTTTGGTTTTACAATTATATATAAATGCATACTACTTTCAAACATCTCAAACAAGCATATTATATATAACAAACTGAGTGAATTTTTAACTGTGTTGTCATGTGAACCAAATATTACTAAGATTTTCTCTTTGAAAAAAGGTTTCCCAGACTGTCGACTACTATGGTCTCACAAGCTACCAAACGATTCGATTACACCCACAGCAGTCACCTTCACTGGCAGATAAATTCCTTCAGGGAACACACTGCCGCCGTGGGAGTGATCAAACGTTTGGCAACAAGTTATTACCATATAAGATCAACAGCTCGGGACTTTTTTTAGTTGTCACCAACCGGAGACTATAATCCGCACGATTCCGTTCGTTACTGGTAACGTACTTCTCTGATAACTGTAGTAAAGAAGAGCAACAGAAATCGTTACAGCAAAAAATGCTTTACAACAATGTATGCGTTCCGTCCACAATGAATACTGCATGCGGGCCACAACAGCTCATTCTGACAACTGTAAGTAAACAATAGGAGATGAGAATGAGGCCCTTTAACTCAGTCCATGTATACAGCCTACCTGCGATAATTTATTATACAACCGCAAGCCAAATAATACTAGGAACTGTAACATTTTGTTCATCTCTCTCTCTCTCTCTCTCTCTCTCTCTCTCTCTCTCTCTCTCTCTCTCTCCCCCTCCCTCCCCATCCCTCCCGCCATGAGTCGTTCCTACTACACAGAAAACATTTCACACACAGTAGTGTTAGGTAAGGGATACCCTTTCCAGACTTTTCTCACATACGTTACGAATTATTTCTCAATGCACCCCTCGCAACGAATTATCTTTAAATTTGAATTTCAAGAAAGTCTCACAAGACATGCCAACAAATTTTGATCGCCACTGTGAACGTCCTCCGACAGTTCTAGGAGTCAATATTGTGTTCAAATTATTCATAAAACATTTTTTGAAATTATTTCTAACAATAACAAATTTTTTGTACCATCGAAGAAGCAGGATAGGCAGCCTACGCGAGCTGAACAGCATTCCTAACAACCGCTTCAGCCATATACTATATACTGTACTCCAGTTTTCAATTCCATGTGCTGAATCGACTTTGGAAATCATAAACGAATTTTGTTTTTACAGCGTTGGCGGGGATAGAAGCTGGGACTTCTAGATAGACTTCTAAACCCCTTAACCCTGTAGATACGATTACATGCTCTCGCACGCAGAGAGCCAAGGAAGACGCTTCGCTGTAGTTTGGAAGAAACGTTTCGTTTAAAGGAAGATAAAAGACGTGTGTTAAACCGAAAAGAGGAGTACGTCACTACTGCCCCCTTTACTTGTCAGTTAACAAGTATTTTCTGAACTTACAGTATTTCCAAATAATGGAGTCTAAAAAAGTCGGACGCAGCCTGCAGCGTCTCTCTCTCTCTCTCTCTCTCTCTCTCTCTCTCTAAATTTTACCAGATTTCAACTGTAACAATCGGAAAGACAAGTGTAGTAGCACGCTAACAGGCTAAGTCATGGTTTAAAGACTGGATCACAAAAAAAATTTTACCTGCAGCTTCATCTAACGAGACATATGAAAAACCTAGTCCTTCCTACTGCTGAAAACGTTTTAAAACTTGTCTTGCTTAAAGAATTTCTAAAAACCTTTATCGTTCTGCCTTATACGACTGAATAGAACAACCCGCTCAGCCAACATTTATAGGCTTCAGAATTTTTACGGATTATGAACTACAGTTTTAATTTTTGGTCACGTTCTGCAAGACTCATTCCCATATATCAGGACGTCTACCTCGTTCTTACATAGTGGCGTATTTAGAATTTGACCTTCGGTGGGGGGGGGGCCGGTTTTTACGTAAAAGATTGAATGTGCGGAGGAGGAGGTACTTTTCGTAAAACATAAAAAAGGGTTATCCACTTCAGTTTTTAGCAAACTGTTATAACTTTGGATTCTGTTTTCACATAGCCGCCTTGTTTTTTTTTTTTTCTACACGTCAGCCCCGCTATGAGTGGCGTATCCAGAATGTGGTCGGGGGGGGGGGGGGGTCGCTTCATTGAAAATAAAAATAAAGTTAAGACTAATCAACATTACTATGTTTAAAGTGATTGAAAAAGGTTTGATAACATCTGAAATCAATCCCATTAAAGCAAACGGTAATAACACAATAAAAATATACGTTATTGAAACGTTTACAAAATACTTATTGACTGAATTGATTTTCCTATATACACACGTATACGCAAATGCTGTGTAATAAACCTGTTTGTATATTTAAAAAAGAGTTACTACTATACGAGGGGGTACCCAAAAATAACCGGAATTTTTCTTTTAAAGCTATGTATTTAATTTTTTTTACAAAACAACCTTATCACCTTCAAAGTACTCTCCATTACACTTAATACATTTGTCCAATCTGCGATCCCATTCCTGGAAACATGTTTCAAACTCGTCTGTTGTGATGGCCGACAGCTCCTGCCTCGTTTTTTTCTTTACCGCTTCCACGTCGTCAAAACGTTGTCCTTTCATGCCCCTCTTCATTCGCTGAAACAAGAAGAAATCGCACGGAGCGAGGTCAGGTGAGTAAGGGGCGTGGGGCAAAAGAGTCATGTTGATTTTGCTAAAAACTGGCGCACTGAAATGGCTCCGTGAGCAGGTGCATTGTCATGGTGGAAAAACCAGTCCCTCGTCTGCCACAAATCGGGCCTTTTCTGTCGCACATTGTTACGCAATCTTTTTAAAACCTCCAAATAGAAAGCCTGATTAACAGTCTGACCTGGTGGGACGAATTCAGAATGCACTACCCCTCTCACATCGAAAAAACAAATGAGCATCGTCTTGAAGTTTGATTTCACTTTTTTGGGGCGAGACGACAATGAAGTTTTCCACTGGCTTGACTGTTGTTTAGTCTCGGGGTCGTAACCATAGCACCATGACTCGTCACCAGTAATGACCTTGGAAAAAATCTGGGTCGGTTCGGAGCTAGTCTTTCAATGCACGGCATGTTTCAACTCGATTCTCTTTTCGCTGTTCAGTCAGGATCCGAGGTACAAATTTTGGAGTGACCCTTCTCATCCCCAAATCTTCTGACTAAATTCGCTGAACCGAGCTCCAAGTTATTCCAGATAACTTACTAATCTCTTCAATGATCTGTCGTCGGTCTTCAAGCACGATTGCTTGAACGTTTTCAACATTTTCGTCAAATTCTGGAAGTTGACGGACGTCCAGAATGACGTTTGTCATCAATTGACATTTCACCTTCTTTGAAACGAGAAAACCATTGGTACACTTGAGTTTTTCCCATAGCACTATCCTTGTAAGCTGTTTTCAACATCACAACAGTTTCTGCGGCGTTTTCCCAAGCAGGAAGCAAACTTTCACAGTTCACTTAAATCCGCCATGACAAAAAACGAGGAGCAAGCGAAACTGCTTTTAGAAAACGAATTACTGTGACACCGGACACAACCTTCCCAGGCGACAACAACGACGGCACTGAACTCGGAACGAGTTGCGCTACGCTCGCCTAGCGGGAGAAATGCGTACTACGTAAGCTCCGCCAATCGCAGCGCTATTCCGGTTATTTTTGGGTACCCCCTCGTATTAGCGTGCACAGCAGAAAAATCTAATATAATAGTCTTAATATTAGGTCCCGTTCGCCCCCCCCCCAAATACGCCCCGTCTTACAATCCACTACCATGAGTCCGATTCCTATAGAATCGCTTTTAAATTATCCTCCTTACACAAACGTCCTTTTTGCTTTTCCTTAATGGGCGCATGCACGACCGCGAAGTATTCGCTTAAAAATGAACAGGAGTAATAATTGAAGAAACAGTTTCCCTTAGGATCGACCGCTACAAAAATATCTTTTATTCCACCTGAAGAGCGTACAGTGCCTTACACAATTGTCCCCATGGGAATTAAAATTACGTGGTCATTAGAACCTGAATTATTTCCTTCACTGTGTGCAACAGCTACCGTAAATTATACTGGCATAAGATATATGTATATACTTAACAACAATGTATATTAGGTTTAATGTGCTTAAAATTTACTTCAACGTAGATACGTCACGAACTCGTACTACTTCTACCGTTTCTTAGTTGTGGATAAAAACAATTTTACATTTACTTTGCAAATAACAAAATCGATGGTAGCACTCTGCCTGTAATGTAACCAAAGAACCACTTACTACGCTAGTTATAACTAGCATAAGAAGTAGGTACAGCTAGTTATAACTTACGATACAGTAGTTGTTGGGATTTAATGATAGTCAATAGCTCGCATGTTACTGCAACGTTTTTTACATAAATCGCCGCTACAAACTGTTTAAGTGGCGTTTACATAGAACAAAGCAATTTATCAGTAACGTGATTTACAATATCATTTATTGTATTTGTATATTTATATATTTTACAATTTTTTTATTTTGTGATTTATTTATAGTATTTTAGCTCCATTGAGAATATTATTTGTTTTCATTTTTCGTACAGTGTAGCGCTTGTAACCACAGCACGGACAATTCTGAACTCGTAATGTCGCTGGATGCGGTAGACAGCCAAAAATTTTATATTTTACTCTTTCACAGCTTCATTACCGCGCTCCTCTAAATTCTGTTCAATAATCAGAGTAGCGTCCGCTAACGCCAGTTTATTTAGAACATTATTCAAATAACTGTCAAGACCATGAAGGACAGGACGAAAGAATACAAACTTGTACACCTGAAGTACACTGAATTCGATTTGTACATGACATTTGTACATGATCATATTAAGTGATTCGGAAAAAATATGTGTAACAAGTGTTATCCAATAACCTAAAACAATGAGAACTAAATACAAATGTCGAAGCTAAAGATGAAAATGAGTGAAGATCATAAGGGGAAACGATAAAGAGCGGGACTGAATAATCCAGGAATGAAGAAGTGAAGCAATTTTACTACTTGATATAATAATTACAGAAGACAAGAAATGTACGTCTGTAAAAAGACACAAGTTCAGGCTCTTCACAACAAAAGAAATCTACTCACAAGTAATTATACGAATTTAGAAGTTATGAATTTTTTCAGGAGAAACTTCTGTTTGAAATATCTTATGCTTTATGGAAATGAAACTTGGTCACTGAAGAAGATTTCCCGGATCGAGATAGTGGAATGTGGATACGGAGAATGATCATAAAGACAAGTTGGATAATGAAAAAGCAACGCTGAAGTTTCGGAGGAAATAAAAAAGAAAGAAAGTTCATAAAAGTTATGGATTTATTCTGATCATTAAAAAAAAACTGCTGGGGAAGGACATGGAAGAGGTCGGTCAAAGAAGATATACTCCTATGAACGAGATAGCACGACAAAGTATGATAACGCTAGGCGGAGGCCTAGCCTTCAGACTAAGACTGTCCCACATAACAGAGATAGAAAAAATATACCTACCATCGACCAATCAGGCACACAGTTCGGCATACTGATACTTCCTCGAAATAAATTATTAATTACAAACCGACACAACAATACAATACCAACACATGTTCACAGGTTTCTAATGAGGAAACGCAATCCACAGAAATATAAACTCGTAACAGTAGGACACGAACAAGCGTTAGGCTTACATTATGTAACTAACGAGTTTCGGTGTGTGTACAGGTGCATTATTTGATGCGGCCGCCAAACAACTGACATGTGTTGAAAACGTGATGCATTGTTTATTAAAATAAAAAAATGAGTACTGTCCACGTGACCACTTTCTGAGTGGGGCATCACGAAATCTTCAGGCTTTACTTAATCTGCGTTATAAAATCAATATCGGACACTTATTAAGTGAGGCAGTGAAAGAATAGCTGTATTGACGCACCGGCTGTAACTCCCAAATTGAACACACGATGGAATAATACCGTTGGTCCGATGCCGCATGTAATCTGAGCGTCGCTGAAACCCAAATGATGTTCAACATCCCGGGCGATACATGTTACTTAACATAAACGACAGCCGGTTAAACGACTTACTGCGAATATATATCAAAACTATACAACACTGAAAGAACATTACTTTGCCAATTATTCAAAGCTATTTCATAAAAAACAAAAATATACTACGATAAACTTTATCGCTGTACATCCACTGCTAATTAATACTGCGTAATACACGGGTTTATTGTTTGCATTACGAAAATATAAATGAAAAAGTTTTAAGTTTCCCCTTTCAAGTTAATATGACTTGTTAGCTCTCAGCAACACTGTAAAATAAAGAAGTAAATAAATAAAAACTTTCCGAGTGTTGAAGCCAGAATAACTGTCAAGTTCTGGCCGTAAGAAAGGTATTATATTTTCATTACAATCCATTTGAAGAAACAAGTTCTTTTTTTCACGTGGAGCACATTATTTTTTCATTACGTGTATGGTTATATATTTGTGTTGCGAAATTTGGTTCATTTGGTTGCGAAAGCTTTACCGGAGGCGCCATCAGAAATTAAATTTATCTTAACTGAAGTTAACCCGAATTTAGGAAAAATTACTTTTTCGAAGGGATGATACACATCATGATACTAGGTTGCAGAGAAGTACGGCTTAATTTTGTGTGTATGCCACCACGTGTTGCGAATATATAGCTACACGTTATTGAGTTGTCTAAAAACGGAAGTACAGCTGTAATTCATGATGAATGGACTGGTGCTGTTTTCAATGTTTAGTTGGGCCTGCTGCAGAGTGTTCATGTTACCGAACCGAGCTAATAATAAAATGGTATGGCGACTTCATTACAGGGAGCAGCTTTGTCAGTCTGTTACGGTTCCTGCAACGCTGATTTTGTCTTCTTATCGAGATGACGGGTTTGTCTCTTTCCCTTCTGGTTGTTACACGAACCTAAAGGCCGCGATTTTATTTGCACCTTCGTGATAAATATATGAAGAGTATTATAAAAGTGCGTTCTACATAACTTCTGTCTCGCTATGGTTTTATGTTTCTACATTTATGGATTATTACAAATTTCTTCCTGCAGCTCGATTTATTTTACGGCTCACTTATATGTTTTTCAATAAACATTTCGCAAACACCTCTAAAGCCCCTTGTTTGTAGTCCTGCATCAGTTACTTCCATATAGGGGCTACACGAACACTGTCGTGTTACAATACCGTAGAAACAAATTAATTACATATAAAAAACTTTGTTTACACAAGAAAGATTGAATTACTGCTGTAATAATTAACAAAATACGCTACTACAGTACAAACATTGCTCGCGTTGACGGTTGTTGTAAGTCGTGAAGAACGAAATGACGAAGAATGAAGGCTGAAAACAGAGATCCAGTTCTAGTTGGATTACAAAACCAGTTCATTCAAGAACACTACGCCGTTACGAATTGCAGTTTCGTATATCATGAAGCAGAAGTATGTCATAAACAGTTTTTAGAGGAAACAAATATTTCTGAAAGACTAGTGAAGCTGTCTCAGAGTTAGACTACTTGCTACGAGACGATATAGTTCTACCGTTGTTTCGTCTCGGCGACTCCGTTCTTTTACGAACCTCTGAGGGTTACGATCATCTGCCGTTTTCAGAAGGCTCTGTGACACATCAAAGAAATTTACATATCCGCTGGATCTGTCTCGGATCTGACAGTACGTGATATGTTTTTTTTCCTGGTAAAGAAGAATATGAACGTTAGCTGCTGAATCGATACCAAATGACACGACGTAATTGATTCAACATTGTGTTCTCCGGTTTTTCCAAATATAAGTCAAGACAATGTGACCAAGCCATTTTAACTTCGCTAGACATTATATTACTCCACTGTATCAATTTTTCTCCACTTGCACGCCACAAAAGACATAAATGGATGCCAAGTATCGTTACCAGAAAGATGTTGCAGCTAAAATATTCACACACTAGCATTGGCTTTCAGGCGTATTCCTTTTAATGTCCGGCTGCAGAAAGACATACCAAAGAACTAACTATCTGCCGCATCGATTCTTTTATTGGATGTGAATACGTCTGGGCATAGTGTTAATCTCCGTGTGTAGCCTACGGCCAAGACAATCCGCCATGTAGAAGTACTGCGTTAGCGACCGGTTGGGTCAGTACAAGACAAAAAACAACACCATCTTAATGACAACAAACAAGTAACTCGATTATAAGGTTTTTGTTTTCAGCATTTAATTTAAGTTTAACGTGTCCGACTGATGAAAGTTATTTGATAATCAGACTAATAATATTCCGATTGACAAAAAAAGGAATGCCACCTGACTGAGAAGAGGTTGTACTTCTCGCTGGCGACCCAACAGATTACATGCCGATCAGCAAATGAAAACGATGTGGAATACTAAGAATCGTATTTCATCTGTTATATTTTATACTATGGAAGTACAATAGCGATTTGCTGATGCGGAGGCTCAAACGAAGACGAGAATATTTACGAAACGCCCGTCTCAGAGCGTAAACAGTCCGTATTACTGATTCAGACACTGACTTCTTGCGTTAATGAACATCAGATGAAGCTCGGCGGCGACAATTTCGCATCACAATACGTTTTACTTACGAAACAGTGGTTTAACCAACTCCCGCTAACGGTTAGCTTGATTCGAATTCCCGCCGGGGTATTATTAATGTTTGGCTACATGCGGTACCAGTGCAACTGCCCCGCGCTCAAGTATGTTGTAATATTGATTTGATAACACGGGTAACGCAAAGCCTGAAGATTTCTATTGTGGCCCACTCGTAACACTTGTCACGTGTACGGTAGTAGTTTTATAATTCTTTATTTGTGTGTAATTTAAATGAACAAAATGTCACGTTTTCAACACGTGTTGTCATCTGTTTGAGGCGTGCACCTGAAATATGGCATCAATACAACACATTACTATCTATCTCGTCCCATCGGACAAATGTCAGTTACAGTAACTAACTACGACGACTGTGCGGTTCCTGTCAAGCTGATGCATCAAAACCGAAGGCTTACGAGTTCGTTTTTAGGACACTGTTATTATTATTACTATTTTGAAAAGTAACAGTATTGTGCATATCTAAAAACCTGTAAGTACACCAAAACCCAATAAATAAGCACGCACGCATACAAGCACACAAAAATTTTCGTTGGATAATAAAATAAACAACTAAATCAATAGTGGCTGGCGGCAACGAAGTACTAATCACGACAATCATAAATACCATTATACATAGAAGCACTGATGCAGAAAAGGGAGGAAAGTGAGTGTGTGTTTTCAGCGTTGTTTTTTATAATTCATGACGTTTCTTGCGTAAATATATTATGTTGGAGTCTATATAATATGCTGTATTGTCATGAAACACCAATTTTCTGCAATAGGCGAAAAAATAAATTATATGTGCAAAAGAAAATGCTTATATATAATGTATACATAATTACATAAATATAAATTAATATATTAATTATACAAAAAATTATTTATATATATATATATATATATAGAGAGAGAGAGAGAGAGAGAGAGTAGTATATATAATTATGTTTATGTGTGTATAAATATTAAATAAATTACAATATATATATATATATATAATAATTATTTAACAATATATTTTTGATTTTTTAATCTATATCGTATTATACAGTACGTAAACAGTTTTTATAATACTGTCATCATCAGACATATTATAATTTAAGATTAAATAAGCAGATTTACGATGAAATTCTTAAAAACAACTGATGAACATGATTAAATTTTATTTTATATCTATGTATATATTTATTTAATCAAATTAAAAAATATATTTTTGTTAAAAAGAATTGAATTTATTATTCAATAAAAAAAATTATAATAACCAGAATAAAGGCTAGTACTTATGGAAGACACAACATAGACCTCCTACTCCTCCTATGGCGCTACAGCCCAAGTCGGGCTCTGGCCTCCACCAATCTCCGCTTCCAATCCACTCTGTCCACTGCAACCCTCCTCCAGTTTCTTATCCCCATGTCTCTCGCGTCCTCTGCAACGCCATCTTCCCACCTCTTCCTCGGTCTACCTCTAGGTCTCGTTCCCTCCCATGTACCCAGCAAAGCCCTCTTGGGGTTCCTGCCATCCTCCATTCTCATAACATGTCCGGCCCAACGCAATCTTTGTATTCTTATAAATATAAATTTTGAGACTGGTATCTCTTTATACAGCACACACAAATATGGAAGACAGTACACTTTGGAAGAGTTCTATTAAAATTTACACAAAAGTGAAGAGAGAGCTGTACATGATTCAGTCAAACACAACATCCAGATGAAATAACACTGAATGTTAACAATGTCTCAAAAGTAATACATGTATTGAGAAACAGGTGAAAACGAACGTCCCTAGGCAATAACAGGAGAAATACCATACTAGTGTATGAAGGGATTAAACATTGGGAAATGTTAAAAACTATTTACACGTGCATCGAATGAAAAATAAGCCATCAGGACAGAGAGACACTAAAGTGATTTTAACAAACAAGAAAAGAGAACTCGCACTGTCTGAACTGTATAACGAGACTGACATTGCCACGTCTACACAACGTATTCAGCAAAAGTCTAACTAAAAGACTTTACACAGAACTTGACAGTCAGCAGCCGACAAACCAAACAGGATTTACAAGCAACTGCAGCACAACAGATCAACTGCAGACGATAAACCAACTTCAAGAACACTGTAACGGGTAAGGAAAACGCACTTTGTATCTATCGATTGTTAGAAAGCTGGTGACTCGGTCTCCACAAAAATGTATAATGTAGAATTTAGAAGAACATGAGACAGAAACGGAATACTTACTTGCAAATTCTGTCCGAAATTACAAGTAATTCCAACGCCCAAATCAAACAGCAAGCGTTATCAATTGCAAAGCCAACGGAAAAGAGTGTGTCCAAGGAGAAATCTGAGATTTACTGTAGATGATGTCGTGCCATTTACCACAAAACCGGTTGAGGTGAAGAAGATGATTAATGAACGCAACCAGGAAAGTGTAAAGTTAGGTCTACGAATAAACATCGAAAAGACTTCTCGATACATCATTGTCGCTGTGTTGTAGGCGGTGTTGTATTCATTACGTGTTCGCGGTTTTTGCCTTTAACCAGTAAGTCAATGCAGAGAGAACATACCGATTAACAAAACTTTCATTGTTAATCACGTGAGCAGTTTGTTTTTAATTATAATATTGCTCATCTTTCTAAACATAATCCACCCTCGTCTTACCCGATCGTCAATATTCTTGGCATTGTATCGACGCTGTCCGTTACTATTTTACCCAAATATTTCACTTCCCTCAAAGTTCCCACACCTTCTCCATCGATTTTAATCTCCTCAGCTGAGCAGCCGTATTACAGATTTAGGAGAAATTAATACTGGTCCGTTCGCTATTACAATCTTAATTGAAAATACATAACTTTCTAGGTATTTCAAAACTTTCTCAAGTTCTTAATCTCTATTAAATTTTAATTTAATTTAACTCAATTTCAAAATTCATTAGCTTGAGAACATAATTTTTAAATTTATTAGTTTGTACATACGATTAACTTAATGGACTACGTAAACACAAAAACACTCTTTGTAGTTATGTATGACATTGCACGAATAGCATAGGACTTATCATCTTAGTTTTACTTTACAAATCTGTGTCAAACATACAAAACTAATAAACTTAATATTATTATTACGTTTCAATTACATGAGTCAACAAACGTAGAAGTGTATTTGGTGTACATGTTATGATCGTCAACGTGTGTACAGCTAATGCGCATTCGTTAGTACAGCTATATTCTGTGCTAACGTGCACAGATATAGAAGTAAACGTAGAAGTGTATTCGGTGTATGTGTTATGGTCGTCAACGTGTGTACAGCTAATGCGCATTCGAGCTGCACACAATTGAAACAAAAAGTCTTTATCCATATTTTGAAAAAATAACAAAGGAAATACATAACTGGGCACACATTTTCGTTAAAGGGTACTGTAGAATTCTGAAAACCGGAATTGTTATTAAGACGCAGAAAAGTCCCAATAAGAAAACGTATGGAAGTTGGGTGCGGATTTTGGAAACACTCCGAAAATCTTCAAGCAAAAAGTGCTATCCGTCAAGCACTGGAATAAAATCTTCACGGTTGTAAACAGATGTAGAAAGTTCGAAAGATATGAAAAACTTTAAATAGGACAAACTTATATGGTCCTATGGAAACCATAGGACAAACTTTAAATACTTGTGATACACGTGGTTCGGTAGAGAACCTGTCGAGGCCTAAAAAAAGGAGGCCACTAGCATCGTTTGAACATTTTTTACACTTACGGTTAGACTCGAGAATTTTCACAATCAGAAATTACTGTAATAGTTCTTGATAATGGCCTTCATAAATTTATATAAACGTCTCTTTGGATCATCACACTTACAAAAATTAAGCCCCGTATTTCGCGACTCGAATATACTTTCAGAAATTACAATTAAGTTATTGAACGTTTAGTAAACTTCATTTTGCCAACGATCTTCGCCTTTGTATCTGTGTACCGGACACGCATACAGAAGCATTTTGACATGTAATGCATGTAGGAGCGTGCATTATGCATAGTCACGCGCCTACACTGGTTAACCAGAATGTCCATTTAGACAGCCAATGGCGACGGCATATCGAGTACTCCTCAATACTGTACTTGCAATTCGATATACACATATTTACGATCGGGTCTGCTGCAAACAGGAAACCATAGGTTATTCTAAAATTACATACACATTGCAACAGACATCTCGCTTACCACAGCTATTACGTTAAAAACCAACGTACGTATATGATTACACACTCTCTTAAACAGCGCTGACAACACATGTTTATGTAAAAATGACCAGTTACAACTTTTATGAATGTTTATACAGAATATAAAAAACGGTTGAAACAATGTGAGGAACAAACGCTCTACGATAAGAAGCTGATAACCTTTATCCACGGCGCTATAAAGCAACACCACTAATCAAATTAAACCTTATTCTCGGATACACTAAGGATACTAACGTTATCTGGCACTCTGACCGTACAAGGTTCTACAGTATGTTCATAAAATTTTAATTTTAATTCGTTCGACACTATTATTCAGGGATAAATGCACATTTATTCTTAACAACACTGCTAGTCGATCCACGAACGCTGCAAGGCGGCAGAATGGGGCTTTGACTTATGCACTGCAGTACGGAGTCTTCTTAGGGAGAAAGAAGCTTAACGTCAAAATATCAAAACTATACTTCATTGTCAAAACATAAAAATAAAAGCCTAAATCTGAAGCGGAGTTCAAAAATTCAAAAAAATTTACAGGCATTGCACAAATGCAATACACAGAGAAGGCCATTGAAAATGCTTCAATAAATCTAAAAAATATTTATGTTCATTCACCAATCAATGAATTCATTTTTCATTCACCAATCAATGAATTCATTCTTCATTTACCAATGTACAGATTATACGTTAAATGTAGTCGCATTCATAAGCGAAGTTTTATATGTGTACTACGTCATTGACAACAAAGAAGTAGTTTCTATGGAAACTCACAGGTTCCCATTTTCGATAACGCATCAGCGATCGGCCGCAAATGTGCGACACGTCCTTATAAACATTTCCAATGTTAAAAACGTCCTTCTAATAAATTTGAATTGCATCCAGAGAGGGTCGCGGCGAGACGACGGACAAACCCAACGCCTGTGACATCTACTGTCAACATAAGATTTAACAAACGAAGGCTTCCACTCCCTACGCAGTTCGATCTGCAAATGTTGTAACTTTAGGGCTTGTAAGCTTGGAGCCATCTGTAAATCATAATCCAGTTTCTGAAACCTTCCCGGAAACCAAATGAATGGGTGTACTACGCGGAGCCAACAAATGACCACTATCTACACACTGTACATCGTACAATTAATCGTCATATTAAAGTTGTAACGAGCATGCAATTTTCACATAACCATAAAACACTGTTCCATGGCCGGCTCTAGTAGAAGGCCGGAATATTAAACTGGCAACACTGGAACCAGCTGATATTTGAGGTCGACTAGATCTCTTAATTTATGTATTTCAATAATCATATCCTGTCATTTTTAGTTGCCGGTTAACAGCAGTTTTATAATTCTTAATTTTTTGCAAATTAAAAGTTTGTTATGTAAAATACTGTTATACTATTTCAGAAATATAATAATTAACTCATTCATATGATACGAATTCAATAATGCGAACAAAATTAATTCATTAGGCCTAACACTACTTCACTAATTTATTCAACTTACACGTATAGTAATAAGTGCGCACAGACCTATAATTTAGATTTAGCTATAAATAGGCCTACTCATGATTTTAGTAATGCTATGAAATTAAATCAAAATATAACATTTTCAGTTTAGCTATTTTATTACAATATGTTTGTAGGCATCAGACCCAACGTTGTCACGTTTAATATTCCGGCTTTCTACTAGAGCCGGCCATGACTGTTCTGTTACTGAATGTCTGTATCACTATACAGTGAGATACAAAAAACTCAGCACAAGCAACAATACACACCGGGTTTCTTGGGTCACCGAATAAAATACAAACTTATTTGAATTACCAATTGTAGATAGGAGAAGGCCTACAGGTGCTTACAACCACATCGACTGAGAGTTAGAGTGGTGAAATAACTGTTCCTTCACTAATACAGTATATCAATGTCTGGCAACATCTTGATTAGGCCTATTTCCATTTCCTCATATATTTACACACTACTATTTGACATTATTACTTGCACAGTTTGGATTAAATTTTGATGTACACACTAAAAATGTTTTGATATATTATTATCATTATTATTATTATTATTACTATTATTATCTTAACAATACATAATTAAAACAGAACTGTGTGTTTGGTGTCATAACAAGTCATTTGCAATTATCCTGATGATGACAACTAATGGTGATAAAAAACGTAGAAACGTCGACACAAATGGTTTAAAAGTGAGGTTGAGCGGAACTAAGAAAACCTTGAGTCATTTACTGATTCATGGTCACTACTAAATTAAGTATTATTTTTCTATTTATGTGTATTATTGTTGTTGTTATTACTATTAGGGCGAGGCTGCTGACAAAATTTTCCACCTGACGCGGCTGTTTGGCTTCCGCGTCCGGGTGGAAACCAGTCGACCCCAGGGCAAGCTTGCGCAGTGCCACCGGTGCCAGAGGTTCGGCCATCACACCGACGTCTGCCGCAATGCCCCGGCCTGTCTACGTTGTTCTCTGGGACATTCAACCCAGGCCTGCACTGTGGCAGACAAAACCAAATTTCGCTGTATTAATTGTGGCCAAGGCCACGCAGCGAGTAACGTAAACTGCCCGGTCTATAAGGCGGAGCTCCTGCGGAAGCAAAAGCCGCAGGGGCCCCTCCCGAAGCCACGGCAGCCAGCTATGCAGCCCCAACCTAGACAGCCTAAAATGCAGGCTAGGCCTCAACCTCAGGCACAACCGGCACGGCGCGCGCCCTCTCCGGCTCCACCTCCAGCCCCTGCAAAGGCAAACAAACGTACCGCGTCTCCTTCCGCAGCAGAGACACGCCCAGTAGCCGTCATCTCGGTTTTGGAGCCGGAGATTGAACCCTCCACCTCCGCGGAACCTCCTACTCCCGCCTCTGTACCAGAGGCAGCCTCGCCTCCCTTGCCACCTCCGCGATTTCCGCGAGCAGGCATAACAAAACCCAAGAACAAAGGGATAACCACACCGGATGCTCGGCCCCGAGCTCCTGCCGGCCCTCAGCCCAAGAAAAGTCCTGCTTCCCGGTATAAGTCCGACGAAGCGCAACAGCGTACTTTTCCTGCCGCTGATTCAAAATCGACTGCCCCTGGTCCTGTGGCTTCCACCACGACCCGATCTGCCGTCACACCTGGTCGCTCTTACGCGGCCTCAGTTTCCAGGCAAACCGCCCAGTCCGTCATTTCCGATGACGCACAGTTCGTCCGCGACTTTCTGTCTGGCTACGACCTCAAGAAAGTCGCATCTACCTTCAGGTCCATCCGAGACCGCCTGGAAACTGCCGACCCAACTGAGAGATTTATGCTCTTGGTGGAAGCCTGCGAAGTAATAGATCTTCTATGAACCGAGCCCTTACACGAGATCTCTCGCTCGTAGCCTGGAATGCTAACAACATCGGTTCCAAGCATTCCGACCTTCTTGAATTCCTGGCTCGGTTCAAACCCGACGTACTTCTCCTTACTGAAACCCACCTGACCCCGGCGAACCGGTTTCGATTACCAAATTACGTGGTCTATCGGGATGACCGAGTCAGCCAACGAGGAGGCGGCACGGCGATCGCGGTGAGGACCTCCATAGGTCATCATCGTGTCGCTTTGCCGCAGCTTACCAACCTAGAGGCCACCGCCATTGAGGTCCACGGAGCTCTTGGCGGCGTCCTCGTGGTTTCAGCATACAAGCCCCCACGAGCTGAACTTCTTGTTGGCGACCTGGAAGTCATCTTCGATTCCCATCGAAGGGTAATTTTGGCCGGCGATCTGAATTGCAAGCATCGCGTTTGGAATAGTCGCCTGACTACTCCGAACGGGAGGCGCTTGCTCAGTTTTGTTGAATCGCGCCGGGCGATGGTGTTTGGTCCAGCGCAACCCACGTTCTTTCCGTCTCAGCCTAACGCGGCTCCCGATGTTCTGGATATCGCGGTGACCCAAGGAGTTCTCTGTCCGGTCGAGGTATTCTCACTTACGGAGCTGACATCCGACCACAACCCTATCTTGGTCCACGTCGCTACCCAGCACGCCTATGCACGTTCAGACCAGAAGAAGGTTATCGATTGGGATCGCTACGGCCCGGCCTTGTGCCGTCGATTGCCGCCAGCGGCCCCACTCGATTCCGTTCGCCTCCTAGACGAAGCAGTTGCGGGAATCGAAGAGGCAATCATCTCGGCTATAGGCGTGTCTTCACGTACGCGAGCTGGTTTCACGCCTGGCTACCAACGCATCCCTGAGGAAGTCTCTCTTCTCGCTCGCGAGAGGAATTACTTCCGGAAACGTTGGCAGAGGACCCGTGATCCGGCCGATAAGGCAGCATACAATCGGCTCACCGGACGACTGCGTGGCAGTCTGAAGGCGTTCCGACGTAGCTGTTGGGAACTCGACGTGGCCCGAACGGGGGATGCGGACCCGCTAAGTCACCCGTATAGAATACCTACCGCATTGACGGGACGGAGGCGCCGACCTCCACTTCCCGCCATTGTTGGACCGTTCGGTCGACCCCTGGGTCGCCCGGAGGAGAAGGCCGAGTACTTGGGCTTGTGTTTCGAGCGACAGTTCGCTCCCAACCCGCCCATGGACTGGGACTTCGACGAATAAATCGAGATGGCTGTGGAAGACTTTCTGTCACTTCCGATCACGACGGAGCCCGAACCCACCTCTTTGGAAGAGGTCTCAGATCGGCTCGCTGAACTTCAGCCAAGAAAATCTCCAGGCCCGGACGGTGTTACCAACACCGCTCTACGTCTTCTTCCCGAGCCTGGAGTTCAATTCTTGACTGATTTGTTCAACGCGTGTCTCAGACTGGCCTACTTTCCCAAGAAATGGAGAAAGGCGACGGTTATCGTGATCCCGAAGCCGGGAAAGGATACCACCCGCTCGGAAAACCTCCGGCCTATCAGCCTACTCTCCGCTACGTCCAAGGTTTTTGAGCGCCTCGTACAGCGTCGTGTACGAGAACATCTAACCAACTTTGACGTGCTGGTCCCCGAACAGTTCGGCTTTCGTGTGGGGCATTCGACCACTCATCAACTGATGAGACTGGTGGAAGGCATCACGGAAGCCGGGTGTCGGAGAGAACGGACCGTTGGCTGTTTCTTGGATGTTGAGAAAGCCTTCGACAGCGTATGGCATGATGGCCTGTTATTCAAACTTAGGGAAGTCCAGCTCCCGGACTGCTACCTCCATCTGGTTGCTAGCTTTCTGACGGAGAGGACCTTCTGCGTGAGAGTTGGCGATTCAGTCTCTTCCGAGAGGCGAATCACAGCCGGCGTCCCTCAAGGTAGTGTTCTAGGCCCCCTTCTGTTCTCGATCTACGTCAACGACGTGCCGAGACAGCCTGGAGTCCAGATGGCCCTCTTCGCTGACGACACGGCCGTATTTACGGCCGATCGTCATGAGGAAAGGGCCGTCCTAAGACTGCAGCGCCAGCTCGACAAGCTCGTGGACTGGACCGAGAATTGGAGGGTGCTCCTCAACCCCACCAAGAGTGTAGCCGTCGAATTCTCTAAGCGACGGAAGAACCCCGTTAGGCAACTACGTATCGGCAGAACGTACTTGCGCTGGTCCAACGAGGTCAAGTACCTCGGCTTACACCTTGACCGTCGGCTCACCTGGCGTACCCACGCACAGACAGTTCTTAAGCGAGCATCCACTCGCCTGTGCGCACTGTTTCCACTCCTGATCAGCTCAGCCATGACCAGGAAATTGGGCAGGATGATCGTCGGCGCGTATCTGCTGCCGGTCATTACCTACGCCTGCCCGGTCTGGGGTTACCTCGCCGCAATGCATAAAAAGAAGTTGCAGAGCGTCCTCGACAGGGGGCTTCGGCTAGCGGCCAAAGTCCCCCGTCGCTTCTCATCTCGCCTTCTAAGGAGAGGACTTGGCGTCCGCTCCTTAGACGACACTTTCAGGCGGCTTGCACGCAAATTTTATGCACGTGCGGCGAGGTTCCCAGACAATCCTCTAGTGACTGGGCTGGGAAGGTACCGTATACGCCCAGGTGATTCGTGGAAACGCCCTCGGTGTATATTGCGCTAGCGTAGGCTAGCACAACAGCCGAGAATCGGCCTGCTATAGAGCACACGCCCTACTTGGGCAGGGCCACGAGGCAGGAGCTCCAGATGGTAGCTCGGAACTCAGTTCCCGTGCGGTTCGTCTCTGCGACGCACAACCGCAAAGCCCAGAGCAAAAAAAAAAAAAAAGTTATTACCACTACTGTTACTGTTATTATTATTATTCAAACCTGTATTATTTATAATTTATTATTAACACACATTATTTGACGATAAACTTGCAGCAATTGGGATGTCTTATAGGCCTACATTTTCAGGAACGCCAACAATTAACGGCCTGCAGGAATTAAGTCAACATGTGAGATAACCGCTTCAACATAGGAGGAAGACGACAATGACAAAACCAGGGATTCGTAGCGAGAGGTGTGTGGGAACCTGAGACGTCACTGTCTAACGAGAAGAAGAACGTTTTCGTTAAGTTATGGTAACCTTTTAATTTAAAATTATTTTGTTAACAGGTAGTCTTCGAACTACTGTTTTAATTATTAAAAATGTAGGTATCTTATCTACTACGGTTTTTGATATAATATTTATATCACAAATAATAAAAATTGTAAACATCAATAGTAAAGGTAATTAATGCAATTGCTATTCTTTTACTATACTTAATTAGTACTTAGTGAAATTTACGCAGTGTCGAGGGAAAACTTCTATTTTGGGGCCTCCGGTACAACTGAGCGTATTAAAGAACTTCTTCCGTTATGCATCAACTGATTTTATCAGCCGCCGTCGGGAAGAAACCGATGTATGAAATCCTCCAGAATGCATCCAACTGCGTAATGCTTATCAATTTCCCTTATACACAATGCATTTATTTTTGTATGAAATATTAATACAGTAAAAACATGCATCAAAAACGAAACACGAAAGTACAAGAACTCTGCTAAGTATGAATGGTTTTAATTTGGAAACGGTGGAAACAAGTTAGTGAAAGAGTTTTATTTTTGCACTCAAGAATACTTTACAAATCATTAACTATTATCAAACTTCCTCCTTCTCCGTTACAAAATAATAAGTGTCCTCTGTAAGTCAGCTAATTGGTACGCAAATCTAAAATTATCCTGCACACTTGAAAACTAGAAAAAAGTTTAAAAACAGTGTGAAATCTAAATACATAGTAGCCTATTAAGCTGATAACTGATAAAAAGGGCATTTGATTAAGACAAGGAAGCTCTTATCAGTGCAAGGTTTATCGGTAGTAGAGATGATCTTTGCCATAACCCACTCGGCGAAATCTAAGTTTTTCTATAACACCCGAGTATGTGTTTAGTGGTTGACAATAAAGTTCAGTCACAGACCGCGTGAATTTCAATTTCATCGAGGTAACTGAATGAACAGCAAACGTTCGACCGCATGCCCTCCTTGTGATGATATGACGCCCGAAACTATAACCGTAGCATAACATACTCTCGTTTTTATCACTCACACAACACGATATACACTGCATTACAAAATACAGTGTCAATAATTAATTGTAGGTAGAGTTCAGTTCAACACGTGGTTTTACATAAGTCTCACCGTCCAGTTGCGTACTGTTTATTTCCAAATCATGGTATACCACGTGGATGTTCAACCCGTAGATCGCGGTCGACCGGTGTAACTTCGTAAGGCGATCTCCTTTTTTCGAACCTAGAATACGAGAGTTTCCATTTCTTCTACAATGAACTGCACTTGAAGTAACTCTGATGGACCGTACGAATTAATAAGAATTTCCATTATGAATACTGGAAAAAGGTAGTAGTAATAGTACAGAACTGTGCTATCGGATGTCCACGTTTCTGTAAGATTGTCTCTGACACAATACTCGTTAGAATTAAAAACAAAGTGCTGAAGAGATAGAATAAAAGCCAGTCATTCAATTAAAATTGTATTTACAATTTTTGAATGTTTTATACTCTATTTTAAACAAATTATTTTGACTTTTTTAGCGTTAAAATAGCCTTAATTTAACGTTAAGGTCAGTTTCAGGAATAATAAAAGTAGTAAATCTTATCTTCGGATCAGTAGGCCCTATATGAAGTTACCTAAAGCACAAAATGTTTTGAGCACTTATGGTACACGGGTTACTGTACTGTATATCACGCTAACTGTATTCATGCTAATTTCAATCATTAAGTCTTTGGTACAACTCGTCTGTTTACTAAAAACGATTACCAGTAGTAACCGACAAGATCGCTCACATCTTGGTAGGTAATCAGCTGAATAATTTTAAACATATTTCTAGTAAATTATTACCATAAAGCGAAAATACTGACTCTTATGAAATTTAAATATATTGAAATCGGCCTTTCGGCATGTGATGCATATATTTCATTGGTGTGACACAAATAGAATATATTTCATAGGTGTAATTTTTACGCTGATCACGTTTCCAGCACGCAGCACCTTGTTGAATTTATTTTACAAGTTTCTTTTATTCTTGTGCAGTAAACGACCTACGCCGAAGTACGTTTCAGAAATACTAAATGCCGCCGCCACACAAAAGTCGACACGCGTGTTTGATTTTTGTTTACGTTTACCATTATGAACGAACGAAACTTCACCCCGATCGTTTAATTTGAATACACAGTTGATGTCACATGAGTGGGCCTATTCTTACAACGATAAGAGAAGAATTACTCCGTGTGTATTCGTGAAAAGTAGGGTGCGGTATGATAAGATTAATCTGTCAGATACCGGAGAGCGGCGAGAAAGCTAGGTCACGCATTCGGCTTTAATAAAACAGCGCCTGTTTTTTAAGCAACGTTCGTCCTGGAACACTGCGCTGGCGTATTTACATTAATTCTTATTCGTTATGAAGTTAAGCCCCTTCTCTAAAATACGCTCACCCTATCAGTGTACAATATACACGTACAGATCGATACAATAATTATTTATATCGGTAACTTGTCAACGTTAGGTCAAGGGTTCTGCGGAAACGGAACTCATTTACATACTTTTACAACGCACGCTTAAAATGCCTTTACACCCAGTGTAGAAGTATAAAGGGGTCGCAAGAAACGACAGCAAAATTTTAACAAAATGAAAGTAGAAACATAATGACTTGAGTCGAGAGAGGAAGGGCTGATATGCATTAACCCTCTTTATAATAAACCTCTGACATTCTCGTTTCTACTGTGTGAGCTCGAGTGTGTCACGGTTTTCAAATACATTTTTCAAAGCCAAAAGTGCGACGACACAAATCCTCGCTTGTCGTTAACCGTCCCCCACATTTCAAAATAAATAAATAAATAAATAAAATCACCACTTTTGTGAAGAGCTGTAACTTATCACAGAAACTATACGGACATTGTACAACGTAACCGTAAAACAGCAGTAGTATGTTTATACTGCCATTATGAACTACGCACACCACTGCGCAACGTTACTGCTCTTTTTTGTTGTTACAACTATCAATAGGCTCTCTGACGACGCTACAGAAACAGCAAGCGTTAACGTCCTTAAATAAACAACGCATTGACAGGCGAGTTATAAACCCACTTTACAAAACCGAAAATTAAAAATGCATTACTTAGTCCTTTATAAAGGAAACCTTGAAATCACTTGTTACTTAGGGACACTTAAAACCTGAAACTTAGTGATATATTTTTATATTGCAGTTATTGGCAAGTGCGTGCCCAGCTTTTGAAGATAAATGTGTATTCAACTGACAACCATAACACAGTGTAATAATGAGAAAAAATAATCGCATGATACACGCTTACGTATTTAACAGAATATTACAAAAATATTTCAATTTGCTCGTGTGTAATGACGGAAGTTACTGGTTACACAGGATGCACGTTCTAAGCTGATCGAAGAGAATATGGCGATTAAACAAAACACAAATGAGCTGACACGAAACTAAATGAGATGCGAATACCGCGGTACCCATTGTTATGAAGAGTGTCATGAGGGGAAAGAAAAGAGGCATTCAGTGGGGTTTGACTAATCATTTGAAAGATCTTGCTTTCGCAGACGATATCTGCTTACTCTCGCAGACATACAATGGTATGGAAGGGAAACTGAAAGATCTCGAAAAAGAAGCCAGAATGGCTGGACTCAGGATAAACGCTTCAAAACAAAACTAATAAAAATGAACACAAAAGGTCATAAGGTACTGAACGTGCAAGAAGAAAACATAGAAGAAATAGCAGTCACTTACCTTGGTAGTGTGATTATAAAAGAAAAAGGAGCAGTTGCAGATGCTAAAACAAGAATTCCCAAAGCTAATGCGGCCTTTATACAACTCTACCCAGTGTGGAAATCAAGAGAAATATCAACTGCAACAAAGCTACACATCTCCAGGACCAATGTCAAAGTTGTTTTGTTGTATGGGAGCATGACTTGGAAAGTCGCAATGGAAATTACCAAGTGTCTGCAGGTCTTCATCAATAGGTGCCTGAGGAAAATACTTCAAATTTTCAAACATTGTTTCAAATGAAGATCTCTGGAGGAGGACAAACGAGGAACCCATTGCTACCCAGACCAAATGGAGAAAATGGATGTGGGTTGGCAACCAAATGCAACTGAGCGACAAGCCCTCTTTTGGAACCCTCAGGGAAGAAGAACACAAGGAAGACCAAGAATCTCGTGTACGAGAACTGTCGAGATGGAAGCATAAAAGGAGGGGAAGTCCTTTGGAGAGCTCAGAGTCCTCGCCCAAAATAGAGTCCGTTGGCGTAGCTTCGTCGAGGCCCTATGCTCTGCAGAGAGCGACAAGACTTGGTGGAGGTGGCAGTGGCAGCAGTACACAATAGAACAAAAGTAGTTAGAAGGTGCGCACAGGTAACTTGGATGGATAAGGATGGCTTCCAAGACAGATACTGCAGTGATCATCGATAGATACGAGCCGAGAAGGGAGATCAAGGAACAGAACGTTAAAACGGCTATGAATACCAGGAATCTAAAGGTGACTGGAGATATAGAAGAGGATGTAAGAAGTGTAATCGTAAGGTGTAGTCAGTACGTATTATAAAGAAAAACAAAAAATTGTATTAAATACCATGGAGATTATTAACGAATATCAGTGAAGCCCCCTTCAAAATGATTTGATTACCAACCCTTCATTGCATCCGCGTCTTCAAGTTGCACTCGCAACCTAATAGTGCTAAAATGAATCTTTATAAAGACGTATAACCACCCTTGTTATTTGATACGTTCTGCTACCCACAATACGAAAGAAAATTAATGTCGTAGAGTATCATACCTGACAAGAAATGTATCATATTACGTTACAGTAAAAGCGACTCGACTCGCTACTTCATAACGGGAAATTACAGTCACGTCTTGAGATTTATCAGACAAAACGACGCGCTCGATGTTCGACAGTCTGGTATTCAATCTTTGGCACTATTTATCTAATAAAATAATAACACCATTTTAATTAAAACACTTGTGTCCACCATCAAGTGTTCGCTCCCAATTGTTTCCAATCTTTGGCGAGATACTTATGTGGATATCACGAGAACTGACAAATAACAATGTTCAGCGTGACTTCATGGCCGCCATTAACACGTAAGTAGCGCTCAAACAATAACACATTCTCGTTATCATCGTGGAAAGAAATCGGCGTGAAATTCAAAAGATAGTATACAAATTTCGTGTAGACAATTTTTTTTCTTTTTTTTTTTAATCTCCTGAAATTATAAAATTACAGATAACTCACTTTTCACAAACCAACCAATTAACGTATGGACAGATACGGTGTAAAATGGATGGTAGAATTATTTGGTGGCTCATCTTGAGAGACGGTCCTTCTCAACGTGCCTGTATCCACTGCGCCACATACGAGTAGCCTGTAGGACTATGTACGCCAAACATTTAGCTAACGTACGCACAACCGTTACGACTAAGCGTGTACTATCACACCTACGTCTGTTACTGTCACAAACATGACATTGTTAACAGACCATTTCTGTGTTGACAGCTTAGTACAGATCAATAGTTACACTATGCAGTTCGTCGTGAATACAAATTTATCATCGTCGATCTTATTATCATCAAATATTACTCTCAATAATAAGCAGCTACCTCAAGATATCTATTACTATTTGATAATTATTGCATGGCAAAAGTGAAACAAACGCCAGCGAATTTTTCTATGGGTTGTTATCAAGTCGTAAGTGTAAAAATATTCATTCGTATTTCTAGTTGTTATATTCACGTAAGGTACCAACCAAATCATTCGGGCTGCTACGTTCTTTAGTGTTTGTCATTTTTGTAAAACGTTTCAGCCTAGCATGAACACGAACGTTAAATTATCACAATACTTTAGTTACGATATTTTCTCAACAATCCAGGCAAAAAAGTGTTTCAACAGAATCAAGCATTGGCAACATAACCGTAACTACATCGCGCTACAATTACCAGAGCTAGTCGATATTTAATTATAGTTCTACAATAGTCACTGTTCGGTATCTCCTCTGCTTCCATACCATCCAACAATTATGACCTTGAATGAAAAGAAACCGTTTTATGTTAATGTCTGGAATAAAAGGCAGACAACAAAGCAAGAAGAATGAGGTTACCGGTGATTGATAAGTCTTATACAAGCGGGATTCAATACTGCAGGTCGTCTGCCACAGCTGAAAGGAAAACAGGAAGAACCGGCTCGCGACGGCTAGCGAAATCACGCTATTATTGCTGCGAAAACCAGTCTACAATCAATGCAACTAGTTCACAACGCTGTTTGTAAAACGAGCATGTTGGTTCGCCTTCGGTTCGTGCTATCAGTTCGCAATTACCACACACTAATCTAGTAAATTATACATTACCGCTTACACAAACGATCAACACCTGTGCGATGATTATTACATCTAGCATTCCTGTAAGCGCTATACTATTTCGACGTTATTAACTGCAACGCCCAAAATATCGAATCCTCTGGATAAAAAGCGCCACTGTCAGGGTACTTGTTTCTACCACGAAAAAACAGATAAAACTGTGAAAAACAATGTTATATAATTTCACGAGACGGCCCATATATCCGCGCATTGCATTGTCTAGATGCCATCCGACTTTAATATTTTTATGGCCAGAATGGCCGTGATAGCTACACAAGTCCTGACAAAAAACTGTTCTCCTTGTTCATTACAGATGTATCATACTTTTCACTACCCAGTTCATTACACTCAATTTATTTACTGTTACACCAATACTTTGCTGGTACCTGATTGATTTGTTTTTAACGCTTTGCTACTCCGTACTTTTCATCAAAATCTTTAACTATACTCAATGGATTGACATAAGTGATACACAAAATGTAAATCTTGTCAAAGTTATACAATTTTGGCGACAAAATTCAGAGTAGTGGTTCCTTTGTATCATCCAGTGGTAACAAGTTTTTATATAAGCTGAGTGAACCAACTGTAGCCCATCGACCGGGCCTGTGCTTCAGGATTCATTTCTTTAGGCCTAAGTAGTCTTTAATCATGCATTCGTCAGAATGTACACAACTTGAACTACGAAAATGTAATTTTAAATACCCAAAATCGCCACAAGAAGCGCGACAAAACGTAAATCAATCTAGACAACGCACGCCGACAACTCATGTCAAATGTATTTTTGTGCTGCAAAGGTCAACCGTGTGGCGTAACTTGACGTGGGCAATGGAGCGGCATACTTGGGGTCCGGCCAGCACTATAGTCTACAGCCTTGACTGACAGCTCAGGTATCGTCGGGTTCTTCCATTATACAATCGGTTCTCTACTTCCGAACAAGACGTCGCATGAATCATCGCATCAGCTGTTTCGTTCCGGTCCCAGTTTTCGTTAATGACAAAACGTTGGAATTAAAATGCATCTGCTGGACGCTTTCCAACTGCTGACATGCACGTTGACGGTATAAATTATATAAACTTGGTGGTGAGGCAAACTCGGGTTTCTTGCAGCCTACTTGTCACTCACTCTCTCTGGATACCGCTTAACGTTCGCTGTTCCGATACGGTCTGCGTCGTATAACAAAATCTAATTATACACGGCTACACTACATTCCCAGTACTCCCAACATAAATACGCGTGTGACAAGTAATACTGAGCAATGAGTGGCGTAAGTGCATCAGTACGTGTGGCAATGAAGTGTATCCGCGCATACCTAATTGAAGGAACGAGAAACAGTGGGAACTCTGTACACCAAACATACAGTTGGCATTACCTACTACTACGGTCTATTTTTAAACTAAACTTTCCTATTTGACACAACACCTTGTGGGGCGGAGTGGTACAAAAGCCGCCACAAGACAGACTCTCGCCAAATTGGCAGCGTTGATTGTTTGACCAGCACCAGCGACGCTGTATGGCAACGCTGCTGCTCATAAAATTATTCAATTCAAAACAATTGAGATTTATGCAGTTGAACGAACGTCCCGTCCTGTCCTCTTTTGGTTATTAACTTACATAGTGTTTCACTTGTGCGCACAAATCATCGTGCGTCAAACAGTTGTCTTGTTTTTTTTAACAAGACATGGAAAGGGGGGACACTACATTGTATAAATTTGTTTACATTGCTTACTCGCTCCGCTGGTGCATCGCGGCACTTATGCAACCATACTTATGCAGTACTTTTGCAATGACTGTGTGTTGACTTGGCTAGAGAGTGTACACATACACTTCTGTATCGTAATGCATGATGTATCTTTGTACATATATCCTGTTTATGTACACCTACAGGTTTGCCACTGTGAAAACATCAGGCAGCTTCTGTCGCCGTCAGCTTAAAATGCTCCTTACATTTCAAACACTCTTTGGACACTTTTGGAAGGACAGGGTTAAAAATAAACGGAATCTAACGTCGATCCGAACCTGAACTTGGTCTTCAAATAGTTCTAGTCAACAACCTTCGTAAAAGTAAATCTATAGTGACTACAAAACTTTTCTTGTGTGGTTAACTTTTTTTTACATTACTGTGCATTGCAGTGTATAGTTGATCGCTGTCTACGTTCTTTGCTCTTTCAACTGTGATTTATTTGCGCAGCCAATTCACTTTTACAATGACTTCTATTTTTAGCTCTGTGGTAAGTCTTGCATCCGGACCCCACAACAGTCCGGGGGGGTAAGTTTTTCATAGTCTTCTACTATACCCCATATCTGTGGCCTCCCCTGACATCTTTTGCCGATCACAAGCCATAAACCGTAAACTTATGTTTATTATAAAATAAAATTTCTTCGTTCGAGTTAATTATAACGCCTTCAAACTTCCTTTTCAGTATCGTTTCCCAAACAATACTCTTCTTTCTCTTCATACATTTTCCACATTCGTATCTGTCTCATTATTTTTGTATTTCTCTTGTAGCATGGAGGTGAAATTAGCGTCACTTCTTCAAATAAAATTATTCTTCTGCTTCGTTCCTAACGTCCACGTTTCACTTCTATATAAGGTCACGCTCTATACATATGTAACATAAAAGCAACTCGTAAGTTAAAACAAGCTTTAGAATACACAGAAGAAGCTGTTCACGATTAACGAAGATAAACGAGCACGTATTAAATCCTTCTGGGCTTAATGACAGAATCGATAGGTACAGAGACTGACTCCACTGGCAGTAAAACACTACGCGACAGACGCTTTATGGATTCCGCTACTCAAGTTGTAAAACGTTTAATTCGCATTACCGAAAACTCCGACAGTAAATAAAAATCTTCGCGAACAGACAATATAAGACGTAATAACTTATCTCAACAACGAGCAAATAGATAGAGCGAGTGAAAGAAATGAAAGTTGTAAACCGTCAGTAGTTGTAATACGCTGTCTCCAAGTAAACCAAGGACGAAATATCGTTTGTCTGCGCAGTCTGCTTTCATAAATTCCCTGCCTTATCTGCCTTACTAAAGTAACCAGATACATTCAATTTTTATGTGATAAATAATCTCCTGCAGGAACGGACGAAATTAATAAAATTCTAATAAGGTTTCCATTTCTTCTCATCATCGGATTCATATCTACTATTAAGGGGGTAGTATCTGATATTCTGTAAGCGCTGTACTTCGTCTACGTACATCTGCATCTCACTCGGACTTCCACTGTAATAGTATGTCTCCACGAATGTTTCTTGCTTACTCCACTGTCACACAATAATCTTAAACAAAACCGACAACCGAATCTTATCCTATTTTCATAGTTCACGTTATATCGTTAACTAACATCAGTGTGCAAACGATCTGCGGTACAGTACAATGCGCTTATATTAACGAATATGTTCTGATTACACTATACGATAATGCGAAATACGCACAAAATAATTAACTCTTAAGAGCTTAGTTGGCCAGTGGGTTTCTCACCACAGGTTAACTCAGCCTGGGGATTGAATACCTCGGATAACATCCCAAGTATAATAATGGGCGGCTGAAGAGTGGTGCTGGCCACACTACCTTGCATGTATGCCAAACGGCTCACATAAGCAGTCTACCCTGCGTAAACTCTTTAAACTACTTCGGTGGCACAAACTTAACCAATTGTTATTAAGTAAATTTTAATACTGTTACGGCATAGGCTGGAGAGCGAAATGCGTTTTCAAATTTAACAATTTCTTATCATACAGCGTAATGAAACACCGTTTATATAAAAGATCCAAAGCCAAATAAGTAAGACGCCGAAAAGAAAGTCAATTAAGTGACTGAAGTACCGTTCTGCGGACTTGGGATAGTGAACACTTTTCAAATAACACAATAAATCCCTTTTTATAGTACTGTACTCCTCAAAGTAAAAAACCACGATTAGTAAGAGCTGACGAAGTGGCATACAGTGCTGACCAAAAGTTTACGGACACCCGTACAAACAAGCAATCATTTCCTTCTTAATTGTGAAGAATAATTATGGTGAGAATAATTAATTCTAATTTCAGTGTGACTGAAAATGTAATTACATCAAAATTACACCAACAATGTTTGTACATACAACGAAAATTTGCTATTCCACAAAAGAACTGATGGGAATCTGAATCTCATTAGAATTTTCATCAAAAACTGTTAAAGCCTCGTAAATGCACTACAAATTTTAAGTAAATTACAGTAATTGAATGGTTTTTTTACTGGCCTAAGAACGACCTGTCCAAAAAATCATATATTCTACTTATTTCAACCCGTTTTTTGTTTTTACCCCCCCCCCCAAACTAAATGTTTCGCAATAACATTAAAAGGCAAAAGTTATGATACATTTTGAGCCGATATATTTAGATACGATGCAGTTTATTTAAATTAATACACTGATAATTGGGAAATAATAATAAAGGCAGAAATTTATTTTTTTAAGTGTGTCCTAAACTTGTCCTCACCTTTTACATTCTCTATTGCTGCAATCATATTTTTTTGCATATACATCAGCATTTTTATTGATATGTTTAATACAGTACTGTACCAAATTATTTCTCGTATTATTCAGTATTGACTTAGTTCTGTGAAAGACAGCCACTTAAATCTGTTTGCCTCATACGTCAAACCTGTACAATATAACGAACCTGTGCTATTTCACGAATACACGAAGTCATAACGATGTATCAGAAGCAGCAGTGATAAACTGTCTTATCACTGAGACCGCCGTGAGGGCTGTTAGGGTCAATGCCCAGGCAGGTGACGCTAGTGAAGACAAGACGTTGATAAGAGTATGTTTTTCTACTTTTTTCGAACACTAACAGAAATGAATCAAAAGTTTAAAGAAGATCCATGTTCACGAGATTTAAGCGCAATAGGAGATATTTTATGATGATTCTACATACAAGATATGCAAGAAACGTACACAAAACTCATATTCAGCTGGAACGGTTAATGGGAGTTTTATTACCAAAATGTAATTGTTTGACCATACTAGGCACGGCAAAATAGGAGGTTTGAATTCAGCAAGCGAAAAGTAAATTTCTTGTGCTAAACTTCTATTTTGTGTTTACTGTTTAAAAACACAGTTTCAGTGTTGCAACAATTTTATTTTATAATGAATGCGATAGTTCTTGGGGTTAAAATTTATTCGCAGTTTGAACTCGCGATGGCTGTCTTTCGTCAAAATAACATAACTTAACTCTTCCCTCAGTGATATTCAACACAATGCATATTAAGTCTTCCTGGAAACAACGCCGCCTTAATAGTCTTCGCTAACGTGTAAATATGTGTTGAAGCATGTCTTACACCTGTATTTGCATAACAGTACCGTGGCAAAAACCAGTTAAGCTCTTCCTAACCAGTTAATCCGAAACCGATTCCTACACAATCAATATTCCTTTGTTACTCGACTGCCTCTCCTCCTATACATCGCAATTCTGGGTGCTTTCACCCACAGTTATCCGATTCAATTACAGCAATCTCCCATCACGTATTCAACTGTGCTCTAAACAAACCGCAATTACACAAATCAATTACACAAATCAATTACACAAATCATCTTCTGTCCCATAACTGGGCAAAAAGGCTTTTACTTTATTGGTTAACACTTAAAAAGTTGTTGGCCATAGGATTTATGCCACTTAGTGGTGTATCCAGAATTTGGTCCGGGGGGGGGGGGGTCGACTCGGCTTCATACAAAAGAAAAAACAAGCAACATTAATATCTTTAAAGTGGCTGAAAAACGTGTGATAAAATCCTGAGTTCAGTCCCATTAAAGTACACGGTAATAACACAATAAAAATACGAAATACGCGTTATAGAAACTCCGTTTACAAGTTGCGTACTTAGTGACTACACTGATTTTCCTAGATTTCATATTTCAACCGTATACGTAAATGCTGTGCATTAAACCTGTTTGTATATTTTAAAAGGGTTAATACGAGGCCTGAATTAGCGTACACAACTAAACAAATAATAAAGCAATCTAAAAATTAAAATATTGACAAAAATTCGTCAACCTTTTCGACCTTCTGCGGGGGGTCCGGGGTCCCGTTCGCCCCTGCTGAGAGAAGCAATTATTCCACAGTTACTACAGTAATCGCTGACGCACAAACCACTGGTACTCTATAACGCTATTACTGAATAGTAAAGAAAAAAATTTACCTTAATTCTCAAGCTGATGGTCTAGCACTCTGAAGATTAGCACTATATAAATAAGAAACAGTACAATGTACATGTAGGCTAGCATAAATACAAGAAAAAGGATTTTAAACTAGCGTGTTTTTCATACACACTGCGTTATTGTAGAACTATCTCGCTGGTAAGTAAGCAGACAAAATTCTATTTCATATTCTATACGTTTTATATCGATATACTCTATACTTTGAAACTACAGTATTCAAGTGCAGACGTACAAATGTTTTCGACAACGAAAACTTCACCAAATTCTGGTTTCAAAATTTCAGTTTTCTCACCGCACACCGGAGTAACCATTACCTGGGATTTGCACTCTTTTATCATTAATGAAGTCAAAAGGAGAAAGTTCCAAAACTTTAAAAACGTATTAAATTAACTGTTGCCTTAAGCGCTAACGTTCCACTTCTTCCAAAACTAAAATATTCATTCACCCCGAACGGTCACTTAAACTTTACATTTCTCTCAAAACTGTGCGCTTTTCTGCAATTCGCAAGTAGTATACCTGATCTCGAGTAACAGTGTTCCTATGTATTCCCTGTGAAATTTTCTTTCCTTAATGTCAGAATTACAATGTGGTATATGAAAAGTTATCCTCCGCCACGCTCAACTAGATCAAAAATTTTAAACCCTGTTAGTACTGAGATACAATTTCTTGTCGTCTTATTTTCTCAACCGTGTGTCTGCACAAGGTAAAAATGTCTTCTCGGCTTATTCTTGGGAGGACCACGTTACTTTTTCCCCTGTGTTTAATAACATAACGTATTCTTTTCCGGTACCGTTCTGGCATATTTATAACAAAATTTAAATGGCAATAATAAAAATTAAATGGCTTGTCCGCAAAACTTTTAGTTACAGCTAAATCATAATGTAATTCACAATATGCGTTAAAGAAGTAAAACTTTAATTAACGAAAAATAACAAAACGGCAATAATTAATATGCGATATATAGCATAACTTACTGAAATGATCTAATAATGAGATAGTTGCTGGTTGTTACTCCCTCACGGATACAGTCAGTATATTACCTCCTAATTCGTTCAATCCCTGAGTGCAGCAGAATCGATACCAAGCAAACTATTAAAAACTATTTAATATTCGCTGACACTGTAAAAGTTTCGTTACACATGATCGATGAAGAGCCGCTGATTACGGTAAATTTGTAAAGTGGGACGCCACTGTCACATGTACCGTACCTCCCTGTGGGAGGGTAACAACCCTGCCACGTGTTTTTCCCCCTTTCCCGACCAACAACATCTGTCTTAATAACAGTAGGGACGCTACATTTCGTGAACTACATGACGATACACTTCGCGCATTATCAACCGGGTCCGGGGACGTGCTTACGTTACCAAATTCATCGTATACGTCATTTACGTCGAACTCTGACCGTAAAATAATCTACACTCAGCCCTGCAGTTGTACGTAAGAAACGAGTACGTAAATGTGCACAACCTATTAAACGACACTGGCCGCCGTCCAACTTGGCATACCCTGCATACGTATGATACACTGCTACTCCTCAAGACATTATCACGGGATTGTTATTTGTATTATTCTGCTTGTGGTAGTTCTGAATTATTATAGTAATACTGAAATGTAATTTTTTTTTTAGACAGAACTAATTATCGGACTACTGTCTTCAGAGTTTATAAATACTACAGATATAGTCCTTCAAGGCCCATCAAACAAGCGAGCAGGAACCACGGTAACGGAGGTGGAGAGTGAAAGACTAGTACTGTTTGCCAACAAGTGACACCAACCTGATGTGGATGGACACAAGAATGGATCGCCTTCGCTTCTTTGCTGATTTGTAAGAGGTAATTAAATCGGATAAAATAAAATAAATTTCAATGCTTGCCATTTTACGTTTACAAAAAATTATGTCTTTATATAATAAAACCGGATGTTAACACTTCAGTTTACGTTAAAACATGATTCCCATTTTATCATGCACACCAATTGGCATGATTAATTACGTTAAAACAAGTTTCAGAAGCAAAAATGTGTACAAATACAATGCTGTTAATTGAAAACGAAACATTTACACAGTAAGGGCAGCATAACTGATTCGCGGGATAATTGAAAGCCATTGATTCATATTCAGATTTGAAACTGCAGTGTTATATTTTATTGTATCCGCAGTACTAAATCGGCCGCCTAATTGAATCAATTTTTGAAATTCTAACGTGATCCCACTAAGCGGCACTTACTGTACTTCAACAGAGGCTTGTCATCTAATAACACCAGCTAGTGAGAATCCTGTTGTAACCAGTAACATCTGGTGTGATGAATGCCGAATGCAATACGATGTCCACAACCGCTACACATCATTTATGCAGGACTTGTACGCATCATCAAGATTGAACCACGTTGTTGCGTTCATCTCTCATTCCGTAGGATCCTGTGTTACAGATTACATTCAATAATGACGATAAAACTGGGTCTATAAAAGACTTATCTTCCCGTTTTGGAACTTAGTTCACAGGGGTGCCTACAGGGGGGTATCGTGTCGCCATTGGCGACATTTGAAAAATTTTTGGGGGGGATTTTTTTTACTGTTGTATGAAATTTACTATTACTAAAAATACCGAATACAATGTGAGAACGTATTTCCTGGTCGCAATTTGCGTCAAAGCTTGCTTAAGGGGGCTGCATGGTGTATCACGTGATGAGACATCCACGAATCACAGTACAATAATTTTAGTGTACAAAATACAGCTTTATATTTTAATTTATTAAAAAAGCGATTATTTGTAAATACATATTGAAAAACAAAGAAAGCGAAACTGGTCAAGTTGTAGGCTAAAAAATTTTTTGAAGTCATAAAATACTTAAAGAAAACTAGATCGTTTGAAAGCGAATGGAAGTTCCCTACGTAGGTGGAACAGACGCTTTCAAACGACCTAAAGTTCTTTGATTATTTTGCTGCTTCAAAAAATGTTTTCGTGTACAACTTGAGCAGTCTTACTTTCCTTATTTATCTATATTTATTTTCAAATAATCGCTTATTTGATAAATTTACATATAAAGCTGTATTTTGTACACTAAAATATTATACTACGAGGGTGCTTTCACATGTGCGGACTTTTTGTGTGCGAGGGAATTTTGAAAACACAATGTTCGATTTTATTGTTTTGGACTTGCACACTAATAATTTTGATAAAAATAAAGTTAAGACGTTTGATTGGGAAAAACAACGCTTTATTCAAACGCCTTAAGGAGGGATTTTTATATACGGCGGAAATTTTGAAAAACACAAAGTTCGATTTTATTGTTTTGAGAAATATTTTGTTATATTTACTTACAATTACCTTTTTAACCCAAAAGTTACGTATTTCCTTCGTTAAGAAATAAATTGCAGCATAAACAACTAATAAACGACCTTGTTTACAAGTCCAAAACAATAACATCGAACTTTTATTTTTCAAAATTCCCTCGCACGCAAAAAGTCCGCACAAGCGAAAGCATCCCGATTCGTGGATGTCTCATCACGTGATATACCATACAGCCCCCTTAAGGTGAGGGGGTTCCTTAGTAACAAAATGGGCCAGCGCTTCTTATTGGTTGTTGGACATCGTCTCACCGTTGTTTGTCACATTCCATGCTCGCTATCTCGCTATGTACGGTTAATTCTCAGAATCTGTTATTGCAACGTGCAAAAGCAACGTGACAATACAATACACAGTGAACTCGATAGTTTTACAGTGGCAGTGGCTGTAATTCGTGGATTTGAAAGGGGATTGTTTCATACTTTGCTTTTAATTTATGCAGTTGTAGTGTCGCTAGTGTAAACTGGGATAATGCCTCGGGCTTTACTGAGAACTTTTAAGTAAAATTGCCTCGAAGTCCTGTGCAACACCGTTCACCGACAGGACAAGTGGGTTGAACATTGTAAAAAAAAACATACATATAAATTTAAAAACAATTTAAATATTAGGTTTAAAATAATAGAATTTAGAGAAGGAAATAATGGACAATGGAAACGTTGCTCAGAGCCTGAAGAAGTCGTTAACTGGACACGGCTGCAGGTGCACGTGGAAGACACTCATAAACAGCGCACAGTCAATAAAGATGAAAGGTAAAAAATATTTATTTTTTTAGGCAGAAACATTAATTTTTATAAAGTTTATAATATCTACTGGTATATTAAGCTGAGTATATTAGGCTTATTGTCAATCATGTCACAATCATAATGGTTTAAACATCACTTTAAAGCACTTCACTTTTGTTGTGTTAACTAGTAAAAATTGAAAAATGTACATTAAAAACAATTTTCATTATTTTTTGACCTAGATCGAATTCAATGCAAATACTATTTAAACAAATTTGATACTAGAGTAAGATAGGCAGTAAATCTATAATACTTAAATAATATTATAATTTTTTTAACAGTTATATTTAGTACTTTCTGCATAAAATACATAACGCAAACCATAAATGTAGTATGGTCATTTTTTGAAACTGTTTTTCCCACCAGAAGTGCACTTAAATTTTTAATTTTTGTTTTTTATTCAATTATTTTTATTTTCAATGGGATCCGGATACGACTATCTTAACAATGTTAAACTAGCCATTTTTATATTACATTATCTCAGTAACTATTAAAATTATTTACATAAAAAACAAATAAGTAAAAAAAATGTTGTTCTTCCGTACGCCCAATCCTTTTAAAACTTCGTATCACTGTGTTTAAGCTTTAAGGCCCTAAAATAAATATGTATTTTTATTATCCCCTGGGAGGAAAAATTCTTCAGGTCCTGATCAGGTACCTTAACACCTAACAGATCCCTCTTAAGGGTAATTCACTGGGCCGGAAGAGGGACCCCATCAGGTACCTTAATAGTCTGCTATGTGCGTTGGAAACGTGAAAGAATAGGTTAGAATGTATACGGGAACTAATAGTACATAGCTTGCATATTATATTACTTTAAAAATTCTATTATTTTACTATTCTGAATTTCTGAAAATAGATTTATATATCAATGTGCATTACACAACCCATCATTAAAATAATATTATGTTTACTGCACTTTTTTATAAATATATAAAATTATTCAATAATCCACATTTTACAAGATATTTATTATTTTATTTAAAACTTTTTTTTACAAAAGTATATAATTACAATACACAATTACAATGACAATAATTATTTTACAAAATTATATATTTTTTACTATTTAAATAATATCGTTGACTGCTTTCATTCAAACCTTTCATGAATTCATTATTCTTTAATACATTTCTCTGCCTCTATTGCAATTTCGCTTTTCTTTTTAAGAAAATTCTTAAATTTTTAATGTAATTCATTTTTTTAAACACTTAACGTGTAATAAAAATGTCCATATATAAAGTACACAAAATATAAGAGGTCAAATGTACTTAACCTGCATTAAAAAATTAAAAAAATAATCATTGATGATTTCAACTCATCAATCAAAGGAGAATGGGCTGAAATTCATAACTCCTAACATGTTCAAGCACATTGTTTATAGACTTTATCTAAAATTATTATTTTTTGTTTATTTTTGAAGCATTATTGTTCTGTTTATTTATTATCATTGTTTATTATAATTGTTCTGAATTATTTAAAAATAAATAAGTTGTCTGTTTTTACCTATTTTTTACCACATTTAGTAGCATTTTTATAATATAAAACTATAAAATAACGCAAAATATTAATAAATTCGATATATTAATTTACACTGCAAGAGAGTATTAATAGTATTAAATAATAATAACCTTAATAGTATTAAATATAAATATTAACTGGAGCTTCCCTAAGTCAAATTAATTACTTTCAGGGTGGTGTCTACAACTGGTGAAGAAACCTGCTGCATGCCACCGACGTCACCGGCGAGTTCTTTTCTTTCAATTAGTGCGAATAATGAACAGACAGGCTCTTTAGATATTCAGCCCTTCACATCACCTGAGAATACATGTAATTTACCTTCCTATTCTACACGTTCAAAAGAGACATTAGAAGAACTAGAACAAGAACAAGCTCCACATGAAAATATAGCAGATGATATCTCTGATCCAGCAACTTATGCAAACAAGAAACTAACCTCGCAGCAAATAAATTTTGCTCTGAAGCTAGAGAGCCAAAAGCAAGAAGAAACTTCTTGTCGTGTTACAAAGGGAAGGAAATTTTTACCTTCTTGGAAAGTTTGCCATTTACCTGATGGAACAAAAAAAGAACAGAAATGGTTAATTTACAGCAGGACCAAAGACGTTGCCTTCTGCTTACATTGTATGATATTTGCTTCACCAAAAAGTCAGACAGTGTGGTCTACAATAGGTTACAAGAATTGGGTGGACAGAAATGCTTTGAGAGATATTGAACTTCATGAATCTTCTAAAAGTCACCTCGAATGTCAGGTATCGAGAATACAGTGGTTAGCTGGAAATCGAGTTGATTCAAGCCTTATTAGATAAAACAACGAAGTTGTCAAACATCACCGAGAAGTTTTGTCAGTCATTATAGACTGCTGCAAATACTTGAGTGAAGAAATGTTAGCATTTAGAAAAAACGACTGTATGACAGGAAAACTTATGAAACTATTCAGACTTTTGGCAAAGCACAGCCCTGATGCTCGAGTTTATTGTGAAAAGTTAGATAAGGCTCGACATAAAAACAAGCAAGTAGGATCAAACCTTTTAAGTCACTACAATATATTTGATTTGATAGGTATAATGAGTAAGCTTGTTGTTTCCAGAATCGCAGATAGCATTTCTTCTTCTGGTTGCTATTCGATTATTGTAGATTCCACTTATGATGCAACTAAAAAGGAGACAACTGCTATTTTAGCTCGTTACGTTCAACATTCCTATGATGGATATGGAAACACTTTAGCAAAACCACAGGAACACCTTTTATCAGTTTTTACAAGTGGGGATACTACTGGAGAAAATTTATCCCGCCATGTGATGAACGCTTTAAAAGACTTAAACATTGACCCAAAGAATATGATTGGTCAGAGTATGGACGGTGCAGGGAATATGAGCGGGCGATGTATGGGAATGAAAACTTTTGTACAAAAAGAAAGCCCTATTGCCATGTATGTATGGTGTTATTCACATAGATTTGCTTTATTAGTTGAAAAATCTTTTGATACGTGTATTCAAATGAAAAATATGTTTTCCCTTTTGCAAGAACTTTATGTTTTCTTTTCTGGTCATCGGCGACAACACAAGCTTACAGAAAACCTGGAGAAAACTTCGAAAAGTGAAGTAAAAGATGATAGAAAAAAACGGTTAAAAAGAGTCCACACTACAAGATGGACAAGTAAAAATGATTCATTGAAAACAGTTCTTTCTTGCTATAATGTAATAAAACAAACCCTTGAAGAACTATGCCTTGATAAGAGCTCTGATAGTGATACAATTGTTGCATCCAAAAGTTTGCTGAAGCATTTGTCTGACTATGAAGTTGTGGCTGCAATGATTATAGCCTCTGACCTGTTCAAAGTACTTAATCCTGTTACAGTATGTCTTCAAGGAAAATCTGTGGATTACGCTATTGTAAATTCAGTGATTTCTAAAACCAAAGAGAGGGTGAATATATTGAGAAGTGATGAATCATGGGAGAAACTTCATTTCAAGGTAGAAGACTTTGCCACAAGCCATGAGCTTTCTCCCATAAAAGCAAAAAGACTAAGACTGAAGAAAAGGTTTATGGATGAACTATCAATAGATGAAGCGCTTAGTGATCCCCTGAAGAAAATAAAGGTTGAGGTATTCTTCAAGACTCTAGATTCCCTTACTATACATCTAAAAGATAGGTTTCCCGATAAGACTATGGCCATCATTACAGAAATGGCTTTTTTTTCTCATGAATGTTTTGAAATAATGGCAGAAACCATTCAACCGCAAAAAATATGGAACCTTTGAAGTTTTTACAATTTAGATAACCAAGAAGTCGCAGCTGAACTAGAAACCTTCAGCTTTGTATATAAATCATCACACAGCAGTATCGACATTAGTGACCTCTTACCTAAGCCTAAGGATACGTCAGTAGTAAAACAAAATCAACAGGATTCTCTGGCAGAAGAAACAGATGACAATGAAGGTGAGGGAGGAGCAGAAAAAGAAGGTGCTGGTACTGATAAGACAACTCTGGAGCTTTGGCTACGACGAGGGTTTATAAAACCGTACAGATGCCTCCTGCAACTTTCTGGGTTTCCAAATTTAAATAGACTATACAAAGATTCTTTTATCTCTTTCCGTAACAAGCTGTTCGGCAGAGAGAGAACATGAGCCGCATCAAAATTGTCAAAAATCGTCTTAGAACGAGCATGAGTGATACATGGTTAAAAAGTTTGTTAATTTTATGTAGTGAGTCTGAAGTTTTAAGCAAGATTCCGCACGAAGAAATCATTGACAAATTTGCCTTTTCCACCAAACAAAGACAACAAATATTATTGAACACTTAAAAACACAACACTGATTATTAATATTATAATTTTTTTCTTACTTATAAGTTATATTTCAACTTCAGATAACAAAAATGTTGTGATTGTAAGCTTAAAATATTATAATAGATAGATAGATATAGATTTATTTATAATGTAATTTTGAAATCCATTTTTTTTTACTTACTGTATTAATAAAGTACAGTGTGCAATAGAAATTTGCGTTTAGATTTTTTAATTATCTTGCTTTCTACTATGTTTTAGTACACTACGTAAAGTCTATAAAAGGATGGAATTGTTTATAACATTTTATTAAGGGAACAAATTTAAGTAAGGCGTTAAAGTTGAAAATCTAAGTATTTTTCCAACGAAGTGATTGAGATTTGATACTGTAAAACTAATCACGTTTTACTGAAAACGCTAAATTGTGATCCATTATAAAAAGAGCTTTTTTTTAAGTAATCAAGCCTGGAGTTGGGGGGGAAGCGACATAGGGCTTGGGGGGGGATCGGCACCACTGTTGGAACAGCATCATCGACCACACCAAATATTTTTCTTGCAAAGATAAGACGCCCACATAATATTTTTCAAACGCGTGCCGCTCCCCCCCCCCCACACACGCTTCCACTTTCTACAGACACAATATTCAATTAATCCTTCCATGTTTTAGATAAAGGATAAAACAGAAACGCATGAGAAACCGGTTTACACCAGTAATAACACTGAAAACTCGGATCAGACTATTTGGCCACATGCAAAAAATTGTTTTTTTTTCTACAAAACTACTGCATGCAAAATACTTCTTCTGTTAAAGTTTGGTTTATCGATTCAAAAATTAATCCAAGATATTCTCTTCTCTGAAGTGTCACAAAATTTTAAGTGGGAAATATGCAGAGACATTATAAGCGACGAGAGAAGATGCGGATTCGTTCATAAAACATTTTTATTTATTCAACTAATTGCAAGTGGCCTTTTTTTAATGCAGTCTCTCTGTGTGTAACTGCTTTCAATGCTTCGACCATACTGCACACGCAATATCAAGTCAACCGATACTCTCTCTCGCCAGTCCTTTTTCATTAACAACACCTGCAAAAAGTTTGAAAACGCAAGCCCTTCCTCACAGTAAGAACGACACACACACACACACACACACACACACACACACAGGCATTCATTTTCCATTAAAATTTAGTGACCACATGGAACGTGATGTTACACAATGTTCCTGCGAGGATTATGATGCAAATGAACATCCTTTACGTTTTACTTGGATATTTATTTCACGAGTATTGAGTGGTACCGAATGAAATCCAGTACGTTTCTTCGAGCACAATAACAGTTTCCGTGTAGATCATTTTTCTTACATGGAGTAGGCCTATAAGGATGGCCATATCGATGCTCATCTCCAAACACTATTTTTCCCTTCAGAAGCGATTTGTGTACTTTAAAATGTCTTATGTGACAGTCTCCTCAATAAATCCCTCTTCACTAAACTGTTTCATCACACATATCTTGAAATGAAATGTAAACAAAAGGTTATTGCAAATAATTCTTGGATTTTGTTACCAATTACGTCTCCGTTGATTAACTAAATATAAGTATATCACTACCGAGTCGAATAATGTTAATAATTTTATCAAATCATTTTTATGCACATAATTTTATCTGAAAGTGCATCCATTTTTTTTCGGCATCACTAAGGACACTTTGGTACTTCTGCACGATATTTTATCTGCAACTGAACCAATTGCAATCACGTCGCAGCATACGTTGTGCGACATGTTAATCATAATATACACGGAGTTATAATATTGTTATGACGGTCTACTTGATCGTCGTAGGTACAGTGGAAACAAAATACAATACATCAATTAAGTCACTAATCACCAGCTTTAATTTTTACAGTTAAACAGTTCGTAATTAACAACACAGTCTACTACAACAAATCAAATAAAATTGTTCACACGCAAATAAAATGTCACTAATATTAAACACAATGGTATTACAATATACCGTCCGATTATAAAACACAACACAACTAATAACCACTTGAACGCGCACAGTAATCTCGCCCGATAATAACTCGAACCGCTCTGTAAATATATCGCCACTATCTGACTTAAGGCCGCTGCCGCCATGTAAGTTATTTATACCTGCGCTCATAGACCAGAATGTTCCTAATTGCGTCTTAGCGCTCGTGTGAACTACGTAATTAACTGCGGCCTTGACACAGTCCGCGCGGCTGGCGCCTTCGAGAAACCTCTCGAAAATGCGTCGACAAGCACGTACGCCACACGCGTTACATCGAGATTCTTCTGGCACATTCGACAAACACGTAGATTGTTCTGTGATGTCGTAACAATATGGATTTAACAAAAATTCCTTCAAAAACGTTAACGCGTTCTTTTTTTTAAGAGTAACTCACTTCGTATCATTATATTAGACCATTTTTTTTTAAATCAGATTCTGCCCTAATATTACACCAGGTTGGCAGGCAGTCTATATAATAAGGAAATGGATCCATTTTACAGGTGTATTGTTATCTGTATGTAATTATATATACATAAACATACATATATTTCGGAACACGCTCTATAAACAGTAAACAGATACACTTAAAAAAAAATAACATCACAATCCGTAATTAAATTTACAACTTCTTATATAATTACCAAAACGAGAAAGCCATGCAACACATGCACTAGTAGAAGAATGTCCTACCTTATAACGAAGTTCACGCAGACGACACTTTGTGGTTTTTGCCCTTTATTGTTGTACAACAAAGTGGCCTGTGTCACAACCCACACGTATCCTCCACCATGAGCCAAGAAACGGTATCGGGTTGTCTGAGCCTGGCCCTTGGCAAACACTGCAAACAGATAAATTGTCAACACTCCGTTAAACAATAAAATTTCAAGAACGTTCGAATGTTCATAGAAATATTATAGTTTCTTACATTTTTGTTGACCTGACAACAATTATTCTGAATTACACCCTCACAATCTTTGTTCGAAGTATATTTTTCTTAATACGGTATACGACTGATATTTGATATATCAGATTCCACTATCGCTTTTCACAGATCCTACACACTCTATATCAATACTAACTATACGCTGAAGTTATGTTAAAGTTACGTTATACTAACGTTAAACATACGAATGTTTTAAAAACTAAATGAGTATTTAACTATTTTTGTATGTAACTCGGTAAGTGTGAATAAATACTGGAGTACATAGAGTATTTTATTACACGTTCTTATTCGTTTTTACAAATACGTTATTGTGCAGAATATCTACGAACAGCAGTGAGGAACAATGCAATAGATTTTTTAAAATGAGAGAATAACAAAGGAAACATAACAAGCAAACGAAGGCATCCGTGTGAAGGTAATTCTTGTATCCGTGTTCTAGTTCGGACAATTCTAAATACCGTCAAATCAATACCACCCGTGTCTCGGCTTTCACTGTACACTTGGAACTGCACATAAGACGGAATCTGTTAATTTTGCCAATTAAAATAAACTCTACGCCTTGCAATAGTCACGCTTTTTGACGTCAAATTACCGACACAATACCGTTCTTAAATATTTGTTCTGCGTTAAGTATTCAATATAAAACTTATCCATGTAAGTATATAAATACTTATTCTGTCTCCAACTTCTGCTTCAAGTCGGTAGCCATTTTTATAAGAAATCCAATACACATTCAACTTTTCACATACGTCAGTTGTCATACCCTTAGGACAGTTTCTTAATCACTCGTGTATACTTCACAATATGTCTCCATAATATTTACATATTTTAGACGTTACTAAAATCTAATTCCACGCCTTCCGCTTCCGTTGTACCATAATGAAAATAACATCCTTTCTTCTGCCCTGCGAATATAAAATACACAAAAATGACTAAAATCTCAAGTAGATCTGGTTTAAATTTTACACAATTTTTGTCCTATGGGTAAATATTTGGTCCTATGGGTGTGAATTATGGACAACAACCAAGAAACAAGACAGTAAAGTACATGCCTCGGAAACGGCGAGGAGTTAAAATATGTTCTAAACTTGTCCGCGTAAAGAACGAGGACATAAGAGCAGAGTTTCAATTTTTAATATGAATGAAAACTTAAAAGATTACAAACACCGGTGGAAAGAACACTTAGAAAGAAGGTCAGATTCCAGATTGGCCAAAGAGGTCTGGAAGTACAAACCTATAGAACACAGGTGTGGCTAGACCCAGGAAGAGATGGCGGGAGTATCTTTGAAGGCGGAACAGGCAGCACCTTCAAATGATGATGAAATCATTCTTGAATTGTACAAGACATAGTTTATACGATATGCGTATTACACCAAGCAACGTTCAGAACGTTATGTACATCCTCAGTGTAAACTGTATTCTTTGCAGCTTTCTTTGCATAAAAAAGTAAAGAATAAACAAACGCTAAGTACTGATACTCAAACCTGTCACTCTGAAGGAGCTACTAATTAAAGAATTAATACTTGTACGTGAGTTTGTTAAAACTAGTAGGTAAAGAGAAATTCTGTAGAGTGCAGCCACTCCCCTCAGAGGACCATCTACTACGAAATACAGTTTTTAATTTATTCAAGAAAGTCACTGAAATCAATGAGATTAAATTGGCTGGACAAGCGTTTTACCGTTTAACAAACCCAGTTTTAATAACGTGGCGGACATTTGCCAAAGAATCTGGCAGTAGCATCCAGCTATAATAACAATTAGTGTTCATAATTCACTAAGCGAAGCCGTGAGGCAATTGTCTCAACCAAAACTGGATCAATGGCAATTTGAATAAAAATAACAAAGCCCCTCGTCGTACTACGTAACGACTTATACCACAGACCTGGTATAACAATATCGTATCGACTGAGTGTAGTTTACCAGCCAGATATCGGCTATGAAAATAAGTACCTCTAATCTTCGTTGGTACCACGGTGTTTAACGGTAATTAAACGTACATCGAGTAAATATAATTACTCGTTTTCCCGCCTGCTAATTAGCACGTGATACAAATGTGGTCGTCACATTTAATACAAGTAATTTATATAACCCGACCACAAAGTAGATGATTACATTACATAATTCACATGTATGAAAAAACAAATCGTTTTCACTATCCCGACTTTCTAACAAGTGTTTACTTATTACACTGTCTATATCTACTACGAACTATTCAATAGAAATCAAATTTGTGACTTTTTTTCTGTCGTGTTAATATATGCTAATATAGTACAGTTGTCCCATCCAACTCGCATACATTTTTACACAGGATGAGACGGAGTAAAGGCCGCTATGCGAGAATAATGGCTAAATTTAACACTCCGCTGCTTAAATGTAACTTTTATAGCATTAGTCCTATAAAATTTATAAACAATCTGAATCATCAATAGGGTACGGGGTGTGTAAAACAAAAAGCACAAATAGAATAACACGATAATACATTTAAGGAGACCCCGTGATCAATCTGGGCTAATTCGCTCGGCCTGCGCGAGAACAGCTGCTGTCATACAGCCTTGCCAGAACTCTGCTAAACTGAAATACCACTGTACGCCTACATTCACTTTTCCCTCATCACGTGGCTATTTCCAGGCGCACGCACATTACTATGTGATCACACGGCGAAACTTGGCAAACGCACCGTTTCGCGAACAATAATACACGCTCTACAGTGATTACTTACTCCACAGAATTACGTAAACAATTTTTTTGGAAGAAAACGTGACAGACTTTACTCAAACGCAACGCGCTGGTGGGGAGAATGAGAGATGCGTAGCTAAGTTCACGTGATGAACATCTCTACAGGTATGACAAACGTGGTCTCCCGACATCGTTTCATGTAACTTATGACACATAATATTTTCTTTATTATCATGTTATTTTTATTAACGACAATGAATCCTTAAAGTGATCGGTATCGTAAACGTGAGTTTACTATTTCGCACGATCAGAGATTATCACAAGTTGAGATATGATAATATGGATAATAATATGTGCATACGGAAATTACGGGGGACATAACAGTTTCTCCACTGTTGTGTCACAAAATAGCAACTCTTTATCACCTTTTACGTATCGTCTAAATGCTGTTCCCGTGCCACACATCAATCGATAAAAAAAATTAGTATCTGTCATATTTATTCCGTAATGCGACTCACAATGATATAAAACATGTTTCGTAGTAAATACATGTACATGCGTACGACATGCGTGATATGAACGTGACAATTAACAAAGGTGATACGAACATCATGCGTCATGCGTGATACGAACGCGACACATTGTAGCCTATAACAAAATTATTGTTATAAACTTCTTCAATATTTACTGCAAAAGAACTATAAATACCTGTTTGTGGATTCCATAATCAAACTAATTTTTAAAATTTGTTCGCTATCTAATTTCTTGACACTAATTTGATATACCGATCGACCACGAATGAGGTATATGACAGAGAACTCATCCCCTGCCGTGTATTTTTAATAAGTTGAACACAAATGGAAAACCGGCCAAAAATAACCTAAAAAGTAATATCCTCGTTTTTTTTTAGATTAGCTGATGTTACTTTACTTTTAAAGCGTGTTTCCAGAATGGCGGGTAGGTCAACTACGAGGAAAGGCATTACAAAAAGCATTCTAAAAAAGAGAATGAAACCCTTGTCAAAAAATAAAAACTGGACGAAGATTTCGGAAAGCAGAAACAGTAAAGGTGTCCACGATAAAATTTCCCAGCCCCGAATTGGTCGCACGTGATAATGTTCTATTTTCTTTTTCTTTTTAAATAAGTTATCAAAGTTCAGATCTGATCAACAAACCCTGTACAATAATACACATGCTATTCCGACGACCTCGGTGATACGGTACTGTTAAAAAAAAAAAAGGAAAAGGAAATCTGTTTAGACGTGGGTATAGATATGTCCAAATAAAAAAAACCCCAAGGCAGACAATAATATTTAAAGGGTTTTGCGGCGGGGTGGCGTGTAGGGGGTGACACGCTAACCGGGCAGTGCCCTCACTTTCTCCGATACGACAACGGACGTACTCATTCAGTCAGTACGCACGCTGCAACTCGCTGCTTCTTACTTGCTGTCTCGCAACAATGCACTTCATTTTTTGTCTAGCATTACAGTTATAAGTAAACGCAAATAATCTCAAGTAATATACCTAACAGCGTGCAGAATAACATAAAAATTCGCTCCATATGAATACATGTTTCTTCGACACATGAAACACGTACAAAGGCAAGCGTGGTTTTGTTAACAACACGTTGTTCCATGTACGTAACTGAATACGTTACTGAATATCTAAGACGTTTCTCAGTAACTCAATATTAACAAACGAAAAAACTGGTAAAGAACATAGTGTAACACTTACTACTCTGTGCCCAACGCGCTACGCTCGTAAAAATAATTCGTACTACTACCACTACCATCAGATTTATCGCAGTACGTTATTAGTTATGGTTAACCAGAACTCCCAAACGACGAAATTAAGACCTTGGGTAAAAAAAAAATCGATTTTCGGGTTTTCATCTTTTCTTATTCTACACATCTTTAGCTTTAATTTAATACCCAGATTATGTAATTCGGTGCAGTATACCACAATTTATGAACATTTTTATGAGAGCGTGCACTTGAAATTTTATGTCTACAAAACTCCCGCCAGCAAAACAGTCTGTAAATCTGCGCTAAAATATCACCTTGGAGATGGAGACAGTGCTTCCTACCAAACCGTAGTAACAGCATAACCATATGACCCAAATTTTTTAGTTGAAAAATTAAATTGTGTTGGCTATGTACAAAAACGTATGGGCAGCTGTCTTAGGAAACTAAAAAACCAAAATCGGCAGAACAACCCTATCCGATGGTAAAACAATTGGAGGACCTTTGTTATTTTCGAGTTGGGAGTTTATGAAGCTGTTGCCTTTATTTAATAAAGGAAATATATCGAAATGTGAAATTTTTAAAAAACTAGGAATTTCCCCTGGCAAAAACTGTATAAAGATAATGAAAGAATCGGATGACGCGAGAATCACGAAAGCCGAAAAGGCGATTCAAGAAATAGAGAAAAAGTGTCGTCAGAAAATCACAGCCAAAAGGAAGTTAGAATATGCATTTGATGAGCAGGAGGACCCAGACAACCCCTCATATGCAGCAGGGAGCCATTAAAGTAAGGGTTTTTTAAGAACAATAGCATGTAGTGTACGGTCTGTTTTAAATGCCTTTCCTGAAAAATGTAATTTTTCCAGTTAAGGTACACTTTTCTCAGCAACATAATTGCATAATTCTTTTTTTGTTTTGTTTCTCATGCTTACAGCTTTACATTTTAAACAAAGGGATTTGTAAAATTCTCATTACTTTATTACATATGTAAAAATTACTTACATTTTTTTTTACTTTTCGTAACATAATTTTTAAAAATTCATACATTTTTCCTAAAATTATAAAAAAACCTCTGTTTAAAATTTAGAGAATAGTATGATCTTTAAAGTAAGAAAGAAATTACATCTCTATCTTTTACACTTTTTGAGAAAAATGTACCTAAAGTTGCTCAAATAACATGGCGAAGATAGGGTCATCCTACTCCTCTTAAGACCTTCCGTACGGGAAACCACTACTAGTAGACACAAGTCTTCTTGTCTGAATATCAGGCAAAAACTTCCGACAATTAATTACACCAACGTTCACTGTGCAAAAAACCGACATGTGACATGTGTTCATTACAGCAACATCGTAAAAATGTTAACGTTTTCATTTAGTTTAATGTCTCACAGCGTGCGCTGGGGCTGTGACAGTTCGGATACCCCACCAAGTCCGAGCTCCTGTAGAATACGGTGCCACTGTTTAATTACGCAGCTTTTCGAGAAACCCTCTGCCTCAACGGTCGGGCATGTTTCATTAGATAAATTAACGCTGTTTCAATAAATGTCCATTAACTTTACAGATCCGCTCAGCAATCACGTATACGCATTCAAATTAACCACCACGAAGCACCGAGAACACGGTCTAACAACTGACTGGCGTACACCACACGTTCGTTCTACAAACCGTACATACTCTTGAAAATGTTGTTTCACACGATTGAAGTAAGAGACAAATTGCTCGTCTTGTTACAGCTTACTGACCAACGAACAGGAGACAAATCAGCGAATACGTATAACACGAGTAAATGTCAAGCCTAAACGTCATATCTCGCATGTTCCGAAACGGGTAACACGTAGGGCCGACACAAATGCCATCCACTTTCAAAGCCAAACTGCATTTATCCCTACACGAAAAACTTTCTTTAAAAGCTCAAACTGGCTTTCACTGTCGACCTGGTAGAATAGCTAAAATACAGTATCTTGTAAATTTCGAGCCACTTGAAAAAACACAAATAACATATATTATTGTAAACTATTATTGTACCTTACTGGGTTTTACTATTATAATAAATGTCTATTTATTATTCTTTGGAGAGCCAAGTAGAATATTACGCGTTATTTTAACCGCGCACATGTACTCCTCGCATGTGAATAATAGTTAACTCACTTCAAAGTTACTGACAAAGTACAAACAAATTACTCATGTCAGAAACAATTTACACACTATATATCTTCTTCAAGCAACAGTCAACAACTTATTAATATCACTGTAACTTTTTGTGAGTTACCCACAGAATAGACTACGGATTTAATAGTTCTCAATGCTTAACTATTTACTTCTAAAACTGCTTGAATACGTTCCATGTTACTAACACAAATATGCAAATCAAATCATGCCTTTATTGATTGATAGCCTCCAAATTTTGTATGTTATAGCCTCTCCAATGACTGTGAGTCCGATTCAGAATTACCAGTACTGCTGAACACTGTATTCCAATTCTGAGACGCGAGTCATCCTTTTCGCGACTGAGAAATAATACGAGGACTGTTAAACGGCATCTAGACCAATACACGGGTAAACCGTACCGAACATCCGATGACGCCTTTTACCGCTCTTCGAACAAATTTATATTTACAATTGTGTATTCTTATAAGAATATTGATTAAACCATAAAAATTCGCCCTTTTTCTCTGGTTCTTATTCTATGACTTCAACACGTCAATTCTCTGGCTTCACATGGATGCACAACTGAACTCAGCTGCTTATGGCGCAATACATTCAACCTGGTTTTCATAATACAGTACTTCGCTTTCATTGTGTAATAATCTGTGTCAACTGAAAAATATCAATTTGAAGTATGTCACAATCAGGTTTACTGACAAGAGGAGACGAGAACGCTTAGGGGAGACCGGGGACAATTGTAACAAATTGTACATTATATTTTTTTACTCGTATGTTTTTGCACATAGAACAACAAAATTCTACAGATTTGTAAAGGTAACTTTATACCTTTACTAAATAATCCTGTACTAAGCACAGGATTTTTTTTGCAATTAAATATGCTGGCAGTAAAAATATATTAAACAATTACTGAGAGCAGACACATTGTTACAAACGTCCCCATGCCCGGGTCAAATGTAACACTTATTAGGGTCAATTGTAACAGACGTATATGGAAACAAAACACACACAGTAATTAATAAATTTTGATTTTCAGTTACAAGAACATAAAATACAGATATCTTTTATTATTTACTTCAAATTTTTTATGTGTAACACTAATACTCTTAATTCAATTAAAATGAAAAAATGAACAAACAATTTGACATAATGAACTAACAATAAATGATGAAAATGAAACACAGTTTTTCATTTAAAACTGAATTAGTCAAATTAGACCTACATCTTTCAAGTCTTTATTCCGATTGGCAGTTATGGCACACATAAAAGTCAGACTCGTTTATACACAATAAATGTGCCCACATTTTACAACTGGTGCACTGAATCTATTTTTCTCCAGGTAAACTGCTTCTGAAAGGATCCAAACAGACTAAGCAAAATGTGTCATCTTCGTCATCGTCCTCATCTGAAATGTACTTCTTCGCCTTCTTTTTTCTTTGTGGGTTACAGCCGTTTGAAGATGTGTTGTCACAGTTATGGGTGCCATTTTCTTGATCTACTGTAGGCATGTAGTAAAGGCGCCGTTTTACTTTCTTAGGTTGGGTCCTTTTTCTCGCCCTTTCTTCTAGCTCCTTTTTCTCCGGAGAATCTGTTAATACTGCGCTCTTTCCCTTTCTTCTGTCTTTAGTGTTATTTGGACTATTCTTCCTAGGTGCTTTAGGGAGTGGCCGGATATCAGCTGGAGAAAACTGGGTTGAAGTGCTAGGCCTAGCTAACATATCGTGTATTGGTGATGAAGATTCATTCGTATTTGAAGTGTTATCTACATTTGCTTGAGGCAAACTGTCAGAAGCAGGGTTATTTGGTGTTACATTACTGTCTGTGACTAAAGCTGGAGAAAACTCACTATCATCGAATACATTTCTATTGACAGGCCAAACTCCACTCACTGAAAACCCAGACATAATATTCTTTGGAGTCGCTGACAGTGGTAAAGCAATTGCAGCCAATTCTGGAACGTCATAAATTGAAACTCTTTTACCTGGATTGTTTTTCATCCAGCAATCAAATGCAGTGTTTATCTGCTTTTTGAATGGACCAAAAACTCCACAATCAAGAGGCTGTAGTTTGTGAGAACAGTGTGGTGGAAACGACAACAAAATGATGCCGTTTTCCCTACAGAAGTCAATACATGAAAGATATAAATGCGATTCGTGATTATCGAGAAGAACTAGGACTTTTTTCTCAATACTAGGTCTGACATGATTAGAAAAGTGTTTCAAAAAAGACAAAAATTCCTCAGCCTGCATCCATCCAGTTCTGGTGGCGGCTCCGACACAACCGGGAGGCCCACCTCTAATGAAATAGTCACGATAATTAACTCTGGGGAACACAAACATGGGTGGAACACTGTTACCACAGGCATTGACAGCTAAACACATTGTTACTAAATTGCCTCTCTCTGCAGATGTGATTGCACCTATTTGTTTTTTCCCCTTAGTTGCTACAACTTTATTTGGGGTTTGAACAGTAGTAATGCCTGTTTCATCTACATTGTAGATATTATGAGGCTCTAATTTGTATTTTTCAAGTAGAATTGCATATTTATCGAAAAAAGTGTTAACATTTGTCTTATTAAAGTTCATAGCTCTATTGAGGCTTGTTGCCTCAGGTTTTCTAAGAGAAATATCTGGGTTACGTTTCATGAATGATGTGAACCAATCAGGACCAGCCATTTCCATCTCAGACCATCGCTGTGGCATCCTTAAGTTAAACTTTTTAGCACAATGGTACGCTAACTGTTTAATTTCTTTAGGTGAAAGACCATAGTAGAGATCTGCACAAGTCTTTAGATAAGTTGTCAAGATGGATTCCTGTTCATTGGTGAACACTTTAGTGTATGGATTATAGCCAAGTTTTGGGATAACGTTATTATCTGCTCTGAGTTTTTTACAAAATCTATAAAGAATCACATGACAAATGCTATATTCTTGTGCAACAGACCGGATGCTCCTTCCTTCTTGTACAACAGCATGTGCGGCTGTTTCCATCACACTTTGAGGGGTGCTTCCTCGAGATGTCGTCCTCTTCCTGGTTCTTGGCATTCTGAAACTACAAACGAGTTACATCAGTATACGCTAAACATTCTTTATTACCCTCACACACTTTCACAGTATCTTTGTAACTCACAATAATTGTAATGTATTTTCGCTCGCTCTAATTGTAGGCCTACTGAAAAATTTTACAGTGACTCGGCCAAGTCTTGTGTACTGGAACTCGAGTTTGTTTACATTCGCATAGCACTTACAGTAGATATATCTAAACGCTATGCGGATATAAACAAACTCGAGTTACAGCAAAAGAGACTTGGCCAGATCGGCCGATTTAATCTTTCCTGGTTTTGCGTAAAATTCAAGTTAGAGCTAAAATTATCTTCAAAACGGTAGGTTTCCGACCTTTTTTATGCGAAATTCATTTAGAGCGAGCGAAAATACATCGTAATTGTGAATTACAGAAATATTGGAGGAGACCTCATAATTGCAAACAATTACCACTTGAATAAAAGGATAATCTTTTAATATCACAATTGTCACTTTCCTGGGGGCAATTGTAACATGTTATAAACGTCCCCTTTTGTCACTACTTTTGTCCCCGTTGGTACTTAAAACAAAGAACTTGATCATTTTCATTATTCTAAAATGGTTTAAATACAAACGTTGTGTGTATTTGAAAACGAAAAGAATGTAGTTTAAAATGTATAACGTAAATAATCATAATACTATAGTATTAATGAAGAAAAAATAGAATAAACAAGTAAACAAACATTTACTTACCTCTGTCAAAATCACGTTCTGTTCTCTAGCGCCTTCAGCTGGTAACCGAGATAACTGATATGTTTGTCCATAAGGTAACACCAAGTAGCGATCGCCGCGACATCTGTTAGTACTACGTGAAAAGATTGAGTACTAGAAAACTCGTTTGTTACAAAATTGAACCATGTTACATTTGTCCCCGGCCTACCCTACTCGCGTCGAAGAACCTCGCTTTACAATATTCTTAACGGAAAATTACTCTGATGTATTAAAAACTATCATACATTAACCACAATGCACTACGTCTATTGGTTATTATGATATTACCGGTAAGTGATATTCACTTCGAGGAGGAAAACTTTCTATGACGTTGCCAAACTTGTACGTTTACCGATTAACAAGTTTAAGGCTACTGTACTGGAAACGTTTCCATACACAATATAAAATTATTCGAATAATTACGTGAACTACCACACACACAGCCACCGCCAACCAAACCAATTACAACGTTATTACAAGTCCTTCAAAGCTAGTTCTGTTGCAACACAAGTAAATGCTTTCGAATTCGCAGCAGCGTAGACACTGTCACTCATCCTCTTCCAAGCTCATCAGCTGGAAGCAACAAAAAACGTTAATTAACGCTAATAAATTAACGTCCGTACTTTGATGACGTAACTTCAGATGACATGACTGATGTGTATTGACAAACTGTCTTATACAATAAATGCGGACTAACATCTTACAAAATACAAAATACTATATTTTTCGTTACAAGCGAAAAATGTGTGTGTGTGTGTGTGTGTGTGTGTGTGTGTGTGTGTGTGTGTGGTTTTTATTTACTCATATACTAAATTATTCTCACTTTCCTGGTAATAAGATGTTTTATACAATTACACAAATACTATACATGTTGTGCACCAATATGTAATTTACAAAATTATATATAGCCTATGTGTTATGTTCATTAAAAAATATCAGCTGTTTATAATAGATAAAAATGTCTATCCAAATGTTTCATTCTACTTCAAATTTTACAAATCTGACGATGACAGTTTCTGGCGTTAAAATACGCACGTATAGTTTGCAAAATAAAATTGTCTTCTCCATAAAATTTATGTTAATTTATTGAAATTATATATATATATATATATATATATATATATATGACAAGCTCACAGGGGTACTGGACTGTTATTGAGAGCTGTGTTGAAACATATCATGATTAACCGATGTACGCTGATGCCTACGGGTTGACGCAAAGGGAAAAGTGGTTGGAAGACAGATATGAATTTATGATACAGCCTGTGCTTGAAAGAAAACGGAATATGTGGCACCAACGAACTTAAACTTATTACATTTTATGTATGAAATATTCCCAACATGGAGGGACAAGAAATTCGTTTTTTATTGTCGTGCGTCTGTCCCGGTTCGAAATTCTTTGGCCGTTACTGCGTATTTTCACTGACCTAAATAACGTCAATCAGGACTGTGCAGCAAGTGTACATAATTCACGCTGGTGACATGGAAACGTTCACGACATTTATTTTGAAGTCGCCTCGAATAAGACAACAGTGACAATTTGGAAATGAAGGGGGGGCAGGGGACGGACTGACTTTATGACACAATCCCACGGGAACTTGCTACTTGCCAGGGAGCAACAAACCCATTTTCTCAAACTGCTGACTCAAGCCCGGCTTAACAATAAACCCGGTTTTATTACGTCAAACTTTCTCTTTTTATCTACAATTTAGCGATTTCACAAAATTAAAGTTCTCTCGTGGAATTTAATTTAACCCTTCACTGAATCGGCTACTCCACCGAAGTGCACGCGTGATAAAAACCGTTGTAGGTATGTACGCAACTGTCTGCGAACGACACAGCGGCTTAATTGAAGCACGCTTAAACCGGTTAATCAACTCTCGTGCGTACGTGTTACATTTCGATTGGTTGCATTTCTTGTACGAAACTTAAGCACTGGCATTTCAAACAAGTCCATAACCAAACACACAATTCACGAATAATAACTGTTATACTAGGGAAGTTACTAAAGCACTTTTCAACAATCATATTTTTAACATCCTTATAGACACGGTAGGAAGTTCTTCTTGTCTTCTGATAAAAATTCCAGTCTCTCACTTATATTATATCTTAAACAACGAAAAAATTTATGTGTATTAAGAAATTTGCCAAACTCCTGGGTCAACAAAATTTGCTGAAGAGCTAATTACAATGGCTATTTCTCCGGCGTGACTTTAAAACAAAAATAAGACAAAGAAGTTATACTAATTATATGAGGGGTGAAAAAATCTTCCAGTAAGCTTATTGAAGACAACGTATAACGTCAATTCGGGCGCAAACTTGCAGATAATGTCGATGTAAAAACAGGTCTAAAATTCAATTACTTGGGAGCGCTCTGTGGGAAAAATGTTTGAGAGAAATTTACCAGAGCAATCAGATGACAGCACAATAGTATGTTTCACGCCTTATGGTGGGACTGTAACATACGTACAAAATCAAGAAAACAATTGGGTAGATTGTGGGAATCAGAACTTACCTACCTATGACTTACATGCATGGATTCTTAAATGCTTTAAATGCTGACAGAAGACTGACCTATTATATTTTGTTATTACAAGGATATTATTAAACTGGAATAGCAGGTGCATCATGTACATGATCTGCACTACATGTACAAAAAAAATTGTTATGGAGCAAGAACGTTTCGCGTAAGGACGGTTTATATTTTAATACGTACTAAATCGAGTGCGCGATGGTTTTTATTTAACTTTTTATTTTTACCGGCTCATTTTTGGGGCTAAATTTATTTAAAATATACCAAAATGTGCAGAATTAAAATACTGTTAGTCCTGCTTACACTTTGTTGACTTATCTAGTAATTCATTTTTATCTGTCGAGGTTTTCAGGTCGCGTAATAGCGAACGTAAAACCCATAAGCGCAACGTATTTCCCCATCTCGCCCATTGTCTCATCCGACTGTGGAACCAAGAATAGGTACATACTCTGGTTATCTAAGATCAGCAAAAAACTCAAGTCAAGAATAGAGACTGCGTTCGAGCTGCCTACGACACATTTTGCGCGCGCGCGCGTGAGAGAGAGAGAGAGAGAGAGAATTATTTCACCTCTTAAAATTTCCAGAATTTGCTATGAAAAGGAAATCACTAGAGACAGGTAGATGAAGTGTTCACTCAGAAATGGACACACTACTATTGTAAATTGTGTTTACATACACACTCGCGCGAGCACAAATGCAACATTCAATTATTACAGAATACTGTATTAGAAATTCAAGAATATTCTCTTCCCACGATATAACAGTTCTAAAGTTTTCATTTATTTTCAGATATTTGTTAGCTCTCCCTTTTCATTATCCGGAACAAACAGACCTCACATCCAATGTACCTATCTTGTCTGAAGAACGACAGAATGGAAATCGGGTCTAGAAATAGATCCTTTCAACATGTAAAATAATGACTGTTAAGAGTCGGGCCATAGTTTTCCAAGTGAAATCTATTTACATTAGATTAAAATTTATTTAAATTCAGAAAACAAAACTAAATTAATTTGAATATGGAATACGTTTAAATTATTTTTTTCAACAAATGATACGCAAAGCCACAGGATTTACTTGTCCCATTATAGTTGTCACAGTTCGTACATACCAAACACGTGGACCGCTATGTTAGGTCTATATTTAATTTCAGAAGCGGAAATTGTATACCCCACAGGTTTGTACCTGTGTCTATATAATTGTCAGACGACTATCAGGAGAACATTAGTCTACCAGAAGCAGTAAAGAACGGGTACTACACGTAGTGTAAAGAATACCACACGAAACTGTTTATAAAATATCCCAATTTTTTAAGAAACGTGTGTTCCATTTTGGAAGCTTATTTGCTTGTGATTTCAGGGAAACATTTCCTTTACAGTGTGACCAAGCTACCGTCGAGATGACTTGTTTGACAACGAAGTGGCATTAAAACAAAAGTTTTTTTTTCTTTGTTACGATTAAAGTAGGACGGATTCCGATGCAAGGCGAGATCTCCCCCCGACAAGGTCCGCCACAAAGCACCGGATTTTCTAATAATAAATGCAAACGAATTTAAATCGCCCTAATGATCTTAATTCATAACGTGTGGTAGAGAAAACATCCGATTACACGTTACGCCTGATTAACGGTTTATGCTCTGTATGAGTTGGCAGCAAAACTACTTATCACTAAAGTGTATTCGTATCGGGATAGCAGTCGTCACTTACCGTACATACTAAATACGGTACCTGCCAGTGCTTTCTAAGTGACGTAAGAACAACACACGGTTCCGATAAGACAGCACGCCGATAAATACTACTGATTCAATAAATAATATACTCAAAGTTTTCTAAATATTATGTAACTTTATGGCGATTTATTAATAAAACATATTTTCAAACATTGGTAACCTGAAAATTCAGACGGTCAAACATTTATTACTTTTACAAACATTTATTTTTTATTTTTACTGTCTATAGCACTTCTGTACAAAGATTATTACACTCTCAATGATATAATATCATCAAAAGCTGGCTGACAGCACATATTAAACTGGATTTATTATTATTTTACTAAATCGGTTAATGTCAGATTTATTAATTAAATTAGTTCTACTTTCTGAGTTAAGTTTATTATTTGAACAAACAGGAACAATGTTATCTTCCTGTTCAAGAAATTGCAAAAATAATAAATTTTTAGTATACCGTGCTAAAGCCTAATATACGTCCCATATAGTGCCTTCCATTATATATCATAACATTTTCTTCAACAGTAAGATGTACAAAAACCGTCATGATTATTTTTAAAAAATCAACAAAATATAAAATTACTTTTATATTTTATTTTAACGTTGATAAGTTTACGAGCACACGTGGTTCTGTAAATTCAATCAAAATACCTTACAACGGTAAAGTGTGAACACAAACCCAGGGAGACCACAGTTTTAATATATTGCAACTGTTTATTACTATACTTTACATAACAAGGCTTTACTAAAGGTAAGGCTGCGTTTATATTTTTTGCTCAACATAGAAACGAAAAGAACTTCACAAGACACAAATTAATAAATTGTTAATTTGAAAACAAAGGTGTCTTTAAAATTGCCGTGACAAACAATCTGAATTCTTTAAATGACATTATTTTCCAACGCATTTTCATACTACAATACATTTATACGACCGCACAATTATTAACTTTCCCTGCCCCGAACATCCACCCACCAAAACTCAAGCTGGCGAAACACAAAATGAGAAAGCCTACTACAATCGTTATCAAAAAACTCTAACAAAAAAATCAACGGATTTGTCCTTGTAAATTAAATAAGTAATCAACATTGTTTGAAATGTGATAGTAGAGTAACAAACACGCCATCCAATACGATAAGCACGCAGCATCGAAAGATTTATGACCGGTGCACTCTCCCACTATGATGCTATATGTACCTACACAATCCAAGCTATGATAACGGTATTACGCCTAACGAATTGCTCAAAGAGATCTATTCTAAGCAACAAGAATGTATGTATAGAATACTACTTACAAAATTTATCCGCTAGTTCGTACAACTGCATTAACTGCCAAATGTACAAACAATTAATTATCAAGATGCTCATTTCGGCAACACTAATTAATTGTGTTACCGAAATTACCACGAGCGATATATGCTTTCCTATTTCTGAATCATAAAAACGTGATAAAAACGGAAATCCGATTTAGCTAATTAAAATATGGTGGATTCCACTTGTAATATTTTTATTAACGATTCCAACGGAAAGGGGATATTAATTTATGACATTTTCTGTATTGTAAACGATTTTTTACATCGAAAGTGGCCTCGTTGTAAGCTTTCATACGATATTTCTAACCTCAAATATTTTATATAACGCAAATGTAGTAAGTCAAAAGATGTAATGGGCAGCATAAAAGGTACTACAGTCGCTCCCAAATTACGTAACACGAAATAGGCCTACAAGAATTATTAAAATAACGACATAATAATATCTTTCTCAATACTGTGAAATATTTATTATTTCACCACATACGATAGTTTACTAATTTATTCGTGGTTTAAGGTTTATTAATATTAAAAATTCACGCGTTCATTAAAAGAATTAATAACAACAATTTATTCATGGTTAATTGTAAACTAAAAGTTTGTTTCGGTCATGTCACGTGGAGCAACTTTCAAGAAACACGTGACACAAGAGTGTTTTTCTTAACATGTCTATTCAAAGGAGTCGCATCACAACATAACGTGTACACTCACATGTTTTTGAACTGACCATCTGGCGGTGACGGTTAACGTTTTTGCGTTCCCTCCTGATTAGAGTGACCGGACGTCACGCAAAAAACGTGACCGTCTGGATTTTATGTTTACGTTCTTACTGACTCAACATGAATGATGCGGAACGGTTAAATGTCTCGTATTAATCACAGGCAACGTTACGGAGAATAATGTTGTGCATGTTTTTTTCATGTTTTTAACGTTAGTGCAATATTTTGTGTATCAGCTGACACAGGAAGTACTATGACATTGTGTAAAGGGTGGGGAGCTAAAAAAGTACAGACTTCTATGCAATACAAAATTTCCCTTTAACTCAGTATCTGTGACATATGTCTGGTCACAATCACAAACCTTTGAAGTCGAAGGTCTCATAGACCGAACTTTCGTAAGCTTAGCAGGAAATAAAAAATGAGCATACAATGATAACCTGTGAGATCAATAACGCACGAAGGATTTCTCGACTCGTACAACAAGTGGTAAAAGCTATGGGGCTATTCGACCGTGGTCTGTTGTTATGGCTAACGTCTCGGCAGCTCCCGCACAAGCCAACGCCAATTTCATCCGAACGAATAGGGTCTGTCTACGAGTCACTCTAGTCGTTCGGCCATTAACAGATACTCCACGTATTGAAGACGGTTCCCGCGGAGCTGCCAAACGTCTAGCGAAAACAACAACAGACCACAGCTGGCTATAAACTATGATCTCTTACATAATTTTTCGTACTATGTACTCAAGCTTATAGTTACTTCTCGGACAACAGGAAGTTCCGGATGTAAGGTTACAGTGGATGATGACGGGGTTGGGAGAAACAAATCGCTTTCAATGAAAACTCCATTGCTTTGCGTCCAGAATAAAATGTCCACACCCCTCTTTAAAAACTGGTCATCCCGAATTCATAATCATTCCGTATATAGTACTAACATACATACTTGCTGTAAAAACAAAGTATGAGTTTCCTTTCTGAAAACGTAAATCGTAAGCCCAAACCCAAACAGTATCGGAATACAACACGTGCCAATTTTTTATCTATTAACAATTCGTAACTTTCGCGTGTCTATAAACATATCTACTAAACAATGAGATTCCAATTCTGACGCACTATGTAAACGACCTTAGTATACGCCGGTAGTTCTGTAGGTACACAGAACACAGTAGCCTACGCTCTTAAGGAGAACAGACGTAATTACGTTTACTTTTCTTGTTACATCATCAGACATCATTCAAAATTAAGCGAGAGTTTATGAACCAATTTTTCTTTTATCATAAGTGAACTTTTTCTGTATTGGAATACAAATATCTCGACTTTGTGTTATAAATCTTCCGCTACGTTATTGCTATGTATATTACCAAATTAGCAGAAAGTGATTGAAATATTACCAAATTGCATACAACGATACAATGAATGACAAATTTTACTGTATAACGATTATGTATTATAGTAGAATGATGTGAGATATGACCTCTGTACTTTTTTTAGAATAAAACCACAAATATATTAAAAAGAGTTCGTAATGACGTTGTCTGCAAAGTTAATTTAATCTCCATACAAAAAATGGTAGGCCTGCCCTATTAGTTAGAACAATAGAAAAACAGGAAATTCACTCATTTCTATAAGTACCCATCGTTTTCAAACGCATCATTATCTAAACTGTCGTCATCCTAAAAAAAATGAATACTGTAATCATGCTGAAGAGAATTTGTACTGTACTCTCTCTTGAATTAATTGTAATGCGGACAAAATGAATCGCGATTGGATTATGTTCACGCAACACGACACGTGCTAACAGCCCCGCATCGATGACCAGGAACAGATATCGTGGCGTATGGCCTAATAAAAACCTTTTGTGTTGAATGGGAAAAGCGCGTCCTAAATACCGTATTCTTCATTCGCTAACATTTATCTGCCCTAGCTTTATGTACGTCAAGTCGTAAAGCTCTTGGCACAGCAATAACTGTAAACATTGGTTACGCAAGGCGTGAAATGCGGGGCATTCGAACGTGAACATAGGGGGTGCAAATGCTATTCGTCGGTCCGTATCACAAATACTCATATTATTCTTGAACAAGTTATTACAAATATCAAACAAAACACTATTTTTCTGGAAATATGAATTGTACGATGCTGTGTGTTTAAAAGCCACAAGTGTTGTCTCGTATTAATTACAAAACAACAAATGACGTACACGTCCCCATTCTACACTGGATTTTCTACAGACGTCTTGTTGGCTTTACGAGCAATCGGAACTATGAACAAGAGACTCTGGATTACTACTTTTCATGGTGCCTCCGGCTGCTAAAAATTTAACCGACATCCCCATAATCTTAATTACTCGACGTACATTAAATACACTAACATCCGTATGACTTGTTTATGCAGCTGTTCATTCATAAGCTTCATGAATGTCAAAACCGGTTAAACAGTTGACTGCTGAACGGGCCTGATGTTAAATACGAATAAATACCTAAAACTCCACATACCGGCACCTAAAATATCTTGCATCTTTCTCAACTCTATGCCTCTTCAAATGAATATAAGTGATACAACTCAGATCTGTAAATGATAAATTAGACCTACTGTCTGGCCGCGATTCGATGATTGAGCATTGTGTAAGGTGGGAGAAGCATGACCAGGTACTACGGTAGGCTAAGTGGGGGTAAACCAGATGGCTAGTACACATATTTCACCCTACTTCGCTTACAAGCGGCCGCGTGGTAAAAATCAAGTAAAAAAATGAACATTTGGGAAAATTTACAAATATACAAACATAAAACACAAAACAAACTAATACCAGAACAAATACAAATCAATACAAAACATGACACAATATTCAAAGCACTCAATATCGAAAATACACAAAAACATATGCCACAACCACACACAATAATACAACTTTAAAAGACCAAAGACCAAAAAACTACCTTAATAACATCCAGCAGCCAACACACAAATACTTAACCAGAAACAAGGTGGCGAAGGCTGAAGATGAGAGAACAGGAACTCTCGAAACATGTTCCAAATAAGGAAAAGAACATCTTGAGGTAATATAATTATAAATTTTAAGTGCTTATATATATATATGTTCACTGCTTTGTATATACAACTGACAACTGATATAGGTAAATGATGCATAATAATGCAGTACTAGTATTCAGTTAAATAACTTTAAACACATCAGAAAAAGCTACGCCCAGGCATCGCTCGAGAAATGTTAATCGCTTGTAACACACACACACACACACACACACACACACACACACACACACACACACACAGAGAGAGAGAGAGAGAGAGAGAGAGAGAGAGAGAGAGAGAGAGAGAGAGAGAGAGAGAGAGAGAGAGAGAGAGAGAGAGAGAGAGAGAGAGAGAGAGAGAGAGAGAGAGAGAGAGAGAGAGAGAGAGTACCTTCATGCAACACATACATTACCGTTACATTAATGTAACCCTATAGAGAATTCACCAGCTGTCACTACTAACAGGACAACACCCAAGTTTTAACCTGGTTTCATTGACAACCACTATACACTTCAAAATACACTAATTTTCTAAAGCCAGCTCATACTGGTTGAGTGTGAGTGTGTTTTGAAACAAACTGAATAGAAATCAGAGACCTATGTTGATTTTTTTTATCTTAATGTAGACTGTTTTCTTGCCTAATTAAGTTATTTATTAATGATAAACCTGTGAAGATAATATTTACATTTACTTGTGAGATACATTTTGGGTACTAAGACTTTGTGAGCCCACTTTAGAGTCACATTTAATTTTCAGAACCCATCTCAGAGTGAACCTGAGTTTTAATTTTTATGTTAGTCAATAATAGTAAGGGTAAATACTATCTATAACAAAACAGTTTAGTGAATTTTTATAAGAATTTTCAATATCTTTTGTAACTGCAGTTTTATAATGAGCAGAATTTGTTCTTTGATTGGTTTTGTACTTTATATTTATAAATATAGCCTATGTTTTATCAGATGTTGTAGATTGTTAATTTGTATGTTACCCTTTGTCACTATCCTTTATATTTGTATCACCGCCACTTTTTTTTGTTAGCTTCATATTGCTAATACCTAGAAATCCATGTCCTTTGTATATAGCACATAAAATGCTGACCATCTAAAAAACTCAATTTAGCAAATTAAACCATTAATGGAGGGCATGAAAGCCTTGACAATAATGGGCAGGTATCCATTACATACAGGTGTCCATCGACATACAAATTCAAATTCAGTAAGACCCGAAAATGAATCACTCTTTAATTCAATGTGAACAAAAAAAAAATTAATCACTAAAATTGTAAAATGAATTTGTGTATTTTAAAGTGAATAGGTATAACTGTACATGACAGAAATTCATTCAATACTTATAATACTACACAGTGCAGTGTTTAATATCAAACAAAACAATTTTTTTTATACAAATTCAACATAAATATGAGGTTAACTTGTACAGTTGCATATGTGTTTAATTTGTGGAAAAGTAAATCATGCCACACACACTGTTTTTATTTCTCTTTTATGATGAATAAGATATCGCAATCCTAATCAGATTAAATAGGATATGTTTGTATAAGCAATTTGTACGATAGTTGTCACACGTTTGCTTGTCAATGCTGAAAGAGATGGAATACACAACTGAGCAACTAGAAGAGTGTAATTTTATTGCAAAAGTGTAAGTTTCTGCGTCAATCATATGATATTTAAAACACTACTAAATTACCAACAGAAACCGAAATTTTTCAGTCAGCAGCAAACAACATAAACAGAAATAGATGAACTTAAGATTTCATTTAAAATTAAGTTACCACTCTAGCTCTGGCTGAAATTCTATATAATTATTTTCATTTGTAGAAATTACTCAAATAAATGTTAGTGATTAATACACCCCAATACTCAGTGATCCCTGCAGCATTAAAAGAAAAATTAATTCGTTACACAGTAATATATGTTGTGTATATCCATCATTTGTATGTTGAAACAATTGAATCACATATTTTAAGACTGCCATCTACTTATGTACTTATAGTGGATGTTACAGAATATGAAAGTATGAACTCCCATAGAGTATACAGGATCCTTGAAACCCTGACCAACCTGAACAGGTTGCACGATATGCAACATATCAAATGCAACTTACATTCAAAACAATCGTCACTAAGCATAAAACAAGTTTTATACTATTTTTACAAATAAAAAAATTGAAACAAAGAGGAAGCTTGGAATTTTCACTGGTGTTTTAAATAAGAAAGGTGCTTGGCAAAGTAACAAATCCTGCAGATTGGGAAAGTTTGATCTCAGCTTATCTCAAAGTACTATTTAAACACAGAAAATTAAGTTGAACAAACAATAAAGTATATCTCAACAAATTTCAAAAGTATGTGATCTGAACAGGTTGATTTTACCTGTAATCGAGTATATACGTCAATGAGGTTGTTATACTGTATCACTGGTACATACGAGGTTAGTCCATAAAATACCCTAAATTTGTAAACTGTGTGACAGATAGCACTACTAATGAAATGTGTATATGCCATGACCTAGCAGCCCCAGTGAAAACCACAATGTAATATTTGGTTTAGTCATCATACTACACCTGTCTGTATCAAATTTACAGGTGTTACAAATATGTGCCGAATTTTAATGAGTGATTTTAATGAGCAATGAATTGATATGGAATTTTGTGTGAAAGTGGGAAAATACTTCACAGAAAAATTTGAAATGATAAACACAGCATATCGTAATGAGGTTTTCATCAACATATCAAATGTATGAGTGATGGAAACATTTCAAAGATGCCCAGACTTCACCTGATGATGATCCTCGTTCACGCCCACCAACAACATGCAAAACTGATGAAACTGTTGCAAAAGTTAGGGAAGTCATTGGTTCTAATCGTCATTTGGCATGAAATTATTACACAAAATTTAGGCCTGAAGCTTGAAAATTTAACTGATGGATGCTCCATGCTGACAATGTGCTTGGAATGGTTGATGTTTTCAATTGATAAATGAAAACTCACTAGCTGAACTACAGTGTCCCAAATGAAGAGTTCCAGAAATGTTTCAAAGGATGGAAGAAACACTGGAAGGGATGTATCTAAAGTGGAGGGGACTATTGATAGTGACAAGGCTGAATAATAGCTCCTAAGGTAAGCAGAACATTTTTTTAAAGTTTGGAAATTTTATGGATAAACCTCATACCTTTTATTAGACTATCAGGATGCTGTTCTTGTTCTTATAGTAGGCTGTAATTTGGCTGATAAATCAATGAAAGTGTTCATTTTTTAAGTATTAATAGTAAAGCAGAAACTTAAATGATAATCAATAAAGGCACCATTATGAACCTGTTTTAGTGTTTACGTACTATGTACTGTTCTACTATATTGTATGAGTAGACACAGACACTAAGTAAAACTACTTTTTCAAAATTAAAACCACTTGACATACAAGCAACTATGTCCTATATGTTTACACATTAAAGACTTATGTAATCAAATTGAGTAGGACATTATTTTCATCTTATATTAGATGAATATAAGGACATAATTACCTTATATTCACCAAACAAGAAGATAAATGTTATAGTTTTTACTGAATTGCTTAAATTATAAATCACTAACTAAATAATACAATTATGTCGAAACAGAATTTTTAACCACCTTTTTCTAACTGTTATAGAAAATTGTGAAAAATTTGTTATAGATTAGATTTTCCAACACTGAAAAGCAGAAAAGAATGGTAACATCAAAGAGCTATGTTTGTGTACACATTTTATTGACACTGGCATACTTTCAAGAACTATGTTTAAAAATAGAAAACAAACACTTTAGCCAAAAAAATATTTTTGAAGTCATAAAAAATTTTACTATGATAACAAAGCTCAATAAAAAACATTAACAAACTTGATATTGAAGTTACATGCAAGCTTACAATACCCAAGCTGGTATATTATTATTTAACATTTTCTGTCTTTTACAATTCCGTGTTAAATGAAAACTGGAAAACAGTATATGCTAACACCACTACATGGTGCAACTCCAACTTTTAAGAAGACACTTGGGTAAAAATTCCAAAGGTTTTATTTTTTATTTTTACATATTTATGTATAGAATGAAATGATAGGGAAGTCACTGTGTGATATGAATCACACATTTTAAGACTGCCATCTACTTATCTATTATAGTGATGTTACAGAATATAAAAATATAAACTCCCATAGAGTATACAGGACCCTCGAAACCCTATCAACCTGAACCATCAGCCAAACTTTTAGTGGCATATATACATTAGGTTGATATCATAATAGGAAGTGCCTTAAAAAAAATCTTCTTATCTATGTTCTGTGTAAATTTGCCCCTCTACATACTCTTTATGTAGTAACAGTTGATTTTGCCATTGGTATTATGTTTTCTTATGTTGGTTAACCTGTTATATGCACAATGTGTTAAAATTTTTTTAATTGAGTGGTAAGCTTAGAAAAAAGAATGGACACAAGATTAAGAACTCTAAAAGTCAAGACTAAAAAAACTTACTGATTATACTCTGTTCATAGGTAGAAATCAACCAACTAATGCTGCCATCCTAAAATTACTATCCTACTATGAACTGGCTATTAGGAGAAATAATGAATCTAAGCGTGAAAGAAGCCGTAAGCATGCAGATCCTCAATACTTTCATGTCATGGCATCCAATAAAACACAACAAAATCATGTGTTGTGTCAAAGAGATAAAACAAGTTGATGCAAGTTCAACCTAGCAAAGGTTCAAAAAAAATGTTATGATCATACACGATACTTTAATTTGCCTGTAAATATCATGAGCTTCATCAAACCTCTTTCTTGCCCTTGCCAAACCAATTACTCAAAAATGTCTTCAGGATAGAATCCAGCATGTAAACAAGGCCCTAAATAATGTTATTTGGACTTATGTACCAAAGAAAAAACTTCTTTTTACTTGTAAAGTAAGGGCTTTGTGCACCACTAGATATGGTAATTAGCTACTAACCTAAAGTTTCCGATTTTGACCAGACACACAATCACATCACGGTGCATTGTTCAACCCCCACGTCACCTTAGGGAAATGAGTATATATGGTAATAAGGGGTAGCAAAACACAGTGCTGCCCATAGATCCAAACTTGTCAGTCTGCCCTGCACCTCATCAGCCATTCTGACAGTACAAATAAGAGGTGATTATTATTTATATGAAGACGGTAGTCACTGTATTCAAGAGTTCAAATCAAGTTAACAAAAAACGAAGTTTTAGATTTCCCTACAAGACCAATAATTTAATTTCAAAAGCAGAATGGATAAGGGGAGAGAGAAAGAGTGCGAGCGAGATGGAGGGAGAATGGGAATTATAAATATATTTTAAAAAATAGGGAATCATATATAAATATTACTCTGTTCAAATGAAAAGTGTGTTGTTGGACAACACTGAACAAATATAATCACATTAATTTCCAAATCTGCATTTTTTGTAATTTTTTTCTAAAAACTAATAAATATCTATGACCATTCTGCTACCTTTATAAAATTTTATATATTCTCAGCTATATAGTGGTATGTTTTGTAAAAGTTTTGTGCAGGGAAGACTTAATGTATTTAAGGAAATATCCAGTTGCTTATGTAATACAACAGTGATAAACAATTACACAAGTGAAATAATTAAATGAAAAGTAGTAGCAATAGATTCTCTCTTCTTTCAAAAACTAAGTCGGACAGTAATACACTTGGTATTACACACAATAAAATTTAGCAACTTACCACAATATTTTACTTCAGGCTGACAGACTCATAATGTCAGAATTTTCAGTTCAAAACCCTGCATAATATTTTAAAGTATTTATATCTATATCCATACCCTGACATATTTTTGTCAATGATCCAAGAAAATTTATATACCACAGCTGTAAATTTCAGAAAGCTTTATTACACAATACGTGCAGTCACAGCAACTTGGTAATTTATTCAACTACATTTGTTTGTGTTTATCTTGGTGCTGAGAAGAGACCTAATTTTTGACAGTCTAACACACTAAATTGATGCTCATAAAACTGTTTACTAAAAACACAAATGCTCAGTTGATGACACGTCCAAAAGTGGGGTCAGTACAACCAGTACACTACTAGATGAAAAGTTAAATGACCTCTTACATAACATTACTGAATTATTTCAAAAATATAAATCATACAAAATTATTCACAACATTATTCCATTTTAATATTGTGTATGACAAGTAGACAATATCATTCACAACTGACAGGAACCTTCCAGGCCACTTTATGATTGGTAATTCTGCAGCTGACACATTGTTGTTTGCTGATGACCAGGCTGCCGAACTTAAGACAGCAGCTTGCAGGTAGCTGTACACTCATTGCAAGGATTTTGGATTACAGATCTCCACACTGAAGACCAAGTTAATGGCTTTTCATGGAGCATGTCAGTAATTTTGAATATCTGGGCTACAATGTATTTTATATTATAATGACATGATGAATAAGCTACATAAGTTTAACCACACATGTGAGACCACAAGCAGCCAAAATGAGATTTCTGAGGCACATGGCAGAATATACTCTTCAAGATCACAGAAGAAATGATATACGCCAGGAACTGAAAGTTATGAATATGCTAGATAGGATTGCCCAATATTGGTTAAAATAGTTGGAACATCTTAACCAAACAGATGTTTGCCACGTCCCTAAATAACTACTGAATTATAAGCTGAAAGGATGGAGAGGTTCTAAGAAGCACTGGAGTGACCAGGTGTAGTCTATCTGCTTGGGACTGGAACAGTCTTGGTTTAATCCTTCTTGAAGATGATTATTAATCCATTTTTATATTTTGTGTGTGTGTGTGTGTGTGTGTGTGTGTGTGTGTGCACGCGTGTTTGTAACAGTTGTATATGAAAATACAACATTATTATTTCAAGTAACCCATCATTAATTTTTTATTGATCTTCCATGATTGCATAGATGTAGACATACAACTAATGTGTTTTAATGTTACACAATGTAATTTTGAACAAATGTGTGTTCAAATTACATTTTCCATACATCCTACAAACAATAAAACACCCTGATAACACCCACATTACACATCCAAAACTACAAAGAATATAAATAATGAATAATAAATATTAACTTTTTAGTATGTAATTACCTAACTGCTTAATTGTGTTCAGTTGCATGGCCAAGATTTTTTATGGGGAATATCGATAATGATTGGTGGGGAAGTGATTGTACTGTAAAATGACAACACAGTCTATTATGCTCCTGTAATGAAGCCTTTCACTTCACTTACAATCAAAAATGTCTTGTATGACGTTTCACTCATATTACAATAAGTATCCTCAGGTCTACGCGACTATAATATGGTGTATATGTCTGAATGGTTGGATTATAGAGCTAAGCACTGATAAAGTCACTCTGCCCTGACATACGCATGCTTTTCCAAACCATTAACCAATGTGTTACTTGAACACTCACTCTGTCATTGTACATTTCAGAACAGTTAGTAATCAAGTAACAGCCTTGCTGATTACATTACTCAAACTTCTAAATGTACTCTGCTTTCTAAAATAAAAATGTTCTCTACACTTTACCTATAGACCCCACTGGGGCCTACTCATCAGTGGGGGAATAGACCACTGACCACTGATTGTATTCTATGGATGTTTTTTGAATGATTACTTCTTTTCTCATAAGAATACTTCAAATATGTATCAGCCCCCCCCCCACATCCTAACACACACAAAATTTTACTGTTTACTGATTTCTGGCACTGCATACTCTACCCATAGTGCCTATAGTACATACTCCTATCTAACTTACATGAACTTGTATGATACTTATAATTCTAAAATTTCTAATTCTCTCTCAATTTTGTCCCTACTGATCTGGTACAACTTTGATTACTTAGTTTCTACGAGGTCAAAAAACTTTCTAATTTGTGTTAACTTTATTTTCAAGCACAACATCTGTTCTTATCATTTTGCTCATCTGTACTATGGCATGAAACTTCTTAATATAAAGTATTAAGCAATTTTCCCTTTTTTCACCTAGACTGAATACTGCTAGATAACAACTGTTGCACTCGTATACAGACTGACAAATTTAAAATGAGAGATCTTAGTCATCTTTTCTATATCAAATGTGACAATTGCATACTCGTGAGTAACACGCTAGCTTCTGCAATCCACTTTTCAAACGTTTTGTAAAGCTCCGAGAATAAATAAAGAATAAAACAATTAGGTAACACACATACAATTATGCCAGCACACTTTGGAAAGAGAGCAATGTAATCTTGTGATGAATTAACATTGAGCTGTTTCAGTCTTATCAAAAGCCCTGATTCATAGATTATCCTAAGTAGGAGTAGAGGAAAACATTATGAAAGTGCCTGAAACATTCAGAATCCACAAAGAAAATGTACCCCACCCTTTTTACAAAATCTTTTAGTACCCTCTGACTTTTTTTGTAAAGTGAAGACACTACAAGGCATGAAACATTTAGACAGTATTAAGTGATGTCTATTGAAGCTGACCTCAATCTAAAGGCACGTCAACAACTTAACCACCCTATCAGCAGTACTTCTGTGCAAACATTTAACTTTTCCATGTGACAAAATGAAAATTATATTAAAGAAAGCTTTTAACTGTCTTAAGTTTTTTATCCTTACCCTAAGAGGACACTGAACTGTTGAAAATTCTTCTGTATGTTCTAGCAACGCAGAATATATATCGCCTTTGCTTAATCTTCATTAATGTAACAACTTTTATTTATATCTTCAAATATGGTATAGAGATTTTAGTCTATACAGTTTACTTTATCCACTCTTCTGTGTTCTATACATTTAGTACACAAGTCTTTTTAAATACATTTCAGCGATTTATCTCCATAGTAAATTTTGTACAGTTCTATGTACTTCAATACTTACACAGACCACCTCTCTAACTTTCAGAGACCAATCATTGTAGTCTTTTGTTTTCCAATCTATCAACCTTCACAACTAACAAAATGTCCTGTCTATCTCTCTTTTTCTTTCCCAATCCTTTTTATTTAATTTTCTGAATTCTGTAAAATGAAATACTTTATTCTTTTGTTTTCTCAAAATAAATTTAATTGTTTTCCTGCCTATCCTGTCGGTCCTTCTTGATAATCTTTTTGTTCTCTGAGCAAAAATAAGTTATTGTACCATTCCCATGTTCACATATTTCTGACTCTCATGTTATTGCCCCTAACATTATCTGACATATATTTATGGCATATCTTCTCCAGTGGTTTTGTTATTATTTTGCCCTGTGCAATACCCATTTCTCCATATTTATTCTCAGACTAATCTACCCTTTCCTGGATGGACTGAGTAATCACATCAATTTCTGTATCTTCATTATGCATATGCAACTCTCTATCTTACTACACATACCAAATCTCACGTTTGAAAGACACATTCCATCCATCTTAATTTGTGTGTGTATGTGTGTGTGGGTGGGGGGCATGGTGACTCCAAGCAAGGTAATAAAACATAATAGAAAGAAGAGAAATTTCTGGATCACTTGAATATCTTTTCTGACTTTCTGTAACATGGCTCGATAAACTGTTGCAGAAGCAAGTTACACCATATGCTGAAAATCCCAAGTATGCCTAATACTGTACTTTCAGAAGATCAGGTGCAAAAACCACAGTTAGTAGTTATCAAATATTAAAAGCACCCTTCAATATGAAATATGTGTGACACAACAGTGTTACAGCAAGAATACATGTAGTCATAACACTGACCAGTTTGTCATTCTATAATGTGTGCAACACGGAAAAATTGACCTTATTGCAGTAATGGGGAATGGATGGACTCGCACAGTAGCTGTCAATTTAGTATTGTGGTCAGACAGTTCACAAATATTTGGAATTAATGTTGTGTATAATGCATACACATAATCATTATATTTCTTAAGAAGATTACTGAATATCATATAACATGAATTAAGATTTAAAAACGCCTGTGATTGTTTAGCATATTTTGAATTTTTGTCCGTCACTGTAAAAATGATTTACTGTTAAATTTTTACAGGAGAGCGATTGACAGTTGTCTGCTAGCGAGTGGGAAAGTGGTGTTTAGTTCTGATTGGCCGAAACTCTACTGTACAGCACTGTCAACTCGTACTTGTTGTTCTGCTGTTTAAGCTTTACCACGTGTGCATATTAAATTAAATATTAGTGCATTTACTTTGGTTTGATGTGATTGAAATTTAACAGTTTTATAATTTACAATATTGCCATATTTTAGTGCATGATGTATGATGTAGTGATATTTTTTTAATTTAGTAATTATTAGTCTAATATTCAGAAGTAATTTTATAAAAATCAAACAGGGGCCAATTTATATGAATAAAGTTTTAGAACGTACAGCTGCTCCATGCGAAGTAGGGAAGAAGCTGATAGCACATATAAGAAAAGAGAAAGATGATCTTCTCACTGATTTTAATGATAGAGAGCCCAAGTTTCAAACCCCTAATAAAAAAAGAAATATAGACAAAAGAGTTACAAAATTAGATTATTTCCAAGAAAAAGCAAGTCGACAGCACATTTATAGCACCTTTGTAGAAAAAAGCACCCAACGATAAATAAATTTCACAATTCATTGGCAGCAGCTGGTCTTTCTACCAGTAGTCAATCATCATTAGAAAAGTAATGCAAAATATCGGTTTTGAATTTACAAACATTTCGTGTAGAACAGTTACAATGGAAAATGAAAGTGTAGTCCCTGTATGTTGTAGATTTCTACGAGAAATTCAAACTAAATCTATTGAACATATAGTCTGGTTAGATCAAAATGGGTAAATTTAAGTCACAGTTTACGAAAAGGTTGGAGAAATAATACTGTGGAAGGAACAATGAAAGTACCTTTAGGAGGAGGGGGTATATCATTGTACATGCTGGAACATCCAAAGGTTTCATACCTAACTGTTTTTATTCCTTTAAATCAAAGAAAATGAGTAACTTTCACAAAGAAATGAACTTGGAAATTTTACCAAGTGGTTCACAGGCTCGTTATTAAAAAACCTCACAGGGCCGTCAACTATGTAATGAATAATGCCCTGTATCACTCAGTTACATACAACACAGCACCGACATTGGCTACATGTACTTTGGCTACATAGTATTCACTGGCTTCACCAACATAACATTTCTACCACTGTTAGCATGAAAAAGCAGAGCTGTTGGAACTGGTATCAGGTTGTAAACCTAGATTCCCAGAGTACATAAATGACAAATTAGCAGAAGAACATGGTCAAAAAGGTAATAAGATTTCCACCTTATCACTGTCATTTTAACCCCAATGAGTTAATTTGGGCACATTAAAGGATTATTTAGCAAGAAATAATAAGACTTTTACAGGAACAGAAGTAGAAAAATTTATATGTGAGATGTTACTGCAGACAACTGGCAAAAAGTACTGATCCACACAAAGAAAGTAACTGATGAAGCATAGAGCAACGAAGGAATATTACAAGATGCCACAGAATAACTGATACTAAATTTGAGCACAGAATCCAGTGACTCTGGTAGCATTAGTGGCGTAACACTTTAGATTAATGGCATAGGTGGAAAATTACAGACAGTTAATAATAATTTTATTTTTACTTTTGGTTTTGTGGTAAAAGTAACAAAAACAAAACAGTGACGAATATTTTGCTGTCTTATATTTTTTATTATTGTTAATTCTATTTAATTTACATATACAGTAGAGTCTCGTTTATCCGACCTTCGCTTATCCGACATTCCGTACTATCCGACATCCTACCGCAAAAAAAAAAACTCATTAATCAGCAACAAGAACTGCAAATTGTGAGCGTGAGCGTAGTCTATTTTTTGTTGCTCCCGACTCTGCCGCAGCTAATTAGTTACCCCGACTGTACAGTCTACACCAGCATTTCCCAAAAGGTGGTCCGCAGACCCCTGGGGGTCCACGAGGAGTTTGCAGGGGGTCTGCGGAGAACTGGTAAAAATATTTATGTAAGAAAATTTTTATAACTTATATTCGATTTAGTCTACTTTCTTTTTATTTTGATACAAAATAATTAATGGTAACCATTAAAAAAATTAAATTATGCCAGATTAATCTGTACGTAGAGTAGTTACAGTAGGCCTAAGGAAGTAAGTAGCACAAGTAACTAGTCGAGTCGAGCTTAGAGGTGTGGTGCGATTGTTGATGTTGGCAGGTCGGCTACAGTAGGGGAACGCACATGCGTGCGCTTTCCCTCCAGCGCCACAGCTCTTCACGCCATCTCAGTAACAGTCGACAACCCATAGTTGAGTTTACATTCGTGCAGTGAAGACGTGGCATTTTTCTGTATTTCCTGCGTGATTTGAGAACAAAGTATGGATCGTTGGTTAAAAAGTGGATGTTTTAAACGTAAAAGGACAATAAGTGATGTTGATGTAGAAGAAGAACAGACTTCATCTTACGATGATATTGAGCCTACAAATGAAGTTCCACTTCTAAAGTTTCTAACCTTAACCCTAACGTTAACAGTGTGCCGACAACAGTGAGTTCTGGTTCAAAAATTAGAAAGTATGACAGTGAATATTTGCATTTAGGCTTTACATATATCGGATCTGATAATAAGCCGAGGCCTCAATGTGTTATTTGCCTGCAAGTTTTGTCCAACGAGGGTATGAAACCCACAAAATTGCGCCGCCATCTGGACACCAAACATCCTGAATGTAAAAGTAAGTCAGCAGAGTTTTTTAAACTTAAGCTAGTTGAGTTAAAAAAATCTCGAAATGTTATGACACAAACGAGCTTGAATATTAATGAAAATGCAACCTTAGCTTCTTACCAAGTTTCTGAGCTTATTGCCAACTCTGGCAAGGCACACACAATTGGAGAGGAACTAATTCTGCCTGCTGCAGTAAAAATGTGTCAAATAATGCTTGGGGAATCAGCAGCTAAAACAATTGGTACAATTCCCTTATCAAATAACATGATTCAAAGGAGAATTTCAGATATGTCAGAAAATATTCAGGAAAATATGTTCTTAAAGTTATGTATGAGCGATATGTTCGCTTTACAAATAGACGAAAGCACTGACATAACCAACAAATCCACTATGCTCGTTTTTGTTCGATTTATTTATGAGTTTCAGTTGTATGAAGATTTTTTATTTTCCTGTGAATTGATGAAAACAACAGGAGAGGTCATTTTCAATGCCATTGATCAGTTTTTTTCCAAACATGGCATTAGCTGGGAAGAATGTGTTGGTCTTACTACTGATGGTGCTGGGTCAATGTCTGGCTATAAAACGGGACTATTCGGTCAGATGAAGACCATAGCACCACATGTTAAGTGGACTCATTGTTGTATTCATAGGGAGGCTCTGGTGGCAAAAAATATGCCTGATATGCTTCAAAATACTTTTGAAAAAAACTTGTTAAGATTATAAATTTCATAAAAACAAGACCTCTTCAATCCAGGCTTTTCGAGGCCCTATGCAAGGATATACAGAGTGAACATGTTCAGCTTCTGTTGCATACCGAGATACGATGGCTCTCCGGGGCAAGATTCTTAAGAGATTTTTTGAGCTAAGAGATGAAGTTCAGATATTCCTTTTAGAAACAAAATTTTCAAATTCACTTAGTGATATTTCTTGGCTTTGCATAGTGGCTTATTTAACAGATATTTTTGAGCATTTAAATGTGCTGAATTTGAGTTTGCAAGGAAATTACTTAGACTTATATATCTTCAGAGCTGAAGATAAGATTGAAGCAACCATTAAGAAGTTTGAAGTATGGGCCAAACGAGTTGAAAAGAATTCGTTTACAAACTTCCCAACTCTACAACAGTTTTTGGAATCTAGTTGTGAGAAATTACCTGAACAAGTGAAAATTGAATTATCAGTGCATCTCAACACCTTGGCAGGCAGACTGAGAGAGTATTTTCCTGCACCAGATCTTAAAAACAATTGGATTAGAAATCCATTCACCACCAAAATTGAAGACCTAAATTTGACCGAAGAAGAGGAAGATCAACTTATTGATTTGTCAAGCAATGGAACGTTGAAAACTGTTTTTAATACTGAAAAAATAATAGAATTCTGGCTGACTGTACTACGGGACCAGAAGAAATTAGCTCTGAAGGCATTAAAACATTTAGTTCCATTTTGCACAACCTACACATGTGAGCAGGCTTTCTCAACGCTCTGTTTCATGAAAAATAAATATAGAAATCGGCTCAACGTTCATGATGATTTCCATGTAAATATCTCCAGAATGCGGCCCAATATTGAAGAAATTTTGAGTAAAAAAGATAGATTTCACCGTTCACACTGAACAGTTGTTACATGTACATAGTGATTATTTCAATACTGAGACTTATCATCACTAAAATGTATGCTAGCTTTTTAAATATTGAATGCTTAGTTACAAAGTATTAATTGTCCAAGTGAACAAGTGAAAACTGAATTATCAGTGCATCTCAACACCTTGGCAGGCAGACTGAGAGAGTATTTTCCTGCACCAGATCTTAAAAACAGTTGGATTAGAAATCCATTCACCAGCTGATGCGCATTTTTCAGAAAATGCGTATGGGTATTTCCTAAGTACTGAGTAATTGCAAAGTGTTCTAGGACTAGGAGAACTGTGTGTTCATTTCAAGTTTAGTTATATGACATAAGTTTTTTTAAATTGAAGAAAGTGTTTCTTGGGATTCCAACTGTATTTGTAATCTTGTACAATAAAAGCAATTTAAGAAATATTGGTAGTTATTTTATCTCCAGAAATTTTGCTTCAGTTAGGCGTTAGGTCGTTACGACACACTGAATTAGCAAAAATTATATTATATACTATATTATAATTATAATTCACTTGGGGGTCCATGACTGACTAGTATTTGGGTTGGGGGTCCATGACTGACTGGTATTTGGGAATCGCTGGTCTACACTATGACTCATGTGTCTGTCATTCGCCCCACCCTCATTCACTCACTGTCACAACTCACTACTCAGTGCAGTGCAGTTTATCATTGTATGAGGATCGGTTTATCATCTGTTACATGTATATGTGTCTGTGTGTGTTAATTTGACAAACGTTGTTGTGTTGTTTAAAAGTTGAAATTTACGCAAGTATGGCGACGAAAAGAAAGAAAGTTGTTGTATCGATGGAACAAAAATTTGAGGCAATCAAGAGACTGGACAAGGGAGAGACAATGCAGAAGGTAGCTGACGACTTTGGCGTTGGACGAGTAACAGTAGGAGACTGGAAAAAACGAATAGAAATAGAAAAATGGTGTGCATAAAGAGTTACGGAGGGTGCATTAAAAGAAAGAAAAACTATAAAAAATGTGACTATGAAAAAGCTAGTGAAGCTTTGTATGTTTGGTTTACACAGTTCAGGGACAAAGGTGTGCCTATTTCAGGGCCTATTTTGTACCAAAAGGCGTTGCATTTTCGTAATGAATTCAATGAAGGGGACCCAGATTTCACAGCAAGTGTTGGTTGGCTCGACCGATGGAAGAAACGCTACGGTATCCATCAGTTAAGTGTTTGTGGTAAAAAACTATCATCCAATTTTGAAGAAATGGAAGCATTCAAGAAAAGATTTCAGGAACTTATTGAAACTGAAAGCCTAACGGGTGATCAGATATTTAACTGTGATGAGTCAGGCCTTAATTACAAAATGTTACCTAGTAAGAGTCTTGCAGCCAGAACTGAAGCGGCAGCCCCTGGCTACAAGCGTAGTAAGGAAAGGCTGACAATTTTAGCATGCAGCAATGCTACAGCAAACCTCAAAATGGACCTTGCAATGATAGGAAAGTCCAAAAATCCTAGAGCCTTTAAAACAGTTTCAAAAAACGCTCTTCCTGTAAAATACTACAGTCAGAAAAGCGCATGGATGAGCAGTGAAATTTTCAAAGACTGGTTTTTTAAGGAATTCATTCCTTCAACAGAGAAGTTTTTGAAAGAAAATAATTTACCCAGAAAAGCAGTTTTGTTAGTAGATAATGCTCCAACGCACCCTGATGCAGAGGAGCTTCAAGATGGTGACATTAAGGCAATGTTTCTGCCTCCCCAATGTAACAGCCATATGCAAACCTATGGATAAGGGCGTTTTGGAAACGCTAAAAAGGAACTATCGCAGGAAGCTACTGTCTATAGTGATAGAAGAAATTGAAGAAGGACAAGACATGATTGAAAAATTGAAATGCATCAATGTAAAGGATGTTGCTTACTGGGTTGCAAGGGCCTGGGCTGACGTAAGGGCTCCAACAATTGCCAAATCATGGAAGAAGCTGCTAGGCGATGATGAAAGTATGGAAACGGAAAGCACAGATAAAACCAAAGAAACCATTCTACCTTTAGTGCAACGTATCCCTGGATGTGAGGATGCAGCTTTGCAAGAAATCGAAAGTTGGATGAAGGATGACGATCAGTATGTAACTGATAGAGAAATTTTCGCTCATGTCAATTGCGATGACAACGAAATTGAAGATCAAGATCAAGCATCAACTGTTGAGCCTCCAACAATTTCACATAACAACGGAGTTAAGGCTCTAGAAACTGTAATTAAATACATTGAGCAACAAGAAGAAGCTACAGGAATCGATGCTGCAAAGATGGCGATACTTGGCAGCGAACAAATGGCATTCGTCAGGAAAGCAGACTACGATCAAAAATTTCTTTAAATCATCACAGGACTGAACTTTTTAAGTGTATTTAACTTCAGACAATTCTGTAACTGTAAGTTCATTTTTTCAGTTAATTTTTTCTGTTGTTTTGTTGTCAAACATGATTATTAGGTTCGTAATGTGTAAAATTATAACATAGTTTGATGTTTAATAGGCTTTTTCTTACCACCTCCCTATTATCCGACATTTTCGGTTATCCGACGTTCTGCCGGCCCGTTTATGTCGGATAAGCGAGACTCTACTGTATTTATAAACTAACTTGATGATTGTATTGATGACTGATAATTGTATTGATGTTAAACGTTAAATCAAAAAATTAAAGGTAATGAACATTTGAAGTTAATTAAAAAACGCCGAAGCTAGTTAAAATCTAGTTTACTTTTCTCGTAGGAATTCAAATTTTTTATTTTAAGAATTATCTTTAGTTACAAACGGATAAATATTCTTTCTTAAGTAGGCCAATACATATTTAGTCTGCACGAAGTAGGCCTATTTTGAGTGAATGCAACAACTAAATTTTGCTTGGGCGACATTCAACAGAAACACGTGGTTATGAAGTGGCAACATGGGTGATGAGGTCATCACAACTGTCAACAGCTCTCCTGTAAAAATTCCAGTACAATCTACAGTAATTCACATAACTAAGGTCCAGGAGCAGGACCTTCAGTGATGGACAGCAGTGTAAATTATTTGAAATGGATGACAGTATGAAGTTTATGTTAGATAGTCTTTAATAACGGTGTATAGAAACTAAGAGCAGGCCAAGAGCAATGTTGTTAAGCATAAGTGGATAGAGAATGTAAAGTTAAAAGAGAAGTCATTTGAAAGAGACATGTAGTAACATTAAACAAAAGATCACAAAAACTCAAACTGGAAGTAGTTGCAAAATAGGCATTCTTGTAATCTATATTTCAGATGGGTAAGAAACAATATTGTTCACACAAAATTCATAAATAACTAATAACACAAAATTCAAAAAAGATACTAGCAAAATCAAAGAAAGATCACTCAGATGTTCACAACTCTTGATCTAAACTACTTTAGTTAAAAAAAAAGTACCTACAAAAATATATTTTCATAATTCTTACTGTATGTATATTAACCAACACACATTACCTGATGTAAAGTTACCAGTATTATTAGTAATGACCCATCAAAGCATGAAAAAAGAACTGGCATTAAGACTGTCTGGCAACTATACACACTTCATAATGATTACAGTTAAACACAGAAGGTGGACATGGAGCATTTGTTTCAATATATAAACTTCAGAAATTTTGTTAACTAGTCATACAATTAAACAACACAAAATATAATTAAAAAACATAGGCATTCAAATATCAATATTACAGGTTTTAAATTCGCTCTATTAACGGGAAAAAGCCTCCATACTTAAACACCATATAAACAACACACTTGTGTGTTTAAGCGGCTGCACTTAAAAATATATGCATGTTTGAAAAATTACATTGTTATCTGTTAATAGTAATAAGCTGATTGGTAAATGATAGGGAATTATATGGAGATTTCACATAACTTTCATAATATGGTGAACATCACTGGTATCCTTGGTACCACTGATTGCTGCACACCACTGCAATTGGTTAACAAATCGTACCTCTTTTTGTTAAAATATTTTAACTAATGTGCTTGTATTTCATAAACATACTTTGTTAACACCAAGTAATAAACAGTATAGTAAAATACATTTTTAACATGTAGCTTATTCGTAGAAGTTTGAAGAGTGTTCAGAAAATTAAGATCTATTTGTACACTCATCTTGAACAATTTGAAAATTGGCACTTTACGCATGTGCAGCATCTTTCTCCGTTGCTAAGCTATAAATGCTATTACATTGAAAATCATTAATACTTATTATTTTTACCCAAGTACTAAATGTATTTACATTATAGGTGTACCACAGACAATAAAATACTTCCAGTATGCATGCACTGGCTTGGCAGAGAAGGCTCTGACCTCCACCATGTCCGTCAACAGTCGTGATTGGCTGCGTAAGTGGTCGTAGTGAGCACTGTCTTTTCAGTTAGATGCATATACGTATTTATGAATAATTTGCAATGTGTTTTAATTTATGGGATTTTTGTATAAAAATATTTAATTTTCGTTTAGTATTTTATTATAATAATTAGTATGTTGTGTATTTTAGTTTATGTTGCTTTTTTTAGATGTTCTGTTACCATTCGTTGTCGCATCATTACTGTAGTGTGTTACTGCGCGCGCGCGCGCGTGTGTGTGTGTGTGTGTGTGTGTGTGTGTGATCGAACACTAAGCTTGCTTCTGGGAGACCTCTAACAAGTCAAGCTAGAGGTCTTATTTGCAATGTGACAGAATATTAAAAAAACAAACAAACAAAAAAGGAATAGGCCAACAACTAAGGTTATTATAGTGACGCCAGTATAAGTGAAGCAACAGGAGTCTCTAAGGCTACTGTGTACAAAATTTTATTTGTGAAAGAAATCTATTTTCTACGCCACAAGGACTCCTTCACAGATAATGCAATACGGAGAAAGGGGCATGCATTTTATGCAGTAAAAAAAGTCTCCCCTTAATTACAAACTCCAAAGGAAGATGATGTCATTGCACGTGAACGAGAATATTTGCGGCAACAACTTAAAAAGTTAGGATTTATAACTTGCTGCCAATCCAATAGAAAGCTCCTTATAGAAACAAGTGATATCACTGCTTGGAGAATTCGCAACGTAAATGACATAATGCAGATGTGAGGGTAAAAATATTGTTTATACTGACAAAACATATGTTCAGGCATCGCATTCAGTACCTTCATGTTGGCAATATTCTGAAGAGGTCGGTATAACAACGAAAATCAGGAAAGGTAAGAGAGTTATTATAATTCACAGTGCGGGAGAGGCTTTGTTAACAATGCACTGTTAAAATTTAAGTCTTCGTCTGGAGACTACTGGAGACTATCATAGCTCATGAATTTTATAATTTTGGTAAGTGGCTATAAGAAAAATTACTACCTAAGCTCCCAAACAGCTCAGTAATACTGTAATGATGGACAATGGGTAGTATCATTGTGTAGGAAGTGATAAAAGCCAATCTCGGTTCACTGAAACAAGAAATAATTGACTGGCTTGTGAATCATGGTGTTAAAATAGACATCACGTTAACTAAATCTCAGCTGCTGGAAAAAGTGAAATCATTTAACTGTGAAAAAAACATTTACTGTCGACAAAACTATTAATGCAAACGGCCATATTCCACTTTGCTTGCCACCTTACCATCCCGATCTGAATCCTACAGAACTCATCTGGGAAGATAATTAAAGGAAAACTTGTATGTAATTTTTATAAATTATCTTTAGATGAAAAAAACTGTTGCAAAAAATATCTGAAAATTTTACAATTGAAAAGTAGAAAAAATGTTGTCCACATACAAAAAATAACTGAAGAACAGGATTGTATTACAGATCATATTATAGATGAAGAAGTGGGTAAAATAATTATTTCTGTAGGAGAGGATTCGAGTACACGTCAAGATTCAGATGCTGAATAGGAAAGAAAAAATAATATCATAAATATTTACCATTTTTTCTTATTATTAATAATTATAAATAATTAAAAATAATTTATTACTAAACATTTTTAATCAACATTAATTTTTACTACAGCAGTATGCACCTTATTTACACAGGCTTTATGTAAGAATTGTTTTTTTACAGTATCCCTTCATAAATGTTGGGGTTAGGTTTTGCTGATATTATTTTCAAATTATGTATTTAAATTTAAGGATTTCTGAATTAGATGATATATTTTATAGAACATGCATGCTTACTTTATAATCTGTTACTTTGAATAGTCTGTTATAATTAATAGCAGACGTATGTTTTGGCACACGAGGAACAAGTCGTTCCCGGTATACAAATGTCAAATAAGTGTAGCATACTGCAATAATGAATGTGACTGATGGCAATGGAGGGTGTAACATTTCCCCTCTTATGATGTAGTTGTGGCGGCAATCCCCTTTACAGCTGTTTTCGTCTGTGGTCGACCTATAGCTGATAGTCCACATACTGTGAAATCTACAATTCATTTTTTGAACTCTAAGAATCTGTAGCTTGGAAAAATGCATGATCTAATGTATACAGTGTACAATAAAAATTTGAGTTCTCAGTCTCTACTCCCTTCTATGTTGCCAATCTCCTGACCATAAAAATCTACACAACTTTTTCTCCATATTACTCTGGATCTCTTTCTCTTTTTATGTTCCCCCGTGACACCTGACTGGGAATCCATTTTTCCATATCCATACGAAAACAGCTGTCTCTGTTATATCTCTCCTACTATGGTAGCTTCAATCTTCATAATCTCTCAGATTCTTTCATTTGTAATTATCATTAGTATTACATTTTACAAAAATGCCTACTTAAATCTCACTTTTAATTTTTCCAGCTACTTATTGTTTTATATTTCAGTGGGTAGCAGTCAGATAGCAGAGGCTGAATAATCATGGGAACAACTGAATCACTCCTCCTTCATATGGCCGTCCTGACACTGGACAACATCCATTTTTCCTACACAGTTGTTATTATTTTGATGTTGATGAAATACAAAATGACTATAGATGCAAGGCATCATTTTTTCAAAAGGGTATACAGAACCTTGTACCCTGCTAAACAAGTGCCTCAATAGTCGATCACACCATCACTCCCTTAGTGATGTTTGAACATGTAAGTTTCGGTCTCATGTTGATGGTGTCAGTCAACAGGATATATTACTTACTGTTTCATGGACACTGTTAGCTGAATGATGCAGCAAGGTAGTCCTACAATGCCCACAGCCTAAAAGTCATATTTCAAACTATACTTTATAAACAATGAATAATACAATAATAACCTACAAACCACTGTAAACTGCCACCAACATTGTAAAAAGTCTAAAAGAAAGCCTACAAAAGCATGAGACACATCACTTTCTCTATGAAACATTTACCCCGCCTATGTACAACCATCCGAAAACTGAACACAGTTCTAGTCACATTCCTTGTGACACAGACTAGACCACATAGTAAAAAACATGCTGCTTCTAGCTGGATATAAACCTTGTTATGTGTATGATCCTAGACATGAACATATTCGCATACCATATCTTGAGCTGGCACCATTGTTATTATTTATTTTATAGAACCACCCACCACCTGTTAGTTTGTACCTGATGCCTCGGGGAAGTTGAGAATTCTAAGGCCAATGTTGTGCGTCAAACAGTGGGAGCACTCATAGGGAACAGGAGCCACATCTGAACTTCCATTGAACAAATTTAACAAAATATGAATCACCAGCATGCTCCTGTGACTTTTACAAATATCTCCCATTCCAACTGTGCTAGCAATGAGGATTAATCCAATGCCTGGCCAAAATTCAACTTAACATATTTTGCTAAGACTATATAGGTTTTTGTTTGACCTATTTGTCTATTATTCCACTTACAAAAATCTACAGCTCAAACTATCAAATGAGGTTATTCACGTAAAAACATTTCAATACATACACATAATAATATAAATGTTGAAATATAGTTTTGAAAATCATTAAATTACAACACGGAAAACCGTTACGCTAAATAGTTAAACACAATGTAGATATTTCACTAACATGCCAGCAGTTAAATTGCCATAGAAATATATAAATTCTTTTCACAATGTTACATAAAGTTGTTTATGCCTATGTACTACTTATTCATTTATGAGACACTTTGCTATAAGTAGAAACATCTACAAGTAGAAACACAATGAAAGGTGCACAAATGTCTATTTACATTGCTAATGCTATTAAAATCAATGATTTCTAGGTTGTTCTCAATGAGTGGAGCTTACTCCTTTTACCAAGTATTTCGCAGCAGTGCACTTGGCTTGTAATATTTTCCAAATAGTCAATATATTACTGACACTGTACAAAATTACTAGCTCCATTCAATATAACATTGTAGATCTACAAAGTTTGGATAAAAAGTGTTAGGACTGATGCAATGGGAACAGGATAAGTCACACTATTTGTATACAACAAATCTAAACATTTAGTCTAAAGCCTTCAGAATACAGTTGCAAAGCTTCATAAGTGTTCGCTGCATTGTCACTAAGATACAATATTTCTTGTATATGTGTTATTTGTGGTGCAATGGAAAAGTTTTTGAAACAGAAGTGTGCGATCAAATTGTGTTTTTAAAAGTGGTAAAGCTACTTTCAAAACTTATCTCAAATGATGCAGATGGCATATGGTGATGGTGAGAAGTGTTTAACTTGGCCAACTGTATTTTTGTGGCCTGTAAAATGTTGAGATGATAGAGATACCATTGAGGATAACAAAACAACAGGATGTGTCCATGCACCATCCGAATTGAGGCAAACAACAAAACTGACTATGCTGCATTGAGAGATGATCATCGGTTAATGATCAGACTGCTAGTGGAGCTATTAACCATCGATAAAGACACTGTCCAGTATGTTCATCAACAAGGATTTTAGAAAAGAGCAGTGTGTGCATTTTGTTCTGTACATGCTGACAACCGAACAAAAGGAGGAACAGATGGCTGCTTGACATGATTTTCTTCAAATGCAATAAAACAAGCCAGAGTTTCTTAGCAAAAACATCCCCTGTAATGAATACTTGTACTTCACCTATGATCCAGAAATAAGAGGCAGAGTGCAGTGTGGGTTGACCCAAACTCAACAAGGGTGAAGAAAGTTCACTTCCTACAAGTGAAGTGGGTGTCCAACAAGTTCATGGCTGTTTCTGACTCTTGGGGAATGATTCACAAAGAATCCATTCCTGAAGGACAAAGTGAATGCAGCATTCTACGCAAATGTATTAGATCAGCTGTTGAAGCACATCACATGGGTGCATCACGATTTGCATGCAAACAAAAACTGGTTCTTTTTGCACGATAATATGCAGTCTCACAATGCAGCAGTATTTCGCCAGTTTTTGTGCTACACCACTGCTGGACCTGGCACTAGCAGATTACTTTTAATATCCAAAGCTGAAACTGAATGCGAAAGGACAGCAATTTGAGATTACAAAGATAATCCACGATAATGTAACAAGGGAGCTACAACACATTCAGCAGTAGACTTCAGGCATGCTCTGGAGCGGTGCAGTATGCCAAATAATGTATATATTTAAAAAGGTCATATGTAGAATAATAGGTCATTAGTAATAAAGTATTTTTACAATACTTTCTGTTTCGTTTATGAGCTCAGTACTAAAACTTTTTAGCCACAACATGTAAACTACAAGTGGTCACACATATGGTATTTCCACATGTGTTATTCCATTTGTTTTCCTGAGGGTATTGTAATATCCAAAACGTACATCACTGTAATAGTGATAACAATACAAGGTTATAAACACCTACTGATGGGCTCAATCCTAATACATATTCATTAAGAATGTTTTCATTAATACTTACCCACAGCAACACTGTTTTTTGATTCAACACATATTACTTTTAACACCAAACATTTTACCATACTATGATGAGACTGATACCTCAAGCCTCTGAGGATGCCTCATCAGAGTACGGGCGAAACAGTTGGAGAGAAAGGTAATATAAGAAGAGTGTTGAACTGAAAAACAGTACTGTTATTATTATCAAAAACGACAAAACCACAAAAGATTATGGTCAAGTATACTTGATCATAATAAACTGTAATGTTCATTTCTTATAAAATTTAAAAATGCTAAAATCTGACTGAAAATGTTAAATCAATTGTGTCCCTGACCAAAAAAAAATCTACTTTAGGAAGACAACATACAGATGAGTGCAAAACACATCTAAATAAATTACGACTAAATAAATACAAATTTCATTTAGAACTTCTTGAAGTTAAAAATAATAGTCTTTATATGACTACAGGGACACACTCCTGTTAATTGTTGATGTTAATTCAATTTTTAAAAACATCATATTGTATTAACAGAAGTACAAAAGATACAATTATTATGGTTTTAACCTTTTGGGGACTGCCACTTTTACACTGGTACAGTGAAACTTCGATTAACTGTCAGGGTCGGGACCGGGACCATGATGGTTAATCGAATAGACGGATAACAGAAAAACCTTAAACAACAACCCACCCCCATCCATTGCATATGAACAAATGATAAAAAATGCACGTTTACGAACTGGAAATACACTGTACATACATGTATTTTATTTTACAGAAACAAACAATACACAATTTACATTAAGTACAGTATATGTAGTAGAACATATGTACTGTACATATTGTTACATGAACTTACGCTCTAGACGTACATACACATTCAAATTTTAAAATAGTCTGTCAAATTCTTTTGTTTCTTCGAGGCTCGTGCTTTCTGAGCGGCAATGTTTGTAACAATAAAAAAGAGGCCGAAATATATAAAATAAATATAACCACTACCAGGACTTACCTGCACGCAATTACAACACTTACCTGTTATTGAAATTTTACCAGAAGACCAAGGTCGCCACGATTATTTTTTATATAGGATAAAATATCGAAAACCTTTACACTCCACCTTAATAAAACGGACAATTTATCAATCTGACCCACCCAATTAATAATTCAGAAGATTCCGGAACGTTTAGACGAATTTTATCAACACAGAAATAAGACAGTGGTAATGACGAAATAACTTAGTCTAACACATTTTATCGGAAGTAACCATTATTTTTAATGAGCGATTATTTAACAAACATTTGTACAGTTAAATTTTTAGTATATTGCTTGAAAACTTTAGTACCTTTTTTCCCTATGTTTTGTCTGGTTAGAATGTAATTATAAACTTATGCCACTTAATGATTATTACTTACTACTAGACTGCCCAGCCTGCAATTCACTCACTCTCACATATATTTATTTTAATTTATTAAAACACCCTTCACCAATATTAGATACACGAGCAAAATATTTATTCTTTACAAGTCCCCGTCTCATTTTATATGGCGCGAGGTCGACCGAACACGTGCCTTCCCGGTTACATTATTCGTTATTAACTGCTTTTCAACGGCCACTGCACTGCACTCGTCTATAACATAGTCAATTCCTCGGGTCCCGGTCGGTCCTACTGGATTAATTACATTTACGCAACTCGACCAACCGGGCCCTAAACGAAACTGTAATTGTCGGTAGTGGTGTTGGCGTCCTGTTGACTGTATGGCGTCTCTACTTAAAGTCGGCCGTCACGGGGAACGTAACAGGTACTTGTTCCTTTGGAGGGAAGCTGGTTCTTTACTGCCACGATGTTTTCGTCGTCGCTCATTGCTCATATGCTGTTGGGTAACCATTTTATATATGGAATGGAGCTGATATATGTGTGTGACCAGAGCTTAATATTAGACTTGGCTCTGGTCATGTCACCAACAGTAGGCGGAGTTTAATGCGACTTCCGGGAGGTCTTAGAGAAGACGACGAATATTTTTACGCTCTGGCCATCTTGAGTTTTTAGTCGAGAGCGTCCTTTGAGCGCGTGCAGGTGTAGTTGCGCTTGAGCGTTGACACACATGTACAGAGTTCTTAGAATTTTGGTGGAGGTGCGAATTCCTCTGCCGCATTTCTCAACAACAACCTGCGTCTTATTGCTTTGTTTCACTGTTCTGTTACACTGACTGTTATACGTTGCACAATAATACAGTTATTTCGCCATATTTTTATAAGGCTCCCGACCGAAAACGAAATGAATACAAATATATAAATATGCCCCAAACCGTTAAAATAAAAAATACCCAAAAATTGACCCGCTACATGTTCCGTACTTTACATAGGAGAAGTATCTGCGTTGCGTTTGCCTCTTCTTGCCCCTCAAACCACTCAATGCATTTTGATAACATTGTTTCTGCTTCTGTATGGCTTAACGTAGTTTTTTCAATCAAAATATAACACTCGTCTTCGTCAATTTCTTCTTCTTCATTGTCAATCACACTGGAAACAATTTCATTGTCATTCAAAATGTCAAAGCCTCCATCCAATTTGTCACATCCCAACCACTCTGTTTCTTCTGCTGGTATTATGTCTTCAGCATTCGGTACATTATTGCACAGTTGCACAATTTCGTCGACACTAACCATTCCCAGTTTCCTTAGGTTCACCATCATTAGCTTCAGGCCAGAGTTTATTCCACCCATTTTTAAGATTTGACATTTGAAGATCATCCCATGCAGCAGCAACATTGAAAATTGCATCTTTTATGTTGTACGTTTTCCAAAACCCTTTTACAGACATTTCATCATCTGATGAAATCAAACTTCCAATAAAAGCTTTCCTATAACGACGTTTCATGTTTTCGATTATGCCCTGGTCCATAAGCTGGATTAGTGGTGTTGTGTTTGCCAGAAGGAAGAGGCATGTCATTTAAAGCAGGGCAATGATTTAGTAATTAAAATATTTAAAATTCGTCCCCGTTTCAGGCGCCAACTAAAGCAGTACGAGTTTAAAAATAAATATTAAAGTTTATAAACCTGTTTATATGACTGAAACTCTACTTGCTTTTTAAATCAAATTATTCAAATTTGTCCCACTTACCTTCATCGCGAATAAACCAGGGTGTCGTCTGATGTACTTAGGCAGAGAAAAACAACAGGTAATGCAATGACAAACACGTATTTTACAAACATAAATAAAATGGTATTTTATTTATATAGCATGACAATTTTTCTGTTTACCTTCCGGTTTAAATTTACTAAAATATGCCTTATGGCTGAATTGTGAAACTACGTCAAATTATGATTTCTACTGTAGTTATGCTGTTTCTACAAATAACCCTCCGAACAATATTTGATTCACCTAGCCATGCTATCAAGATTTATTTATTACTGAATATATATATATATATATATATATATATATACTTCCGACTAACTTATTTTCTACTCAAAGAACGACCCAGTATATGCTCACTCTCTCCCTCTCATACTGTAAAATTCCCCATAATTTAGATTTAGCGCTTTTAAATTGATTTTAATTTGTTAATAGATGTTTAAATGATTACTTTCCTGAACTTAGATCCATAACGACCACGTGGTGAATTTAGTTCATTGTTGTTTTACTTGTTGTCTGAATAGGGTTCACTTTTTTGTCCGAAAAGTTTCTGCTGTTAATTTAGATACTCACCAATCACATTTTGCACTGCTTTTTTGTTTCTGCACTCACATTTCCATAATTAAAATTTTGCTTTAACACGTGGTACTATTGTACAGCCGGCCGGCTATCGGTGTTGAAGGCGACAACGTAGTTTTTTAAGCGTCTATATAAACCACGCCTTCTTCATCCATGGCAACTATGTTCGTGATTGGTTGGTAAAAATCACGTGACGCTTTAATGAGACGTCACGTGATATCACTTGTGGAGCGAGTATATGTAGTTTCGTTCTGTCTTTGGGCTCGCTAAAAAGTTTTATTTTTCCACCAACGGAAAATACACGCATGTGCGCATAGGCTGACATTCCAACGCTGTTATCTTTTTGCGCCAGGCACGACCCAGTACAGGATTGTATACAGGGTGTCCAAACCAACATGTTTGAGTTACCGTAAAGGGTGTCCAAACCGATCCGTCCCCAATAATTGATAACTTGAAAATAAAAAATATACTGTTCAAAATAGCCCCATTACAATACCCCCCCCAATGAGAAATCTTCTGTCGAAACAGAAGAAAACCCCTAAGAGGGGTCTGTCGAATCTCATTGCTAAAACCCCTAAGAGGACCGGTGAGGAACTGGTGCCAACAACCCTCTTTTGTTCTTACACTTCATGGGTAAACGACCCCCCTGGCTCGGCGACTATGGTCGCATCTGAACGAGATCACTGGACTTCTCTGTAAGAGATCCCAACACCGAAAAATCGAACAGACACGCACCACAGCGCACCTTACCTTCTATCATGCTACCCCAAAAATCCTCAATCCCTGGCTTATATCATGCCAGATCCTCAACCGATATGTCCCCACTTATCATGCATTCTGGGTCGCCTTCAGCAATACTGGGCTCATACATATACTTGTTAATCTCTTTTTTAAATTCAAAAATATTTATTGCTAAATCAAACTCATTTATTCTAACATTTGATTATACCTACATACTACACCACACAATTCTATAAAAAACACTAGTACTACACCTAAACAATAATACAATCAGAAGTCAAAAACATCAATTAGATGGCAGGCACAAAATCAAGATTTTTTTTTCCAAAAAAAAACTCAAAAAAAATTTTAAATTCAACAATTTTGAATTTATTAAAATATTTTCTTTCCATATTGAAATCATTTAAATATTGTTCAAGTCAACTAAAAACAAAAGTTGGATTTATTTTCTTGCTAAAGGTGTTTAGTATATGACCTCACCCAACAGCTGATCAAAACTGGGTCAATGTATATTGTATAGTGTATAACTATGTCAGTGTATAACTTGTACATAATGTAAAACACAACATATTTCAATTATTATCAAAAATTTACAAATCATTAATTACTGTCTTCATAATTATTTTATTATTTATTTAGACTGCAAAATATTAATAATAATATTATTATTATCATAACATTTTCTACTACATATACACCTTGTTTACCTAACCTTTTACAATACACACAAATAAATTCGCTACACATTTATTTACAAATTATTCGTCATTATTATTCAATTTATCACACTTCACTTGGTAAAGCAGTCCATTCCAAAACCATTAATTACATGATTAAACGTTCAATAAACATTCATTGTTTCTACCCCCAATCATCGTACAAAAATCTGGTTTTACGTTTACACAGTTCATTCTTTACTAAACACATTATATTATTTTTATTAATATAAAGATTATCCAAATTCTTATATTCTTCCACAATATCAACAGGATTATTCCCTGTTATTAAATTATGTAATTTATTATCATCGAGTATAGTCCAGTCGCCTTTAGTACGATCTGTCATAGTTATGTCAATTACAGTTTCATTACCATTATTATCTGCTGCTGTATTCGCTTTGTCATAAAGTAAGTAGTCTATTACATCAATTGCTGTACTAACCATTTCACAAGGTAAGTACTTATTATCAATAACTCTTTCAATGTCTAATCTCTGCAATAATTCGTCATAATCTCTACTAACCTTAAATAACATTACCTTCTTGTCAACATATCTTTCATCATAACACCAATTCACACTTTTTCTATCATTTCGTACAAAGGATATTAACTCATAAAAACGCCTACTAAAAACTAAAATATTATTTAGATACACATCGCTTTCTTGTAAGGGATTCTTGCCCTCCAAAAACATTTGTAACCAGCTCGGTTTACCGTAAAACTGGGGAAAATTTACCCTCTGCCCTATATTCACAAAATCATTCTCTTCAAACTCTCTCTGTAACTTACAAACACTCTCTCCTCTCTCTCTCTCACTGTTTCTATATTATTATGATCGCTAATTATTTTCACTGTATTATTTTTATGTATCTCGTTTTCAACTATCTTACTACTATCGGTTGTTAACTTATTTTCGTAATTGTTTGTTATTTTATTATTACTCTGGTCGTCTGTTATTTCGTCACAATCATTCGTAACTGTGTTATTTTCTACCTCCTCCTTCCGCGTTCTACTCTCGTTTATTTCGTCTTGAATATTATTTATATTTATAATTATCTCACTTCTCATGCCCACAATAGTTTTATTCATACTTTCTAACTTATTGTCTATTTCTCTTAATTTTTGGTCTTGTTTGTTTATTTCTGTTTTCAATTCTATGTTACTAGCATTTATTTCTGATTTGATTTCAGTTTTTAAATTATTATTTTCTGATTTGATTTCAGTTTTCATTCCTGACATCATCTCCATTATTAACGCTAACTGATTAAATATATTTACATTATTGCTTATTTTTGCGTCTACTGTCTCAATCGTTAATTCGTGTATTGTATTGTCTACACTCTCGTTAATATTTGTCGATATTAAATCGTCTTGTGTAACATTTAAAATTGACCCCTCCACAATATCTTCACATAAATTTGCACTCTCGCTTTTCTCTGCCATTTCGATCAGGTTGTAAATTAATTTATTTTAATTTTTTTTAATTCACAACGTCGCTGTTTAACGGGCGCCAACTAAAGCAGTACGAGTTTAAAAATAAATATTAAAGTTTATAAACCTGTTTATATGACTGAAACTCTACTTGCTTTTTAAATCAAAATATTCAAATTTGTCCCACTTACCTTCATCGCGAATAAACCAGGGTGTCGTCTGATGTACTTAGGCAGAGAAAAACAACAGGTAATGCAATTTTACAAACATAAATAAAATGGTATTTTATTTATATAGCATGACAATTTTTCTGTTTACCTTCTGGTTTAAATTTACTAAAATATGCCTTATGGCTGAATTGTGAAACTACGTCAAATTATGATTTCTACTGTAGTTATGCTGTTTCTACAAATAACCCTCCGAACAATATTTGATTCACCTAGCCATGCTATCAAGATTTATTTATTACTGAATATATATATATATATATATATATATATATATATATATATATATACTTCCGACTAACTTATTTTCTACTCAAAGAACGACCCAGTATATGCTCACTCTCTCCCTCTCATACTGTAAAATTCCCCATAATTTAGATTTAGCGCTTTTAAATTGATTTTAATTTGTTAATAGATGTTTAAATGATTACTTTCCTGAACTTAGATCCATAACGACCACGTGGTGAATTTAGTTCATTGTTGTTTTACTTGTTGTCTGAATAGGGTTCACTTTTTTGTCCGAAAAGTTTCTGCTGTTAATTTAGATACTCACCAATCACATTTTGCACTGCTTTTTTGTTTCTGCACTCACATTTCCATAATTAAAAATTTTGCTTTAACACGTGGTACTATTGTACAGCCGGCCGGCTATCGGTGTTGAAGGCGACAACGTAGTTTTTTAAGCGTCTATATAAACCACGCCTTCTTCATCCATGGCAACTATGTTCGTGATTGGTTGGTAAAAATCACGTGACGCTTTAATGAGTCGTCACGTGATATCACTTGTGGAGCGAGTATATATAGTTTCGTTCTGTCTTTTGGCTCGCTAAAAAGTTTTATTTTTCCACCAACGGAAAATACACGCATGTGCGCATAGGCTGACATTCCAACCCTGTTATCTTTTTGCGCCAGGCACGACCCAGTACAGGATTGTATACAGGGTGTCCAAACCAACATGTCTGAGTTACCGTAAAGGGTGTCCAAACCGATCCGTCCCCAATAATTGATAACTTGAAAATAAAAAATATACTGTTCAAAATAGCCCCATTACACATTTTGCCAACATCACTTTTAATTCCGTAAGTGGGATGTGCTGGAGCATTGTCCATTAGCAGCAATGCTTCCTGTGGTAACTGCATTTCAGCCAAATGAGCTCTAACTTGTGGCACAAACACTTTGTGGAACCATTCGGAATAAATATCTTGAGATATCCAAGCACTCTTTTGAGCGTAATAGATAGCAGGCAATGCGTTCAAATTAAAATTTCTGAATGCACGAGGTGTTTTTTTCTTTTCCAATCACAAGCAGGGGTAACCTGTGATTGCCGGTGGCATTTGCACAAACCATTAAAGTGATCCGATCTTTTTGGACTTTAAAACCCGGGGCTGATGTCTCCGAAAGTGATGCCAATGTCTTTTGTGGTAAAGCTTTCCAATTGAGCCCGGTTTCATCGCAAATGTACACTTGTTCCCTAACGAGATTTAATTTGGCCACTTTCTCTTTAAATTGTTCTCTGTACTCGGCAATAACTGCGCTATTTGCACTAAGTTTCTCACCACTAATGTCTAGTTTCTGAATGCCATGGCGACACTTAAACTTATTGAGCCATCCTATGCTTGCTTTAAAATTAGGATCACCGTCAAGTTTTTTGTTCATTTCAACCACCTTGGCCATTATTATGGGGCCTGAAAGTGGGATTCCTTGACTCCGTGCTTGTATAAACCATTGATACGTAACAGCGTACAGTTGGTCATATTTTGCTGATTTCATGGTTTTACGAGTCTTAGGATCTCCAGCGATGTTTTGCATTTTTGAAACATGTTGTTCTATTTTTTCAGCATCGCGTTTAATGTCATTCACTGTGGTTCTTCCAACGCCGTAAATGAGAGCAATACTAGTGGGAGTTTCATCTTTTTTCAAACGTTTAATAATCTAAATTTTCTGGTTGAGATCTAACACGACCTGTTTACGCTTTTCAGCCATTTTTTAGCTGTTGCACAAAAACAAAAAAGAAAAGAAACCTTAACAACAAAACTTACTGGTGTGAATGTCACTATCGTATGCCAAAACAATTAAGCCACTACGTAACAAATAACGTACAGCACCGAGCACAACAGCTTCTCAGCCACAACTGAAACTGACCACGTGTGCAATAGCTAGGCGGGCCAAGAACGTGACTCATCAATAGAACAATAGTGCGCCACTCCGGCACCTCCGCCGCTCAGCAGTAAAGCAAGGATGATTTTTCGTGGCAATCTGGTTACTATACATAGAGTACGGACTGACAGTTAACAGAAACTGACGGCTAAAAGAGTGACGGTTAACAGAAACTGACGGTTAAAAGAGTGACGGTTAATCGAAGTTTCACTGTACTTTCAAAAAGAGCCAGGTCATTTTTGCTGTTTCTTCGTTTTTGTAGTGGCTGTGATTTTTCTTTATCTTCCACATATGACATACACTTGGGCACAAATGGTGTTTTTTTTTTTAAGTATAATTTGGGGACACAGAATATAGTAAAATATAGTCTATTAATTACTTTCTAAATAAAAATATTAATGAAATACTAAAACAATAATGTGCTATTCGGGCAATAAAGTTGTATTCAACTCACTCCTTGACTTACAAAAACAATCCTTGACACTTCAAATTGCCATAGTTGATTCCCTTATATATTAGTCTCACTCTGTGCAAAAAATGAAAATTCTGTCTATAACAGAAGAAAAGATAATAGCATAAATGTATGCACTATACGCAGCAAAATACACAGAGTCTGTAGTGCAAAACATAAACACTCGCACAACACCAAAGTTTAAATTAACTTTTTGAAATTAGTACAGTTATTTTAACAAAAATGCTTATAAAACCACACTAAATAAACGTATGTTTATTCGACAATATCACTTATAAAATTAGAAACACAATGAAAAAACAACGTAAACATAACCAACATGAACGCCAGCAACAAAAAACACCACAAAACACTGCCATTCCAATATCATGTAACTTATAAAACACAAGGAAATTATGCTATCTGTGGCTGGATCGAAACTATGAATGTTTGTTTACCATCTGACACGTTGGCAGCACTCAGAAATGATCCCTGTAAAAACAGCAGTAATTTTAAATGATCTCCGATATATCAGACATCAGTCCTTTTTGACAAAACCAAGACGTCCAATATATCAGACATTGGTGCCCAAAGGGTTCATGTAATAACTGACAAAAAATACAAGAATTAGGTCTCATCCTGAAACACATAAAAGTGTGTACAAAGCCTCGTCATGAATTCTATTCTTAAGCTGTATATCTTGTTAAACCAATACTGATAACTGAATTCATTTCATACATAGACTAATATATCGGATACATAAATTTGCATTTGCCTATACAATTCTATATAATGAATAGTCTGTACGGAGCTATGTAAACTCAAGTGGATAGCCCTATGTGTGATTTGGTCCAGTAAAAAATCAGATTTCACCAGAGAGATCATAAACCACAGAGAGATTTTCTATGAATCTACAAGAATATAGTTAGTAACTACATGAAGAAAAAAAATACAAAATTTTTTAATGATATACACCTGAAGAGCACATGTTAAGTTGTAACAGCACGTGCTTAAGCAGGTGTTCATCCCTTCCCACCCAAATTCCTGTCTGTCTGTCAAATACAGATATCTTGTGTTTATCTGCCTTTTGCAGTAAAGCGATGTTGTCTCAGCATATCCATATTGTCCTAAGCTTTAAATGAACAATTGAAGAAAAAACTAAATAGATTCACTTTAGCTTACAGAATATGAAATTATTAAGATTTTAACGGTACAGACATATAACGAACAGCTGAGTCAATATTTTCTTGTGCCGTTTGTATTGATAATATGGTCCTGTACTCATAATGTAAACAGTTTATGATGGTAAGTCACTCAATTAACAATTCTTTGAAAAGTGAGAAGGAGCTGGAAATGATCACAAAATTGTAACACACAAAATACTGGCTGCCAGCAACAATTAAAGTGTAGGCATGAAATAAAAAAAATATATTGGCATTGCTGTAAAAACAAATTATCTGATATGTACAATCTACTACAGCTTTTAAACAAGGTATTGCAGCTTGAGTTTGTTAAGAGAGAAGGCTACACAACCACAGAATGAAGACAACGTGGTCTATATAGTGGCATGGAAGCCAACAAGGTCTGTAGTTTCTTGATGGACAAAACCCATCAAAACCCGCACTATAACTATGGTAATAGAACTATGGTATACACAACAGGCACTTATAAGTTACCTTTGCTAATTATAGAGGGAACACAAAGTTTTAAGAGTACAAAAAGTCCATCCATGAATTACTACACTTGTGATGTCACTCGAATACTGACTAAGTAATTTCACTTAGTGACTAAGTGAAGACTGCCCTGTATTTGTGATTTAGCACATGCTGTACTGTTACAAACAATTAAATATAAATAACATAGCTTACAAAATAATTTCATGTTCACAAAATTTGACATCTAACCTTTTCGTAACATACTAACTTGTTTTGAAAAGTTTAGATTCAGTAACTTAGCACTTTACCTAATATTGAAGTAAAAATGGCACAATTACTTTCCATTACTTCAACACAGTAATGAGTGGTTGGACGGCAACAGATGAATGACACAATCTGGCCTGTATCTTAAAATGTTCGAAGGACTTGGCAGTTTTATGTAGTTGGAAATGGGTACATAAAAAAGATAACGTAACTTCGCAAGTCTTATAAATATTATACATACTGCAAAATAATTTGTGTCACACACATCCATTGTACAATTTCATTACTATGTCACATACAGTAATGGATCAAATAGCAAGACGATCAAATTTACTAAAATCTGAAATCTCTATGTAATTCAGCTGATTGATGTCACAAAAAAGCACAACAGATGTTACTAAATAAATGAAAATTTAAATCATTTGCAGCTTTGACCTAGACTCAGAATTAAAAATCCATGTGTTTACAAACTCTAGTGCAGACCTACAAATTAGTGCGAACAAACCAACTGGGATAAAAATTGTAATCATACTTTAACAGTTTAATAAAACAAAACTAATAAGATATTCATATGTTATAGTGTTGAAGATAATTTTCTACCAACACTAAATAATAACTACTGAACAAACATTTAAGCATAATGCTTTGAAATTTACTTATTGTAAGTAATAAGTAATAATAATAATAATAATAAATTTTGTATACTTACACCAGAATAAAAGGTTTTTAAAAATAAATAACTAATATATAAAATAAAATAAATTTTGAATGAGTCCGTTTGTAAATTAATGGAAAAGATACTGGAAAGAATAACTTACTGAATACGCGTGTATTTGTAGACATTGTGTACACATATGTGTGTATATGAACAGAGTTACAATAAACATATATTTTTGATAACAAAAAATTATGTTATATAGGAAGTTTAATCAATATAACTAGTTACCCTAATTTATTAATAGCTCTGCTCATACATGCGCGAGTGTGTGTGTGTGTGTGTGTTAAATCAGTTGCAATCTTACTCTTGTGTTCATTTCCAGCTCCTTCTCACTTTTCAAAGAATTGTTAATTGAGTGACTTAAATGTTTTGCTGGAAATCAGTGTAAAATTCTATATGAAGTGGAATATGTTAAATCAATAATAAAAGCTCAGTGAATGTGAGTTGTTCTATTACAGTGAATATATATAGTACTTTTAAGTGTGAGATCTGACAGATCCGAATCCATAATTCAGAACGTTTTATGATTACAATAATAGCAAAACCAGCAGTTAACTGATTAATACTACCTTGATTCATACCTTGCATAGACTTTTCTTTTCCTTTAAGTTTGAAAATTTTAGCATGAAAATTTTTACATTAATTTTATTTCACAGTTGATCATCTGACCTCATGATTTAACACTGATGTCAAGTAAATTGGTTTACATAATTTGTATTTAGTTGGTACAATTATCTATTTCTTTATTTCTTGTTTAAACAAATGCACTGTACAATTACACTTCTATGACAGAATCCATGCAACATGAATTGTTATAAAAAAGTATCATTACAATATTAATTTATATTTACTACAGGCTAAGACACCAGTATTATAGATATATTATAGACAACATAACCTTTATATTTCTCTGTCTCAATAATATTCTTTATGATACTTTATTTACTTAGTCAGTTTCTATTAACCTTATTTACTCATAAAACTGCATAATATTTACATGATTAGTATATGTAATTCTAAAATCTTGATAACCTTTATTGTTTTATAACTCATCTACAACTGCAAACAAGGAGTAAAACGTACTTTCAAAACTCATCTGTGTTCATAACTCAAATGATGTAACAGTTTTTACTTCAAAAACATTTTTAAATCTCTTTTTATTTATTTATCATACGCGTTCTGATAATAAAGTTTGTTCTAATCAATTAGACACCTGACAAAATACATCAGTAATTATACTCAACAAACTATAAATGTTCGAATACCGAATGCACATGTAAGTAATGTATATTAAATAAGCTTTACATTTGTTAAATAACCATTACACTTTCATAGATCCTCTTAAATGGAACTACATTTTTTGTAATAATGTGTGTTCATAACGCATGTCAAAACAGTCTTGTTCAAAAATAATATTTTATTTTTCATGTACAGATCACAAACATCCAAAATCAACCTTATGTTAATCAATGTAGTGGTTCTCTCCTCAAGCAATATTTCTTGACACAAAGGAAACTTACTTACAATTCCATCAATTAGCAAGGAACCATTGACAAACTTCCCCTATGTTAGCATGTGCTAACTCAAAAACTTCCTAAATCAATGTGTAAGTACCTTGTTGGCCCAAATATAAAACGGCCTCACACATAAGATGACCCTAGATGTCTGAAGGTGTTTTGCAGGAAAAAAAGATCTTGTATATAATAAGACAACCCTGAATTTTTTAGAGAGTTCTATGAGAAAGATGTTAAAAGTTGAAATTATAAGTGATAAATTAACTTATTATTTTTAATCCCAATCATCATCCATTTTTTTTCTTCTTCTCAAAGTTCATCTTCAGTACTGATACTGTAATCAGATTCACACTCGGAGTCTTTCCACAAAATGACATCCTCACTTTCATCCATGTTATTAGAAACACAACATTTTTATACCCCTTTGCAATGGATTCTCTTTTGATTCCCGCCTCCCCAGGGCTGTGATTAGAAGGAGTGGGGAAATGATTTTAAGTCAAGCAGAAAACCTTTGAACAAATCCTGCCGAACGGACTAATCTAAAATCCCTAGTCTCGCTGAAACTCTACAAACAAATTTGGTCATTAAAGAAGAGTTGGTATAGTGTTTTGCTGACAATCGTTCACAGAATGTAGCGAAATGGATTCAGCCGTGTCACCTGTCACCATGTCTTGACCTTGACTCATCATAACGCGTGCTTGGTGATTCACGCTACACATGCAGCAAACCTGTGCAGCTAGTAAATGATACAAAATACGGTATACTTTTACAGGTAAAACACAACATTTGTATATGTTAGGTTGCGCATATAAGATGGGTATAGTTTTCGGAAGGGCATTTTAAGGAAAAAATCATTTTATACCGAGGTCAATACGATATATAAGTATTGCAGTAAACCTACCAGAATCTGTTTGAATGAGAGGTAAAATATCCTACCCAAATGAAATGAAAACTTCTTGAAGGCAATCTAGCTTGGCCCAAGGGTGACCTAGTGAACTACAGTTTTATGTATGGGCAGATCACTATCAATGAGTAGTATATGTACAAATTAATGCAACAAATATTTTTAATGTCTCTTTCAACAGAAAAAACAGCCATTCAACCAACCTACTTTTCACACATGAGTATAAACATCAAGAAGTGTATGTTCACGTTTGGCACCAATGGAGAGATTCCTGTACCAGTAAACTTGAAAAATCCTGGATAATCAAAGGTACAGTTATCTCAACAACTGTAAGATAAATGAAACAGTCACAATTTAGATGACTCCCAATACAGTTCACAGTGAAAGAAGTTTTTACATTTAATTGGAAAACAATCTACACAACCTTACATTAAAAGCTGGAGGGACTATATTATGAAGAGCTGCCACATGAAATGCAATGTTACATGCAGCTTTAGTATTTGGAATATGGAAGCTCTTAGGAAGTTGAATCACTAGTACAATATTAAAATGCAGCTGTTTATCACATAAAAATATAATCCATGGACACCTTCAACATATTTTGAACAACCAACAATTGTATGTACTCCATACCTATATCATCACTGGAAAAAAGTCTTATGTGTAATTAAAAATATCAGAAGTCTTTTGTCTTGAACAAAACTGGGTACACAAGTTTAAAACACAAAGTAAAGTTGTGCAGCATACTTTGAACAGATTTTCAATAAGGTTATTAAATCTTCCTTTAATTTTCATAATAGAATTTAACAAGTACTTACAACTTTTAAAAGCCTTATCAACTGCTACACTATCTTGAGCATGATGATATTCGAATACAGATTTGCCGATTAAAGACTCTGGATCATACGCCAAGAACTCGGCCATTCTGCATAAACATATACAAAAAGTACACAGACAATAAACAATATGATTCTGTAACCGCAACTTATAATGTAATCATCGTTAAATGTTTATGCCTCCTCATGTGTGTGTGTGGGGTACACATACATATTAGATTTATTAATATATTATTTTCACTACTTGAAAACAAACTAATCTCACGCTGAATTTAAGCAGTACCAGCCCCACCATGGTGCTTCTTTACTGCTTACTGCACCTTCATTGCTGAGATTCACAGCTGTTTTATTATGTTTGTTAATATGCTCATCTGTAGTAACTCAATTTATAACCACAACTTGTAAATCTGACAATGGCCTTTAGAAATACTTATACAATGAAGAGAAACAAACAATGTAAAAATTGTTATTGAATGTCAAAGTCAACAATTCAACTGACATACAAACACATGGCAGAATTAAATTCCGACACTTAACCATATATCTGCTGTATAAAAACATATTGGGTACTGTTAATCTATAGTATATAATACTGTTTCTAAAGTAATTATAGATTAATATCTTTTTACTTCCATGTTCCTTAAGGAAATGGAAGTATGGTGATGGCAAAAAAAATCGTGTTCGAGATTATTGCAGATTCTGATTGTACTACACTCAAAACATGAAAAAAAGTCGTTTTTCGAAAAGTGTCTATGTGTGTCTGCGTGTGTGTGTCTGTCTGTCTAAAGATTTTTTTTCTATGGCAAACGATAACAGCCGCAAATTCAAACAGAATCAAATAATTTTTTGCATACAGCCCTGATTTGTAGAGTACTCGCGACCTATTGTTTTTGGTGAAGATCGGTTGAGGGAAAGGGGTAGTTTACCTGCAACGGTTTTTTTTTATCAAGGGTAATTTTGTTTGTTTGGCAAACGATAACAGCCGCAAATTCAAACAGAATCAAATAATGTTTCGCATACAGCCCTGAATTGTAGAGTTCTCAAGATCTGTTGATTTTGGTAAAGATCGGTTAAGGGAAAGGGGTAGTTTACCTGCAACGTTTTATGTTTTAACAAGGGTATTTTCTATGGCAAACGATAACAGCCGCAAATTCAAACATAATCAAATAATGTTTTGCATACTGCCCAGAATTGTAGAGTTCTCAAGACTTTTTGTTTTTGGTGAAGATCGGTTAAGGGAAAGGGGTAGTTTACCTGCAACGTTTTTGTTTTAAAAGGGTATTTTCTATGGCAAACGATAAGAGCCGCAAATTCAAACAGAATCAAATAAGTTTTTGCATACAGCCCTGATTTCTTGAGTACTAAAGACCTATTGTTTTTGGTGAAGATCGTTTAAGGGAAAGGGGTAGTTTACCAGCAACATTTTATGTTTTAACGAGGGTTATTTTTTATGTGACGAACGATAACTGCCGTAAATTCAAACAGAATCAACTAGGTTTTTGCATACCTTTTTGAACTAAAGAGAACTCGAGGTCTGTTGATTTTGTTGAAGATGGGTTAAGGGAAGGGGTAGTTTATCAGCAACGTTTTATGTTTTAAAAAGGGTAATTTTTTTATGACTAACGATAACTGCCGCACATTCAAACAGAATCAAATATTTTTTTGCATGCATCACTGAATTGTAGAGGACGGAAGGTCTATTGATTTTGGAGAAGATCGGTTAAGAGAAAGGGGTAGTTTACCTGAAACATTTTATGATTTAACAAGAGTAAAGTACTTAATTTTTATAAATAAAGTATCCTGATAAGAAGCTCATAGTAATCCACTGTAGAAACGTAGATGAAATATCTATAAATGAAGAGGTTAGGTGAACGGGATGGGGGTAATTTTCTATTATTAAAAATTATAGTTGAAGGTGGAGGGGATAATTTTTTATATGTTTACTACGTTATCGGCAACAAAGAAGTAGTTTTTTGTTAAAATTGCTTCCCGGGCTCTTTAGCCGTAGTCAAATGTTTTCTGCAAAACCAGACTTTTCGGCAGTGCCATCGACTGCCATCATCGGTGAAAATCGAGTGCGAAAACGTGAGGTGGTATACGTTAGTGACCACAGTACTGTGGTTAATGCTGAAGCAATAAGTAGAAAGACGTAGTTTCTATGGAAATATTTCATTTCGAATATGATTTTAAATATAAATCTTAGAACAAGGAAGTCATGTATGGTTCTCCATACCGATATTTTCTAAGATACATATGAAAAACAGTAACATTTTTAGTGTTTACTAAAAAAACTATTTAGTCATTGTAAACATCAAATAATACTGATTATTACTTTATTTAATCACTATAAGTGTTAATTACGAACCTCTATAGTTTTTAATACCTATCATCACTTACACCTAGTCCAACTCTGTTACTGTCACTGTCACTTTCTTGCAGGTTAATGACAATGCATTTTATATTACTGTGGTGGTAAACACTCCACTTATGGTAACATTTGGTTATCCTTATAATAACTGTATGTATTGAAATGACTTTTTTTATTGACCACTAATATCTGGATTAATAATTTTCAATTTTTTTAAACAATTAACAATTGAAAAGCATTAAAATGAAAAAACGTATAATCAACCACAAAACTATACTTTCTGATGGGCAATTTCTATATCAGTCCCATAAGTATATTGACACAAGCGGAACAATATGTGCAATTCATGAATCAGTAAGAACAGTAGCAGATTAGCATGGTAAGCAAGCAGTGTGAGGAAGTGGGAGAGCTGCGCGAGACCTTAGAGCGCAAATTAAAAATTCAGCGTGAGAGCAGTATGTTTTTCTAAATTTATTAAATTTAGGAATAATATTTCAAAAACTGCCACAAGAAATGTCATTTCTTACTAAGTACAGGAAATGAAAAATATTAACTGCTGAATTATTTCAATAAACAGAATATGAACTGACTTTTTTAAATCCTCAAGTTCCCTACTCAACAATATTCTCAACCTTGAACAGAAACTGATAATTATCTCATTTTCTTCAAAAATAAAAGTAACTGTTGCACTTAAAAATACTGATAAAATCTACAGTTGCCTTGATGATTCCAAAAGTTTACAGACAACAAGAACTGAAAAGTTTCAGTAGTATAATAAAATCTTTGATACATGCTAACATTTCTTACTCAAATATTTGAATCAAACATTGATTTTGTTTAAACAGGATCAGATACAAAATCTTAGACAACATTCTTAACAAAAATTATACACTAGGTTTGAGAAACATTTCTAAAAATGTGGTCATTGTATATTTTCTTTCTCTATTTCTTTTATACCATATACGAATCACACAAGTCTGACAACATTGAAATTAAAACATTTGTGTTTAACAACACCCTCTTGTATCTACTATTAAATATGCTACTTGTATTTTATTAAATCACTATATGCTCTTATTCATTATATTCTACTAATAATTATTCATTATAGTCTACTAAATTACCTACAACCACAGTTTAAAAAATGTCATATCTGTAATAACCACTAACAATGGCATTTATAACTATTCAATTAACATCTACAAAGCGATTAATGACATGTACAGGAAATGTCAATCCATAATTGAACTGAATGAAAAGTAATCAAAACATGAAATGGATACCATATAAGCATTTACTTTTCAGTCAATAAATTTCTTTACATTAATGTTATATGTATCAAATATTAAGATGGAACTTTTTACTAACTACATAATAAATGTATGTTTCATATCAGTACATCATACTTTTCATCTGCGTATGTAAACTTCATGTCAAGAGAATGTTTGCTAAGGAATGTCTGGTGGCCAAGTGGAGTCTCGATGTTTGAAGGATGTGGTATTGGTTCTCCAATCGCAACAAGGCAAAGCTGTGGTACAGTGTCATTTTCAACCACTTCTTCATCACTGTCACTTTCTTTTTTTACTTTATCATCACTGTTGACCATGTGACCGGTACAATGTATTACCTGAAAATATTAAATGCCCATCAATTTATAGCTTCCATGCATACAATATTGAGTAATGTGAACTATATCTGTAGTCAGAACAATATTTGATATATCTAATACATTCAATCATAGTGAATATAACTAGAGAGATTAACAATGAGAAACAAAGAAAATTAGAAAAAATTATTTAAACAGATGTGGGTATAATACCACAGAAGTGGGTTAGTTAATAATACCTACTACTCATTCAAAATAACAGCTATAGAGAACATTCAATTTATTATTCACAATAGGTTAAATGTACAAAATTACACTTTTTTCATTATTTTTACTTAATCGGTTTATTTAATTTAAATCCATCTGCAGAAGATATTAATTAGACCGAATACTTCAGTAAGCTATCAGTACCCCCCCCCCACACACACACACACACACCAGTATATAATAAACAGGCTAAAATTACTTTATTATCGCTGAATATCAAACACCATTAACATAATATAAAAATAATCATGTTACTATTTCAGATCAATATAATGACTATACTGGTTTTGACTGATAAAGCTAGCCATGCGACACTGGCCAACAGTGACAAATGAACTCTGTAATTATATTATCAAATTAATTTCATCACGCAAACATATGACTTCATATTTTAATGAACTATTTTATTTCACATACATACTCTTTAGTTGTGGTAAAGTGTGTGCTCAGCAGTTGGATTTACAGTGTCAATGTGCATATAAAAAAAAACGTGATGTCATTTTGGCCAGTAATAATATATAAAAGCACTACGATTTTTATACAAAAATCGGATTATATATGTACAATTTAAACTGTATTATATATTATTTAAAACTTACAGCCTGTCAATTGATTTTCAAACATTACTACATATACTATAAAATTAATCTTCAAATGTTGAATTACACATCTTAATTAAACTCTGCAAATTTGTAACTCACTATTCCTCAAATTTATGTTTGAAACTTCACACCTCTGACGAATTTTAAATGAATTCAAAAACTGATTGTTAAAATACATTTAATTTTTTTTAGTCTATAACTTTATTTCAAAGGGAATTTTTCTCAATCAACTGAGCTCATCAACTGAAATCTTCAGTATTTAAATATACTCACGAACTCTATTACGGAATTATGCATGACACACACACACACACACACAGAGTTGGTTATTTTCATTAAATTAAGTTTTACAAATAAATTTTTGCTGGCATGTGAAAAGTAGCTTCATAACAAAACAAAAAAATGTGAAGTAACACAAAAGTATTCTATTACTGAATCAACAAATCTTACAGAAGAAACAACACCTGAAAATACTAAAATTCTACAACTATTTACTTTTCCTACTAATAGGTGGTGATGATATTAGTTATTACCACTACTGCTACCACTGCCACTACTACTACTACTATCATCATTGTCATCCTACTATTATCATTGTCATCCTCTTTTCTTTCTTGTCAAAGAAATACGTTACCTTGTAAGTTGCTGATTTTAAATTGACGTTGCGTCCCTTGCTGGTCAACGTACATTTCATACGTAGGAAAAATGACTTCTGTAAAGATTCAGCATCTTTTCCAGTCAACATTTCCTTAACCTCACTGTGATCACAAGGATGACTTACTTCATAAATGCTCTGCCCCATTAAATCGATCTAAAACAAACAAACAAAAAATTAAGGCTACCATGTAGAAAAACAATAGTATTTTTATGTACAACTATCTACTTTATGGAAAAAGAACAAAAGGTGTCATCAAAAGTTATCAAAAATAAAAATTAAAATTTTAATACCATAACATGGCTAGGCACTTTTTAAATCTAGTATATTTTAGAATCTCTCAATTTAAATATTTCTAATCACAAAATTGGCTAATTAGATATTCTTTCTTGGCAAGCATATCTGCAGTGACGGTGCTGAATAATCCTTACTGTGAGATGGAATCGAGTGAAGAATAACTAATTAAAATTTAGTTATTCACTATGGGTAAGTAGTGATGAAAACAATCTGTAACATTCCCTTTCATTTGGGTTTTAGGCCAGGACACTGTCTGAATAGCTGTGTGGTGGCATCTTGGGTAATACCAAATGGTCTTCATTCATGTTGAAAGAAGTCTTTGTCCTAATGTGTATAGTCTAGTATATACAAATTTTCTTACAAATTTAAAATAGAAAACTAAAACTAAACTGTGCTAGAGCTTCATGAACAACAAATTATGAAGCTATGTTATCAGTATCATAACAGAAATATAACATTCTACATAAAGTGGCATAGCTAAAATTTTTCCATGAGGGGATTTGACCAAAATTTTTGAGATCTGGGCTATAGACCAGGAATTTTCCATGATCGCATGTTACTGATGGTAAGTAGGGAAGACACGTTAGCAACAGTGTAAAGGATTCAGCAGATGTAGCCTACTGTGTTTGTAACGTGTCAAAATTGGGTAATTTCATTTATTGCGGTTATGGGGTATTTGTATTTCATTTTATTTCATTTCGGGGTTTTTATAAAAATATTGTGAAAGTTTTATTTTCCGACAACGCTATTTCCATTATAACGGAACACGTGGTAAGAAACAGTGTTGAGAACAAAGACAAGACGCAGTTTCTGTTGTGTAACCAGGCAAGGAATTTGCACCACCCTAAATTTCTCAGAACTTTGCATAAGTGTGACCACGCACCCACGAGCAGTACAAGTCCGCGCTCGGGGGACGCCGTTGTCCCAAAAACCAAGATGTCGGGAGAACCAATCTATTCACCGTCTCCTTGGCCAACTACAGGAAACATAGTTAAGCCCCGCCTACTGCTAGGGACATCAGTCTAGCAGCGACAAATATCGTCTACACACTTGGCTGATATACCTAATATGTTTCATGCATAGAGCTGATAAGCCACAGCAATTCAGCCTGAACGACAACGAAATCAGGTGGCAGTGAACGGCAGCTTCCTCCCGCCTCAACACAGTCTACATTAGGCAGAGACGCTAGGCAGTCCACGAGAAGCCGACTCCAGATACAGACGCTTACAGTTTTGTGTAGGGCCCGGTCGGTGGTGTTATAAAATGTAATTAATTCAATAGGACCGACCGGGACCCAAGAAATTAATAACCATATTACCGTGATTGACGGGCAGTTGGTGCAGTGACATGGAGTGATTAATTAAATACGGAATCTTTATAACGGGAATCGGATAACAGAAACACGTGTTCGGTCGGTAGTGAACAGTGAATTAAAACATGAATTAAATACTATTACCGTGAATCAAATATGTAATATCAAGGGGTAAAGCATTAAATTGAGTGTGAGTGTGGATGAGCAGAATGGGCTACCTTAATTATTAGAATACTTGATAGGTTAGATGATATTTTATGTTAGTTAAATCTGAGGGATAAATGTATATTTTAAAACCTATTTTTTCAGTGTCTTTTAACATTCATTAAAATCAGTTGGTTTAATTTGAAATATGTGTTAGCCTAAGTTATTTCGTCATTACCACTTTCTCATTTCTGTGTTGCAAAATTCGTCTAAACGTTCCGGAATCTTTCTGAATTATTAATTGGGTGTGGTCAGATAGCAAAATTGTCCCTTTTATTTAAGGTGGAGTGTAAAGGTTTTCGATATTTTACCTATAAAAAATAATCGTGGCGACCCTGATCTTCTGATGAAATCTAAATAGGTAAGTAGTTGTGGCTGAGTACAGGTAAGTCCTGGTAGGGTATTTTATGTATTAAATATATTTCGGCTTCTATCTTTTTTATTGTTACATGTTAATACATAGGCTCTAACAAGCTGCTACTGTCTGCCTGGAGGTCTTCTGTGCTCCGGGGGGGGGGGGGGGGGTCAGGATGAGCACTGCCAGCTGTAACACATTATTTTGAAAATTCTACACAAATTTTGATCAATGGACTTATTTTTTAAAAACTTGTTGAAATAATTCACAAAAATGATCAAAACTATGATGTAGTGAAAGAAACCAATTTTACACTGCTTCAACATCTGTGGCACCTACAGGATCATTACAGACTTACAATCGTGTTACTTTACAGTGACCGTTTTATAGCTGCGTGAAAAGTGAGGGTAGTGAGGAGACTAAGTGTGCTCAGTTGTAACACTTCATTCCAAAAACGTCCGTCTTACTGTTGCTACAGCCGGCTTTATGGTACCCTTTAGTATACAGTAATGTTTTTGAAAACACATCAACACTTACGCACTCAGTGAGATCTGCCATTACACTGACAAAAAACAGGGTTCTGCGCACATTACTTTCACTAAGGTTGCTGGCCACTATAAAATACACAAGTAGTAACAATGCTACGTGTAAACATGAAAATGCTGTGCTACTTTCCTTGCCTATCGAGGACCATGAACATCATTATGATTTTGAAACCCAAGAAGCCACCAACACTTCCTGGAACAAGACAAGTGGAAGATGTGCTACCCCACACCTCTTGCCAGCACAGTCAGATATTCGGGCAACACCTGCAACTCCATTCGGCCCTATCTCTATCATGTACAGGGGACTGGCACTGTGCTGTGTCACATGCACGTACATGCATGCACACACACACACCAGGGCACTAGGATGCCGTATACAACTTCTTTCTATTTGACAACATGAAAATGTAACATCAACGATGGCAAGTAGCCCATGCCTACCACAAAACAGAAACAATCAATATTTTATATTTATACACATTGGTATAACATACACTCTTACAAAAGATTTTGTACCGGTACTGAATATGGAGTTAAGCAAATGACACATAATTTTACACAATGTACATTACACAATAATGCTGAAGTTTTTAGAAAGGTTAATGAGTAGCCAAAGAAGAATTCTGCTCAACAGCTTCAATAAGAATATAGTCTTATACGTAGGGTACGTAATATACTTGATGGTAAGAGGAGTACTGGAATTAGTAGGAGAGGAATACGTTTGGAAAGAACATCAGGAAAACTGGGACTTGTGGTAACAGTTAAATTAAGTACACGTGCAGTCATGAAAAATATGTACTGCCAATTCCCACAAGTTAGTGGAGATAAAACAAAAAATTATAGTTTTACATAAAGTATTCATCATACCACCAATGACATAACAGACTAAAAAAAGAAACATATCATCTGGTGTGTACATCTACTTTGCACTATTAAAAGTGTTTCAAAGTTTTGAAAATGGAGACTTGATTACGCAACAGAGAATGGTGAAAAATTATACAAGAGGTCAAAACCCACACAGTCTATATTGCAAGTAAGCATGTTTTAAGTGCCTAAACCTTTAACATGTATTGCAATACCTATTCTGTAATAACTGTAATCTTAACAGTGATGCTGCAGATCTCTTATTTTTTATACAGTAAAAAATAATATCTTTTTATTGTTAGAGATTTGTACATTTGTACAAAATGATCAAAGTCAATTAATTGGAATATTAATTATCTGACACTTTTATAGGAGATGTTGTAAACCGTCTGTTTTCTGGAAGAAGAAGCACTGTAGGAATCAAATAAAAAGCAATTCATATTCGACTTCTCATAAAATTAGTTAATGAGTTTTGTACACATCATGTTATCTGGTGGTTGTAATGTTTTCTGAAATGTTTGCAATATTCTAAATAAACAAATAATGTACACTCAGCTGCTTCCTCCTCCAAACTAATCCTGTACTTACAAAGAAGAGATTCTGACACAAAGAACTGAGCAATCTAAAGCAATCCAATATTTATCATTTACTTTAAATGATTTTCTGAAAACACTGTGTTGTTATACTTTTTCAATACAATCACATATTTTGTTATGCATGACCCACTTAATTTTGATTTTTCACTTGTCTGTCATGTTAATACATAATTTTTACACTTCTGCGTTACATGTGACATCAATTAGTCCATAAAATCAATTATCTGTTTCATGACACACACATGTACATGTGAAAACCGCTGCCACATAACATGAAATTGTTTCATTTCTTTAAAATTTCCAATAGTTCGTAAGCAATGGCTGTGTTTCTAACAGTTTCTTAATCTTTCATATACTCTATCATATTCATGTACTCTCTCCGGTGCTGTACAAAGAAAAACTAGAACACCTTTGTAGTGGTATAAGAAAGAATACAAAATGAATAACTCTGTGCGTGCGTGACGCGCGCGCATGTGTGTGTGTGTGTGTGTGTGTGTGTGTGTGTGTGTGTGTGTGTGAGAGAGAGAGAGAGAGAGAGAGAGAGAGAGAAAGAGAGAGAGAGAGAGAGAGAGAGAGAGCAGATATGTAAACACACTTTTCCTGAATAAATACTGATGTGGAAAAATGTATGTTTAGACCCTCTCATTACAAAGGGATAGAATAATTTAAAAAGTAAAATATCTGAACACTTGAAAAGAATTATGAAGTTCAAAACTTGTAACACATGTCCCACTTGAAAAAATTTCTACATGAGCCCCTCTTCAAACATCCCAACTGTATGTATAACCACTAACTTTTTTACAGGTAAAATATTTTAAATAGTAACAATTTGAACATAATAATATAAACATATCGTTCATATTACTCACCTGAGACAAACCCAAATATTCATTGACATTGTCTGAAAGAAACACAATATCACCGTCTGTAGATACAACCAGCAGAAAACCTTCCAGTGCTTTGAGAAACAAAGCATCATTTTGTGAAGCAGACCGGTCAGTCTTCTTACTTGGAACTGAAAGCATCAACTAGTCATGTCTCACTCTGTTTTTTCATATAAAGTAAAAATATTTTTGGTGTTATTAAAGAAACAAATAAACTTCTATTTGATTAACGATGTGTGTTCTAACATATTTATTATAAAAATAAATAAATTCATGATTCATTTAAAAGCATGTGAAATGTTCAAATTTATAAGACTGTTGCTTCACTGAAAACAACTTTAACTACACAAATGTTTTCTTACATTACTTACTGTAAATTATAAAAGGTTTTGTGAGGTTACACAGTAAACTGGATACAGTTTTTAAAACAACTGTGTCAGCATTTCAATAATTTTTATTGTCATCAATTGTCTATGAGTTGTTACAGACAACAACAAACATCTACAATTTGTATGATGATGACACTGGTATAACATGACAACAGCATTTCAACAATTTTTATTGCCATTATCGTGCCAACTGTAGATGAGTTACTGGTGTCATAACAACTCATAGACAACTGATGACAACAAAAATTGTTGAAATGTCAGCATAAATGTTTAAAAAATGTTTCTACTTGTTGATAAGACCTCACAAAACCATTCGTCATTTATTCTTTCATGGTCACTACTAAATCACAGGATTATTTACTGTACTACTTAAATTAAAAAAGCTGTCAGTTTGTATTTTGTGTTATACAAACTGATATACAAAATAAAATTTTCTTAAAAATAATAATACTTTCTTAACAAAAATTACTTAAACATTAATTATTCATGTTCTTAAAATGCAGGCAGCCTGCCTTCTTAAAATGCAATGCGGGCGGCCTGCCCAAACATTTCCCTCAATTTTTTTTGAGAATGGATATAGACCATTGAACTTAAGTAGAACCAAATTTTCCCCTATATATTTAACATAAAAAACAAACATTAATTTTTTAAATAATATTATAGTAGTACTTAATGATGTACTTTGAGAGTACACATTTGGTTAACTCCACAACAGACCGGTGATTCCAGTTAAGAATGCACTAAGGCCAGGCCTGCACCGTTATCTGTTATGAGCTACGAAAGGAAATTAATAATTAGCCTTTAGAACAATAAAGAGAAGACAGGCCAGCCCAATAGCAGAAACGTTTTGACAATTATTGATCTTTTGAGTAAATATGATATACTGTAGCAAGAAGTAATCAATGGTCCGAAGAACAGGGAGAAGTATATGAGTCCAAACATTCAAAATGTACTCACTCAGCTTTTATCTAAAAAAGTTTAAAATATTATTTTGAAACAGATTGAATTTGCCAAGTTTTTTCTGTAATAATGGATTTACTCAAGACATTAACAAAAAAGATCAACTGAGTCAAATAATCAGATATGTCTCAATTTATGAAGATGAAGCAGGAAGACCCATGAACTTCAAAATAATTAAATCTTCTTAGGATTTATATGGAAAAAAAACGGTAAACTGGTCTAAGGCTTAGAAGAAAAGATTGAACTGAACAGTCTTATGGACAACATAATCTGTTTACATTATACAATTTTAGTAGCTGCCACACCTATAAAGAGGGGTCAATATTCAATAAGGAACAATGGAATGAATTATGTAAAGGTAGTAGAGGGCCCCGCAGATGATTCCTGCAGAGGGCTCAGAAAAGAGAGTTACGCCACATGTGTCTCATATTAGCATCAATTTTATCTTTGCCTACTACATATACACTAACTACTACATCTTGTATAAGTCAGATCAGAATAATAAAATATTATAACAAGATTAAATTTTAACTACATAGTGTAAAAGTAACCTTGACATCAGTTTCCACCAATGGATATAATCATATTTAACGAAGTGACATAATTAAAATTAGAGACGTTTATATTGTTCAGCTGGTAGTATTGTATGAGCCAATTACATATCGCTGCTTTAATCATTTCTGGTTTTTGTTGCAGGGGCAGGAACACATGGACAGTATGCTTCAACTGTGAGGGAAGCTCGATAATTACATATCTAATAAGAATATAACAAGAGAAATTTCCTAAATACTACATTTCCAATACAGCAATTTTAATGTCAAGTTAACTATTAAATTTAAAACCACTCATACCAATACAGATCCTGCAAAGTTTGGAAAGTCATGTATACCTTCTAAAGCCAATAGTTCAAATAAAAATAACCAATGTACACAATTTATTATTTTGTAAACCAATGAGGTTATTATTATTGCTTTTTTTAATAGTTGGACAGTTTTACATAGTTATTTCACTTAAGGCAAAAAGTAAATTTAATATACAAAAACTTATTTCATTCCCGTCCAAAACTAGTCTAATGTGAAACACGGTTACGCTACTGACTTGAGTACCCAATTTCATGATAGATTATGCACAAGAATATTTGTATTTGTTATTATTTCTGACACATACGATATAAATAGATTAAGGTATAAATAAATTGTTACTTGGTAGCACTAACTAACTTAATCAAGAGTAATCAAGTCATCTCTGCTTTTTCTAACAATCATTGTTTTTTCAAGGATTCTATGATATTTTAAGGCATTATACCGCTGCTCACAAACCCTACTTAACAATTATCATGAATTCTATTTCCATTTGGATTTTACAAAGTAACATCCATAATTAATTTTAATTTTGGTAAGTAATTTACTTCATTTTCTCACCTAAACACAAATAAAACTTTCGAGTCAAGCATGACACTATTATACAATAAATAACTCAATGTTTGTCCTATCTACAATGCATAAGCACAGTGAGTTATGCCTATACCTCCTTGCACAGCAGAAACACTCACTCACTAAGTGCTGCATTACACTATTTTAAACTTTCTATTATGACACTTTCAATACGACTTTCATATTTCTTATATACACATATTTTTACCTTTTGAATGGCATCCTGCTATGCAATACTTTAGGATTCTAAACATTTTCTGTTTATTGTTTAGTTTGTACTTTTCATAATGCCATAATATTCTTTACCTGACTTACTGAAATTCTGCTAAAGCTGATTATTCTACTGACATAAACAATTCTATTAAATACTTACGTGCTTTGAGAATTGTTCGAACCCGAAGAAATGATATTGCAAGACGCATTACTGATGCTTTGTCCAACTGACCTATAGTAGATGCTGGCAGTGGCAAAGCATGAGCTAAGTCTGTAAAAATTTCTGTTTCGCGACTGCGGCGACATCGTGCTGCGTCACGGGATTTTTCTTTTCTTCGTTCCGAATTCCTAAAAACAAAAAACATACATTAATACTTAAATCTGTCAATCAAGCATTACATAAAGCTAAATATTCTTGGTCAACAAATAAAAATGTTAAACTATGTTAACACATTACAGGTTCATAAGACAGGGGAAATAATTACTCACATACACATTAACATTACAGTTTTGTACATCTTAAACATAGCTTGATGTACTGATACACAATATTTGCTGTAGAATATACTCTGAGTACATCTGTATGATTAAAAACTATATAAATGACTCCCCATTTCACATGCTGAAATCACCGTTTTCTAGTCTCCGTCTGTATAAAAACACACGTTTATATATCTAGTTTTACCATGAACTTTTATCAGCATTTTACTAACTATATTGCAGATGATGTAAATTCCTTTAAATATTGTAATGACAAATACCAATAGACCTGGGGGGTGGAACAAGCTGCTAGAGAGTAGAAATGGTTTGGACATATGACAAGAATGTCTAATACAGGAGAGACTACCAAAAACGGTATGTCAAGTGAAGGGCTTTCAGGAAACAAGGGCAAGACCGAGTAAAACATGGAATGATGTGGCAACTCGGGCATTAAATGATCACAGCTTATCCTAGACAGAAGAATCAGAATAATGAAAGACAAGAAGAAGTGGAAAGTTATGTAAACATTTATTTTGTTCACAATTTTTATATTCTTTTGTGTATTGTTTACAATAATTCATATCCCCATTTATTGTTAGTTCTGTTAGTTACATTATTATTATTATTTATATTACATTATGCAATTATAAAACTTAATCCCTATCGAAAAATAAATTTGTAATTCTAATAAAAAATAAAGACAAACAAAAGAGATAAAATTAGTCTTGTGTTATAAAAATCAAGAAAGAAGATTGCAAACCTTCAGCTATTTTTTAAACATTCTGTATGTAAAGAAAACATAACCTATAATTAAAAAAAATTTAAACCTGGTAGTCGTGGGACTACCGGTAGACATGGAATCATGGGCAGACTTGTGCTTTGGGAAGGAATGAAGGGCTTAGAGAATTCCTCGTCGACTCCTTTGAAGCGGTGACTTGAACCGGGCTGTTCTGCGCAGAGCATCGAGGGTCCAATGTTGTCGAAGCACAACATTTTATTAATGTTCTCATCATCTGTTTTCTTGCTAGCTAGCCGTACGCTCGATCTGAGTCGCTTTGGGGGCACGCCGGATGACCCAGGCATCGGAGATGCGGGCCGCTTGGGCGCTGACGGGGTTTCGTCAATCTTCAAATGGTTGCCATTTTCTAAGTTCTCGGCCGATTTCTTTGATTTTAGTCTCAAACGATAGGCCTGTTGACGCTCTGCATAGGATTTGCCAGTTTTAGGTTTGAAATTTTTGGTTCGAGTTTTATCGCGATTTTTAGGTCGAGGCATTTCAAATTTTTGAGTTCAAATGTTGTTATTATTTTCTGTGAGTGCTTCTGGTACTCGGAATTGGTGTTATTGGAGAGATTTAGTTCTGAGGATCACAACGCACTTTGTATTTTCGCGATCGGACTTGTAGTTCCCGAGATATTGAAGTTTTAGTGGAGCAATTTAGAAATTTTCAGCGCAAAAACACCCTCACGCAGACAAAGCCTAGAGGCGACTGAAGTCAGTTGTCAAACTTCTCAGTACTATTGTTGGAAGGGGGCCGAGTGACTCGATCACCTGACACCTGGTTTGCTGGGATTTGTTGAGCGGTTCGTGATATAGTGGTATGCCGAAAGTACATTTGAAACATAACGGTCGATTTTCGCGAAACGTGCGAGTAAGACACGAACTTACATACCTATGGATTCCATGTCAAAAAACTCTTTATAATAACTGAACTGAAACCTAACTTCAGCAATCAATATATCAAAATAATTATAGCTTCTGAGCCCTGAACTTACTGGTTCAATGACCTACCTAAAAAAAATCTATTTGTAGGTCACTACTTATACAGTACTAGTTTTTAAATGTGCATTTGAATTGGAACATCTCAGTTCTAATCCCCATACTCCTTTGTAACTACAGATAAATAAGAAATGATACCTGTATCATGTATGTCATGATGAATTCAATGAATTAAATTTTTTTCTTAAAATCTTATCTTAGGCCTACCATATGTTAAGAAAATAATAAAATTATGTTTCTTTTTGTTTAGTATAGAGTGTATTGACTGCAACAGAATTCATTGTCTTTAATATTAAAAGATCTATTTTCTAAAACACTTATTTGTTTTTCAAATGTCTAATACAAAAACCAGCTGAATTATTCGCTTAACAGAAATACAGTTTATAAGGAAATCTTGTAAGTCAGTAAATCTTCTACCTCTAACTAAATAAACTACATACTAAAGTTTACACTCTTCTACCCATGAAGTTCCCATAATTAAAAATAAACAAGTAATGTCAACTAACAGCAAATTACAATTAAAATTTTACAACTATTTTTAATAACACTGACATAATAACTTGCCCCCTGAACTGCAAAAATTCAAGTTATTATGTAACATGATGTTTCCCTCAACATAAAGGATATCGCTTAATAGAACAAATTGTATTACTGAAATAATGAAGAACAAAACAAAACAATAATTGAGTAATTAACTTATATCATGAGGTATAGATGTTAAACAATAAATATAAGATCATTGTAAAACAAAATAATAAACCAAGATACCATATATGACTCTGGAACTTTGTAACCAATAACTCCAGTAGAATGAATAAGAAATATGGCACAAAATAGGTGAAAGTCTATTCAGCAGAACCTAACTGGATTACCAATTAGGAAAGTGTTAATAAACTACATAAGAATTTAATGAAACCAAACAATAAAGCTAGAGAATAATCCTACCTTAGTGTGAATGAAATCACATAGACAATTCAGAGAATAATTATATCAGATAAGTGTATAATAACAGTTTTAATTTTGTATGAACATGTTACAATGTAGGTTAGGTTAAGAACCATTGTTATATGTTAAAGATAGAGAAGAATAAAAAGAAGATTGTAAGATAAATAATTTCATAATAGAAAGTATAACCAATAAACTAAATAATAGCTAAGACAATAATACATAACTATTGTTGGTTATGAACCAAATAATAATATAAATAGTAAGAAACTCATGTTACACCTAAGGCCTACACATACTGGGTAGGAAAGAAGAAAACAAATTGAATATATAAAACATGTTAAATCATACTCTATAGATTAAAAGATAATGTATTTTAGTAGAGTAAGTTATTAGTAATCAAAAGTGTTAATAATGGACCATACACAATGTAAATAATAACAAATCAACTTGGACAACCAACTTATACCTACTATATAAGTTAGTAATGAACATTACAGGGAATAAAGTGTGTATTAGTTTATAAGATATATAGTAAAAGTTCATGTAGTTCATAAGGAATAATTAATAACTGTTGAATTGTATTAGAGTTAAGTAATTTTGTTTAAAGAAAAGAAACATAGTCCATAGAACAATGGACATTATGGGGCCTAGATGGCAATTCAATGTTTTGTTAAAAAGTTAATGTTTATAGTTATCAGTACTAATATTAAAATGTCTTTTATTAACGTAAGATAAAATGTACAACAACAAAATTTAAGATAGGTATCAAAAAGGACTAGTTTTAAACAAAAATGTTAGAATAGGCCATCAGTTAAAAATGTTATTTTTGTTATTACTGAACAGAAATATGGCTTAAGAGATCTCAAAACGATCAGCATAAAAAATGCATTTTAATGGTGGTAATATCTTTGTTATATTCAGTAGCATAAGGAAGATATGTCAATTTTAAGATTTTTTAATATATTTGATCAAAAAAGGGACGCTTAGGTTGGCGTCTGTGGGTGGGCATCAACCAGAAAACGGAATTTTTTTAGATTAAAAACGGAATGTTTAGTAATTCCACCAATCAGAATCGTTCACCTGTCAGGTAAATCAACCCATAATGCACCCCCAAGGAGTTAGTCGTTCGCCGGTAATCATACAGTAAGGAACACCTTCTCTGTGACACGGAAAATGTAAATAGTCTCCAACCCAAAATGTAAATAGTCTTGTCCCCAAAGTCTCTAACCTGAGTGAGGTTAGGTGAAGTGTAAACAAAAAGCGATCTAATCTTCAAGCGGGAACGTAACCTAACAGTGTACATCAAGTGTTGTGAAGTTTTTTTGTATTTAAAGGACATTATAGTGAATAAATAATAACAGTGAATTATATTAAATGTATAAAGAAAGGGAAAGTATAGAGTGCATCTAAAAAATGTATAACCCAACTTAATATTTAAGTATCACTATACCACGGTAACTTTTATATACACTTGTGAACTAATTTTCATACCATCACAGTATACAAACACTAACACCATTATAATTATTTTGTGTTTAACTAATATTTTGTTGTACTTAAAATTTAAACTTGAATAATATAGCCACCTTTGGTTAACCTCAAAAGCGGACTCGGTCCAATATACGAACTGTTCGTTACTTTAGATTTAGCTGTTATTTTATATTATTATATTTAATCTTGTACTGTAATGTTTTGTTCTTCAAAAAAGGCATATTTGTTAATTATTGCATCAAAAGAACCCAAAAGGTTATATTTTAATAACGTAAACAGTAACCTATATCTCTCTGAGATTGTAACTCATGCTACCAACTGTTAAATTATCAATACAACAAGCCTGGTCAATTATTAAGTCCAGTAATGTCGTTCAGGTGCAGCCATAGTCACCGAGCTAGGGGGGTAGTTTACCCATGACGTGTTAAGAAATTAAAGGGGGGTTGTTGCCGCCATATCCTCGCCGATCCTCTTAGGGTTTAGCAATGAGAGTTTTTCTGTTTCGGCAGAAAACCTGTCATGGGGGGGGTATTGTAATGTGTCAAAAAGGGGGTTTTTATTTTTCATTAAATTTATTTATATTTATTTTGTATCATCATTGCAAGTCCCATGTAAAATAAGGTTGTATGCAAACAATGAACTGTAACGTAACTTTTTGGGCGGAGTGTAGTTGGAGAATGCAATACTTGTTAGGAACTGGATGTTTGTCACGTACAGTGTGCGCGTACGCAAACCCGGGCGCGGCTTCTACACATAACAGGCAAAACCGACGCTACGAAAATGGCGAAGCAGAAAGATTGTCGGGCCATGTGCTCTGGAGACGGAGGAAATCAAGTAGAGGCTCCACCCACCTAAGCCTCTTATATCGTCACCGTTTAACATCATTAGTGAATGGGGCACACGGACAGTCCAGACTTATTGTACGACTACGAAAAAATCGTAGCCTGAAGGCAGTGCCTTCCCGTTTCAACAACAAGCTATAGTGTGGAGTCTTGTGGGCAGTCGCCGCTCAGCTGTAACCACGGCCGGGTGAACACATAGGCTCGTGGGCCTAATTTTGATAAAATTACTAAAATTGTGAGTCAACTAGAATGTGATAAACAGTGAAACCCTAACATCTTAATCAGTGAATCAAATGTAACTAGCAGAAAACTTTTTCGGACGAACCAGTGAACGAATAAAAACAGACTAATAACAGCATGTGTTGGACACAGCCAGAGAAGTAGAATCATCATATTTTAATTTAATTAAATGGGGGAAATTATTTAATAAAGAGCTCTAGTTTTTTTTTGTAAGGGAAATAATGTAAATCAGGTATGAGAGGGAGAGAGTGAGCAAGCTGGGTTGCTTTTAAAAGAGTTATTTAAACTAAGGGTTAGAATAAGTGAAACAATGTCAAAGTAAATGTTTTGTTTTTATGCATATCTAAAAAAAGAAAAGTAATTAAAAGAAACAGTAATAGTTTGAACAGTAAAATGGAAAACAAGTAAATTCAAAAGTAGTATAAAGAATGTTAAATAAAATTTGAGTTGATTAACAAATGCAATAAGAGTCGAGTTTCTTAATCATGCAACCCTAAATCACTTATAGGTCACGAGTTCACGTGAAGACCCTGGAACCCAAGATGAGGTAAGAATTATATAAAAGGTTTGATAAAATTATTAATTATTTTGTAATTAATCAGTAATTCACAATGGCGCTTCCGAAACAGGGACAAATTTAAATATTTTAATTAATTCAAATAATAAGTAATTCCACAAGAAGAATAGAATAGAATTCTAAAATAAAAATGAAAGTGAAAGTAATTAATGGTGTATGAATTATTGTTTTTACATAATTAACATTTTATTGCCAATTTATGAACATTAGTGTTTAAATCAACTACAGAAGAATAAGTTGGCCGTACCTATTATGGAACAACACGTGCTTTTTAAATGATTTAACTATGTCAGTGAACTCTAATAAAGTAAAAAGAATAAATTAAATAAAACTTACAATAACCATTAATACAAACTTATAAGACCTCAATTAATAATAAACGAATAAAAGAAAATCAGAGCAATCTAGTTTCATACCAGCGAGCACAAGGGAACCACTCCACTATAATAACAAACCAAACCAAACTGTATAATTTATAATTAAAATTAGCAAACTGATTTTACACCACGACAAATGAATTAACAGTTAATAGAATAAAGTCAATAATACTGAACCGTAAGAGACAAACTACTCAGTAAAATATATTCATGATTTTATTTTTGTAATAACCACTATTACAAACTGGCGTCCACAACATGAGGCAACATTAATGATTAATTATATATGTAAGAAATGTTACAAATTGGCGCACCAACTAGTGAGGCTAGAAGTAGGAGAGAACCTTATATTATTTCAGTGTATTCTTTTAATAATTTATACTCTAGCGGCGGCTACAATAAACAACGAAAATGCCACGAAGAGCAACTTCAGCAAAACGGAAAGCAGAGGCAGAAATGGAACTAGACATGCAAGAAAAGGAAGCGACACCTGACGAAGAAATTGAAATACTATTACCGACAGAAGAGACGGACAAAACCACAGAGAGTGTCGACGCGAATAGCCTAATGGAATTCCTGCAGGAGGCGTTTAAACAGATAAAGGAAGACAGTAAAATACTGAACAAGAAAATGGAGAAGAATAACGGGGATTAAACAAGAAAATTGAAAAGAACAATGAAAAGTCAAAACAGAACAATGAAACATTAAAACAAATGAAAGAACAAATGGAAAGTAACAACGAAGCATTAAAACAACAAATGAAACAACAGTTAGAAGCATACAGAGAAGAAATAAAACACAGAATCACTGAAACAAATGAGAAGATTGAAAGAACTAATGAAATATTAATACAATTCCGTGAAGAAATTATAAATCAAATAATGCTGAAGATAACAGTAAAAGTAGGGTTGAGATACTTCAACAAGAAACTCAGGAAAAATTACAAAAATTGCAAGACAAGATGGAGGAACAAAATGACCAGATAGGGAAAAACCTGGGGCAAGTACAATGTCAGGTAAACAACAATAAAGACAAAATACAACAAATACAAAGGAAGGAATTGATTAACATCAGGGAAGAATTAGAAATATTACGGAACAGACTGATAAACTACACACATGTACCACTAGGAGAAAATAGAGATACAATTCACTTTAAAGAATATCGAAGAAACCCCTTAGAATTCCTGGAAAGATTGGAAGAATTATTAGGACGAAGCGAGTCCTACTACTAGGCAACAATTGGTACATTTTTATGGTACACTTTACGGAAAAACTACTGAACCTATAGACTTGAAATTGAACATAATTATTCATATTCATGTCTAGATGTGTCATCAATCATTATTTTTATAAAAAATTAATTTTGACAAGAAATAATTGTAATAATTTTGTTTGTATAAATCTATATATATGTATGTAAAGTGTCGCCATCTGTGGGATTGCGAGTCCTACTACTATATAGTCTGCTACTATTGCGTTCCGTGGTATGTATGTAAAGTGTCGCCATCTGTGGGATTTCTTTAATATTACTATATAGTCTGTTACTAATGCATTCCGTGGTTTTAGACAAAGAGTGTATATACCGAATATTCTACCGTTTTTCTTGAATGAAAGTTACTGGTGTGCTGTGTTGTTTATAAAATATATTTCATAAATTTCATAAATCATAAAACATACAGTATTTCATAAATCCAAGATTCATTTTTCATGTATATTTTTTTTTTATAAATATCGGCAAGAGAAAATATTTTTTGTATTTTTATATTTGCATTTGAAGTTAAATTACATTGTTAAAAGAGATTTTTTTTGTGAAAGGTAAGTTTTTTTACTTTTTCAATCAAAAAAAACATACATGTAATTATTTAAATCATATGGCTCCTATATGTCCACAGGCTTGGTTTCCATGTAATGAAATAAGAGCACTTAAACTACATTACACACAATGATATTACAGATTTCCTTGAACTTAACAAAGCTCTAAACACATTTATTTCATTTCTGTAAGTTCCTGTTTTCCTACAACTTCATCGTAATACTTTTAAAAATGTAGAATTTAATTAACGCCCTGAATAAAATGTCATTAACGAATTATAGTAAATAATTTTTTATGCAATACTGTTTGTTATATAAAACCAAAAACCTTTGCATTGTCAAATATTTTTTTCGACTTAATCAAGTCTAATGTGTGTGTGCGCGCGCATAAACATCTTATATTTCACTCAACGTTTATCTGTCACTGAAATTAGTGTACACATTTTTTTTGGCTCCACCCATACTATGACTATGAGCATACATAATTTGAAAAAGAAACACTAAATTTTTCTTACTAATACTTTTAATGTTTTAGATTTTAATCATACAAATGTGATGTTTATTGAAATAAATTATATTTAAATTATACGTAGTTGTTAAATTATTCAAAAATTAAATTTTTACAATCAACAAGTTTTATTACATATTCCCTGGCGACAACTGAATGATCTAAATTCACATAATAGTACTTGGAAGATTATAGAGCAGCATTTTGGGAATGACGATATTCTGAATTATGATTTGGATTATATGGTACAAAATTTGGAAGACGAAGAAGATTTTGAAGAAACAGACCAATTAGAAGTAGATCAACCATATGATTGGATGGACATAGCTGCTGGACCAAATACTATTCAGGAAGAAGTAGATCTAGGTAGAAGAGACATTGATATCAGATATAATTGGCATTCTATTTTGAATCAACAAGTGTTGAATACATTAGAAAATTTCATTGAAAAAGAAAAAATAATAGAAAATCAAAGAAATGACATTGTTAATGTTCAATATAATCTGCCAAGTATTGTTTTCTCTGATGAACAACAAGACAACTGACAAATATATTTGAAAAACAACTTACTTATCTACAAGGTAACGAAGAAGAACTTCCGATTAAAAGAATTGTTATTCAAGGAAAAGCCGGTTCTGGAAAGGGTATTTTAATTAATTATTTCACTTGTCGATTGAATCAAACATTGGGATCATCTTCTTATCAATTGCTTGCACCAACTGGTGCTGCTGCTGTTAATATTAATGGATCAACAATACACTCCAAACTTTTATTAGGAGTACATAAAGTATTTAGAGAACACAGTTCACACTCACTTGCTCAATTTCAACAGGATATTCGTGGTTGTAAATTTCTGTTTATAGATGAAATGAATATGATTGGATGTAGTCTTTTGAGGAAAATTGATTTAAGAGTACACAGAGCTATTCCATCAAGACAAGATGAACTGTTTGGTGGATTATTTGTATATTTTTGGGGGGATATTAATCATTTACCTCCTGTTAATGACAGACCACTTTACAGTGACAAAATTGAAGGAAGTGAATTCCTTTTAGAAGGAAAATTATTATTTACATCAAGTATTCAAAAGTACTTTTTTTTATCATCATCATTTCGACAAAATGAATCTCAACAAATATTTCGAGATATAGGCTACTTGATCGTGTTAGTAATGGTGAATGTACAGTTCAAGACTATGAAATATTAATGACACGTAGTATACAAACTTTTTCACAAAATGAATGTCATTTTTTCAACGATGCAATTAGGCTATTTGCAACAAATAAAAATGTAAAAGAATTTAATCATCAAAAATTAAAAGAATTTTGTCAACCAGTTGCTTATATTCCAGCTATTCATAATTGTTCTAAAGCAAAATCAGAAAGTGTAGAATTATCAGGTGGATTTGAACCATTTATAATTTTATCATTTGGATCTAAAGTTATGTTGCGTTCTAATTTGTGAGTTGAAAAAGGATTAGTGAACAGAGCTTTAGGTTACGTTGAAGATATTATTTATGAAGAAAATCATGGTCCACCTGATCAAATGACGCCAGTGATAATGGTTCGTTTTGAAAATTATTTTCATTCAACTTATGAAAATAGTGGTTGTGTTCCAATTCCACCTATAACTAAATTTTGGAAAAGTGGAAATATTAATTGTTCAAGGAAACAATCTCCATTACAATTAGCCTGTGCAATTACAATTCATAAGTCTCAAGGTTTAACCGTAGATAGAGCTGTTGTAGATATTGGAGAAAAGGAAACTTCTATTGGTTTAACATATGTCGTGTTGTCGAGAGTAAAAACTTTTAGAAGTTTTAGCATTAAACAGAACATTTTCTTATGAGAGATTTTGTAATATTAAAAATTCACATATGTTAAAGTGTAGAAAACAAGAAGAAACTCGAATGAGAAATTTTGTATCTGATTTAAAATGTATCTAATTATTGATTTAATTAACAATTATTTATGTTAATATTTTTTCTAATTATTTAATTATTAATTTTTTAAAAATAATTTTCTATTGTATTTTTTTATATTTAAAAAAATAAATATAAAAAAATATGGTTTTTTAGCCATAAAATTATTTCGAAAAATCAAAAATTACTTTTTTTTAACTAGCTAAAAGCATGGTTTGATGGTGATTCCTGAAGCTCAAATATAAATATTGTGATTATTTATTTGTATGTAATATTTTTTGTATTTAAGCTTCACGAGTCACCACAAAGCCATGTTTTTAGCTAGTTTAATAGAAATAAGGAAAGCCAGTGGCACATCATGAAAAATCTTTTAGATGAGATTTTCAAAAATATTACAGATAATTGGTGGATGGCGATAAGGAATGAGGTCCACAATTATACCGAATTTAAAAAAATCTTCAAAACCAAGTATTGGTCGGAGTCTATACAAAATATCGTCAGGAATAACTTATGCAATGGCAGGTATGACTCGACAAGAGGCCAAACACCGACAGCCTACTTTTTAGGTAAGGTTTGTATAGCAAGACACCTAGAACCAAGAATCCCGGAAGAATGTCTGGTAACCAAAATATCGTACCATTTTGAAGAAGGGACGTACGGGCCAGACTGTGTGGACAAGTGAAAACGATCGGCAGAATGGAAGCCCTCTTGGAGAGTTATGAGCAGGAGGATTATTATAGAAGAAATCGCCGGAGGCCCGAGAATCAAAACGAGCGGCGGAATGAACAGAACCGTGATAACAGACAGCGAGTAAATTATGCAAGAGCTAATAATGGTAATCAAAATCCACAAAACAACTGATTCCAAGGTCGTAGAAGAAGTTTTAATAATGAACAGAACTACAGAAACCAATACCGAAGAGATGAAGACAACCGACGTCCCCAAAGGAGTCGAATTGAGGAGAATCGCCGATCTAGAAGCTGGGACGGAAGAAGAGATGTACCCTCCAAAAACCAACATAGGAATGACCAAGAGCAACCAATAAACAATGACAGGAGTAGGGGAAACGGGAATCCACAGTGAGAACACAGGATAGCCCGTCACTGCCTGCAAACACAGGGTCGATCAGAACAATAAATACGTCCAATCAGATTGAAGAACCTATAACAATTATTCGGAACTACTATTTAAAAAATATCCAATCTGATTTGTTAGAAGAGAGAACAGTGGAGGAGGCTAAACCGAATAGTGACATAATAAACGTCAGAGTAGAACTACAAGTAGTGCTGACAGAAATAATGATCACACAGGAGCGAACATTTCTTTAATAGATAAAACCGAATTGAACAGAATACAGGAGGCAAACACGGAGAAAATATCCACACTGCCTATCAACAACATAACAATCATACAACCGGAAAACAAAATAAATCAATAAAGCAACAAGTAATCCTTGATGTTACAAGCGATGGAATAGGAAATCCTATGGTGTTTTTAGTAGCCAAGGGCTACCCTTTAAGGTGTTAATAGGGTGTGGATATGCAACAGTGACACTCTGCTATAATTAATTTGGCCAGTGGAGAAGTGAAACTGCGTTCAGACGGTTATGACTGGTCTACTGAGATAATTAGAAGCCAATGTGCCCCTCAGTACAGACGTTCATACCACATTAGTGAAAATAATACGACGCCCATAGCAAACAAGGAGCTTGTAACAACAGAATCAAATTTGTGGCAGGAAAAATTACAGGAAATACTATCATTCCAAGGAAGGGGCTCTACAGGAGTAATCAGTGTGGAACAAAAACAAAGGTTAGTAGACATCTATAATAAATACTGAAGTGTATTCTCTGATTCACCTGGTAAAGCGGACAATTTTTTGTGCGAATTAAAGTTCCAGGAGTCAGTAAATTTTAACCGGAAGTCGTATCCTATTGCCCAGTCGTTAAAAGAAGCGGTTAGAAAAGAAGTCCAACGCATGATCGAAGAGGACATAATAGAAAGAAGTAGTTCACCTTATACCACCCCCATTGTAGCAATACCCAAAAAGGACGGACAGGTGCGTTTATGCCTCGACGTCCGTGAAATCAATAAAATGATCATAAACAACCGAACATCTCCAGGATAGATAGAAGAAATAATGAAAAAGTTCCATGGTAGTAAATTCATGAGTACATGGGATGCCGTCTGCGGATACTGGCAGATAGAGTTACACCCGAACAGTCGCCAGTATGTTGCCTTTATCTTCGAAGGAAGAAACTACCAGTTCAAACGTTTACCTTTCGGACTAGTGAATTCAGTGGCGATCATCATCCAATGTATGGACCAAATTTTGGGAAAGGAAGCGTTAGAGTTTGCAACTGTGTATGTGGATAATGTATTGATAACTTCGGCAACATGGGACGAGCATTGCCACAGAATCGAGGTGGTATTGAGAAAACTCAGCAAAATAACATCACACTTAAACTAGATAAATCCAAATTCATCACAAAGGAACTACAATTTCTCGGATTTATACTGTCAGAAACTGGGATAACGCCGTCACCCGAGAAGGTGGAGGTAATACAAAATTTTCTGAAACCTAAAAACATTTGGCAGTTGCAATCCTTTTTAGGGATCTGCAATTATTATAGGACATTTCCAGAAAATTATTCGGAGCTGACCGCTAAATTTCAGCATTTACTTTCATCCAAGAATTAATGGAAATGGGGCGAGATAGATGATGATAACTAATGTAAATTTTTAAATTGTGTGGTACTACACCACCCCGATTTTAACAGAAGATTTTACTTAAATTGGGATGCCAGTAATGTCAGCCTGGGTGCAGAATTGTATCAGGAAGACGAAAAGGGCAACCATCTAGTGGTTAGTTTCGCCAGTAGAGTGTTGAGCATCTGTGAGAGGAATTATACCGTTACGGAGAAAGAACTACTGAGTGTAGTCTTCACATGTTTGAAATTTTGTACATCTATCTTGGGATATCCATTGACCATAAATCAATTTCATTTCTTAAAAAATGCAAACTCAACCATGGACGACTGACAAGGTGGATTCTCATCCTGCAAGAATACAACATACACTGGGAATACGTGCCTGGAAAGCAAAACGTTGTGGCTGACGGACTATCCAGGGTAAACACAGAGAGAAGAACCTTCGACATGGATCAGGAAGACATCGGAAAAGTATATCATATTCTACAATCTAGAGAAGACTTGGAAGGAGTTTTGAACGAAGTTAGAGAACTGCAAGCCACCGATCCCAAACTAAAATCAATCAGGGAAAGATTAGAACATCCTGATTCAACTATAATACCATTCTATTGTGTACATGATAATTTAATATTTACACGTCCCACATCAAGAGACCATATTTGGAAGTTATATATCCCAAGAGCCGCAGAGGCACCAGTAATACTCGACTATCATGTTAGATACGGTCATATGGGACCTCTCAAAGTAGTAAAAGCCTTACAGGAACATATGTATATAAAGGGGATCAACAAAAAGGTAAGACAGACAGTGAGATGTTGCAAGATCTGTCAAATGGTAAAAGTGAATAATGAGCGAAAGGAAGGCGCCCTGATCACCATCACTTCACACAGGAACCTGGAGAAACTCTTTATCGACATATGTGAGCCATTCCCCAGGAGTGGAGGAAGAAGCAGATTAAGGTATATAGTTATTTTTTACCACTTTTCAAAATTCACAAAACTATACCCCATAAGTAAAGCTACAACACGAAAAATTCTAGAAATAATAATAAATAAATACATATCCGAGGTGGGAAAGCCGAAAACGATTGTGACAGACCACGGTATGCAGTTCAAGGGCAAGAAGTGGAGGACAGAATTACTGACTGTAGGAATCAAGACATATAAAACCTCAGTATATCACCCCAGCAGTAACCCAGCAGAACAAGTCCTCAGAGAAGTAGGGAGGATCCTGAGAACATATTGCCATAAAAAAAAAACCGGACTGTAGCAAGTACGTGGAAGCAACGGAAACATTCCTAAACCTGACTTATCACGATACACTAGGGCCCAGTCCTTATCACGTAATGTTTAACCAACAACCACCCAGAGAAATAACGTCACTGATACAATTCCTACCCATGGAAAAGGAAGATTTGGCTATGACCACCATATATAACAGAGTCCTTCATAAGGCGGAACTGCGCAAGAAGAGAGATGAAAAGCATAAAACGAAGATCATAAAATACAACCTAGGAGTGAAGGTACTAATCAAAACCAGACAACTGCCTAGTTCAGTTGAAGGAATCGCAAAGGAATTATTATTGTTATATACAGGACCATTTATTATTACCCAGGACAAAGGTAATAAAACCTACCAGTTAACGTCACCAGTCACAAATCGAGTCAAAGGGGTTTATAATCAAGCCGAAATCAAAAAAATTGATGGAGTTTAAAGAGAACGAGAAAATTATTAATAGCCGTTTATTTCAGTAACTTATAAAAATCTACTGAAATAACCATTCTTGAAGGGGGGGGGGCATTATGTAACGTGATCTTTCCCTCAACATAAAGGATATTCCTTAATATAACAAATTGTGTTACTAAAATAATGAAGGACAAAACAATAATTGAGTAATTAACTTATATCATGAGGTATAGATATTAAACAATAAATATAATATCATTGTAAAACAAAATAATAAAACCAAGATACCATATATGATTATCTGGAACTTTGTAACCAATAACTCCAGTAGAATGAATAAGAAATATGGCACAAAATAGGTGAAAGCCTATACAGCAGAACCTAACTGGATTACCAATTAGGAAAGTGTTAATAAACTAAATAAGAAAAGATTAAACCAATCAATAAAGCTAGAGAATAATCCTACCTGAGTGTGAATGAAATCATAGACAATTCAGAGAATAATTATATCAGATAAGTGTATAATAACGGTTTTAATTTTGTATGAACATGTTACAATGTAGGTTAGGTTAAGAACCATTGTTATATGTTAAAGAAAGAGAAGAATATAAAGAAGACTGTAAGATAAATAATTTCATAATAGAAAGTATAACCAATAACCCCAATAATAGCTAAGACAATGATACATAACTATTGTTGGTTATGAACCAAATAATAATATAAATAGTAAGAAACTCATGTTACACCTAAGGCCTACACATACTGGGTAGGAAAGAAGAAAACAAATTGAATATATAAAACATGTTAATCATACTCTATACATTAAAAGATAATCTATTTTAGTAGAGTAAGTTACTGGTAATCACAGGTGTCAATAATGGACCATACATAATGTAAATAATAACAAATCAACTTGGACAACCAACTTACACCTACTGTATAAGTTAGTAATGAACATTACAGGGAATAAAGAGTGTATTAGTTTATAAGATATATAGTAAAAGTTCATGTAGTTCATAAGGAATAATTAACTAGCTAAAAGCATGGCTTTGTGGTGACTTGCGAAGCTTAAATACAAACAATATTACATACAAATAAATAATCACAATATTTTTATTTGAGCTTCAGGAATCACCATCAAACCATGCTTTTAGCTAGTTAAAAAAAAAGTAATTTTTGATTTTTCGAAATAATTTTATGGCTAGAAAACCATTATTTTTTTTATATTTATTTTTTTAAATATAAAAAAATACAATAGAAAATTATTTTTAAAAAATTAATAATTAAATAATTAGAAAAAAAGATTAACATAATTAATTGTTAATTAAATCAATAATTAGATACATTTTAAATCAGATACAAAATTTCTCATTCGAGTTTCTTCTTGTTTTCTACACTTTAACATATGTGAATTTTTAATATTACAAAATCTCTCATAAGAAAATGTTCTGTTTAATGCTAAAACTTCTAAAGTTTTTACTCTCGACAACGCGACATATGTTAAACCAATAGAAGTTTCCTTTTCTCCAATATCTACAACAGCTCTATCTACGGTTAAACCTTGAGACTTATGAATTGTAATTGCACAGGCTAATTGTAATGGAGATTGTTTCCTTGAACAATTAATATTTCCACTTTTCCAAAATTTAGTTATAGGTGGAATTGGAACACAACCACTACTTTCATAAGCTGAATGAAAATAATTTTCAAAACGAACCATTATCACCGATGTCATTTGATCAGGTGGACCATGATTTTCTTCATAGATAATATCTTCAACGTAACCTAAAGCTCCGTTCACTAATCCTTTTTCAACCCACAAATTAGAACGTAACATAACTTTAGATTAAGATTTTGCTTTAGAACAATTATGAATAGCTGGAATATAAGCAACTGGTTGACAAAATTCTTTTAACTTTTGATGATTAAATTCTTTTACATTTTTATTTGTTGGAAATAGCCTAATTGCATCATTGAAAAAATGACGTTCATTTTGTGAAAAAGTTTGTATACTACGTGTCATTAATATTTCATAGTCTTGAACTGTACATTCACCATTACTAACACAATCAAGTAGCCTATATCTCGAAATATTTGAGATTCATTTTGTCAAAATGATGACGATAAAAAAAAATAGTTTTGAATACTTGATGTAAATAATAATTTTCCTTCTAAAAGGAATTCACTTCCTTCAATTTTATCACTGCAATGTGGTCTGTCATTAACAGGAGGTAACTGATTAATATCCCCCAAAAAATATACAAATAATCCACCAAATGGTTCATCTTGTCTTAATGGAATAGCTCTGCGTACTCTTAAATCAGTTTTCCTCAAAAGACTACATCCAATCATACTCATTTCATCTATAAACAGAAATTTACAACCACGAATTTCCTGTTGAAATTGAGCAAGTGAGTGTGAACTGAGTTCTCTAAATACTTTATGTACTCCTAATAAAAGTTTGGAGTGTATTGTTGATCTATTAATATTAAAAGCAGCAGCACCAGTTGGTGCAAGCAATTGATAAGAAGATGATCCCAATGTTTGATTCAATCGACAAGTGAAATAATTAATTAAAGTAATCTTTCCAGAACCGGCTTTTCCTTGAATAATAATTCTTTTAATCGGAAGTTCTTCTTCGTTACCTTGTAGATAACTAAGTCGTCTTTCAAATATATTTGACAGGTGTCTTGTTGTTCATCAGAGAAAACAATCTTTGGCAGATTATATTGAACATTAACAATGTCATTTCTTTGATTTTCTATTACTTTTTCATTTTCAATAAAATTTTCTAATGTATTCAACACTTGTTGATTCAAAATAGAATGCCAATTATATCTGATATCAATTTCTCTTCTACCTAGATCTACTTCTTCCTGAATAGTATTTGGTCCAGCAGCTACGTCCATCCAATCATATGGTTGATCTACTTCTAATTGGTCTATTTCTTCATAATCTTCCAAGTACTATTATGTGGATTTAGATCATTCAGTTGTCGCCAGGGAATATGTAATAAAACTTGTTGCTTGTAAAAATTTTCATTGTTTTCAACACCAGGATCATATTTAATTTTTGGTATGACTAAGGATAAAAGGTACTTTTTTAGTACTATAATTTGCACCTCTTTTATAAATTTTTGTAAAAAAATCTTTTAAAGACATATTTTCAAATTCCGCTGATCGCTGTAGATATTAATCCAAAGAATTTGAAATAGAAATGCTTCCATCCTCTCTATTCATATCAAGTTGTTCACATACATTATGTGATAAATTAATTAAAACAAATTGACGAGATGATCGAAACAAATGCTAACTCATTAAAATCCAAAAAATTTCTTGAGCAGAATAATCACGTGCAGCACACATTTTTATCAAAATCTTTTGAACTATTTGTTGAACATTAACATTACTATGTGACGCTTGCACTGTTTGTCTAATGAAATGTTTCATACCTTCCGATCTTGGTTCAGCTTTGCTAGCATACTTAGCAATATACTTAAGAACAGCATGAATAGAAACGATGGCTTGTGAATCAATATTTGCTCGCCAAATTTTCAAAATTTGTGGACTATGGCTATTTAAATATGAATTATTTCTTTTTGAAATATATTCTAATTCACCATGAATAAACTGACTCTTACTTTCGTTGACACATTCTTTTGGAAACTTAAAACGACAAGTAGTTTCAGAAGAATTTTTTTTCTTTCTTTGACAATAAGCTTTAGAACATTTATGCATTTGTACTGCACGTATTAAATGTTGTAATCAACATCTTGATCAGGTACGTCAGTAAAATGCATTTTTGATGGTTGTATATCATAAGTTTGAGAAGGATCTGGATGGCAAGTAGATATAAATTCATCGAAATACTTAATAATTTCTTGTAGTCTTACAATATCATCTGGATTAAGAGTATTGAAATCAGGAGCATTTTTCAAGCCAGAAAATACCATGCATATGAGGATTACCTCTATGTTGAAATTCAATACGAAACCAGAAATCTTTGGCTTTGAAATATTTTTTAAAAAAATGTTCCATAAAAAATTCTAACCTTTTATGAAAAAAAATAGGCAACAATTAAATGATTAGAATTCAATAATTTTGATATACGAATGAATTCAGTATTTTGATTGAGATTGGCATAATCATAATCAGGATCAAGAATACGATAAATCTCTGGCCAATATACATCAGCTGCACTTAATATAATAAAAACAGTAGGAGTTCCTAATTCTTCAACAATATCCAATAATTCTCGAGACCTCATGTACCAATAAGAGCTTGACAACCTTAGATTATCATTGTAACATAAAATTGATTTATACAATCTTGGTTCGCTTTGTAATATTTCTTGAAGTTGTTCGATTGTTTCAATACCATGTAAACGTGAATTTTTTTAACACAAATATTTCCATTCTGCAAAGCTCTCCAACGCATCAGGCTGTTAAAAGCAAAAAATTGAAATCTTGGATGTTGAGCTAATCTGCCATCTTCATACATCATGAGAAATTTAAAATACTCACTATTGGAAATTTTACGAAACCTCGCATCTTTAAGATCACCTTTTCCAGTAGGAAATAAAGTTGGAAAAGCTCTACAAATATATCCGTCGCACGTAAATCATTAATAGGTACAGAATTTATTCTAGGCCAACGTAAAACATGAGATCCATCATTATCTTCCTGAATTCCCAATACTTTATTTACTGCCTCTCGATTACATTTAAAAGTGACCGCTGGAGCTCCAGATTCATAAATATTATTTAACAACGGATTTTGGTCATCATCTTCAATATCCAAATTAACATTATCCAAATTAAATGAAATATTTTGTTGTTCTTGACTACATATTATTTGTCGAAAAACGCTTTCATTATCAGGTAATCTTTATAAATTATTTTCGTCAATTATAATATCACGATACCAAGGATTATTGTTTTTAAGATATGCCAAAGCAGCCTTGACATTATTGCGATTTACAATAAAATCTTTATACACAAAAAATCTCTTTTAACAATGTAACTTAACCTCAAACACAAATACAAAAATACAAAAAATATTTTCACTTTCCAATATTGATAAAAAAAATATACATGAAAAATGAATAAATAATTTAACATACGATTACAAAAATAATTTGTAATATTATAAAAGATACTATGAAATATATTTTATAAACAACACAGCACACCAGTATCTTTCACTCAAGAAAAACGCTAGAATATTCGGTATATACACTGTTTGTCTAAAACCACGGAACACATTAGTTACAGACTATATAGTAATATTAAATAAATCCCACAGATGGCGACACTTTACATACATACCACGAAGAAATACCACAGATGGCGTCACTTTACATACACATATATTGATATATACACGTGTATAAATTTAAAAATTTATTACAATTATTTCTTGTCAAAATTAATTTTTTATAAAAATAATGATTTATGACACATCTAGACATGAATATGAATAATTATGTTCAATTTCAAGTCTAGAGGTTCAGTAGTTTTTCCGTAAAGTGTACCACAAAAATGTACCAATTGTTGCCTAGTATAAGGACTCGCTTCGTTCGTCTTAATAACTGTTGAATTGTATTAGAGTTAAGTAAGTTTGTTTAAAGAAAAGAATTATAGTCCACAGAACAATGTACATTATGGGGCCTAGAGGGCAATTCAATGTTTTGTTAAAAAGTTAATGTTTATAGTTATCAGTACTAATATTAAAATGTCTTTTATTAACATAAAGATAGGTATCAAAAAGGACTAGTTTTAAACAAAAATGTTAGAATAGGCCATCAATTAAAAATGTTATTTTTGTTATTACTGGACAGAAATATGGCTTAAGAGATCTCAAAACGATCAGCATAAAAAATGCATTTTAATGGTGGTAATATCTTTGTTATATTCAGTAGCATAAGGAAGATATGTCAATTTTAAGATTTTTTAATATATTTGATCAAAAAAGGGACACTTAGGTTGGCATCTGTGGGTGGGCATCAACCAAAAACGGAATTTTTTGGGATTAAAAATGGAATGTTTAGTAATTCCATCAATCAGAATCGTTCACCTGTCAGGTAAATCAACCCATAATGCACCGCCAAGGAGTTAGTCGTTCACCGGTAATCATTCAGTAAAGAACACCTTCTCTGTGACACGGAAAATGTAAATAGTCTCCAACCCAAAGTGTAAATAGTCTTGTCCCCAAAGTCTCTAACCTGAGTGAGGTTAGGTGAAGTGTAAACAAAAAGCGATCTAATCTTCAAGCGGGGACATAATCTAACAGTGAACATCAAGTATGATTAGATAAAACTTCCGGGCTGAAAGGCCGTGGTCGATTGCTTGATGTATTGGAGCTATACGTTTCGGCCGCACCACCGGTGGCCATCTTCAGTAGCAAAATTGTGTTCGAATAGATGACACGCCGAACACGTCCCCAATGAACTGGGAACAAGCAACAGTGAGTTACGGCTACGATGCCTCTATTTATACCTTTTTGGCCGCTTAAGGTGTATCACGCGGACCAATGAGAAGCCAGCTCGTCATTCTTGATTCTGATTGGCCATGGAAAATAAACCATGCCAGACACTATTTAAGGAGATGCTTTCCCCTCGGCGGTTCATAGATCGAGACAGAGGCACTTCGCTTCAGCTTCTGGACTAGGAAGGACCTCTCCTTTGGACTGCTCTCTCCAGCTTGGACGCTGTAGTTTTCGCTGTTCTCAGCCGCTGCCCTACTGCCTTCTGCCCGCCGTTGGACAGTAACATCTTGGCCCTCTTGCTGCTCGCCAACAAGAAGAAAGAAGACTACAACTCAGCTGGCTGGTGAATTGAGTAGCCAGCACACACAGCTGAGTTCGTCGGACCTTCTAAGGGCCACCAGCCAAGTGACCCTTTTCAGGACCACCGCTGAAGAGGAAGCACATAGCCTGCCAGAGCTTAAGGTTGCGCAGCGCATCTAGCCCGCTGATGCTCAGGCTCTTAGGTAGCGCTGCCTAGGACGATCCTTGCGAGCCCCCACCAGTGGTAAGCGAGCTTGGATATCGCCTAGGTAAAGAGGCCGGTGGACACCTCTCTTGGTAAGGAGAGGTATCTAATGAAGCCGGTCATTTGCCCAGCTCGTAGTAAGCCTGAGCGTTTCAGAAGTCCCGCAAGCGATCCGGCTCGGGCCGGACCCTAGGTCCCTGGTTACCGCCGGAGGCAGCCTGGCTGCCTCTGGTCGGCGAACCTCCCGCTCGATGGCGGAAATGCCCGCTTCGGGCGCGTCATCGAGCACGCAGTCGCTCGCCACTGCCCCGCCCCACACGAGCGATTCGCCGTGTTCTCCGCTTATGGAAGCGGACCAAGTCGATCCCCGGTCGGTTCCGCTGCCCGGTGACGAGACCGACGCTTTCGTGGTGGTTGGGCCACGGGGGCGCCCGGTTAAGAAACCGAGGCGGAATCGATCCTCCTCAACCTCTTCCTCGGCGTCCGCCATGGAAGTTGTCCCCGCCGATGGCGAATCCGGCCCGGGGCCGACTGTGTCCGGCGGTGCCCAAGCACCGCCGGCCTCTGGTCGCATCCCGCCCGTATACGTTCACGGCGTGAACAACGTCACCGGTTTTTACCGGCGATTAATAGTGGCTCCCGGACTTTCCCCGGCCAACGTTGACCTGAAGGTCCTTGGGGGCGATACAGTCAAGATCGTTGTCCGCGGAATGGACGTGTACCGCAGTGTCGTGGCGTACGTGGAATCCCAGAAATTCCAGTACCACACCTTCTCGCCCAAACACGTGAAGCCTCTGTCGTTTATCCTCAGAGGCTTGGACGTGGAATCTCCTCTAGAGGAAATCCTCGATGAGCTGCGCGAGCTGGGCTATCCTGTTCGCGCGGTCCATCGGGTGTTTACTCCTGCCGGACCAAGGCGTCCAATTCCTCTGGTCCGCATCCTGGCGGAGAATAGCGAGGCAGGCACTAGCCTACTCTCACTTACGCGGCTTTTTGGTTTCCGCGTAAAAGTGGAAAGAAGCCGCGCTCCCGGGGCTCTGCCTCAGTGTCACAGGTGCCAACGCTTCGGGCACCACTCCGACTCTTGCTCAATTGCTCCGGCGTGCGTGAGGTGTTCTCTCCCTCACACCAGCAAACTTTGCGATGCACCTGCATTCAAAAGATGCATCAACTGCGGCGGGAGTCACCCCGCCAACTACCGGGCATGTCCGGTGTTTCAGCGGGAGCTCGAGCGACGAAAGCCGAAAGGGCGCCTGCCACCACCGAGGCGTCCGGTAGCTGGTTCAAGACCTGCAACCGAGCAGCCAGGCCCTGCGCCTCCTGCTACGGCTGCCGTGTCTTCCGCCACAGTTTCAAACAGGCAATAAAAACGTTCCAAAGGCCCGAAGCAAACACCTGCAGCACAGGCAACTCCAACTCAGGCTCCTTCACAGGCCCCTGTCCCGCCTATGGCGAAAAAGCGCCGTAACCTCGCGGCATCTAAAAGTGAGACCACTCAACAGCCAACAGAAAACATCTCGGTTGTGGAGCCTGAGACTACTCAACCCTCCCCAGCACCGGAGAATCCCGCCCCTGCTTTAGAAGCAGCCTCGCCAGACCTCTCGCCCCCGCGTTTCCCCAACGCAGGCAAAAAGAAGCGGCATAGAAAGCCCCGTGGCGCTCGTTCCCGGGCTCCTGCCAACCCGGCCGCACAGTCCAGACAGCCTGCACAGCGCGCGAAGTCCGACGCAATCGCATCTGTCCCTCTTCCTAGCACCTCCGCTAGAGGCGCTACACCTGGCCCCAAGAAACCCATGGCTTCCACCAATCCCCCGATTGATAAGCCTCGGCGCTCTTATGCGCACACAGTCTCCGGGCAATCTGCCTCAAGAACCGTACCTGACGACTACCAGGTCGTCAAAGACTTCCTTGCTGAGTTCGATCTCAACAAAGTCGCCCAGACCTTCAGGTCCATCCGCTCCCGCTTGGAGACTGCTGATATAACCGAGAGATTCATGCTCTTGGTGGAAGCCACCACTTGTGTAGGTCTTCTATGAGTCGGGTCCTCAAACGAGATCTCTCGATTCTTTCCTGGAACGCCAACGGGTTGTTCAACAAGATCCAGGAACTCCAAGAATTACTGGCCCGACTCAAACCCGATGTAGTGCTTCTCAATGAGACCCACTTGACTCCTGCGAGTCGGTTACGACTGGCCAACTATGAGTGCTATCGAAACGACAGACCGGGCACTGCTGGTGGCGGTACTGCCGTCGCGGTGAGGCTCAATCTCGAGCATCACCGAGTCGTCTTGCCTGCAATGACTCACCTCGAAGGCACCGCTGTGGAGTTGTTGAACACTCTAGGCGGCGTACAGATGGTCGCGGCGTATAAACCGCCGCAAAAAGAGCTCCTTCACCCCGATCTAGCTGTCGCGTTCGATGCACACAGGAGGGTCATCATGGCCGGCGACCTGAACTGTAAACATCGCGATTGGAACAGTCGCTTGACTGCCCCAAACGGGAAACGTTTACGCAGGTTTGCCGATTCTCGCAGGATACAAGTGATTGGGCCTACCCAACCTACGTTCTACCCCTCACAACGCAACGCGGCTCCCGATGTCTTGGACATAGCGGTGATTCAAGGAATTGACTGTCCGGTCCATGTGTCCGCGCTAACGGAACTATCGTCCGATCATCTCCCTATCCTGCTACACGTCGCTGTGACAAATTCGAGCGGTTTCGTTCCCAGAACATCGGGGGAAGAGTACTAGATCGTGACAGGATGGACAGGATGGTTGTGAATCTATCGAACCGTCAACTAACACCACATGAGACCTCGGTGTTAGTCAAAGGTGAGAAATTTGCGGTTACCCCGAAGACAGTACCGGTGGAGGAAATAGTTGCGAGCGTGGAGGCAGGCAGCCGAGGACTACCCCGAGACCAGGCAGATGAAATCCGATTGGAAGCTTCTAGGGCCCTTAGAAGGGCCGCTCCGCAAAATGCAATCTTCTGTCGGCGGAGTTGCGAGCCTTGAGGGAATTGAAAGGGGATGACTCCATTGTCATTGTGCCTGCGGATAAGGGGAGCGCCACTGTGGTCTTGAACACCGAAGACTACCAGCGGAAGATTGAAGGTTCATTAGATCCGGCCACTTATCGGAGGCTGAACAAAGATCCGACTACTACTGTTCTAAGAAAAACGGATTCTTTGGTTAAGCAATCTTCTCTGGCGCCTGATGTGAAGACGGCCGTCCGGTGTTCGGAGGCCCTTCCCCCTCGTCTCTATGGTTTACCGAAGATCCATAAGGAAGACGTTCCGCTGCGGCCCATCGTCAGTGCTATTGACTCGCCTACTTACAACTTGGCAAAGCACCTCACTGGATTGCTCAAGCCGCACATCGGGCAGACGGATTCTTTCGTCCGGGACTCTTCTGATTTCCTCCGGAGGATCCGGGAGTTGGTGCTGGAGCCTGGCGATGTTCTCGTGAGTTTTGATGTGGTCTCTCTTTTCACCATGGTTCCTGTTCAGGAGGTCGTGGGGTATTTGGGTGACCTGTTCTCGGCGGACATCACTGCTTTGTTCCGGCAGGTCCTAACAACGACCTACTTCCAGTGGAATGGCGGCTTCTATGAACAGTTGGATGGCGTCGCGATGGGAAGTCCTCTCAGCCATGTGGTTGCAAACTTCTATATGGAGAAATTTGAAGAGTTGGCAATTTCATGTGTGCCTCTCAAGCCGAAGTGTTGGTTGCGGTATGTGGACGACACTTTCGTGGTCTGGAGCCACGGGGACGAGGAGTTGGAACGCTTCCTTGGACATCTGAACGCTGTGCACCCGCGCATACAGTTTACGATGGAGCGCGAGAGTGGTGAACAATTGGCTTTTCTGGATGTGTTGGTCCTGAAAGGACCGATGGCAGCTTGGGACATAAAGTTTATAGGAAGCCAACGCACACCGACAGATATCTGCACAAGTCCTCCAATCATCATCCTAGGCAGAAGAGGGCGGTGCTGAAGACTCTGGTAGACCGGGAAAAAAGAATCTGTGAGCCCCAGTATCTCAAAGATGAGTTTCGGCATCTCGAGGAAGCACTGCAGTCCAACGGCTATTCTGCTGCGGAGGTTAGGAGAGCTGCCCGGCCGAGAAGATCTGGTAGGCCGGACGAGTCGGTGTCGCCTGAGGTTGTTAGCTCTGCTGTCTTGCCCTACATCCGTGGCGTGTCTGACCGCATCGGCAGGTTGCTGAGTAAGCGGGGCGTCAGGACGATCTTCAAGCCAACCAAAAAGATCCAACAGTTCCTGCGACCGGTGAAAGACGCCAGGGATCCACTCTCGTCGTGCGGGGTGTACAGTATTCCTTGTACGTGTGGCCAGGTCTACATAGGCACCACGAAGCGTAGTGTCCGGACGCGCCTCTCTGAACATCGGAGATACTGCCGCCTGGGCCAGCCGGAAAAGTCCGCAGTTGCTGAACACGCTCTTTCCCACGACGATCACCGGGTGATGTTTGATGAAGCCCGCGTGTTGTCTTCTGTCCGGGGTTACTTCACTCGCCTACATCTGGAGTCCATCCATATTCATAAGAATGCGTCCGTCGCTATGAACCGCCGATTTTGCATTTGCATTGAATAGTGGGGCGTCTTTGCACCCATGGCTTATTGCAGCTTCCGGGACGTGCCCGATGGCTGCCAGAAGAAAACAGTGCTGGACTTTCAAAAGAAGGTGTCCTAAAATATTCGGGAGGGACACGCCAACCAGTTAACTGAGAAGGCGGCGGAATATTGTTTCAATTTTGTTATATATAGGGTCCGGGTCATGGTAACACTGCCACCGGTCGCGGGGCGAACGGCAGATGCCGCACGCGCCCGGCCCGGCATGCAGGCGCCTTGTAGCGCCGGTCGTTCCCCGCCAGGCAGGGATCCGCCGTGTCTTTGGCATCGGTAACAGCGCCAAGCAGTTTGAAAATCAACATACTTGGGGAAGGTATCTGACTGGATAGGATGGTAACAAGGAGATAGAATTGCTCGGGAACCTAACTTAAAGCAAACAGAATTACGGGGGGTCGTCTAAGATCGCCCGAGGGCGTTTGACACGTATAGCGGGAGGTGGTTCAGACGTGCTGATAGATCGGAGATAAGGAAAGGACGAGGTCGCTGCAGAAGCAAAAAGAGTTTCGGCAAGCGACCGGACAAAATCGGCAAGGGTAGGAACTCGAAGGCCTCCACGAATGACATCATTTCTCACAAACCATGGAGACCCCGACAAGGATCTGAGGGTACGGGCCTGGAAAGATTCCAGCCTACACTTGTTAGTGGTCGACACAAGCGACCACCACGCGGGAGCAGCATAGGTCAATACTGACCGGAGAAACAAAAGATAGATGGTAACTTTAGTGCGCAAAGCCAGGCGGTTGCGGCACGAGAGCATGGGAAATATTTTGGCTCGGACGCCTCGAGCTTTGTTGAGGGTAGCAGTCACGTGGCCGTTGAAGCTAAGGCGCTGGTCTAGCCGAACGCCCAAATACTTCACCGACTTTTGCCAGGCGATAGGCCTCCCTTCGAGGGAGAGGGCCTGGCATCGGGAAGTGGACTTGCTGGTGAAACAGATCGCCTCGGATTTCTCCGCGTTGATCAGCACCCGCCACTTCCGTAGCCAGGCCGGAAGCAGATTCAACTGACGCTGCAGCTTTGAACACGCAATTCGCGGGGACAGGGAGCTGCAGTAATACATTGCGTCGTCAGCGAATAGAGATAACGTGACTCCAGGAATAACAGGCAGGTCGTTCGTGTACACTAGGTACAGAACGGGGCCGAGGACAGATCCCTGCGGAACGCCAGCGGCGACGGGTCGAACTGATGAACAGGACCCTTCGACGCTAACCCTGAAGGTACGATCACTGAGGTATGACCGCAAGAAATGCACAATGGACGGTGGGATGGGGGAGTGAGCGAGTTTGTAGAGAAGACCTTCGTGCCAGACTTTGTCGAAGGCCTTACTCACGTCCAACAAGACAGCGCCCGTAGACTCTCTCTTGTTGGCGGCGTCGGACAATGCTGTGACAACTCGGACGAGTTGTAAAGTTGTCGAGTGCTCTCTACGGAACCCGAACTGTTCGCTCCGAATAAAATTATCCAGCAGCGGCCAGATGCGGGCGAGTAGGAGACGCTCAAACACCTTTGAGATTACTGGCAACAACGATATGGGACGACAGCTGCCTGCAAGCATTCGAGGCTTGCCGGGCTTGGGTATCATGCAGATGTTGGCATTTTCCACAGGCGGGGGAAGTATTGCAGCCGGAGACTGGAGTTGAACAGATCCAGGACCAATTCAACGCCCGAGGCTGGGAGATGTTGCAAGGCTGCGGCCCCGATCCGATCAGGACCAGGGGCGCGGCGTCGGTTCAGTCGACAGATAGACGAAACTAGTTCGTCCCTGTCGACGAGAGCGGGAGGGTCAGGTGGAGGGCGGGAAAAATATCCAGATAGGAAGTCTCGAACCACTACCGAGAAGGCAGGGTCCGAGACGCCTCCATGAACGGTGAATTGAGTCTCCATGCAGTCGGCGAAGACCTCTGCCTTGCCTTCCGATGAAGAAACAATGCCGTTCGGGGTATTCAGCGGGTTGCGAGTACGCTTCTCGCGAGTAAGGCGACTCGTCGCTCTCCAGACGGAGGCTGGGTCGACTTCAAGGGACTCAAGGTAGAGTCCCACTGATCAGAGTTTAAGTCCCGCAAAAGTTGCTGGACGTAAAGAGACTGGGCCTGAAACCGTCGTTTGACGGCGGTATCTCGGGTTCGTTGCCATCTGCGGCGGAGCTTGCGCCGAAGCCAGATGGCGTGGATAACTTCCGGTTGAAGGGCCGATTTGCGAGTCACCTCTACGTTGTATGTGTGTCGATCCATGACACCTTGGACCAACTCCTGAAGATGAGTGACACGGAGATCCAGATCGTCACGAGTGGCGATCGGGTCCGCTGGGACAGATGATAACCTTCGAGATAGCTCGTCGTGATAGGAGCGCCAGTTGACCCTCCTAGCAGGACCAGCAGGAAGTCGGAGTGAAGCCGACACATCTAGAACAGTTATGAGTAGGGGATTGTGATCAGACGAGAGGTCTGACACTGACGAGACCTGGATCTTATGGGCCACGTTCCTGACTACAACTACATCAAGAACGTCCGGTCGGTGACCGGCGTAGTGGAAGTGGGTAGGATCATCAGGGCCGATGACGTGCGTATCCGGGTCGTCTAGGACGAACCGGCGGAGTGACCTACCGTAGGCGTTGGTAGCCCTACTGTTCCAAGAAGGATGTTTGGCGTTGAAGTCGCCGGCTGCAATTGTCGAGATTGGGTGGTCGAGGAGAGCGTTCCACTCCTCAGGCGGGGGCGGCGGGCTCAGGCCAGGCCGGAGATACGCGGAAACAATGCGCAACTCCAAGTCGCCTGCGTCCACTGCCACCGCACAACCTTCGATGAATCGAGTAGTGAGGGGGGTAGTGGCCTATGGGATATCCGCCTGTGGACCAGAATCGCCGTGCCCCCTTTCGGGGGTTGGCGCGGCTGTAGGGGACGATCCTGACGATAACAAGTGTAAGCAGGAAGTGAGAATCGATGGTAGGGGGCTAGATGGGTTTCGGAGAGAAGCACGACATCAGCGTCGTACTCCACGACGAAAGCCGCCAGCTCAGATCGACGAGAGGATACGCCATCAGCGTTCCAAGCGACGATCCGCAGGGATCTAGCCATTGAGGGGGAGGAGAGGGAAGAGAGCAGAGAGGGATTGGAATACTAACATCAGTACTGTCGAGGTGTCAGGAGCAGACCTGATGCTTTCAACAAGTTGAGTGGCCCAAGCCGTCAGGGGGTCCGCTGGAGCCCGAGAAAATTCCCGGGACCCGCGCGGACGTTCCTGAGGAACTTCAGCCAGGACTGCAGATGGCGCTGGGTTAGTGGACTGAATTGTGGTCTGCTCACGCGGAGGTTGGGAGATGACAGGGGCGGGAGGGTCCCGCTGAGGTTGGGCAGGTCGAGCCTGCTGATGTCGTCGGCCGGGAGTCCGGCGACGTGAGCGTTTGTTGGTACCCTTGCGGGCGGAAGTAGGTTGAGATGATGTCTTAGCAGCGACAGCTGCATAGGAAGGGCCGGGCGCTCCGGCAGGCGCCGGTAGTGGAGCCGTCACAGGCGCCGCCGGAGCGACGCCTGCAGGCGGGACTGAGACCGCGGGAGTGACAGGAGTCGCTGCCGGGGCCTTGACAGATGTACCGGAGAGAGGGGGGAAGACCTCTCGCCGATTAGGGGCCGGGCCAGCTACACGACGCTGCGCGCCAGGGCGCGCAGATCGCTGCTGTCTTTCTGCCTCGATATATTTAATACATCCCCGGTAACTAGCCGGATGGGCGCCCTCGCAGTTGCAGCAGTACGGGACAAAACCCGGCACACGAGGCTTATCACAGCCACGGTGAGGGTCGCCGCACCGCACGCAACGTGGGGGCGCATGACAGAATAGGGAAGAGTGCCCGAAGCCCTGGCAGTTGAAACACTGAGCAGGGCCTGGGCGCGGGTCAAATGATCTGACTGTCACCCGGAGGTGAAGGAGTGTTTGGAGGCCATAGACCTCAAAATTCCCAGTTTTGAGCAATTTAACCAGGAAAGTATTGACGGGATGCTTGGAGTCCCCTTTTGCCAGCGTGCAAAACCGACGCAGCTGTTGGGGTATAGCCAAGAGACGTCAGCTCCTGCACTATAGCATCGGAGGGGGTATGATAAGGAATACCCTGGATAACAATTTTAACCTCACGCTCCTCAGGGAGAGCGAAGGTATGGAAGGATATATTCCGCGCTGACAGAAAGTGCTGAACAGCGCGGAAGTCAACGATGGTTTTGACGACCAGCTTCAACGATTTGCCGGAGCACTTCGCTTCCACGGACGTCGAAGGAAGGGCAGAACGGAGGTTAGCCAAAAGCTGGGTATAATTCCTATTATCAGGGATGATAATAGGAGGAAACTTAAGGGTAGAAGGGTCAGGCTTAGAGGAAGTTGAAGCAAGATTGATAGACTGCCGGCCGCTGTTACCTGAATCAGCGACCTGGTTTGGTGAGGCGGGAGACTGACTGGCGGCGAGCTTTCGCTTGCGTTTGGCGCGTTTGCCATTCACAATCGAAAACTCTTCATCTCCCGACCCAGCACTCCCCATATGCACGTCAGAAATATCACTGTCACTGCCACTTTCACAATTATCACGGGGGAGAGGTGAAGAGAGAGGAGCAGAACCGCAAGCTCCCAGGAGAGAGCTTAACGGTTCCGGCAAAGGTAGATCGGCATTATTTGACGCCATTTCGGAAGCCCGAAATGGACGTCAAAGGTGTTTAAAGGAGTATGAACACACCAGCACTGATTAAACTAACTGACAGGCACTGACACACGTACTCACCAGAAGCCGCACAGCACACCAACACAAAAACGGCCGCGCACTACACTGCACTAACGAATACTTTTGTAGCACACAAATAAAATAATACTGCACTCAAATAAACTATTGTGGAACAAACTAAACACAATTTCTTCATGTGGTGAAGAAATCACGTTGATAACTATACAGATAACGGTGAAATCACAAGGCAAAAATGCCACACAAAGTAACACAGCCTACCCGGGCAACAGCTCTAGGTAGACTGAACCGCCGACCACGATGAATGCAGGGCACAGCACAGTGCGTGCCCCCGTGACGGCAGCGTCCGGGCAAGCCCGATGACTGCCTGATGCTTGGTGAGTGCTTGGTGCGAGACTTGTCGCTGCGAGGATGGTTACCCCCTTTTTTATTTTGGCGGAGGTGAAGGAGACGGGCTGTGATTGGCTGAACCGCTGACGCGCTCCACCAATGGCCTGAGAGGGAAGTCTGCGCGAACGCTTAGCACGGATTGGCGGGATTTGTTCGCCCACAACGGGTCGATACAATTCCGCCAGCCCGGTAAGAGTCCGGTAGACTGCCTTATGGCGATACCGAGGCAGGCGAGAGATTGGAGGGGCGCAGTTGCCGACCGAAGGTGGCGCTAGGCACACCTAAAGTCGGCACAACGCCCGACCCATCTGTCGGCCTGCAACGGACCGGAGATTTGACTGGAAGGAAGGTGGTGAGATACGATTGGTCGGCGCGTGGACAGATGGTGAGAGGGCAATTTGTTATTTTAAAATTACGGGGGGTCGTCGAGCAGAGCTCGAGGGCGGCGGCGTTTGACTGGTGGTGGTCCATCATCGTTATCGAGGTGTTGGAGGTGTGGAAAGTCTGAAATGGATGCTCGATGGAAGAGGTTGAACGTAAGAGTTCGCGCAAATCCATCGAGCGACGGAATCTTCAGCCCTCGCCTGATAGTATCATTTTTTACAAACCAGGGAGAGCCGGAGATAAGGCGAAGGGTAAGGGCTTGGAAGGCTTCCATGCGTTTAACGACGTCGGAGGCGAGTTGGGTCCAAAATGCAGGCGCTGCGTACATAAGGACGGCTCGTAAAAAGAGCAGATAGATCGAGAGCTTCGTGCGCACCGGCAGTGGCCCTCGAGGCGATAAGAATGGGTATAGTTTGGCTTTGACGCCTCGGGCGCGCTGGAGCACTGTGGACACGTGAGCTCTGAAGCTTAGGCGTCGATCAAGAGTGACGCCCAAGTACTTCACAGTACGTTGCCAAGCGATTGGGCTCCCTTCAAGGGAGAGGGTCTGGCATCGGGAAGTGAGCTGACGGGAGAAGGCAATCGCCTCGGATTTCTCCGTATTGATCGCCACCCGCCATTTCCTTAGCCAGGCCGGAAGTAATGCGAGCTGGCGCTGCACCACGTTAGTCGCAAAACGAAGGTTTGCAGAACTGGTGTGGTACATCGCATCGTCCGCATAGAGAGAGAGCGTGACTCCAGGCAATACTGGCAGGTCGTTCGTGTACACTAGGTACAGAACGGGGCCGAGGACAGATCCTTGAGGGACGCCAGCGGCGACGGGGCGGACAGAAGAGTACGTCCCGTCGACGCAGATCCTAAATTTGCGGTCGCAGAGATACGACCGCAAAAGATGTACAAATGAGGCAGGGAGAGGGGAGCTGGCTAGTTTATAGAGAAGGCCTTCGTGCCAGACTTTGTCGAAGGCCTTGCTCACGTCCAGAAGGACGGCGACAGTTTGATGATTCCTGTTGATGGCGTCGGTGAGTTGCGTGACAACTCGGACAAGTTGAAGAGTGGTCGAATGCTGCCTGCGGAAGCCGAACTGTTCCTGCCGGATGAAATTATCCAGCAGGGGAGTAATCCGGCGATGCAGGAGGCGCTCGAACACACAGTCGATAAGACTGGCAAAAGAGAGATTGGGCGATGATTCTCCGGGAGTGTACGCAGCTTGCAAGCCTTCGGCAACATGATGACTTTGGCTCGTTTCCAAGGGCTGGGATAGTAATGGAGCCGGAGACATCCATTGAACAGCACGTGGATGAGTGAAACGAGACTTGCTGGGGCGTTAAGTAGGGCCGCTGCACCAATACGGTCCTCGCCGGGCGCCCGCTTGGGGCGCAGTCGACTAATGGCCGTTTCCACTTCAGCCTCGTCGAACGGGTTGATAGGGTCTGCGGGAGGGCGGGAAAAATATCCAGATAGGAAGTCTGCGACCGCTGCCGAGTGGCCGGGGTCACAGACGCCTCTGTGAACGGTAAATTGTTCCTCCATGGTATCGGCAAAGACTTCTGCTTTGTCGGCCGCGGAGTACACAATCCCGTTCGGTGATCGTAGAGGGGTAGCGGGTCCTTTTCTCGCCAGTGAGTCGGCGCGCAGCCCGAAAAACGGACTGTGGCGTGACTTCCAGAGACTCAAGATATGAGTCCCATCGATGAGCAGTGGCATCAAGCAGAAGCTGCTTGACAAGGTCTGATTGGGCGTTCAGCCTGCGTTTTACGGCAGGGTCCCGGGTTTGTTGCCATCTCCGGCGGAGCAGGCGCCGGTTGCGGATGGCCAGAATCACCTCTTCAGGTAACTGCGACCGTCTGTTGGGCGCAGGGACGTTATAGGTGTGTTTGTCCATGGCGGACGTGACGACTTCTTGAAGATAGTCGGCCAAGCGGTCCACATCATCCGGGCTGGAGATGTCGACCTGGGGGTCAGATGGTACTGTTCGACCCAGTTCATCGTGGAACGATCGCCAGTTGACTCTCGTTACACGATGGGGAGGCTGGAGAGGTGTGTCCAGCGTGGGCCGAACCGTGAGTATTACCGGGTCGTGATCAGACGAGAGGTCTGACACGGCTTCTATAGCGATAGGGTAGGCCAAGTCTTTGACAACAGCAATGTCAAGGACGTCTGGAAGTTCCCGTTGATTGGGGATATAGGTCGGTGATCTAGGACCAAGAGCGTTCACATGAGGATGACGTTGAACGTATTGGTACAGAGAGCGGCCGTACGGGTTAGAGACACCGCTGTTCCACAGGGGATACTTACTATTAAAGTCTCCGGCTGCGATGGTTGGTAGAGGGTCTTCTAAGAGAGCGTCCCATTCATCCTCGTCGGGCGGTGGTCCACCTCGAGGGGGGAGGTAGACTCAAACCAGTCGAACCTCCCGAGCCCCGATGCAGAGAGCAACCGCCGTCGCCTCCAAGCGACGAGTCGCCGGAGGCGGCAGGGGGCGGTGGGCGATGCGCCTGTGAACCAGAATGGCTGTGCCGCCAGATGCGGCACGCCGGTTCTGGCCAGGCCGGTCTGTGCGATACGTCGTGTACGCTGGAAGCTGGAACGAGTGTGCAGGAGTCAGGTGAGTTTCATTAAGGAGTATGACGTCTATGTCATACTCGGTAACGAAGGCGGCCAATTCGGCACGGCGAGATAGAACGCCACATGCGTTCCAAGCCACCAGCCGAAAGGGCCTAGCCATCGAGAGGGATAAGCGAGGTCACGGAGGTGAGAACGATAACGAGTAAGGACTGTACATCCTTGGTAGCAAGAATTTGCGGGATCAAGGCGTTGATCCAAGCACGCACGCGGTCAGCGAAAGTCACGTCCGAGGACGCGGCAGACGCCGGTGCCGCCTGAGGCTTGGGCGCCGGGTGCTTGAACATGATGCCATTCTGGGCGGGGGCCTTTTGTTTCGGCTGCCTAGGATCTCGGACATCTGGAGTAGATGGTGGCTGAGGTGCAGCGGGCGTGTGCTGCGAGGAAGCGGGGGGCGACGGTTTGGTCTTTTTCTTGGACGGCGCAGCAGGTTTTGGCTGCTGGGCCGCGGGCTGTGCGGCAGGCTGAGAAGCAGCTGCAGCCGCATAGCTGGGCGCCCCGGTAGACGCCGGACGAGCTGGGGCAGGCGCAAGTGCCGGTGCCGCAGCGGGGATAGTTGCCGCCGAGGCGGCAGGCCTTGATGCTTGGGGCCTAGCTGGAGGCGCAGGAACGCGCTGCTGCGAGGACTTTGAAAGCTTCTTCAAAGCCGCAGCATAAAATCTGCACGATTTTGATGATGCCGGGTGAGGCTCCCCGCAGTTGGCGCAAGTGGCGGCAGCACGAGCGAGAGGACAAGTGTCCTTCCGATGGCTATCGCCACAGCGCAAACAGCGGGTGGGATGGTGGCAAAATGCCGACGAGTGGCCGTACCGCTGGCAGTTGTAACACTGCTTCGGTCCGGCTTGGGCTTCGAAGGCTTCAACCCTAACCTTCAAATAAAACATAAAGTTGATTTCATAAATGGCCTGGTAATCACCCACCTTACGTATCTTTACCAGGAACACATTGCGCGCTAGTTTCTTGCCGGGGGAGAAGAGAGGCGTTACATTATGGACTCTAAAGCCTAAACTGGTGAGTTCATTAGAAATGAGCTCAGGCGGGGTACCAGCAGGGATACCAATAACTTGAACCTTTAGTTCCTTCTCCTCCGGCAAGGCAAAGGTGTGGTAGGGGATACCCGCGTCCGTGAGGAACTTCTGTGCAATACGGAAGCTTTCCACGGTCGTGGGGTTGAGGCGGATGGAGCTGTCACCTTGGGCCGAAGCAGTCAAGGTGTCAGAGGGAGTGCACCGGTGTATACGCCGCATGAAATTAGCCCAATCCGAAGGCCGGGCGAAAATCAGAGGCGGGATACGCCGGGGCTGGTCGGGTTGTTGTTGGGAGGCCATGGTAGAGTGCCCCGCGGTTGAGCCACGACGCGAAGTTCGACCAGAGTCCGTGGAGGTGGCACTGACACGCCGTTTCCGGCTGACAGACTGCCATGCACCATCGGTGTCCATGGCCGAGTCCACGTCGTGATTTTCCCGCGACGAGGTAGGTGTAGGGTGGTCCTGAGAAGGGCCATCCGGGAGAGGTTGCGCCAGAGCGCTAGCGGGGATTGCGAGGTCCTGAGAAGGACCGACGGAAGATGGGTTGCGGGCAGCCATCGGCGAGGCGAAGCCTACGCCTTAGGCGGAACGGAACTAAGGACTACGACCAAGCACTACGATAAGCAAAATACAAGAGTAGCTCACTTACCAAAGCTCCAGGCAGCAGCGGAACAAACACGAAACACTGCACGGCACAAGAAACACAACACTGCACTGAACACACTGCACTGCACTATATTTCTTGAGTAGCTGGTAAACTTGCACAATAAACTTGAGAACGGCACTGAACGCACTTGTCACGGTTTAACCGGAGACTGGTAACGCACAGAATAAGAAGAATTTCCCATGAAGAAGAGCTCAAAAGAGATGTTGACCCTTCGAATCGTAGGGCTGTTATGTGAACCGCCGATTTTTTGCATTTGCATTGAATAGTGGGGCGTCTTTGCACCCGTGGCTTATTGCAGCTTCCGGGACGTGCCCGATGGCTGCCGGAAGAAAACAGTGCTGGACTTTCAAAAGAAGGTGGCCTAAAATATTCGGGAGGGACACGTCAACCAGTTAACTGAGAAGGCGGCGGAAAATTTTTTTTTCAATTTTGTTATATATTGGTTCCGGGTCATGGTAACACTGCCACCGGGCGCGGGGCGAACGGCAGATGCCGCACGCACGCTGGCGGATCGGAGTTGCGCGTTGTTGCGGCGTATCTCCGGCCCGGCCTGCGGCTACCTCCACCGCCCGAGGAGTGGGACGCTCTCCTCGATCATCCCCTACCAACCATTGTAGCCGGCGACTTAAATGCCAAGCATCCCTCCTGGAACAGCAGAGTAGCCAACGCCTACGGAAAATCTCTGTATCGGTTCGTCTCCGACGACCCGGTACTTCAAGTCATCGGCCCAGAAGACCCTACTCACTTCCCCTTTTCCGGTCATCGACCGGACGTCCTTGACATTGTCATAGCCAAGGACGTGACCTATCACATCCAGGTCTCGTCAGTGTCGGATCTCTCATCCGATCACAATCCCCTTTTTATAACTGCCCGTGAGCTGTCGGCCTCACCCCGACCTCCCACTCCGATTGTTAGGAGAGTCAACTGGCGCTCCTATCATGATGAGCTCTCGCGGCGGTTACCATCACTCCCCGCGGACCCGATCGTCACTTGTGACGATTTGGATCTCCGAGCCACTCATCTTCAGGAGTTGGTCCAAGGTGTCATGGATCGACACACATATACTCTCGAGGTGAATCATCGTAAGTCGGCATTACCTGCGGAAGTACTCCACGCCATCTGGCTACGGCGCAATCTCCGCCGCAGATGGCAAAGAACCCGTGATCCCGGCGTCAAAAGGCGCTTTCAGGCCCAGTCTCTTTACGTCCAGCAGCTACTGCGGGACGTACACTCTGATCGATGGGACTCATACCTTGAGTCTCTTGAAGTCGACCACGCCTCCGTCTGGAGAGCGGCGAGTAGACTGACCCGCGAGAAGAGAACTCGCAACCCACTTGAAACTCCGAACGGGGTTGTATCTTCATCAGAAGGCAAGGCCGAGGTCTTCGCCGACTGCATGGAGGTGCAATTTACTGTTCACCAAGGCGTCTCGGACCCTGCCCACTCGGCAGAAGTCCGTGACTTCCTATCTGGACATTTTTCCCGCCCTCCCGAAATCCCAGCCCTCCCGTTCGACAGGGGTGAACTAGTTTCATCTATCTGCCGACTAAATCGCCGTCGCGCCACCGGTCCTGACCGGATCGGGGCCGCTGCTCTACAAAATCTCCCGGCCTCAGGCGTTGACCTCGTTCTTGAGCTGTTTAACTCCTGTCTCCGGCTACAGTACTTTCCCCGCCTGTGGAAATCAGCCAACATCGTAATGATTCCGAAGCCTCGCAAGCCGCGCATGCTTCCTGAAAGCTATCGCCCAATCTCTCTCTTGCCAGTCATCTCGAAGGTGTTCGAGCGTCTCCTGCTGGCTCGCATCTCGCCGCTGCTAGATGGTTTCATCCGCAGCGAACAGTTCGGGTTTCGCAGAGAGCACTCGACCACGCTTCAATTGGTCCGCGTTGTTACGCACTTGTCAGACGCCACCAACAGGCGAGCGGCTACGGCCGCCGTACTGTTGGACGTGAGCAAGGCCTTCGATAAAGTCTGGCACGAAGGTCTTCTCTTCAAACTTCCCAATTCCCCTCTACCATCGACCATAGTGTTTTTCCTCCGGTCGTATCTCAGCGACCGAACCTTCAGGGTGAGCGTCGACGGGTCCTGTTCTTCAGTTCGACCCGTCGCCGCCGGCGTACCTCAGGGATCTGTCCTCGGCCCCGTTCTGTACCTTGTGTACACGAACGACCTGCCTGTCTTGCCCGGAGTCACGTTGTCTTTGTTCGCTGACGATGCTATGTATCACTGCAGCTCCCTGTCCCCGCGATTTGCGAGTACAAAGCTGCAGCGTCAGTTGAACCAGCTTCCGGACTGGCTACGGAAATGGCGGGTGACGATCAACACGGAGAAATCCGAGGCGATCTGCTTCACCCGTAAGTCCATCTCCCGATGCCAGCCCCTCTCCCTAGCAGGGAGACCCATCGCCTACAAAGAATCGGTGAAGTATTTAGGCGTTCGGCTAGATCGTCGCCTTTGCTTCAACGCCCACGTGACGGAAACCCTTGCCAAGGCTCGCGGCGTCCGAGCCAAATTATCTCCTTTCCTCTCGTGTCGCAGCCGCCTGGCCATGCGCACGAAACTTACCATCTATCTACTATTTCTCAGGTCTGTATTGACCTATGCGGCACCCGCCTGGTGGTCTCTTTTATCCACCACCAACAGATGTAGGCTGGAAGCTTTCCAGTCCCGAACACTCCGATCCTTGACGGGGTCCCCTTGGTTTGTAAGGAACGACGTGATTCGAAGGGGTCTCCGTGTTCCTACCTTGACTTCCTTTGTCCGGTCGCTGGCTCTAACTCTCTTTGCTAAAGCCTCGACCTCCACCTTCCCGTACCTACGAACCATCAGTGCATCAGAACCACCACCGCCCATTCGGGTCAAGCGCCCTCGGGCGCTTCCTGATGACCCGCCATAACGCCATCCTCTTTAAATTAAATAAAAACAAGTAATCATCAGTCCTAGACCAGAGTATTTCACCAAACTGTCCTTCTCTCCTTCCTGTCCACCTCCTAGCACGCTGAGCCGGCTGCTTGTCGCTGTCATCAATCACTAGCACGGAGGCTCTCCGCCTCGCGGGGAGCGACCGACGCCCTCAGGGCGTCTGCTGACTGGACTTGAAACGGGCAACATCTGTTGCTCGAATCGGTACCAGCGGCAGTGCATTAAACAAAAAAGTTATACTCCCCCGCCTTCTCAGTTAACTGGTTGGCGGTTTCCTTTTCCAGTTTTAGGTCACCAGTCGACAGTACCAGCACTCTGTTTACTTCTGGCAGCCATTGGACACGATCCAGATGCTGCAATCAAGCCACGGGTGCACAGACACCCCGCATCCATAATGCAATGCCGCACGCGCCCGGCCCGGCATGCAGGCGCCTTGTAGCGCCGGTCGTTCCCCGCGAGGCAGGGATCCGCCGTGTCTTTGGCATCGGTAACAGCGCCAAGCAGTTTGAAAATCAACTTACTTGGGGAAGGTATCTGACTGGATAGGATGGTAACAAGGAGATAGAATTGCTCGGGAACCTAACTTACAGCAAACAGAATTACGGGGGGTCGTCTAAGATCGCCCGAGGGCGTTTGACTCGTATAGCGGGAGGTGGTTCAGACGTGCTAATAGATCGGAGATAAGGAAAGGACGAGGTCGCTGCAGAAGCAAAGAGAGTTTCAGCAAGCGACCGGACAAAATCAGCAAGGGTAGGAACTCGAAGGCCTCCACGAATGACATCATTTCTCACAAACCATGGAGACCCCGACAAGGATCGGAGGGTACGGGCCTGGAAAGCTTCCAGCCTACATTTGTTAGTGGTCGATACAAGCGACCACCATGCGGGAGCAGCATAGGTCAATACTGACCGGAGAAACAAAAGATAGATGGTAACTTTAGTGCGCAAAGCCAGGCGGTTGCGGCACGAGAGCATGGGAAATATTTTGGCTCGGACGCCTCGAGCTTTGTTGAGGGTAGCAGTCACGTGGCCGTTGAAGCTAAGGCGCTGGTCTAGCCGAACGCCCAAATACTTCACCGACTTTTGCCAGGCGATAGGCCTCCCTTCGAGGGAGAGGGCCTGGCATTGGGAAGTGGACTTGCTGGTGAAACAGATCGCCTCGGATTTCTCCGCGTTGATCAGCACCCGCCACTTCCGTAGCCAGGCCGGAAGCAGATTCAACTGACGCTGCAGCTTTGAACACGCAATTCGCGGGGACAGGGAGCTGCAGTAATACATTGCGTCGTCAGCGAATAGAGATAACGTGACTCCAGGAATAACAGGCAGGTCGTTCGTGTACACTAGGTACAGAACGGGGCCAAGGACAGATCCCTGCGGAACGCCAGCGGCGACGGGTCGAACTGATGAACAGGACCCTTCGACGCTAACCCTGAAGGTACGATCACTGAGGTATGACCGCAAGAAATGCACAATGGACGGTGGGATGGGGGAGTGAGCGAGTTTGTAGAGAAGACCTTCGTGCCAGACTTTGTCGAAGGCCTTACTCACGTCCAACAAGACAGCGCCCGTAGACTCTCTCTTGTTGGCGGCGTCGGACAATGCTGTGACAACTCGGACGAGTTGTAAAGTTGTCGAGTGCTCTCTACGGAACCCGAACTGTTCGCTCCGAATAAAATTATCCAGCAGCGGCCAGATGCGGGCGAGTAGGAGACGCTCAAACACCTTTGAGATTACTGGCAACAACGATATGGGACGACAGCTGCCTGCAAGCATTCGAGGCTTGCCGGGCTTGGGTATCATGCAGATGTTGGCATTTTCCACAGGCGGGGGAAGTATTGCAGCCGGAGACTGGAGTTGAACAGATCCAGGGCCAATTCAACGCCCGAGGCCGGGAGATGTTGCAAGGCTGCGGCCCCGATCCGATCACGACCAGGGGCGCGGCGTCGGTTCAGTCGACAGATAGACGAAACTAGTTCGTCCCTGTCGAAGAGAGCGGGAGGGTCAGGTGGAGGGCGGGAAAAATATCCAGATAGGAAGTCTCGAACCACTACCGAGAAGGCAGGGTCCGAGACGCCTCCATGAACGGTGAATTGAGTCTCCATGCAGTCGGCGAAGACCTCTGCCTTGCCTTCCGATGAAGAAACAATGCCGTTCGGGGTATTCAGCGGGTTGCGAGTACGCTTCTCGCGAGTAAGGCGACTCGTCGCTCTCCAGACGGAGGCTGGGTCGACTTCAAGGGACTCAAGGTATGAGTCCCACTGATCAGAGTTTACGTCCCGCAAAAGTTGCTGGACGTAAAGAGACTGGGCCTGAAACCGTCGTTTGACGGCGGGATCTCGGGTTCGTTGCCATCTGCGGCGGAGCTTGCGCCGAAGCCAGATGGCGTGGATAACTTCCGGTTGAAGGGCCGATTTACGATTCACCTCTACGTTGTATGTGTGTCGATCCATGACACCTTGGACCAACTCCTGAAGATGAGTGGCACGAAGATCCAGATCGTCACGAGTGGCGATCGGGTCCGCTGGGACAGATGGTAACCTTCGAGATAGCTCGTCGTGATAGGAGCGCCAGTTGACCCTCCTAGCAGGACCAGCGGGAAGTCGGGGTGAAGCCGACACATCTCGAACAGTTATTAGAAGGGGATTGTGATCAGACGAGAGGTCTGACACTGACGAGACCTGGATGTTATGGGCCACGTTCCTGACTACAACTACATCAAGAACGTCCGGTCGGTGACCGGCATAGTGGAAGTGGGTAGGATCATCAGGGCCGATGACGTGCGTATCCGGGTCGTCTAGGACGAACCGGCGGAGTGATCTGCCGTAGGCGTTGATAGCCCTACTGTTCCAAGAAGGATGTTTGGCGTTGAAGTCGCCGGCTGCAATTGTCGAGATTGGGTGGCCGAGGAGAGCGTTCCACTCCTCAGGCGGGGGCGGCGGGCTCAGGCCAGGCCGGAGATACGCGGAAACAATGCGCAACTCCGAGTCGCCTGCGTCCACTGCCACCGCGCAACCTTCGATGAGTCGAGTAGTGAGGGGGGGTAGTGGCCTATGGGATATCCGCCTGTGGACCAGAATCGCCGTACCCCCTTTCGGGGGTTGGCGCGGCTGTCGGGGACGATCCTGACGATAACAAGTGTAAGCAGGAAGTGAGAATCGATGGTAGGGGGCTAGATGGGTTTCGGAGAGAAGCACGACATCAACGTCGTACTCCACGACGAAAGCCGCCAGCTCAGATCGGCGAGAGGAAACGCCATCGGCGTTCCAAGCGACGATCCGCAGGGATCTAGCCATTGAGGGGGAGGAGAGGGAAGAGAGCAGAGAGGGATGGGAAGACTAACATTAGCACAGTCGAGGTATCAGGAGCAGACCTGATGCTTTCTACAAGTTGAGTGGCCCAAGCCGTCAGGGGGTCCGCTGGAGCCCGAGAAAATTCCCGGGACCCGCGCGGACGTTCCTGAGGAACTTCGGCCAGGACTACAGATGGCGCTGGGTTAGCGGACTGGACTATGGTCTGCTCACGCGGAGGTTGGGAGATGACAGGGGCGGGAGAGTCCCGCTGAGGTTGGGCAGGTCGAGCCTGCTGATGTCGTCGGCCGGGAGTCCGGCGACGCGAGCGCTTTTTGGGACCCTTGCGGGCGGAAGTAGGTTGTGATGATGTCTTAGCAGCGACAGCTGCATAGGAAGGGACGGGCGCTCCGGCAGGCGCCGGTAGTGGAGCCGTCACAGGCGCCGCCGGAGCGACGCCTGCAGGCGGGACTGAGACCGCGGGAGCGACAGGAGTCGCTGCCGGGGCCTTGACAGATGTACCGGAGAGAGGGGGAAGACCTCTCGCCGATTAGGGGCCGGGCCAGCTACACGACGCTGCGCGCCACGGCGCGCAGATCGCTGCTGTCTTTCTGCCTCGATATATTTAATACAACCCCGGTAACTAGCCGGATGGGCGCCCTTGCAGTTGCAGCAGTACGGGACAAAACCCGGCACACGAGGCTTATCACAGCCACGGTGAGGGTCGCCGCACCGCACGCAACGTGGGGGCGCATGACAGAACAGGGATGAGTGCCCGAAGCCCTGGCAGTTGAAACACTGAGCAGGGCCTGGGCGCGGGTCAAATGATCGGACTGTCACCCGGAGGTGAAGGAGTGTTTGGAGGCCATAGACCTCCTCAAAATTCCCAGTTTTGAGCAATTTAACTAGGAAAGTATTGACGGGATGCTTGGAGTCCCCTTTGCCAGCGTGCAAAACCGACGCAGCTGTTGGCGTATAGCCAAGAGACGTCAGCTCCTGCACTATAGCATCGGAGGGGGTATGATAAGGAATACCCTGGATAACAATTTTAACCTCACGCTCCTCAGGGAGAGCGAAGGTATGGAAGGATATATTCCGCGCTGACAGAAAGTGCTGAACAGCGCGGAAGTCAACGATGGTTTTGACGACCAGCTTCAGCGATTTGCCGGAGCACTTCGCTTCCACGGACGTCGAAGGAAGGGCAGAACGGAGGTTAGCCAAAAGCTGGGTATAATTCCTATTATCAGGGATGATAATAGGAGGAAACTTAAGGGTAGAAGGGTCAGGCTTAGAGGACACAACTGGGGGTTGCGCGGCCCGCGCGAAGCGCGGGTCGCGAGTAGTACAGTGTCCCGAGTCTCAGAAAGGACTCCTGCCACTGGGTCTGTTGGAGTTCAATATATACTTTTATCTACTTATGGGGGGGGGTCTGAAACGACCTGCGATTGGTGGATTATACCACCGGGACTAGCAAACGAGGTCGCTTCCAGGACTCACCTGGTCGCGGGGTGTATTTACCAAGTCCGGCAATGAGGGAATTGTGGGTCACTCTGTCGGAACGAACATAGAATCGTCGCGCCAGGCGTCTCACGGTGTCATCAAGAGAGCGGACACCGAGTCCTCTCCTCAAAAGACGAGAAGAGTACCTCCGGGGGACTTTGCACGCGAGCTTCAGTCCCCGGTCGAGTACGCGCTGGAGCGTGATTCTATGACCACGAGCCAGGTATCCCCAAACAGGACAGGCGTAGGTAATCACCGGCAACACGTACGTGTTGACTATGAGCTTACCTAGCCGGGGGGTCATTGCCGGATTAGATAGCACGGGCCAGAGTCTACTGAGTTGCGCCGAAGCGCGTTGTCGGATGTAATTTGCATGGGTTCGCCAGGTGAGTCGGGAATCCACGTGGAGCCCGAGGTACTTGACGCTGTTGGTCCAGGGCACCTCGACGGGGCCTACTTTAAGCGGCCGAGGCCGCTTGCGTTGTCGCGAGAATATTACCGCGGCGCTCTTGGAAGCGTTAACGGCAACTCTCCAGTCATCGGTCCACCCGACATACGCGTCGAGTTGGCGCTGGAGCTTAACGGCCGCATAACTCGCGTTCGGCTCTGAGGCAAAAGCCGCAGTATCGTCCGCGAACAGCGACAGTTTCACTCCAGGAACTCGGGGCGTGTCGTTGACAAACAACGAGAACAGAAGAGGCCCAAGGACACTTCCCTGAGGGACACCAGCGGTAATACGCCTCTCCGAAGAGAGAGCGTGGTCTACTCTCACTCGGAAGCTACGGTCTCGCAGAAAGCTGCCGATCAAATGAACGTAGCAGTCTGGGAGAAGGACCTCCGTGAGTTTGTAGAGGACACCCTCGTGCCACACGCGGTCAAAGGCTTTCTCTACGTCTAGGAAGATCGCAGCCGTCTGTTTGCCCTGGCAGCCAGCCTCGGTTATGCATTCCACGAGTCTCATCAGCTGATGAGTCGAGGAGTGCAGCTCACGAAAGCCGAACTGTTCGGGGATCAGCACGTCTAGTCTTTCTAGATGGTCGCGGATCCTACGCTGGATCAGACGCTCAAAAACCTTGGACGTCGCGGACAAGAGGCTGATGGGCCTGAGGTTCTCCACTCGAGAAGAATTCTTTCCCGGCTTCGGTATCACAATGACGGTAGCCGTTTTCCATTTCACCGGAAAATAGGCCAGTCTGAGGCATGAATTGAACAGGTCAGTGAGGAACTGGGTTCCTCGCTCCGGAAGGCGATGGAGGGCGGAATTCATGACTCCGTCCGGGCCAGGCGCCTTCCGGGGCTTGAGCTGAACAATCCTCTCAGAGACCTCCTCCGGGGAGATGGGCTCCGGTTGGACTGTGATACCGGCCGATAGAAAGCGCTCTACCTCGCGGCAGATGTGCTCAGTGAAGGCCGGGTTCTTGGATGGGTTGGGAGCGAACTGACGCTCTAAACTGTCAGCCAAGAACTCGGCCTTTTCGAGGGGGCGGCCAAGGGGTTGACCGCCAGGTCCGGCCAGTGCGGGGAGAGGCGCGCGTTTGCGCTTTCCCGTTAGGGCACTGGGAATCCGCCAGACATTACGGTCCTCAGCAGGGCCATCCATCTGTGTTACAGCTAGCTCCCAGTTGCGTCTACGGAACGCCAGCATGTCACGACGCAACTTGCCGGACGCTCTGTTGAACGCAGCCTTGTCCGCCGGGTCACGAGTCCTCTGCCAGCGTCTCCGGAGGCGATTCCTCTCGCAAGCGAGCTGAGACACCTCTTCGGGGATCCGCTGATAGTCGGGCGTGAGCCCCGGCTTCATCCGGGAGGACACGTCAACCGCCGAGACTACGGCTGTGTCGAATAAGCCAACTGCCTCTTCGACATGCTGGGTAGTGTCGAGCGGGATATGCTCTGGTAGGCGGCGACTGAACGCCGGGCCAAAGCGGTCCCACTCGATTACCCGCCGCTCGTCGCGGACGGTGGCGTGCTGGGTAGCTACATGCACACTGATAGGGCAATGGTCCGAGGACAGTTCCGAAATGACGGAGACGTGGACCGGGCAATAAACGCCCCTGACCGCGGCAATGTCCAATACGTCAGGGCGGGAGTTAGCCCGAGAGGGATAGTATGTAGGCCCGGTAGGACCCATGACTGTGACCCGAGCCGCATCAGCATACCTGCGTAAGCGGGTCCCGTTTGGGTTCGCCAAGCGGCTCCCCCAATCGGGGTGCTTACAGTTCAGGTCGCCCGCCAGGACTACCCTCCTGTGTGCTCCAAAGACGGCCTCCAGATCGTTCGACAGGAGCTCCGTGTGTGGAGGCTTGTAGGCGGAAACCACGAGTAGACCGCCGAGAGCACCATGGAGCTCGACCGCGGTGCACTCGAGGTTCCGCCGCTGAGGCAGGACAACGCGGTGATGGCGAAGACTCGCCTTCACCGCGATGGCTGTGCCCCCTCCTGCGCGACCCGACCGGTCATCCCGGTGGCACACGTAGTTGGGTAGTCGGAAACGACGATGCGGGGTCAGGTGCGTCTCGCCAAGAAGAAGCACATCGGGCTTGTGACGGGCAACGAACTCTAAGAGCTCAGAATGCCGGGAAGCGAGGCCGTTGGCGTTCCACGCCACGAGCTCGAGGTCTCGCTTGAGGGATTGCCGTGGTTGTCCGTTCATAACAGACCTGTTACACGGCAGGCTTCCACCAAGAGGAGGAACTTGTCCTGGGGCGAGGCTGTTGCCAAGCGTTCCTTGATTTTAAGGAAAGTCTGGGCCACTTTCTGCAAGTCGTAGCTTGCCAGAAAGTCTGAAACGACGGCGAGATCATCGGAAGATGAGCCCGGGGGAGAACGCTTGGCGGCAGCTGCATAGCTGCGGCGGGGCGAGACGGTGGAAGCCTTGGGGGCTGGTACTGGAGCGGGTGGCCGCTCTGGCTTTTGGAGGACGGGCTTGGGTCCAGTGGCAGGTGGTTTAGGCTGGCCCGTGTTCTTGGCCTGGTTCCTAACTTTCTTGCCCGATCTGGGGAATCTAGGCTTGGGTGGCGGCGGCAATGGAGGATCAATTTCCTCGTTGTCCGGCAGCGGGACTTGTGTGAAGTGGGGTATTTCGCGTTCCGGTTCCGGGGGCGCGATGATGGGTTTGGCCTTTGGAGCTTCGCTCGGGCTCACTGTACTGCTGGGTTTCGGAACCGGAGCAGACCTAGGGGCTGGTTTCCGGACCACAGGTTCAGCGGCTTTGGCCGGTTTGACTGGCTGTCTAACATCATGTCGAGGCTTAGGCTGGACTGGTTTCTTCAACTTGTCCAGCTGCTCGCTATAGACTGGGCAGCGCCTGTTATTAGCAGCATGGGCGCCGCCGCAGTTGATACAATATCGGTGGTTGTCCGGGACAGCGCAGGCCTGCGTCAAGTGGTCATTTCCACAGCGGACGCAGGTCGGCGCGTTCCGGCAACCGAAGCTGCTATGGCCGAACCGCTGGCACCTGTGGCACTGGGAAAGTCGCCCGGTCTGACGGCAGGGCTCGACGCTTACGCAGAGCCCGAAAAGCCGCTTTAAGTCTAATAAGGCCTGGGAGGATTCGCCCTTCTCTGCCAGGAGTCTTATCAGCGGGAGTGGTCGACGCGAGCCATAAGTAGTGTACAGCCGTGAGGCTCCCACAACCTTATAACCCGCGTCGCACAGTTCGTCAGCGACGACCTGCGGATCCGCCTGTATGTCCAGGCCCCGAAGGACGAGGGCTACAGGCTTGGTGCGGTTCAATGTGTATGTGTGGAACTGGAACGATTCACGTTCCAGCCACTGGACCACTCCGAAGTGCTCCGATGCGCTGCGGCAGGTAACGCGCACAGTCTCGCTCGCAAGGAGCTTGACAGATGCGTTATCTGCCAGCGCAACGGACTTACGGAGTCGGCGAACGAAGCCGATCACGTCCCTGACGTTCGTAACGAACACCGGCGGGACCCTTCCTTCGGAGGTGCGACTAGGCGCAACCTCAGCGGAGGCTTGGAGTGCCGCCGAGTCCGTGGCCGAACTCAAGGAGGTCAGGGAAGGAGACTTTCGCGGCTTGCCACCGCGCCCTACTGCCACCCAGTCGGTGGAAGCCGAGGTCTCCATATCTGGGGAGTCAGACTCCGGCAGAGGATTCGGGCTGCTTGGCCTACTAGCGGCCGTGCAGCCGGAAGGTCCGGCCTTAGCGGGCTTGGTCGGCCCTAATAAGGACCGATTTTGCTCACGTACTTGCGCGGGTTCAGCAGGGCTTCCCGCGCAAGTCGTAGGGTTCCCGGCTGGCCCAAGTGGCCGGCCGGGGGGCTCGATGCTGCCGCACAGTGCTTTGGGGACACTAACAGCGGGGCTACTGCCGACTAACTCGGCTCTTTGTCCAGCGGGTACCCGGGGGCCGAACTGTGACACCGTCACAGTGGCGGCGCAACCCGCATCTCTATTTGTCAGCCCTACTCTCGGACTCCCCGGGTTTCGCTGGACAGTGCTACCTAACGCACTTACCGGCACTGCACGGCAGGTCCCAGTTGTGTGCTGCTGCTTCTTGTCTTCGTCTTGCTGGCAAGACGGCTGGTCCACTTCCATCGCATGTTGTCGCTGGCGATGCGGCGAGTGTTTCTCCTTCACCGGCGGCTTCTTCTTAACCGCCTCCGTTGGTTGCTGCGAGAGCCTCTTCATTGCAGTAGCGTAGAGGACGAGGCGGCTCCTCTTCTGCGTTGTTCTGATGTTGTTGTTATCTCTTCGAAAGCAAGCAGTCGAATGTCACGAGGCTTAGAGGAAGATGAAGCAAGATTGATAGACTGCCGGCCGCTGTTACCTGAATCAGCGACCTGGTTTGGTGAGGCGGGAGACTGACTGGCGGCGAGCTTTCGCTTGCGTTTGGCGCGTTTGCCATTCACAATCGAAAACTCTTCATCTCCCGACCCAGCACTCCCCATATGCACGTCAGAAATATCACTGTCACTGCCACTTTCACAATTATCACGGGGGAGAGGTGAAGAGAGAGGAGCAGAACCGCAAGCTCCCAGGAGAGAGCTTAACGGTTCCGGCAAAGGTAGATCGGCATTATTTGACGCCATTTCGGAAGCCCGAAATGGACGTCAAAGGTGTTTAAAGGAGTATGAACACACCAGCACTGATTAAACTAACTGACAGGCACTGACACACGTACTCACCAGAAGCCGCACAGCACACCAACACAAAAACGGCCGCGCACTACACTGCACTAACGAATACTTTTGTAGCACACAAATAAAATAATACTGCACTCAAATAAACTATTGTGGAACAAACTAAACACAATTTCTTCATGTGGTGAAGAAATCACGTTGATAACTATACAGATAACGGTGAAATCACAAGGCAAAAATGCCACACAAAGTAACACAGCCTACCCGGGCAACAGCTCTAGGTAGACTGAACCGCCGACCACGATGAATGCAGGGCACAGCACAGTGCGTGCCCCCGTGACGGCAGCGTCCGGGCAAGCCCGATGACTGCCTGATGCTTGGTGAGTGCTTGGTGCGAGACTTGTCGCTGCGAGGATGGTTACCCCCTTTTTTATTTTGGCGGAGGTGAAGGAGACGGGCTGTGATTGGCTGAACCGCTGACGCGCTCCACCAATGGCCTGAGAGGGAAGTCTGCGCGAACGCTTAGCACGGATTGGCGGGATTTGTTCGCCCACAACGGGTCGATACAATTCCGCCAGCCCGGTAAGAGTCCGGTAGACTGCCTTATGGCGATACCGAGGCAGGCGAGAGATTGGAGGGGCGCAGTTGCCGACCGAAGGTGGCGCTAGGCACACCTAAAGTCGGCACAACGCCCGACCCATCTGTCGGCCTGCAACGGACCGGAGATTTGACTGGAAGGAAGGTGGTGAGATACGATTGGTCGGCGCGTGGACAGATGGTGAGAGGGCAATTTGTTATTTTAAAATTACGGGGGGTCGTCGAGCAGAGCTCGAGGGCGGCGGCGTTTGACTGGTGGTGGTCCATCATCGTTATCGAGGTGTTGGAGGTGTGGAAAGTCTGAAATGGATGCTCGATGGAAGAGGTTGAACGTAAGAGTTCGCGCAAATCCATCGAGCGACGGAATCTTCAGCCCTCGCCTGATAGTATCATTTTTTACAAACCAGGGAGAGCCGGAGATAAGGCGAAGGGTAAGGGCTTGGAAGGCTTCCATGCGTTTAACGACGTCGGAGGCGAGTTGGGTCCAAAATGCAGGCGCTGCGTACATAAGGACGGCTCGTAAAAAGAGCAGATAGATCGAGAGCTTCGTGCGCACCGGCAGTGGCCCTCGAGGCGATAAGAATGGGTATAGTTTGGCTTTGACGCCTCGGGCGCGCTGGAGCACTGTGGACACGTGAGCTCTGAAGCTTAGGCGTCGATCAAGAGTGACGCCCAAGTACTTCACAGTACGTTGCCAAGCGATTGGGCTCCCTTCAAGGGAGAGGGTCTGGCATCGGGAAGTGAGCTGACGGGAGAAGGCAATCGCCTCGGATTTCTCCGTATTGATCGCCACCCGCCATTTCCTTAGCCAGGCCGGAAGTAATGCGAGCTGGCGCTGCACCACGTTAGTCGCAAAACGAAGGTTTGCAGAACTGGTGTGGTACATCGCATCGTCCGCATAGAGAGAGAGCGTGACTCCAGGCAATACTGGCAGGTCGTTCGTGTACACTAGGTACAGAACGGGGCCGAGGACAGATCCTTGAGGGACGCCAGCGGCGACGGGGCGGACAGAAGAGTACGTCCCGTCGACGCAGATCCTAAATTTGCGGTCGCAGAGATACGACCGCAAAAGATGTACAAATGAGGCAGGGAGAGGGGAGCTGGCTAGTTTATAGAGAAGGCCTTCGTGCCAGACTTTGTCGAAGGCCTTGCTCACGTCCAGAAGGACGGCGACAGTTTGATGATTCCTGTTGATGGCGTCGGTGAGTTGCGTGACAACTCGGACAAGTTGAAGAGTGGTCGAATGCTGCCTGCGGAAGCCGAACTGTTCCTGCCGGATGAAATTATCCAGCAGGGGAGTAATCCGGCGATGCAGGAGGCGCTCGAACACACAGTCGATAAGACTGGCAAAAGAGAGATTGGGCGATGATTCTCCGGGAGTGTACGCAGCTTGCAAGCCTTCGGCAACATGATGACTTTGGCTCGTTTCCAAGGGCTGGGATAGTAATGGAGCCGGAGACATCCATTGAACAGCACGTGGATGAGTGAAACGAGACTTGCTGGGGCGTTAAGTAGGGCCGCTGCACCAATACGGTCCTCGCCGGGCGCTCGCTTGGGGCGCAGTCGACTAATGGCCGTTTCCACTTCAGCCTCGTCGAACGGGTTGATAGGGTCTGCGGGAGGGCGGGAAAAATATCCAGATAGGAAGTCTGCGACCGCTGCCGAGTGGCCGGGGTCACAGACGCCTCTGTGAACGGTAAATTGTTCCTCCATGGTATCGGCAAAGACTTCTGCTTTGTCGGCCGCGGAGTACACAATCCCGTTCGGTGATCGTAGGGGGGTAGCGGGTCCTTTTCTCGCCAGTGAGTCGGCGCGCAGCCCGAAAAACGGACTGTGGCGTGACTTCCAGAGACTCAAGATATGAGTCCCATCGATGAGCAGTGGCATCAAGCAGAAGCTGCTTGACAAGGTCTGATTGGGCGTTCAGCCTGCGTTTTACGGCAGGGTCCCGGGTTTGTTGCCATCTCCGGCGGAGCAGGCGCCGGTTGCGGATGGCCAGAATCACCTCTTCAGGTAACTGCGACCGTCTGTTGGGCGCAGGGACGTTATAGGTGTGTTTGTCCATGGCGGACGTGACGACTTCTTGAAGATAGTCGGCCAAGCGGTCCACATCATCCGGGCTGGAGATGTCGACCTGGGGGTCAGATGGTACTGTTCGACCCAGTTCATCGTGGAACGATCGCCAGTTGACTCTCGTTACACGATGGGGAGGCTGGAGAGGTGTGTCCAGCGTGGGCCGAACCGTGAGTATTACCGGGTCGTGATCAGACGAGAGGTCTGACACGGCTTCTATAGCGATAGGGTAGGCCAAGTCTTTGACAACAGCAATGTCAAGGACGTCTGGAAGTCCCCGTTGATTGGGGATATAGGTCGGTGATCTAGGACCAAGAGCGTTCACATGAGGATGACGTTGAACGTATTGGTACAGAGAGCGGCCGTACGGGTTAGAGACACCGCTGTTCCACAGGGGATACTTACTATTAAAGTCTCCGGCTGCGATGGTTGGTAGAGGGTCTTCTAAGAGAGCGTCCCATTCATCCTCGTCGGGCGGTGGTCCACCTCGAGGGGGGAGGTAGACTCAAACCAGTCGAACCTCCCGAGCCCCGATGCAGAGAGCAACCGCCGTCGCCTCCAAGCGACGAGTCGCCGGAGGCGGCAGGGGGCGGTGGGCGATGCGCCTGTGAACCAGAATGGCTGTGCCGCCAGATGCGGCACGCCGGTTCTGGCCAGGCCGGTCTGTGCGATACGTCGTGTACGCTGGAAGCTGGAACGAGTGTGCAGGAGTCAGGTGAGTTTCATTAAGGAGTATGACGTCTATGTCATACTCGGTAACGAAGGCGGCCAATTCGGCACGGCGAGATAGAACGCCACATGCGTTCCAAGCCACCAGCCGAAAGGGCCTAGCCATCGAGAGGGATAAGCGAGGTCACGGAGGTGAGAACGATAACGAGTAAGGACTGTACATCCTTGGTAGCAAGAATTTGCGGGATCAAGGCGTTGATCCAAGCACGCACGCGGTCAGCGAAAGTCACGTCCGAGGACGTGACGCCGGTGCCGCCTGAGGCTTGGGCGCCGGGTGCTTGAACATGATGCCATTCTGGGCGGGGGCCTTTTGTTTCGGCTGCCTAGGATCTCGGACATCTGGAGTAGATGGTGGCTGAGGTGCAGCGGGCGTGTGCTGCGAGGAAGCGGGGGGCGACGGTTTGGTCTTTTTCTTGGACGGCGCAGCAAGTTTTGGCTGCTGGGCCGCGGGCTGTGCGGCAGGCTGAGAAGCAGCTGCAGCCGCATAGCTGGGCGCCCCGGTAGACGCCGGACGAGCTGGGGCAGGCGCAAGTGCCGGTGCCGCAGCGGGGATAGTTGCCGCCGAGGCGGCAGGCCTTGATGCTTGGGGCCTAGCTGGAGGCGCAGGAACGCGCTGCTGCGAGGACTTTGAAAGATTCTTCAAAGCCGCAGCATAAAATCTGCACGATTTTGATGATGCCGGGTGAGGCTCCCCGCAGTTGGCGCAAGTGGCGGCAGCACGAGCGAGAGGACAAGTGTCCTTCCGATGGCTATCGCCACAGCGCAAACAGCGGGTGGGATGGTGGCAAAATGCCGACGAGTGGCCGTACCGCTGGCAGTTGTAACACTGCTTCGGTCCGGCTTGGGCTTCGAAGGCTTCAACCCTAACCTTCAAATAAAACATAAAGTTGATTTCATAAATGGCCTGGTAATCACCCACCTTACGTATCTTTACCAGGAACACATTGCGCGCTAGTTTCTTGCCGGGGGAGAAGAGAGGCGTTACATTATGGACTCTAAAGCCTAAACTGGTGAGTTCATTAGAAATGAGCTCAGGCGGGGTACCAGCAGGGATACCAATAACTTGAACCTTTAGTTCCTTCTCCTCCGGCAAGGCAAAGGTGTGGTAGGGGATACCCGCGTCCGTGAGGAACTTCTGTGCAATACGGAAGCTTTCCACGGTCGTGGGGTTGAGGCAAATGGAGCTGTCACCTTGGGCCGAAGCAGTCAAGGTGTCAGAGGGAGTGCACCGGTGTATACGCCGCATGAAATTAGCCCAATCCGAAGGCCGGGCGAAAATCAGAGGCGGGATACGCCGGGGCTGGTCGGGTTGTTGTTGGGAGGCCATGGTAGAGTGCCCCGCGGTTGAGCCACGACGCGAAGTTCGACCAGAGTCCGTGGAGGTGGCACTGACACGCCGTTTCCGGCTGACAGACTGCCATGCACCATCGGTGTCCATGGCCGAGTCCACGTCGTGATTTTCCCGCGACGAGGTAGGTGTAGGGTGGTCCTGAGAAGGGCCATCCGGGAGAGGTTGCGCCAGAGCGCTAGCGGGGATTGCGAGGTCCTGAGAAGGACCGACGGAGGCAGGTTGGCCCTGAGAAGGGCCGACGGAAGATGGGTTGCGGGCAGCCATCGGCGAGGCGAAGCCTACGCCTTAGGCGGAACGGAACTAAGGACTACGACCAAGCACTACGATAAGCAAAATACAAGAGTAGCTCACTTACCAAAGCTCCAGGCAGCAGCGGAACAAACACGAAACACTGCACGGCACAAGAAACACAACACTGCACTGAACACACTGCACTGCACTATATTTCTTGAGTAGCTGGTAAACTTGCACAATAAACTTGAGAACGGCACTGAACGCACTTGTCACGGTTTAACCGGAGACTGGTAACGCACAGAATAAGAAGAATTTCCCATGAAGAAGAGCTCAAAAGAGATGTTGACCCTTCGAATCGTAGGGCTGTTATGTGAACCGCCGATTTTTTGCATTTGCATTGAATAGTGGGGCGTCTTTGCACCCGTGGCTTATTGCAGCTTCCGGGACGTGCCCGATGGCTGCCAGAAGAAAACAGTGCTGGACTTTCAAAAGAAGGTGGCCTAAAATATTCGGGAGGGACACGCCAACCAGTTAACTGAGAAGGCGGCGGAAAATTTTTTTTCAATTTTGTTATATATTGGTTCCGGGGCATCGGTAACAGCGCCAAGCAGTTTGAAAATCAACTTACTTGGGGAAGGTATCTGACTGGATAGGATGGTAACAAGGAGATAGAATTGCTCGGGAACCTAACTTACAGCAAACAGAATTACGGGGGGTCGTCTAAGATCGCCCGAGGGCGTTTGACTCGTATAGCGGGAGGTGGTTCAGACGTGCTAATAGATCGGAGATAAGGAAAGGACGAGGTCGCTGCAGAAGCAAAGAGAGTTTCAGCAAGCGACCGGACAAAATCAGCAAGGGTAGGAACTCGAAGGCCTCCACGAATGACATCATTTCTCACAAACCATGGAGACCCCGACAAGGATCGGAGGGTACGGGCCTGGAAAGCTTCCAGCCTACACTTGTTAGTGGTCGATACAAGCGACCACCATGCGGGAGCAGCATAGGTCAATACTGACCGGAGAAACAAAAGATAGATGGTAACTTTAGTGCGCAAAGCCAGGCGGTTGCGGCACGAGAGCATGGGAAATATTTTGGCTCGGACGCCTCGAGCTTTGTTGAGGGTAGCAGTCACGTGGCCGTTGAAGCTAAGGCGCTGGTCTAGCCGAACGCCCAAATACTTCACCGACTTTTGCCAGGCGATAGGCCTCCCTTCGAGGGAGAGGGCCTGGCATTGGGAAGTGGACTTGCTGGTGAAACAGATCGCCTCGGATTTCTCCGCGTTGATCAGCACCCGCCACTTCCGTAGCCAGGCCGGAAGCAGATTCAACTGACGCTGCAGCTTTGAACACGCAATTCGCGGGGACAGGGAGCTGCAGTAATACATTGCGTCGTCAGCGAATAGAGATAACGTGACTCCAGGAATAACAGGCAGGTCGTTCGTGTACACTAGGTACAGAACGGGGCCAAGGACAGATCCCTGCGGAACGCCAGCGGCGACGGGTCGAACTGATGAACAGGACCCTTCGACGCTAACCCTGAAGGTACGATCACTGAGGTATGACCGCAAGAAATGCACAATGGACGGTGGGATGGGGGAGTGAGCGAGTTTGTAGAGAAGACCTTCGTGCCAGACTTTGTCGAAGGCCTTACTCACGTCCAACAAGACAGCGCCCGTAGACTCTCTCTTGTTGGCGGCGTCGGACAATGCTGTGACAACTCGGACGAGTTGTAAAGTTGGCGAGTGCTCTCTACGGAACCCGAACTGTTCGCTCCGAATAAAATTATCCAGCAGCGCCCAGATGCGGGCGAGTAGGAGACGCTCAAACACCTTTGAGATTACTGGCAACAACGATATGGGACGATAGCTGCCTGCAAGCATTCGAGGCTTGCCGGGTTTGGGTATCATGCAGATGTTGGCATTTTTCCACAGGCGGGGGAAGTATTGCAGCCGGAGACTGGAGTTGAACAGATCCAGGACCAATTCAACGCCCGAGGCCGGGAGATGTTGCAAGGCTGCGGCCCCGATCCGATCACGACCAGGGGCGCGGCGTCGGTTCAGTCGACAGATAGACGAAACTAGTTCGTCCCTGTCGAAGAGAGCGGGAGGGTCAGGTGGAGGGCGGGAAAAATATCCAGATAGGAAGTCTCGAACCACTACCGAGAAGGCAGGGTCCGAGACGCCTCCATGAACGGTGAATTGAGTCTCCATGCAGTCGGCGAAGACCTCTGCCTTGCCTTCCGATGAAGAAACAATGCCGTTCGGGGTATTCAGCGGGTTGCGAGTACGCTTCTCGCGAGTAAGGCGACTCGTCGCTCTCCAGACGGAGGCTGGGTCGACTTCAAGGGACTCAAGGTATGAGTCCCACTGATCAGAGTTTACGTCCCGCAAAAGTTGCTGGACGTAAAGAGACTGGGCCTGAAACCGTCGTTTGACGGCGGGATCTCGGGTTCGTTGCCATCTGCGGCGGAGCTTGCGCCGAAGCCAGATGGCGTGGATAACTTCCGGTTGAAGGGCCGATTTACGATTCACCTCTACGTTGTATGTGTGTCGATCCATGACACCTTGGACCAACTCCTGAAGATGAGTGGCACGGAGATCCAGATCGTCACGAGTGGCGATCGGGTCCGCTGGGACAGATGGTAACCTTCGAGATAGCTCGTCGTGATAGGAGCGCCAGTTGACCCTCCTAGCAGGACCAGCGGGAAGTCGGGGTGAAGCCGACACATCTCGAACAGTTATTAGAAGGGGATTGTGATCAGACGAGAGGTCTGACACTGACGAGACCTGGATGTTATGGGCCACGTTCCTGACTACAACTACATCAAGAACGTCCGGTCGGTGACCGGCATAGTGGAAGTGGGTAGGATCATCAGGGCCGATGACGTGCGTATCCGGGTCGTCTAGGACGAACCGGCGGAGTGATCTGCCGTAGGCGTTGGTAGCCCTGCTGTTCCAAGAAGGATGTTTGGCGTTGAAGTCGCCGGCTGCAATTGTCGAGATTGGGTGGCCGAGGAGAGCGTTCCACTCCTCAGGCGGGGGCGGCGGGCTCAGGCCAGGCCGGAGATACGCGGAAACAATGCGCAACTCCGAGTCGCCTGCGTCCACTGCCACCGCGCAACCTTCGATGAGTCGAGTAGTGAGGGGGGTAGTGGCCTATGGGATATCCGCCTGTGGACCAGAATCGCCGTACCCCCTTTCGGGGGTTGGCGCGGCTGTCGGGGACGATCCTGACGATAACAAGTGTAAGCAGGAAGTGAGAATCGATGGTAGGGGGCTAGATGGGTTTCGGAGAGAAGCACGACATCAACGTCGTACTCCACGACGAAAGCCGCCAGCTCAGATCGGCGAGAGGAAACGCCATCGGCGTTCCAAGCGACGATCCGCAGGGATCTAGCCATTGAGGGGGAGGAGAGGGAAGAGAGCAGAGAGGGATGGGAAGACTAACATTAGCACAGTCGAGGTATCAGGAGCAGACCTGATGCTTTCTACAAGTTGAGTGGCCCAAGCCGTCAGGGGGTCCGCTGGAGCCCGAGAAAATTCCCGGGACCCGCGCGGACGTTCCTGAGGAATTTCGGCCAGGACTACAGATGGCGCTGGGTTAGCGGACTGGACTATGGTCTGCTCACGCGGAGGTTGGGAGATGACAGGGGCGGGAGAGTCCCGCTGAGGTTGGGCAGGTCGAGCCTGCTGATGTCGTCGGCCGGGAGTCCGGCGACGCGAGCGCTTTTTGGGACCCTTGCGGGCGGAAGTAGGTTGTGATGATGTCTTAGCAGCGACAGCTGCATAGGAAGGGACGGGCGCTCCGGCAGGCGCCGGTAGTGAAGCCGTCACAGGCGCCGCCGGAGCGACGCCTGCAGGCGGGACTGAGACCGCGGGAGCGACAGGAGTCGCTGCCGGGGCCTTGACAGATGTACCGGAGAGAGGGAGAAGACCTCTCGCCGATTAGGGGCCGGGCCAGCTACACGACGCTGCGCGCCAGGGCGCGCAGATCGCTGCTGTCTTTCTGCCTCGATATATTTAATACATCCCCGGTAACTAGCCGGATGGGCGCCCTCGCAGTTGCAGCAGTACGGGACAAAACCCGGCACACGAGGCTTATCACAGCCACGGTGAGGGTCGCCGCACCGCACGCAACGTGGGGGCGCATGACAGAACAGGGATGAATGCCCGAAGCCCTGGCAGTTGAAACACTGAGCAGGGCCTGGGCGCGGGTCAAATGATCGGACTGTCACCCGGAGGTGAAGGAGTGTTTGGAGGCCATAGACCTCCTCAAAATTCCCAGTTTTGAGCAATTTAACTAGGAAAGTATTGACGGGATGCTTGGAGTCCCCTTTGCCAGCGTGCAAAGCCGACGCAGCTGTTGGCGTATAGCCAAGAGACGTCAGCTCCTGCACTATAGCATCGGGGGGGGGGGTATGATAGGGAATACCCTGGATAACAATTTTAACCTCACGCTCCTCAGGGAGAGCGAAGGTATGGAAGGATATATTCCGCGCTGACAGAAAGTGCTGAACAGCGTGGAAGTCAACGATGGTTTTGACGACCAGCTTCAGCGATTTGCCGGAGCATTTCGCTTCCACGGACGTCGAAGGAAGGGCAGAACGGAGGTTAGCTAAAAGCTGGGTATAATTCCTATTATCGGGGATGATAATAGGAGGAAACTTAAGGGTAGAAGGGTCAGGCTTAGGGGAAGATGAAGCAAGATTGACAGACTGCCGGCCGCTGTTACCTGAATCAGCGACCTGGTTTGGTGAGGCGGGAGACTGACTGGCGGCGAGCTTTCGCTTGCGTTTGCCATTCACAACCGAAAACTCTTCATCTCCCGACCCAGCACTCCCCATATGCACGTCAGAAATATCACTGTCACTGCCACTTTCACAATTATCACGGGGGAGAGATGAAGAGAGAGGAGCAGAACCGCAAGCTCCCAGGAGAGAGCTTAACGGTTCCGGCAAAGGTAGATCGGCATTATTTGACGCCATTTCGGAAGCCCGAAATGGACGTCAAAGGTGTTTAAAGGAGTATGAACACACCAGCACTGATTAAACTAACTGACAGGCACTGACACACGTACTCACCAGAAGCCGCACAGCACACGAACACAAAAACGGCCGCGCACTACACTGCACTGAATACTTGTAATAACACACAAATGAAATGATACTGCACAAATATAAACAGTTGTAGCACAAACTGAAACACTATTTCTTCAGTTGGTGAAGAAATAACGATGAAAAACACACAAAGAACGGTGAAATCACTTAGCAAAATTGCCATACAAAGTGACGCAGCCTACCCTGGCAACAGCTCTAGGTAGACTTCTGAACCGCCGAGGGGAAAGCATCTCCTTAAATAGTGTCTGGCATGGTTTATTTTCCATGGCCAATCAGAATCAAGAATGACGAGCTGGCTTCTGATTGGTCCGCGTGATACACCTTAAGCGGCCAAAAAGTTATAAATAGAGGCATCGTAGCCGTAACTCACTGTTGCTTGTTCCCAGTTCATTGGGGACGTGTTCGGCGTGTCATCTATTCGAACACAATTTTGCTACTGAAGATGGCCACCGGTGGTGCGGCCGAAACGTATAGCTCCAATACATCAAGCAATCGACCACGGCCTTTCAGCCCGGAAGTTTTATCTAATCATATTGACACCGGCCGTGAAAGCCTACGTACTAAGTGAACATCAAGTGTTGTGAAGTTTTTTTTTTGTATTTAAAGGACATTACAGTGAATAAATAATAACAGTGAATTATATTAAATGTATAAGGAAAGGGAAAGTATAGAGTGCATCTAAAAAATTTATAACCCAACTTAATATTTAAGTATCACTATACCACGGTAACTTTTATATACACTTGTGAACTAATTTTCATACCATCACAGTATAGAAACACTAACACTATTACAATTATTTTGTGTTTAACTACTATTTTGTTGTACTTAATATTTAAACTTGAATAACATAGCCACCATTGGTTAACCTCAAAAGCGGACTAGGTGCAATATACAAACTGTTCGTTACAATAGATTTAAGTTGTTATTTTATATTATTATATTTAATCTTGTATTGTAACATTTTGTTCTTCAAAAAAGGCATATTTGTAAATTATTGTAGTCAAAATAACCCAAAAGGTTATATTTTAATAACGCAAACAGTACCCTATATCTCTCTGAGATTGTAACTCATGCTACCAACTGTTAAACTATCAATACAACAAGCCTGGTCAATTATTATTACAAGAAATGTTATTCATTTTTATATCAGAAGAATAGAATAGAATTCTAAAATACAAATAAAATAAAAGTGAAAGTAATTAATGGTGTATGAATTATCATTTTTAAATAATTAACATTTTATTAGCAATTTATGAACATTAGTGTTTAAATCAACTCCAGAAGAATAAGTTGGCCGTACCTATTATGGAACAACTTGTGCTTTTTAAATGATTTAACTATGTCAGTGAACTCTAATAAAGTAAAAAGAATAAATTAAATAAAACTTACGAATAACCATTAATACAAACTTATAAGACCTCAATTAATAATAAACGAATAAAAGAAAATCAGAGCAATCTAGTTTCATACCAGCGAGCACAAGGGAACCACTCCACTATAATAACAAACCAAAACAACCTGTATAATTTATAATTAAAATTAGCCAACTGATTTTACACCACGACAAATCAATTAACAATTAATAGCATAAAGTAAATAATATTGAACCGTAAGAGACAAAATACTCAGTAAAATATATTCATGATTTTATTTTTGTAATAATCAATATTACAAACTGGTGTCCACAACGTGAGGCAACATTAATGATTAATTATATATGTAAGAACTGTTACAATATCCATTAATCAGATTAACCCAACACCCAAAATAAAATACATTTAATACCAATAAATTCTTTTATTTGCTATTCGTAGCTACACCAATAAAAACTGCCTATCACACTTAAATAAAATTTTTACTTTTTTTTATAATAAAATCTATTAAATTACTCTACCAGAAAAAAATGTGTGTCTTAGCACAAAACTTTTTAAAATACAACTTATATTCTCTTTACATGCCGAAAAAGATGCCAAAGCTTGTCAACAAATTCCTGCCATTTTTTAATTAAAATCAGCATGCGATAATTACAAGATGATTATGTTCTTACAGTTGTTTGAACACATTACCTAAATCAAATGTGTGTATTAAACTGTCAGTTTTAATCAACCTTTTTTCAAAATTAATTTCAAACTCTATAATTCTAAAACAGGTGAGAGCATATTATATCAGTTTTCCTAGAAGGTATAGTGCACCAAGAACTGAAGTGTCTGCCTATACATTTGATCAATCTCAAAACAGTCTATCAACAAACAAACAAAATAGTTTCTTCTTTCATACACTCACTGGGTTTTTTTTTTCAAACTTTTGGAGTGTAATGTTCAAGTGCATATACAAGCAAAAATACAAAATTATACGCATACCCATAACTGACAGACACTCTCTTTATCCCCCCCCCTCACTCAACTCTTGTCAACGTATAAAAATTAAAGTTCCCTTTACTGAATAAAACAACAGTGAATACTATCCTATTAGCAATCATGACACATCAAACTACAACTGTAAACCAAATTGCGATCAGCTATTTAAAATAATGGTATCTGTGCAGACCTGAGGCTAATCAGTAAAACCTACAATTAAATGAACTTGGATTGTCCTTGTCATACATGTCTCACTCTACTGACCTAACACAAAACAAATTAATTAAACCGCCTTATCTAAATAACAGGAATACTCATATTTAATATATGACTAGTTTATCTTTTGGACTTATCTGAGTAATGTGCACTTGAGGCCTCCTCGTCTAATAATTACTGACCAGCAGAAGTTAGTTTAACACTGCAATTTTAAACTCATTTCAGTTCAACTTGCAAATAATTATTCTTAACTTACAAACAATATAAAATATCATTACAACTAAAGTATTGATACACACATGAACTGATGTCATTAAAAATAAACTATTATCCACAGGCAAACTACTAAAACCTGTTACAATCTCTAATTACAAAATAGAAAGACTGAAATGAAAGTTAACAATGTACATAATGTAGTCAAGTGCATATGTAAATACTTGTTTCACAAACATGAAAATCTCCTTAGAAAGCCATATATCAAATGCAACAGTATAACAGAAAAATAACGTACACAGAAACTATTTTTTTTTTTTAATTAATAACAATGAACACTACAAAACTGATATCATTTTATTCCAATATCAATCACAATGTAGGTGAATGTATAAATCATAACACGCATTTGTAAATTAGTTTAATTTGTATCAATTACGGGCAGTCTGACAAATTTCAGTTTACTGTTCTCATAACAGATGCAATTTAATTAATTATGTTTAAATCAATAAAGATGTTGTGCCCTGTGATCAAATAACCATAACACACACACTTTCACAGGACACTGACTCAAGCACTTAAGAATGTTATCAGTATACAGACTGACATCTCAGTTTACAAGTGATTACGTATGAATTAAAATTCTTTTTACAACTCCACATTTCTTTTAGATTTGTATGCCAACGTGTACTTTTGTGATTGTTGATTATAAAACTATCTATTACCTATGGGATTTTAACCTTTCTCTATTATACTGAAACTTAGAGCCGGGGCGTACTTACGGGAGCGGGACCGGACCCCCCCCCCCAGGGGGCGAGAAACGTTGACAGATTTTGTTAATGTTTTAAATTTAGGCGATTTTATTATTTTTTTTTCAGCTGTGTACGCTAATATAGTAGGAACTCTTTTTTAAAAATTCAAACAGATTCTGCGTATTCAAACACAGCATCTGCATATACGTTTTAAATATGAAATACGTATAGGAAAATCAATTCAGTCAATAAGTATCTTCTAAAGAATGTTTCAATAACTCTCTTTATATTGTTTTACTACAGTTTACTTTAATGGGGCTGATTTCAGGATGTTATCACAGTTTTCAACCGCTTTAAAGATAGTAATGTTGATTAGTCTTAACTTGTTTCTTCTTTTGTATGAAGCCGACTCGAGCGGACCCCCCCCCCCAGGTCAAATTCTAGATACTCTACTGACTTGGTGCAAACAGTATTCTTCCACTGCTGCATGCAACTTAACAGTTTTAAGACCGTTTCTAACGGCTATAAGTACATGAAGTCAAACACTTGGAATGCTACTGCCTTGAGTCGACAAACAGAAGAACAAAGCAAACCGTTTGGCATACATTCCAAAGTACAAAAACTACTCCAAATATTTTTAAAACGTCTTCTTATTTATATTACTTATTATTATTTTTACTAAGATAATTATAGCAATGGAAATTTCATAAATTGATAAACATGTCAATGTGCACCGTACGTTTATATATTGAAGTGTACACTGCTACAACATAAATTGTATTTACTTTATTAGTGATAGTTTTAGCACCGCTGATACTGGAATTGTGTTTCAATTAAAGGCATTACAGTCCAGTGTAAGGAACACGTTTGTTGGAAAATAAGAAAGATACTGCATTAATACTGCTGTAAATGATATACATAAAAACGGTTAACTCTGAAACAGATTCCATAACAAGTAGTGCGTTTGTGCGACCACAATGAAATTGTGTTTAAAGTCTACGAATCACAACTACAGAAGGAAGTCGAGTTGTTTAAATTCACAAGTACACAGAACAGTATTCAGCAGTATAAACACGCAAACAAAAACAGCTGTCACCTGTTCAAACGTCCCTCGATACGGTAACGTTTTGTGCGTATTACACTGCCACGGCCTGGCAGAAATCGTAGAAGAGTCGCAGGGTATTGTTGCAAGGTTAAATTGATGAAAGCTACACAGTGCGCTCCCTTCGTCACTGTATATTACGTCCAATAACGAATTGTCTGAAACGAACATGTATTCCGTATCACAATCTGCTCAATCAATTAAAACAAAAAATACCTTATTGGAGAATTACAGTAATACAATCAGTTATACAGAGGGTATAAAAAAACTACAAACGCTTAATAAACATACTTCTGTTTCACACACGCGCGCGCGCGCGCGCGCGCACACACACAAAATTATACATAATATACATATTTATTTATGTATTTATTTAATTTATTATTGTTAATCCACAAATGTACAAATGAAACTGGTGTTTATCAACACTTAGTACACTACAACGTTTTCACGGAAACGGTCGACCAAAATCATAATACTCGTGTTTCACGCAATTCGTCGTGACGGGAGCGTCGAAATCTTGTGCAGAACCAAGCAATGATAAAATTATCTTTATAAAAATAGTTGGTGTATCGATGGCCACTGCCGAAAGTAAAACAATTGACCGCCCATTCATTTGCGTACATATGCTGCTGAAATGAAACTGGTTATAAACAAATAGACGAAAGAGTACACAATGATTAGATAAATATTTGTTAAGTCAAAACTGTAGCTTCATATACGCTTATGTATTTCTTTTTCTTCACCACACATTAACGAAGTGTTACATCTAAGGCAACGAAAAATATTCATAACCTAAATTTTGTAAACACTCGATAAAATGTGCATTATTCTTCTTAATAAAGAAAATTGTACCACCAGAGGCCGTTATCGGTAAAAAGATTCAGAAATGACGTTCAGCAAAACATTTATCTCCAAATCCAACAACTGAATTCATGCAAATATAAACGCACATCTAGAGCCTTCATAAAAACGTTTTAAGGCTCTTTCAGCGAAATGAATCTGATGAATATTTCAAATGCCAAGCTACACTATGCCGCTATTACGTAACTTCTTAAATAAATAAATGCTACTTTTTACACAGAAATTAGGTTTAAAATATTCATTCAAAGGTTCAAGCCGTGTGCGGCAATACAATATATACTTAACTAACGAGCGTTTCAGATTAAATTTGTGGACAATACTACAGCTTTTACTCCGATCACTGGTGAGTCTAAAAGTAGAAAAAACTCATAAGCAAAAAGAGATGTTCCTTGACGAGCGGCCATGTCTTGACGCCTGAAACGGTATAAGTGTAGTTTCTGAATTAATGTTTTAGCGCGGTAAACATGTCATGAATACGTGTTTAAGATACGTAACTAAAAACATTATGATTCACATATTTTCTATGATTTTTATTCACTTTATTTTTAATAAGTCATTCACCGTAATTAATAACTCGCACGCAGAGACAATCTTAAATCGTATGTAAACGTGTTGGTCATTTGGAAATTAATTTTATTTTGAAACAATTAGTTTTTGTTGTATTATCAACACAAAATTTACTTACTTGTGAAGATGTAAAGTGAACAATATGGAGAACAGTTTAGTCACGGATGACTTGGTAGGCCTACTCATATCCGATATTTATTTACTTTAAGGATAATTTAATAACAGAGAATTAAATGTACTCAATATGCTCGACTTAATTACAAATATACATAAAGCCTTAATATATATATAACGTGTCCATTCGCGGCGCAGGATAGGACTTATTTGCATAATTTCATACATATGACGATAATGTGCTCAGAATAGCGTTTAACCTTGACGCCTGCTTCCGCAAATCAACACTATACGCATACAAATCTCCGTTTTCTTCCTTTTCCAGTAACAAGAACCGACTTTATAATTCATCGCAAACTTTGACTCACAGTAATTAAAAAATTCCGAACAGGATCTGTCAATAAGTGGTGTAAACTCAGTCGATTAAGGATCGTCACATCAGCCCCTAGCTATTAACACACGCACACGCGCACGCGCGTAAAGTGTGTGTGTGTGTGTGTGTGTGTGTTTTAATTAATGTTATTTATGATATATAATTCAAGTTATCTTAAAAGTATAATTCATCTTGACTTCTATCTAGTAAATAACATTAATAAATAATTGTGTAAAAAAAACTACTTGTGTGTTGTAAAACATCATGTCTAGCTGTGTGTGCTCGATTGCGCGCTCGCTTGGCATGGAAATATTTGTTTATTTTCTTACGTTCATTCCACTGAACATTTCTTATGTATACTGACGGTTCAATACCGTCAGAGTCAATAACTGTTTATTTTACAATGTATTTTGTCATTACTTATTCATAACAACTAAATAAACAAAATTTGACATACGAAATGAAAAGTTATTAACTACAAAGATGTTGAACAGAAGGGTTTAATGAGATGTATATAAGAAAATAAACAAATACCTCTACGGTTAACTTTATATTACAATCGTATAATATAATTACACACAATTCTTTGGGTAATATAGATTTTTCTTTATGTAAGTATTTATATATCAAAACCATAAGTAAATGTAGACATAAAATTTAAAAGCAATTTTAAGATTTTAACAAAATAATATACTTTTATACTACCCCTGTAACACCTCATTAACATTACATTTTTTCCAAAATAGCACAATTTGCACGAATTTCCCGGTTTTTTACTTCCCACCACTTTAATACTAAGTGAAGAGTACAGTATAAGCTTAGGAACCATTTATTTATTTAGAAACTCTCATGCCCCCGGCTGCAATCCATTTAGCCATACACAGTAAGAAAAGATACATAAACGACTTGATAACCCGAGGCCGTTCAAACAAACGAAACAAAATTAACAACACAAAACGAAGAGGCTCTTTAATAATTATTATAAAAACGGCAATTTGCTGGCTTCACTGAGATTCGACTGACGCAAGAGGAGGAAAAACGCGCCACGTTCTGACGGTGAACTACACTTGACGTTTCTCGATAAAGAATACATTTTCTTTCTGATCTGGCCTGCGCTGGCCACCTACGACAGTCCGTTCTGTACCAGAAACTCTTTTACAATCGGTACATCATAAACCTGTACCTACCTTGTTTTTGTGCGTCATCGATTTCTAATACAATACACCTTACATAACAGTACTATAAAAAACAAACCTACTCTAAAATGACACGATATATCGGTACATCAGAAGAGCAGCATGACCATCTCCGTCGTAAACGTGAGACCAGATACATTTTGTCAACAGACTGTCACATTACTGGAAAAGGATTTATAATGTATCAGATTTATAATGACCTGAAAAAAGTTTAACTCACTAAGCACACGTGAAGTCAAAATAAGTCCACATACAACTGCTTGGATTTGTGCTCAGTTTTATCTTTTTTTAACTGACTACATGACGACGACGAAATTAATTTTTCTAACTCGCAGCTTTCGTAAAATGAGCGTTGTTCTTAGTAGTGACATTGGTTTTGTAGTTGCACCTGTGTGTGCCAGTTATTCACGTCACCACTAAACAGCAAGTTTTATTAAAGCATTTCTGTTGACTATTATACTCTCCGTGAAATAAGTGAATCTCTCTTTAACCCTTCCAAGATAACTTTAAACATCTTAAATAAATCTAATCAAACATAAGTTAATTTAGTGATTAGTTATTTGCTAAGTTACACAGAGAACTTGACAAACATTCTGTGTCCTCCTCGTATTAAGAATGTATCGTGCGAAACCGATCTTTATAATAACCAATAAATGAAGAATTTTATAACAACTAAATAACAATTATATAGAAAATACCCCATTATTTCTTGTTATATTACAACAATAAATACATACAGTGAACAGAAACTTTCGCGTTGTAAAATTTAGTTATAATATAATTTTACCTTGATATAAACGTAAGCGATAACCACTATCACTCGGCTAAAGCAAAGGTATCATTTCATTAGGTTTTTTTATAATTACAACAGAATTTTCCGTTGAAAGTGATAAATCTTTTGCTTATTCACACCACAAGCTCAATTAATATGATAGTAAACATTTTATTTGCCTCCAGAAACGGTTAAGACTATAAAGTAGGTTAATTACCTTCTGTCAACGTTTCTCAGAATCCTATACGGGGTTACTCGAGTTTCGACACCAATGGTGTCATCATCAGATCCAATATGATTAAGGTTAAAACATTAATCGATGTATATATTCATCTCGTCAAATATTAAAAAACAACACATACATTGCACAAAAAATAAAATAAATAAATAACACATATTAAAACGAAATAACAACGAAATAAAAACGACATGCGGCCGTAACGAACCTGCACAGGAACGCCCCCACGGTAAAGCTCAAAGCCCCACGTAGAGCTGATTGGATCTGATGATGACACCATTGGTGTCGAAACTCGAGTAATCCCGTATAGGATTCTGAGAAACGTTGACAGAAGGTAATTAACCTATTTTATAGTAATATGATAGTACTTTTCACATCTTCGTTCCTGTAATATCGATTACACGGACGATCCGTCTTCATAGTATACTCCATAATAATGATTATCATTACTCAGAAACAATTTTTAAATCACTGTTCCCATAATACAAAAATTCAAGACTAACTGCCAGCCGATATGTAAACCAGGAACGAGCACAAAAACTAAGTGAAAAACGCATACAGTTCAGAAACAATAAACGTACCATAAAGTTCCTATATTACGTATACGCTGTCTGTACGTACGTATTGGCTGTCTGTATCACTCAACACACATGAAATTTATGAATAGTTCATGCTCTGGGAAAAAGGCAAAAATTATTCCAAGATTCGAAATTCATACTGGAGTCAAATTTCGCCAGTGAAAATTCAGTAAACCCCCAACTTTACCGTCCATTTTAAGACACATTATAAGCCTATGCGTCTCTACCTTATAGTGTTTGTTACACGCCACAAGTCTCTGTTATTTCAGAACTGCAGACATGCCCAGAATCGCCGGGCATCCGCTATCTAGTGCACAAAATCTAATAAAATTAAGAAATTCTCGAAGTTATTACAGTCTATACACGCTGAGACAGTAATGATCGTGTGAAACTACATAGAGAATACAGATCGCCTGTCTCTATCATATGACAGCGAAAGAAAGGAACAAAATACAGTATAATTAAAACCGATATAAGCACCGACTATTTAAACTGACATACAACTATTACAAAACATTTGAAAACATTATTTCTATTTTCTCACATTCATTATGAAATATGTTATTAAATTATCTCATAGGCCTACGTATTAATTAACTGTTATAAAATTTAATTACAAAACTTGCCATAAGCAGCACAAGTTAATAATTTATTTACGCGTCCACACAGAACCGTAGTCTTTCGTAAGTACAGATATCTTCAGTCTCGGGAAGTGTTGGTTTTTGGTTATTCGTGAAGCAGATAAAACGAGTTTATAGTGCCAGTCAGCTATTCAATAAACAATACCTTTAAAGTATGATGAGCCATATGTACACAGCTATCAACAACGGGTATTACATCCCCCTTGTAGAACGCTAAAATTAAAATTATTATTTCTTCTTAGACAAATGATGCATAACGGACGACGCCATGGTGCATAATGAGTAGCTGGCGAGATAACATTTAACTAGACTTGATCTGACCCTTTTGAATAGTAAATAAATTATATATATGCTCTAAATCTCATTGGAACGCGTAGATTAGCTTACCAAACGTTCAGGAACATCAGTGTTTACGCAGGGTATTTGACTTCTGCTGACGTAAATGTAATGTTCTTTGACACTAATGGACTCTAACGGTTACAAAATGGAAAACATATTACTGGAGAGACGACGGAACTGTCCTATTATCAAATGTGAACTAGACAGACGACTATCTATTGACGTCATTAGTTGACCAACACACACGTGGCAACAATGTCTTCTACTGCTGTCCAGCTGCATTCGTTCTTGATGTCATTACTGCTACTCCTCATAAACAACACTCAGAACCGTATACACGAAAAATGTTCGTTTACAGAGGCGGATTCTAATACATTGTATTTTTCCAATGTAAATAATGATTTTAGGGACGTGGACTATTCAATAATATTCAGTGATGAAGCTACTCCGTAGGTGAAGTACCTAAACGATAATCAAAACAGGATACAACGTCATTGCGACCAATACCTTGATTTGTTTTAAGATGTCATCCTTCTCCTCTTACCACGTTCTGAATCGTTCTCTTACTTGTTACAATTCAGATTAGCAAAACTGTCAATTCTGTGCTTACAAAAATTTAAATAAGCATAAGACCTGAAGTTTAACTTCTTTGACTTTTCTCGACGTCCTATCCGACTAAAACAAATAAACATATTCACACACACAAATAGTAACCGTTATCTTTTCCATATTCTGTAGACAACAGAATTATTACAATGGACGTGGTGGATATGGCGTCAAAAGACAGTATTCCAGGAAACTACAAATTAGTAATCTGCGATCTTCAAAGCACAAAATATTCTCTCTCTCTCTCTCTCTCTCTCTCTCTCTCTCTCTCTCTCTCTCTCTCTCTCTCTCTCTCACTCTCTCTCTCTCACTGCGTGTGTGTGCGTGTGCACACGAAGTATTTAAAGAGGGTACTGGCTACTGGCTTCACCGACTCCCATGATTTACGATACTATAACGAGTAAATAAATCTACTATTACCAGAACATTTAAAAACAATAATCCTGTTTTCCCACATATATTATGAAATATGTTATTAAATTACCCATATTAACTGTTATAAAAAGTAATTACAAAACCTGCCAATAAACAACCTGTTAATTTAATTATTTATTTATGCGCGCACACAGAAACAGCTATCTTCAGTTTCGGGAGGTGTTGCGTTGTCACGATGAGCGCCCAGATCATACGGGTGCTGCGCGGCGTTGCTCTGCTCTCAAGGAATCCGCAACCGTCACGGCTCCAAGTTTTTGAAGCACTCAGGTGGGCACATTTTGTGGCTGCACCGAGACCAGCTCCCATGTTTGAGACGACTCCTTGGTTGCCCGTGGAGATAATCAAGCGAACAGTGGCGAGTCGTACGGTCATTGGCAGATTCAACGATGACCAACCAAATGAAAGTAATCATAAATATCAATGTGTTTACCTTTCTAGAGCAAAACGTATTGAATGTCTTCGTGAACTGAGTGAAATAAGAGTATAATACACACAAACTCAAAGGCAAAACGAATTCTCTAAATCAGGGCTAGCATTTAACACCCCTTCATTTCTCTTCGCACCCACCCACTCCTCCAGTCTAAAATTCACACATCAACCAATATACAAGTCAGTCATCAATGGCTTCAGCGAATCTCGGAGAAGTTCGGTCGCTCTCGTACATGTCTTGCTGATTGAGTCTCGACAGATTGTGGATGCCGTGCTAAAATGTTTTACGACAAAATTTACTGTTTAAGTAACGAGCGTTTACCATTTCCTACTTATGGTTGACTAGACGTCGTTCTGCAACTGAAGGCGTAGTCTTTTGATACACTCACGTCTGAGGGCAAACAATGATTTTAAAAAATGGACAGCCTTACCTGTCTGAAAAGTTTTACTTCGAAAATTACACACTTTTTTTATTAATCCACAATATTTATAATTAATCTACAAGTAAAGTAAACACACTCGGACTCACATGATTGTTTACCTTAATATGATTACATTATTACATATTATGATTTCAAATGATTAACTGCTCTGCGAAAAAAATACAAAGTAAAAAATGTATTTTCCGTTTTGTATTTAAGGGGAGGCGCTACTGAAAATAGCAAAAAAGTTTATTTTGTAACTTTTTAATTTATTCAGATTTTTTTATTATTTATTGTTGCACTAAAATAAAGGGTAAAATTTTGTAACTGGGAAAAAAAATTATTTTAGTACTAAAAATTGAATGTTTTAACGTTTCTTTGCAACGTTTTGGGAATATTTTTCAAATTGATATTCCAGAAAAACTAGAAGGCCTACAACCTTTTGGGAGGTGTCATTTTGAAGGGGATAAAATTATCTAAAAAAAACACGTATTTTTATTACGATGTCATTAAAAACAATTTTTTTGTGAGGAAAAGAGGAAAAATGTTTTTTTTTTTAATTTTTACATTTATAAATAAAAATTTATTACCAAGGAACTATAAGGCCAAATAAAATAAAATAAAGTGACTTTTTAGGTAATTATATCCCAAAGACCTGTGCAAAATTTCAGAGCAGTAAGTAAGATAGTTTTTTAGATATATCAAAAAGTATGTATAAAAACATGAAAAATTGAATTTGTGGGAAACGCGGATTTTCTAAAAATATTCCTTTCTGTTGGAAATTAAATATTTATGGAGTACAAAGGCTTTGTATGTTTTTTTTGTTACTGTATGGGTATTAAAATAATAAATTATAATACAATAAACAATAAAATATTTAATTTTACATTTTTAAATAATTTATAGAAACATATCAATATTCTTATCGGTCATGTCTCTGTAGTCCACATTTCACGTTTTTACATTGTTGATCAATTGTTGATTTCTTTTACTAATGTTCAGTAAACTTTTCTTCTTCCTTCCCATATTTATTATTGGAAAATAATAACAATTCAAACACAAAACTGTTCCAAATCACATCCACAAAGCTCAACACAGCAGGAAATAAAACATTGCAAGTTATCAACAATACGTCAATCAGCTGTTTTACAAATCTGATTTTTTCTTTGTAAATAAAATAGCTGATGTTTTATACTTGCAACATTTATTTCCAAATTAGTACTAATATAATATATATGTGTAAAATTATATTATACAGTATAAATAATAGTGTTTTGTTATACTGTAATACCTAAACGAAACGTAAATCGCTTAGGTGCTAGGTTTTCCCAAACAATTTGTTTAGCCTACAAAATATTTCGGAAAAAATGTTTTAGTGTGTCTTTTTATATAAAGAACTAACCATAAAACAATTTGGGACAACACCAAATTTTTCATTTTTTATCAATTTTTGGCCATTTTTAGTAGCGACTCCCCTTAATACGCTAAACTATCTTTCCATGCCCGTGGGAGACAAAATAAAATATATGATTGCTTGCTGGTGGAGGGGGGGAGTATTTTGAGCACTTTTGAAAAACGAGCAACGAGTACAGATAAAAATCACGCCCCGCCACGGCAAGGAAACTGCAGGACCTCCCCCCCCTTGTGTGGAGAATGGTTTGCGTTGTCTTGCTAAGCGTTATGATAGACAATTGTGACTCAGTTCACATGTAAATCTGCAACTCCCCGTAAATTTAGACGTTTTTTTTTACTTAACTTGGTGGAGAATATACTACATAAGCGGTATAATACAATTTCAATCAATACTTTAGAATACTCAAAATTCAATAATTTAAAATAACGTACAGCAAAATACTGCATTCCTGAAGGAGTCTGCTATTCTTCAGTGATTAACTATGCGTAAATCAAGACGCAGCTGTTTTAAATGAGTTTTTTTCTTTTGAAAACTGATCTGTCAATCCCTCTCCCGCGATATACAGAGAATCCTGGTTCCGTTTATGTGACATATGTAACATAAGCATTTGATACTGAACTGATTTTACGGTAACGGTGTTCAAGCGAAACATGAGACTTCCTTTACGAAAAACATATTCTGATGATTAAAGTCGTTCCAAATATGACCATTTCAAATTTGCATTCAATGTCATTACAGCACGCAACTAAAATTACAAGCATTTACTGACGTCAATAGATACAGACAGTACCTGTTACTGCCACGGCAAAAATTCAAACACAGCATGAACTAAGCACATACGTAGCGTTTTGTTACAGCACTGAACTTTGCAAATTGTTGTTGCATTATGTCTGAATGTGAGCGAGCTCTAATTACATTGTACTTCTCGTTCGTTCAATACGTTGGTATGTCTATGCAAGCATCCAAATAAAAACCGAAGTATTAACATGACGTGATATATTTATGAAATGACAAGTAAAACAAGTTTTAGCAAACTGTACATAACTCTGTATGATTTCGTTAATTACAGTCCAATTAGTAAGTTATTTTCTGTATTTCTCCTTACATACGTATGCACAATCCACATTCTATTGTCGTTGTCACACATAAGGTGAGATGCTATTAAGGTCCACGTACCTAAGATGAAAAAACATACAATTCTAAATAAATTCTTCCACTGATTCACCATTTCGTACGGCGTCCTCTATATCTCATGTACGAGATATTCCTGAATCTCTGAAGAAGCTTTTTAAAAGTGAAACCCGGTTCAGGTTGTAAGGTAAAGCTTTATCGTTTTTACCCATAAAAAGTTTTGTGTTCCGAATCGCAGTGAAATAATTATATTTAGTTAAGAAACGGACACGTCATGGACAACGAAATCCAAGTATTTTTTACATTTAGAGCCAGTAGCGAGGTTTGTCAAACAAATCTTCAGGATTTTATCGTAGGCGAACTATGTCCTGTTTCTCGCTGATATTCTTCCCCTTAGCACAAAACATATAAACTTCATAAAAGCAACTACAAAGAAAGCGGAGAGTCATTACTTTTGTTTTGATTTGTCAAGCAAAAAGTATCGAGAATAAGAAACTTATACACACACGGCCAAACGTAACTTTCATCATCATCAACCGTGGCTCTACAACCCTTGGATGGTCTTGGCCTGTTCCAAGACTCGATTCCATTCCTCCCTATTGCATGCCTTGGCTTTCCAGTTTCTTATGTTCACCTTTTCGAGGTCCTCCTCTATCTGGTCTTTGAATCTACTTCGGGGCCTTCCCCTTTTTCTACTACCCCATTGGTCTCTGGTAGAAAATATGTTTTGTAGGCTGTCCTTCCTCCATTCTCTCCGTGTGTCCAACCCACTTTAGACTGTGTATTAGCCTGACAATGTCAGGCTCTTTGTAAAGATGGTATAGTTCATAATTATAGCGCCTGCGCCACATTACATTTTCTTGTAGTCCTCTAAATATTGATCTTAGAATCCGTCTTTCTCAGCAACCTAGAAGTCTCTCGCCATTTTCTGGCACTGGCCTGATAACTTTACGTTTCATTATTTCCTGTGTTTTCCTATCCGAAAATATGATTCACTTTCTTAAGCTGTAGTGATTCTCACTTTATCCGATTTACCGTTTACCGACTTGTGACCACCAGATGATTATTTTATGCACTTGACCAAATTCGGCTTAATAAAATGTAATACGGGAAAAGCATTTCTGAACCAAAATAATCAGTCGATTGATTGTCTACAAAAGTCTTGCTGCCATTATTTACCAAAAAATTCGAATCACGTAAACTTTAGAAACTCTAAACGTTTTCATGACACACGTTACCGAAAATGGAGGATGGGGATGAACTTTTTACGCTACTGTGTACGCACTGCATCCTTAATTTTTCTCCTCCAAACCTAAATAAAACATGACTCGCTCATCTGATACGGCGACAAGGAAAACGGAATCAAACACACAATACAAAAGTTTCAAATTTATTACGCATTACACAACTCGATCTGTTCGAACTTACACAATATTTATATAAAATATATTACTAAAAAATTAGGGTACCGGCATACATTACTTACATGAACACCTAATACTGTTCCTTATAAATTATTGATTAAAATTTATAATACGGAAGCGACATGTGAGTTTACAAACAAGTTACGGACATTTGGCTAGCTTTACAATCAAGCTAGTATCAGAGGAAGCGAGATATATAATTTGGAAACACAAATAATCCTTTTAGATTATACGAAAGCTTTTGACGCGGTTAGCAATAAACAGGTTTGGGGTTAAATTAGAAATGAATGTTTTCTAAAACGCCTCGCTGAACCTGAGTATTCTATGGAAATACGGAGTATACCCCTATACGGACTGAGAATTGCACCGCTAGTGTAGCAACGATACCTTTGAACCATCAAAAGTTAGACACGACCGTTGCCTGCCATCTATATTCTTCAACTTACCTACAGAGTAACACACGATCTCATTGGATATTGAAACAAAGCTCCCAAAGAAATCCAACTCCATCGTACAACTTAGGTCAATACCGTGCTTTTCCGGGTGATCAAACAATCCTTGCAACATCAGACGATAGTTTATATAAACCGTTCATCTCTTGGCTAAACACTAACTGCGAGATTTCTAAATAAAAAAAAAAAATGTTTGCCTTTGAAAGCAATAATAGGATTCTAATTTGGGATATTATATTGATAACTGGGAATGTTTCGAACAGGTTAGCAATTAAAAGATCTAAACTTTGTTATAAAACACTGTCTAAGCCAATCCTGTTATGTGGCTGTGACAGGTGTCGTAGTGACAAAAAATTGTGACAAATTCGAAGCAAAGAAATGAAGCTTGTTGAGAAGAATCTCTGGACGAACACAAGTCATAAGAAATACCGATGTCAGAAAAAACTACCGTTAAGTCTACATCAGTAAAGAGTAAAATAATTAATAAAACAGAAAAAAGTATTAGAAAACTGGTTATCACAACTAAGACTGAACCGAAAACCTGAGGGAGACCCTCCAGAGAAGATATAGCTAGCCTCGTCCTGTTGAGCTACAATAGAATACGGTGTGACCCTAGAGCTGAGGCTGACAACAAACAAGTAATGTTTTGCAGTCTGGTAAGTCTAGTAATATGATTGGATTGTGCCGCACGTACACATACCTCCATTTGGTGCTATTCTTATGATCCGATTACGATTGATGATTTTTAACAATTATTTTAATTCTACCGTACTGTGTCTACCGCAACTTTCACGACAATCCTGCGAATACATAATTAAGAAAAGCCATACTCTTCATTAAATAGTTTTTTCTACGGAGCCATTCGCTCTAATAAAAACAATACTTATTATCGATTAGACAAATACTGTACTTATAGCACTACGTTGTGTACAAATCGGAACATCTCTCAGAACTAGCGAATTGTGTGCAAATAGGCTTATGTAAAAAAAAATATCGGGTTGCAAACTGTTAAGTAGAAATCCAAAAACGTTCACCTGATTATTATTATTTCCGGCTGTACAATGTTTACACATTTTCCGGAACGAAAGATTACAGAAGTGATTGAATTCTCATCTTCCTCTGCTGCTTGTCCATCCAAATATCTTCAATTTCTCGTTCCTTCAATATAGTCCGAATTTCTTCTATCCAGGTTATAGGTGGCCTTCCACTTTTCCTACTTCCTGGTGGGGTCCATTCCATAACTCTGCTTGTCAATCTTTCCTGTGCCATTCTTTTCGTGTGTCCATACCATAGTAATTTTTTTGTTTGGATAAAATCGACAATTGAATTTTTCACATTCATTCTGTGCTTAATTAAACGTTCACTTCATAAGTTCATTTTTATTATCATTTATAAATCATTTTTGTCATCATATTATCCACGATCCACTCGATAGTTACAAGCGCTTCATCAGTGTCGATCGCTTAGAGGCAAGTCACAGAGTAACTTTTAATCGTTGTAAAACAGCAACTCGCAAAACAGGCTATTATCTGTATTTGGTTTCCGGTTAAATCTCAGACAGTATCATTATGTACGTTTCCCGCTCTCTATTACGCTTTCCTCTCACGGCTACGTAGTGTGTGACGACAGCACACAATTAAATACGAATACAACCAAACACATAATCTGCTTGTAAAACACACCCACCCAGATCAAGGTGAAGCATGTGCTAAAATAACTACAGGAAAAACAGTGTTTCATGCGATCCGAAGGCCGCTAATCAAATAGTATTCACGAGAAGTTTCTTATTTAATGGAGTTACTACTAGTCCAGCCCGTCTTATATGTCTGAATCCTTTCCGATACAACAGAACAAAAATATCAAGTTACAACATATAACCGCAATTCTGTAATAAAGACACGACGTAAAACGTAACATGAACGAACAAAAGCAGCCACGTAGTCACATGCGAGCAGCTTTCCGAAGCGAACACAAATTCAAGAAAACTGAACGTATTTATACCAGCGTTAATGCGAACAAACAACTAACACAAATTAATTTTCAGTAGGCCTACACCAAATACTGTATGGTGCTACACACCAATTATGAAATTCAGCTAATATACATTAACTGACGCAAACGATTAGAATTGTAATACATGAAGTAAACATCGCAAGAAGTTGGTTGTGAAAGAAAGAGCGTAATTAGTCTAATTCTTACTGCAAACATATTATTTTCATTATCAAGATTTTTCTGAATTACATCATAGGAAAGCAGTATGTAAATTTTACAACATAACTTAGAATAAACAACACAATGGATGAACTTCCAGGTTGGCAAATAAGTTTAAAGGCGTCGCTACATGACAAAACAGGACAACATGGCGCTGAAAGTATTGTCTTCAGGTTAGGCCTACTCGGCCAACCGTCGAGACGCTACAGGATGCAAAGATCAGATAATTATGAGACAAATGCGTTAGATAATTAACGCGTGATGTATTGGCTTTATGATCGTTTTAAGAAAATAACTGTGATTCAAACCGGCACAAAGCAGCGAGTAACGGTATAAGGGCTTGCAATCTGAAAAACTCCACACTTAAAAAAACTGTGGAATTGAAAACGACCAGCCTAACTTTACAATGAATATGATTAATAGAGAAGGACACGTGTTCGACGCAAGCACCCCTCAGAGAGCCTCCTATTGTATCATACATTATAGAGTGGTTTAGAATTGATTTAAACGGAGCGTCCATGAGTTACAATTTGAAAATATTAATGTCCGAATAACGACTACCTAAATCATTGTTTTACTGTCGATAAAGTAAACAAAAAATTAGGCTACGTCATAACAGGGAAGGTCACCTGGAAAACTACTAATTATACGGTTTTCATATTGCTAGCTAAGACGAGTGGTACTTGAATGTTCACACCACTCGACAGCAAGAGCTGCAAATGATACGTCATAATGTGAAAAAAAAAAAGAAAAAGTTACCGATTGATGCGACTCGTGCGCAGACTGGTCCGTAGGGACAGTGTAAACCAGCTATTAAGATTTTACCATGAAAGTTAAGCCTATGGAAAACCACCAATACCAGTCATACACTACACTAACCGATTATGACATACAAAACACGTAATATGACATCTCATCCCCTGATAATTTGTCTCGTCACGGCCTACTCACGGACGACCTCATATACGTCTAGTCATGGCAGGATAATAAGTTATATAAAAACTATACAAGCAGAATACATTTAACAAAAATTATAACTAGTAAACTCCGTCCGCTGCGGAACACGCTATTTTGACCGAAACGCATTCATTATTAGATGAATTTCAATATTAGATAATTTTTACAATATCAGAAAAAATTCGGAAAATCCGATTACTCTATTTTTCTTTTACAAACAGAATTGTCACCCCGAAAACAGAAAAATTATTCCGATTAGCGCTTTCAAGCTTCTCAGCCCATCGTCAGATCGGAAATTATAACCACTAACACAACTTTCTCAATTAAAATAACAATTGTAAAGCAGACGATCATACAATAAACACTACAAATTTCTAAATTTTTTAAAATTAAATTTAGAACCATAATGCCTAAATGACAAATAATTTAATCCTACCTTTAACTTTATGTATGTTCCATAGATATTTTATAGAACTATATCTAATACTTTTCGTAAATATAATGTAACTCAAAACAACGTATAAAGTTTTTTGTAAACATAATTTACATACGTTTTGAAAGCTAAACAAAATTTGGATGCAGTGTTAAGAGATATTAACTCTGTCAAATTATTCAAGACAGTTTGAATTTTGAATAAAATTTCTCATAACTTAAATCCCCACACAGACTTTCACAATTTTTTAAACCTTTGAGTTCCACTTTTGGCCAGTGGTGCCTCTACAGTTGAACAATTTTCAGAGCAATCGCTACATTCCGATTTAGGTTCAAATTCCATTTACTCTGACCCCCTGCTTGATGTTTGTAATTTTATTCAAATTTTTGATCCGCCCTGTTGTCCTAAAATGTTGAAATTTACAAACTGTACACTATATTCAGATACTGGTTAGGATTCTCTTTAATTGGCTATCCCACACGGATTTTTGCGGTTTTATAAAAATTCTGATAAATTCAAAAGTTATCGTAAGGCACACTCACACATATAGACAGACAAATGACAAATGCTAGAGTTAAAACAGAGAACTCACTTTGCTCACAAAAAATATCACCTTCGAACGAAGATCGCGTTTTCTTTAAATTTACATTTAAATATGTCGGAATTTTAAAACTGTTACACTGCTAATAGCCTACAAGGATAATAATAATATACATTATACTTCCGTGACCTTAAATAAACTAATTATGACACAATGAAGTTATGTATCCAAATACAGATTACTGAATATAGTGACCAATTTCTGTAATCTGTAATCTTCAGATTATAGAGAAAGTTGAAATGTGGAAATCATTTAGATAACGTTAACTTCCCTAATAATATGCTTACCGACAGTTTCCGTGCAAGCGCTACTGTTGCCACGTGTAACACTTATTAAGAAATGACGATTGTTATTATTGTTATTGTTATCGTTATCACAATCAACGTTATCAACGATGCTGTTGTTGTCGTTGTTGTTCATTATCGCTTCATAAAACAATAAAGCTGTTTTATAACGAAATTCTCGTTTTTAACGTCTGCTCATTATTACTGTTATTACCGCGTCTGCTCATTACTCAGATGCGGTCACAAAATAGAAATATAAAAACATAAAATTCTGTACACAAGTCGTTAAGCAGTAGATACTGCAGTTCATGTCAGACGGTACGGTCTCGTAACAGAAACCCGATGTTCGCTTCAAAAGTAAGACTTAATCGAGTATATATGCCCAAAAACACTGATTTAAATCTCACAACCCACAGAATGCTTATTTGACAGCAGCGACAAGCTAACGTTCTAGCTGCAGGGTTTTAACGACATTCAAATGGTTTCGGCAATCAAATGAAGCGACGACGACCCCATAAAACACATTACCTACACAAACAGCTGGCCGTTAAAAATCCCGTGGAAATTGATCTTGGTGATTTTATCAAGTGGGTAATACTAACGCGGTAACGACTACAACACTAATTTAACCTTATAAAATACACAAGGCGCTGAGATTATCGAAAGTAATTTCTTTGACGTCAGCTGTTAGACAGAACTCGCCCGGAGCGACCTTGTCTAACTTTCATTTTGAATACTTTCCATTCCAAGGCAACTAATGCGGACAGACGAACAACAGTCCGTTACACCCAAACGCTGCTAAAAACTCAGTACTGAATTCAACAAGCTAACTACAATTATATAAATATGTATGACAAATGTACTACAAGCAAAACGTTATGCCAATCACAATTCGCTCTTTTAGTAATAATTATTACTAACAGAGAGATATCATTTCGTGTACATATCTATTGTAGAGATATTATTCCACGACAAAATAACAAAACAAAAAAAAAAAGATAAAAAATTTACAGATTTAACAACCTTAGTAATAACAAAACTCTCTATAAATAATTGGTCGATAAAGTAATTACACGGAACAGGCGGTGCGTTTAATAATGCACGTATAGGAAGGAACACATTCCGATTAATGTAATACGTAAAACGATATCATAAACTATTTCCATTATGGTCTCGACGAGATGCAGCAACTTGCTTAAAAGGAAAAATTATTCGTCTTCTAAAGTCAGGCGAGGAAATCTCAATTCTAGACATAATTTCGTTTATACAACGAACCCATTCTAACTCCTCACAGCATTTAATAATAACACAAGGGCACACAGATGAGCAAACTTATCAGCATTGGATAAGTAAGTCCGATAAATATTATAAAAGTAACCACATCGTTAAGTTAAATACAGTATTAAATACGATTGGAAATATAATCTAAACTAAATGTGAGTCATTAAAAAAAAAATTATCGTACGTAATAACACTATTATCGTGTTAATAACATCAAGTATTATCAAAAATCAGTCTCGCTATATTATGACTGGTATTCTGCGATTATGCTGTTTAACAGTCTTTTTAACACATAACGGTCTTTTCTCTCAACAATCTCTCGGCTCCATGAGATCTTATAGCAAAAATTCCCCACCAGGATCTTTAATCCTTACATACATTTAAGCCACCATCCTTTCAGTGACACAATTCATCAGGCTACTCGTTGCCATGAACAAGCGTTTCGAAATAACAATCATTATGAAATAATCTCGTGACAAAAATGCCATCAACGTTAAAACGCATAAATAACGTGAAAAACAAGAGATAACAGAATATGGTAAATGACGTCTAACCTGTTATGTGTACAACGAGCACTCGATACTTATTTATACTTTTTTACCGGCAATAATATTTACCGAGTTAGGCGGTAAACAACAACAAATTTTTACAGACAACGTTTTTGCCCAGATACTTACCAAGGCCAATGACTCACATGAACATTTTTTGTTTGGATTCGGTTATGACCTCTAACAAGTATTATCACTGAATACTGTCCGCAACAATCAGTGGACTACTTCTTTACCAAAGAAGACGTCTTACTGTATATAATTTATCGACACAAAACTAATTCTTTCATGAGTGTAGCAATTAATAAAGCAACACCTGAAAGTAAACGTGTGAAAATACAATAATTCCTACACAGCTTGCGCATTCTGTAATTTGATTCTGAATTAGACTGGTACTTCAGAGCAATGAAACTCAACGAGCTAGAAAATAGTTACTTAAAGGTATTTGTTACTGACAGGCAGAAGATCCATCCCAATGTATTTTATGGACTTGGATCGTTATTTATATTATTGGCGCGTTACTAAACTTCGTTTTTCTTCTCCTCAAACAAAAATAAACAATATGCTATATGTATTTGTTATTTTCTAACAAAAACAAATTATTTTATTTCAAATAAGTTAACTGATTTCCCCTACGTCTTATATATCTACATAACATAAGAACCTTTAACATAATCGTTGGTAGAATAGCTATAATTACGTATTGCGGGCAGCGCCGGGCCAGTCACAGAATTATTCCCACTTACAATGATAGAATAAGGTATCTAGAGAGGAGAGACAACGCAATGACAGTTGTTTGTCTCACTCGCACATTATCTTTCTCTGTCATATACTGTCACTTCAAAATGACACTGGCATGCTTCTAATGTTCTCGTCGGTCTTGTTGCAGTCGACATTCAAACTATGAAACGGTGTACAAGACTGCTGTGCGCATGTGCGAAATGGATTAACATTTTGTTAGCAACGTAACGAGGTGTTTGTTCACTGCGCATCTGTAAGGCACTGTTCAAAATCTAACGTCAGGTCTATACCATGTCACGACAACCAGCCAAACGTTTTCATTATATCGTAGTAACTGAAGAGCTCACACTTTCTACCACCCTGGAAGGATAATACTCAAGTCCATTACAATTTGAAGGCGTTATATAAACTATGCTTGTGATAATAACAACACTATGATTTAAGTGTTGTCTCGGACACAACGATTTGATTGTTTTGATGATTTGTATAGTATCGGACACAACGATTATAATTAGAACTCATCCAAGTTCAACAGTACGTATCTTCAGAATGTAGCGAAGGCTGACGTAAAAACAATAAACTGCAATCAACAGCCTCACAGTGTCTACTGGCTAACGCTAATGGACCGCTTTGATAAACGCGTTGGAGTAAAATTAACCTAGAGTTTATGTGATACTGGATGCGACCAACCTTGTTATAAAGGATTACAACAACTAACCGAATGCTATTTTATTATTCGGAAGAAGTTTATACCTCGGTACCTACATGTCCATAATTTACAATCGAGTTCTTACTAATTGTACACTACAGTACATACTACATACTGTTCAATTTACGTTAACTGTTCGTAGATAAAAAAAATTGTTAAAAACTACAAAGTAACATAGTTATACTTAATGGTACATACATCACCTTAACCACAGCCACAAGAAAATATGAAGTAAAGGAAAATGTGTGTGAGTGCATGCGTGCGTGCGCGCGCGCGTGTGTGTGGTAAACAAGTATACGTATAGTACCTACCGCATATCGTACTTCCATGCTACATAATTATATTCCTTTCTCTACGATATTTTACCAATGATATTTAACCATATTAATATCTCGCACAATTTTAAGAGAATATACATAGTGAATATCCATAAATGACGCTGTGATATGAATGTTACAAAACATACAGCGCTGTTTTATGATAGTTTTGTGAATAACTGATGATCACATTTCACTGTACACACGTTCCACCAATCTACAGCTAGCAGACAATTTGCCTATATACACGATATCGGAACTCTGTCGTAAAACGATGCACAACCCTGATATGCAACCCCACAAATAAAACTGTTAATAATGATAACGCTTAAAGATTCTGAATAAATGGTCGTCGCCTGTTTTTGTCACTGCCTTCGAGGACTTGAATACCTCCTGTACCCCTACGTTGCTACTGTTCTTTCAACATCAACTAAAGGGAAAATTGTCAGACTCGGTTGGAAGGTTTTTACACGTAAACCATATCGTAAGCCTCACGTATTACGTATCATATAGCGGATAAGAAGACATTCATGTAGTCTTTGAACGGACAAGAAAAGAGAAACTAGCATCTCTTACCCAGTTCCATCAAACGTAATACTCACACACGGACTATTCAGTACAAACAGCTAACAGAAAATTACATTTACTTCTACGTTGAAATATAGTTATGACATACGTGTATGTATTTTTTAACAATCAACTGTCACATTAAAACCGCTAGTGTTTCTATGTGTACTGTTGGCGGGAGAGAATTGGAACGCATCCAGCGTACGTTTTAAGGTGAGTCACTGACGTCTTCCGGCCATCAGGTTTTCATCCCATCTGTATGTTTCTCAGATTTCATACAATTACCGATGAAAACAAATTCAGAAGAATCACCACCAGCTTCTTTACCTCATAAGTAAACATAATAAATGAGTACATTAAAATTACTAGGCTCAATCGAATTCTCTATGGCTGACAGGTTCACTTCCTGTTTCAGTACTGTCAACACATGGTTAAGGGGGCATTAACATGGAAAATCTGAAAATTTTTCAAAAGTTTGTTTTTTATGTTTTTAAATTAATAATAGTTCACAGAATATGCATGCAAATTTTTTTCGCAAAATTCCAAGTTTTACACTGTCTTTGAGGCATTTAAATTTTAAAGTACTAGACGTTTAACTGTCTGGCCCAGAGAGCCTCACACACTATTACAGGTCTTGATATTTTATGATTGTGAATCAAAACACGGTTTGAGGTACATCAAGTTTATTGGTAATGGTGACAGCAGAGCCTACAAACAAAGCTGTCACTGAAATGAAGCCATATGGGAATACAGAAATAACAAAATTAGAGTGCATTGGACATAGCCAGAAAAGGATGGGTAGCAGGCTAAGAAAATTAAAAAATGATATGAAGGGAAAAAACGTGATGATGGCAGGGGCTTATCAGGAAAAGGTTGTCTTATCCTTTGCAGAGAGATAGAGTCTCTGCAATTATTATGGAAAAGCCATCAGGGACTTGGATCGTTATTTATATTATTGGCCCGTTACTAAACTTCGTTTTTCTTCTCCTCAAACAAAAATAAACAATATGCTATATGTATTTGTTATTTTCTTCAGGGATAATGTTAATAATTTAGATAACATGAAGAAAGCCGTATGGGCCACTTTCCTGCATAAAGCTTCATCCGATGACCACCCGCAACATTTCTTGTGTCCCAAAGAAGAAAATACATGGTGTCAATTCAACAAAAGCCAGCTGGAGGAAACCCAATACAAACACAAAAATGTACTTCCATTAACAATAATTGAAGCTACAAACCCCATTTATGAAGATCTTTCTAGTCCAGAGCTTCTTAAAAAGAGTTTGCATGGAAAAACTCAAAATGTAAATGAGGCGTTGAATGCAATTATTTGGGAGCGATGCCCCAAGACACATTCTGCATCCAGATCTATTGTTGAAACAGCTGTAAAAGATGCAGTAGCTTGTTTCAATGATGGGAGTATTACAAGTAAGTTAGTAAAGTGCTAGGCTAGTTGGGAATTATTCCTGGATCTTGGTGTGTGACCACACTGCAGAAGCTCGATAAAGCCAGGATTCAGCAGGCATATTTCAGGACTAAAAGCAGTATCCAACAAGAAAGAAGGCTTAAAAAAAGAGCAGCTAAGAGCAAACGTGAAGAAGAAAAACAAAAGGAAGCTGATTAGGGAGAAGGAGAGCACTAACATTACAATAAAATAGGTCAGAAAATAGAACTATATTACAATTATGCAGCATTTTTGTTTTTTGCTGTTTTCCGCAAACTTCATTTTTATTAATTCAATGTAGGTTACCTTTCCTCTTAAACTAGTCGACCTAATGACATGAAATTTTTTGTAGTTCATTTTCATACATGTTAAAACAATCTGAATCATTTAGAAATGTCTTATTGAGTCACATATTTATTTAAAAAATTATAATAAGACAGAAATATTGAAAAAATATTATTTCATGAATTAAAATTTTTTCATTTTATACATGCTATCAAATATCTAATTGATTCAGTTTGTTACTATAGTTCTTGTCTACAAAAATTACAAAATTCAGGGTAATATGATGACAAATTAATGAGGAAAGGTTCATGATAATATATTAAATTATTAATAACATTATATAAGCATTTATGGAGACCAAATATTGAAAAAAGTGTTTTTTTTTGTGTGCTTTTCTAAGATCAGAATATACTAAGCATGTATACCAACTTTCATTAAAATAGCATTAAAATCATATTTTTTAGACAAATTAAAAAAAAAGATGTGTAATTTTACGACGCTGTATGTTAATAGTACATAATAACATATAGTTAATAACTTAACAGTACAGTCACTGAACCCGAAAAAACATAGAAATTTCAAATTAAGTGGCTTCTACGAGATTTTTTGCATAGGGCTAGATAAAAAGGTAAGAATTTTAAAAAAATTTTACAAAAATTCAGTCGCGGGTTTTCGAAAAAAGGGAGGTGGAAGGTACAAAAAATTTATTTTTCGTGATTATCTTAAAAAATATTAAATTTATGAGAAAAATACAAAAGACCAAAACGAAACAGCATAACATTCTGCATAAAAAAGGTTATTAACATTTCTTTGTTAGGGCGATAATTTTAGTAGAAAAAGTAATTCAAAGTTGGCCAAATTTATCACACGGTGGATTTTCACATAAAATACATGTTTATTTAATAGACATGCAATTTTTTTCAGAATTATAAGTTTAAAAACTCATTATTATTCATTTACGAATATATTATTATGTATAATTTTTTACTTATTTATTACGCATTATAATAAAATTTTTATTAAAAAATGCACTTTATAAATATTCAAAAATAGTTTTTCTTCCAATCATTGAAGATTTTGACAATAAAATAAAGTTTTAAAACACATTTCTTATTTATACAAATTACAAATTATTTACTTATAACTTATGATTTACAAAATTATTAAAATATCGTTTTTTCTTAATTTTTTGGAATTTTTCACAATTATCAAGGTGGAAAATAACTTTTTAGTACATCATTATTTATTTATAAAATTTAATTATAACAATTATTTTTATAATGATAAATACATTTAAAAATCGATTTCTTCTCCAATTTCTTGAAAAGATTCAGAAGTCAAGTCTTCTATTTCTATTCTCCCTCATCATACTCAATATTTGAAAAATTTGTGTACAAATTAAATTCAGTTTCCACAAGCCGATGAACAGTACTACAATCCACTTTTTCTGCAACTGCATAATTTTCCACAATCTTTTTTGCAATTACAGTAAGATCATTTGCAAAAGTGACTTCGGTGCGGGTAACTGTGGCATTTTTATTATAGTTAACATTTCATTTTTAACGCTCCAACCCCATTCTTCAGGTCAAAGATCGTTGCCAAGCCATTTTTGTGTCTGTAAATATACTCTGAAAAAATGATATTTTGCGGCATCTGCAGTTGGTGGTAATGTTGACAAATTCACTGCCCTTTTCTTAACTACTGCCTTTGTAAAAGAAATATATCTAGATTCATTAATATCTTTTACTTTTTGTGAAGCATTATAAATATTCAATAAACATATATGTCCACTTTTGAGGATAATTTCATATGACTGATTTGGCTGTGAAAAAACTTGTACAGCTGCCGTAAGTTCTGGGTTTTTCTGGCTTTTTATTTCAAAGGACTTAAAAATACTGTTTTTTCCTTTATTATGAAAACACGCGCAAGTTGTGTCACCCCCTGTAATTGCATGCATAAATAAAGATGTTTTCTTTACAGAACGGATATTTGTTGAAACTGTTAGAAGAAAAAACTTACTCGCACTTGTATCGTAGAACCTTTTTACTTTCAAAAGTTAATTAAGAAGTTGCGATAATTTCAAAAAATAAACACTACACGTGCTCCGAAATAAAATAACAGTCGATCCGGCAACGGTTTACACACTAATACTTACAACGTACAAGCTTGTGTTTGTGTGTCGGCTCACCGCGCATCTGTATGGCGCATGTGCCAGCTGTCCTCGCTCTCCCTAAATTTCTTTAACTTTCAGGGTCTGTTCTTTTTATGCCCATGCACGGATATAAATTCTCACTATGTAGAAGAGAAACCTCAAATACTGTATTGTAGTTCTACGTACAATAGTTACATTTCAATATTTTTTTTAGTTTTTAACTATTAATATTAATACGCGCAATGGACATATTTTTACATTTATTAATAAAAGTTACATTTATTTAAATTTAACTAAATTTTACAATTCTTTACACCTTTATTCTTATAGAAGACACTTTGACCAATACTTGTTCATAATTTTGTTAAAAAATATTTATTTTGAAAATTTCTGTAGAAATTTTAAGTTAAGAAAATGATGTATACTTGCGAACTCAAAAAAATGATAAATTTTAAAACTCGCTCATTTTATGCTAATAAATCAATAGGGTCTACTAATTTTTATTATTTTTTTCGAAGACCTATATATGTAAAGTTCATATTGTGAAGTTTTTTTTTTAATGTAAATACATTTCTAATAAATTGTTAATACGTTTATGCATTAGTTGAAAAAAATAAAAAACAAAAAAAGTTATTACTTTATTTTAAGTATTTATTAATAATTTAATTATTTTCTTTTCATTTTACGTAAAAGTACAAACATTTCGCTTTAAAATGCTTTTTGATTTTTTTCTCTATGACTATATTATAACGGAATTTATTAAAATTTGTAGGTTGCAATGTCAGAAAAAATTAGCCTTCCCGCTCATCAGGGCGGACTCCTACAATCAATTTTCTTCTAATATTTCAATTCCATTTTTTTCATAAAGTATTGGCCTGGCAAAAAAATTATAAATAGCTTTTATGTACAGAATTTAATGCTCTTTAATTTTTGTAATTACTCTTTTTTTCGTAAATTCGTTATTTTTCAAGATAATTGAAAAAAACAATTTTTTTGTACCTTTCCCCTCCTCTTTTTTCGAAAAACCGTGACGGAATTTATGTAAACTTTTTTTTTTAATTGTTTCTCACCCTTTTATCTAGCCTTACGCAAAAAATCTCGTAGAAGCCACTTAATTTCTTTCCTTCAGTGACTGTACTATAAGCAGAATAAGAATCACAGTACGTATCCTGGACTGCGTTACGTCAACTATTACGAGTGATTAAAGTGGCTTTGTTTTATCTTTTCCTTTTGCATTTCCAGACGAAAACTTCAACATATTATGGGTGGAAGGAATTTTGAAGTAAGTGTGGATGTGTACCCACTTTCTATACCCGGAATAGAAACCACCTCTGCAAATCTTCGCCGTTCGAAACGTTACTGGTTCAGCAAGTTTTCCATATACATAACCATAGTTCCTGAAAGGCATAAGATGCGCATGGAATCATAATCAGTTGAATAAATTAATGTCAGAAATAAGAAATAACCTTCGATATTTTTATTTATTTAAATAATAAATTTACGTTTAGACCATGGTTCACTTGAATACGCATTAACTAAAAACTGTTATTCACGGTAGTTTTATAATCTTATACCGCCACTTACACCGTCTTAAATGAACAATAGTGTCTTAAGGACTTGCAAAATGGAATCAATGACTCTGCACGATCTACCGGAAACAACTCGACATTGCTCATAAACGAAACGCGTATTTATTACAAATGCACAGGAAACGTGCACGAACCTAACAATGAGACGGTCGTTAACGAACGTACGATGAATGCACTGACTCGGCAGAGCGCATGTTAGTACAGTCACACTATGGGAAAAAAATCAAATTAAGTGGCTTCTACGAGATTTTTTGCATAAGGTGAGAAACAATTTAAAAAGAAGTTTACAAAAATTCAGTCGCGGGTTTTCGAAAAAAGAGAGGGGGAAGGTACAAAAAATTCATTTTTCGTGATTATCTTAAAATATAAAAAAAATTACGAAAAAAAGACTAATTACAAAAATTAAAGAGCATTAAATTCTCTACAAAAAAGCTATTTATCATGTTTTTTGTCAGGCTAATACTTTGTGAGAAAAATGGAATTGAAATATTAGAAAAAATTGATTGTCGGGGGTCCGCCCCGATGAGCGGGAAGGCTAATTTTTTCTGACATTGCAACATACAAATATTAATAAAATCCGTTATAATAGTAGTAGAGACAAAAATCAAAAAGCATTTTAAAGCTAAATGTTTGTACTTTTACATAAAATGAAAAGAAAATAATTAAAGTATTAATAAATACTTAAAATAAAGTAATAACTTTTTGTTTTTTATTTTTTTCAACTAATGCATAAACATATTAACAATTTATTAGAAATGTATTTACATTAAAAAAAAAACTTCACAATATGAACTTTACATATTTTGAAAAGAATAATAAAAATTAGTATTGATTTATTGGCATAAAATGAGCGAGTTTTAAAATTTATCATTTTGTTTGAGTTCGGAAGTATAACATCATTTTTTTAACTTAAAATTTCTACAGAAATTTTCAAAATAAATATTTTTTAACAAAATTATGAACACGTATTGGTCAAAGTGTCTTCTATAAGACTGCGGTGTAAATAATTGTTAACATTTATTTAAATTTAAATAAATGTAACTTTTATTAATAAATGTAAAAATGTCCATTGCGCGTATTAGGCCTAATATTAATAGTTAAAAACTAAAAAAAAATATTAAAATGTAACTATTGTACATAAAACTACAATATTTGAGGTTTCTCTTCTACATAGTGAGAATTTATATCCGTGCATGGGCATAAAAAGAACAGACCCTGAAAGTTGAAGAATTTTAGGGAGAGCGAGGACAGCTGGTACATGCACCAAACAGATATTGAATTAACACAGTTCGATATTGAACGTTCCGTGAGTTCGATACTATTTTTTATATTACATTTTGCTGGAAGTTAAATTTTATGTTTTAAGATTTGTGTTAGTAATTTTGATGTTTTATAATTTGGTGCGGTTCTAGCGTTTATTAAAGGTCTGATAGGTTTATTGATTTTGTGTAATTTTATTAAAGAATTTAATTTTGGTGCACAAGGATTATCCATTTTATATTTAAAGAAGTCTAGGATTTATAATTTGGGTACTATTTTTTAGTATATTTGTTATTTGTGTTTGATATTTGTTTGTGGGATCTTTATTTAATGTTATGCAATTATTATTAACTATAAATTCTTCTGTTTTATCTGTGTTTTAAAAGTTACTTTATTGTCAAAATCTTCAATGATTGGAAGAAAACTATTTTTGAATATATTTATAAAGCGCATTTTTTAATAACATTTTTATTATAATGCGTAATAAATAAGTAAAAATTATACATAATAATATATACATAAATGAATAATAATGAGTTTTTTAACTTATATTCCTGAAAAAATTGCATGTCTATTAGGCCTACATAAACATGTATTTTATGTGAAAATCCACCTTGTGAAAAATTTGGCCCATTTTGAATTAATTTTTCTACTAAAAATATCGCCCTGACAAAAAAAATGTTAATAACCTTTATTATGCATACTTTTATGCTCTTTCTTTTTGGTATTTTGTATTTGTCTCATAAATGTAATATTTTTTAAGATAATCACGAAAAATGAATTTTTTGTACCTTCCCCCTCCCTTTTTCGAAAACCCGCGACTGAATTTTTGTAAACTTTTTTTTAAATTCTTTCTTACCTTTTTATCTAACCCTATGCAAAAAATCTCGTAGAAGCCACTTAATTTGCAATTTCTATTTTCTTTCGGCTTCAGTGACTGTACTATGTGTGCAAACTCCTGTTTACTGCAGAGTAATGCTTTTACGTATTTAATCAAGAATTAGTCACTTCAGTTCTTTACTGGCTGCTACCTGTAGTCTTCCACTACCGCTGTTCACCGCTTTTCGAGTTTTCTAATAACTTTTAAGTAATTACGTGGCACTAAATTCTTCAGTACCCTCCAAATTTGCAAAATCAGGTACTGCATATGCTTTGGTAAGCCACCACTATTCATAATGTGTATTCATCCTCGCCAAATATAAGCGTACAGAAGTACCATTAAACAATGTTCCTTAAATTATGACTTTAATGTATCAAAACACAGGACGAACAAAACACTTCGTGTCGTAAAACGGGTTTGTCACTTGAAAATCAAATTTCTGAAAAATAACAAAACATGATAAAATTGCTTGCAACAACACAACGCTCAACTGCGACAAGCTGTCTAACTTCTCAATAAACTTCCATATACAATTAAATACAGAGACATAAACGGATCTGTATATAAATAATTTTACACACACTGGCATATTTGAAATACACATATTGTATTTACACCGAACATTCTTTAGAAAATGGTGGTTGCAGATAACATGACTTACGAAAAAACCAGGGAATAAACACACAATTTCATATCCATGATTCGCATTCAGTGTCAACAAACAGCTAACGAAAACGGCTCATCTAAAGATTATTTATAAACACATAGATGTTACAAACAACAAACGCGAGTAATTAGGCCCACTAGCTGGATGTTATCTTCAACAGACAGATAAAGGTTTTTTAATTCTGCCCACTTGAAAGGCCAAGCAACCATGCCGTGTGTACAGGTTTTTATATTGTTTTTTCATTATTTTCCGTGTTTTCCTGAAACTAATGCATTTTGTGCTCATAAAATAGCAGACTGGCAGAAATTACAAAAAAATCTGTTGTCAGCTACCACGGTACTACTAACCGTATGCAGTAATCACTTTTCGTCTAAAAACCGCGATGTGCGGATTCCTAACAATAAATACCATATCTACGTAATACATTAGTCACGTGTTCGACTACAATTTCTAACTACAGTTTCTACAATTCTCGGTAATACAAACTGACAGTTAAACTGCCTTTATTACTATGCGCTATCAATCGATACTAAAATACTATAACATCCCTGACAGCAATGTCGAATGGTAATTCAAAATTCTGATGGTTATGGCAATGTGTAACGTTTGTTTTTCCTTTTTCTTTTTAAAGCAAATATATCTACACCTTACACATTGTTGTAAAATAAAAGTAGCTTATTTTTAGTCACAGAAGTTCGGTACTCTGTTAATAATGTGTTTTAAAGATCCTATTTAAAAAACACAGTTGTGAACGTCAACTGTTTCAATTATTCCAACTTATCCTATGAGAAAAATGAATATTTAACGTGCATTTCTGGGTTTCATTTTATTATTTAAATAAAAACAATAACAAAATTTAATACTGTTTAAACCGTATAGAATCAATAGCCTGAGGTCACGCTGAAATCTCAGAACATAATGATGTAGTATGAAACTACCTAATTTTCCAGGGAAACCTCCACAGCTATCGTTGCAAATGCACGATTCTTAATCCTAACTTCAACCCATTCTTATCCACAGCGTCTTCTTCCCTGTTCTAAAGCCCTCCATAAGACTATGATCTTCTGGGGCGCCCCCCTTTCTCTCTCCAGGTGGTTTCTACTTAAAAACTTTATGGGGCATCTTTCACGATCTCGTCCAGCGGCACTGGCACTACGTCGTAAATACGATATCCTGATTTAATGTCAATATCTCACTAACATACGCCAAAACGGACTCTGTACAAGTAACATGTCTTTGGCGATATCTCCTTATCCCACCGTATTTCATTAGGTGCTCATATCGTTTATATTTCATCAGAAAAAATACTATTTATTTATTCTGTAAGCCTAAGTTGTAATCGTACTGCAACACGCAGTATGATTATGCTCAACTGAATAACACATGTTCTACAAACTAAATAAATAGTACTGAACCATTATGACGAATCTGAATGGTTTTGTTAAATTACATACAATCACTCATTTATCCTCCTGCCATAGGAGTAAGGTGGCCACTCTTGAGACCACAGTGTAAAGGGATTGTCAGATTGCCCGCCTTCTACAGGTCATATCTTTAGAAAAATTTACAGGCATTGCACAAATGCAATGCACAGAGAAGGGCATTGATAATGCTTCAATAAATCTAAAAAATATATATATTTATGTTCGTTCACCAATCAATGAATTCATTCTTCATTCACCAATCAACAGATTCATTCCTCATTTACCAATGTACAGATTATAAGTTAAATGTAGTCGCATTCATAAGCGAAGTTTTATATGTATACTACGTTACTGACAACAAAGAAGTAGTTTCTATGGAAACTCACCGGTTCCCATTTTCGATAACGCACCAGCGATCGGCCGCAAATGTGCGACACGTACTTATAAACATTTTCAATGTTAAAATCAGACTGTTTATAATAATCCATTCGTGGAAGTACTACTGTATTACTGGCCAGAAATACATATTCCATCAAGCAAAAAATTAATCCACCAACCTCATGAAACGGAACATGGTGCAAGAGGGATTAGTAAAAACGCCCTCGCTATCTTCTGGAATGCCGATTTGGAACCGACTCGTGCATATTTGACTCTTTGACCCCGTGTGTAATTCACTCTTGTGAAGATAAGACGAATGTCATGAGTAGCATAACGCTCCTGCGATCTGGACAGAAATGCCAACTAAATGAAAACATTTAGAGATGCTTTGTGGTCTCCAAATGATGAAACTCGCTACAAATGTGTCAACCATAAAATTGAATTAAAATATTATTATAATTTGAAATTTCCCGTATAACTGAACACTGAACAGCTTACAGGAAAATGTGAAATTCGTGAGTAATAATTTTTTGAGTGTCAAAAAACTCAAACCATGTGAATATATCTCCATATAGGCGTCTCCACATATTACCTCGAAGCAGATGAGTCTGCAGTTTACTACTGGCTTTAAAGTACAAACAGTTAGCTACAACGATAAACTGGATACCACTCACTTGGTTTGCCACCATGTTGGAACAGCTGAGGAGCAACAAAAGAAGGTAGTGTGAAGATTTGGGAAGAATGGCGAGTGACAGGATTCCAGTGCTAGCAATGGAATATAGACCGGTGGGGAAGAGAGATGTAGGACGGCCGAGAGCGGTGGGTCCCAGAACAGGTTCAGGATGAGCCTAATCCTTGATGTTGATGACGACGGTGATATTTTTAATTCTCTTTAAAACGTCAGTGTCGGGGAAACATTAGTCGTTTGTGTGAATATACAGTTAATTATTGACAAAAATTAACGTGAACAGATCAAAATTGTTTCTTGCTGTTTTTTTACAAGCAGCGCACAATCTTCGGAGAACAAAACTGAGTGTTCCAATGTAGCTTCACTAAAGTAGCTTCCTTACAGCAAACACAGTCTTTGTTGTAGTTTGTAGTCATCCTCTAGACAAACGTATCCTCGTTTTCAAAAGTTCACTTCGTTTGACTAATCACGGTGAATTACAGGACATGTGACCCGGGAATACCAAGGAACAAGGATAATAAGGAAATAAATTCTGTGGCTTGCGACTACAGAGAACGGAACTACACAAACGAAACCGTCTAAGGAAATGCAGGTAAATACGGTAGGTTTGTGGAATTTCCCCGGTTATTTACTAAAAACGAACTGATTCGGTCTCCCGTTTGGAGCAACCACGGAATGTCTCAAATTTGAAATAAAAATTCGGATATATAAATACCAAGCGACTTGAGAATCACACGCTGCCTGTGTGGTGTATTACATAATGACTCTCACGCGAAGTAGATAAGAACTATGACAGCACACATCATGCCACCGTAACACGCAGACAATTGTCAACGCATAATACCTACAGTGCAGTGCACCAGTAGGCCTACGTTCAATCTCATCAATCCTCATTATCTCTGATTACGTGTTACTGCTCAAACTAACCAACACAGATTCGTAAACATTGAAAAAAAAATGTAAATTAATTCACATGCATACATGTACAGAGAGAGAGAGAGCAAAAGCGACAAAATAACGTACACACCGGAGACAGTGACAGACGCAGTGATGTAATTACAAAATCACTCTACTCGTGACGTCGGTGAATAAATTCTTACACTTCAAAACAGCTTTCAATAACATTTTTGTTTGTAATACAGGGCTACTAATTTTAGTGGTAAACTTTGACGGGCATCGCCGTCCTCATCATATATTTGAATAACTCAACACAATGATATCAGTATCAGTATCGTTAAAAATATTGCCAAACAACCAACATTTCGAGTGTACACAGGTTTGTTTGTACACGCGCACTTTACTAAACAAATACAAGGAGCACAAACAAACAAACGGTATAATACGATTAACATTTAAAATAAGTTTACAATTAACTCATTAACTTACTGTTAACAAACCATTAAAATAAATACAATGTTACCTAGGCGTTATTGATAATGACAAGATTTGATGCTGTTCGGAGCTTCGTTCATACACGTTTAAACCCAGTCGCATTCAGGACTTTCTCGTGAAATTCCACCCTCTCTCCTGCACTGGTTTCAGCTGCTCTTAATCGAATGTAAAACGTCAATGAAACACGTCTACTACAGATCTTGGAGTAAAAACGTTTTAATCTTAAAACTCCTCCTTCTTACCTTACAATTATCCGCCAGGACACGTTACAGGTCTACGAACAACACAACATAAAAGACGCGTTCAAAGACGGACCACAAAATGTATCAGACGAAAATAGGTAAAGCATAACTAAAATAACGATTGCTAAATGAAGACGATGATCACACACACCCACAAAACAGCAAACGGTGGTACACTACGAATACTAAGAAAAACAGAGGTACTTCTAAAATAACACTCAAGAAACAAAGTGCATATTAATGCAACTTTTACTGATTGAAAACAAATATTGTTAACTTTACGCAATATAGAGCAATGAAAAGTAAATATAACACGTGTGAAATGTATTACACTGAAACAGAAACAAGAGGAACTGCAACCGGAGATCCAAGAAAATCAGACACACTTTATGCTGTTTACAATCTGTCAAACAAATGGGATGAAAATAATACAAAAAGAAACTGGCAAGAATGATTAAAAATTTAACTAATACCATAATCCCGTTACTTTCTTTCACCAACGTTTTAGTAACAACTAATTCCATAATCTGATTATATTCTATTTGTAGCCTACACACCAATTTTCCAGTGTGCAGCAAATCTGAAAACTAACGTGAAAAAACATAATAGTAGAGTAAAATACATTCTACAAAGCTAATATAAGATTTAAAATGAACATCACATAATAAATAAGGACATAATGTGCTATGTTATGACCATAGCACTGTTATATACATACAAAAAATGGTCTATAAACTTTGTTTATTGCCCAATACTGTTCATGCCATTTGACAGGACAGTACTAATTTTATAAAAATGACACACATGATGACTGAAGTGTGATAACTATTAATAACAGACGGTTTATTATAACAAGCGTGTTACAGCTAAGTCACACCTTCGAAAAGACGACCCCAACAAGATAAAGAAACAGACTGCGCGCGCGCAGTTGCCGTGCCCCTTTTGATTTATGTTATTTACGTTACACCACCCATCTCCACCATTAGCTTCAGTAGTTAAAAGTCTTCTATTTTTAGTGTTTTTTATTTCCCTAACCATTTCTGCTTAATGCGTCAAAGAATCTACACGTAACCGCAAAGTTTATCACGCAAGTAATTTCTCTACTAGCAGTCGTACAGGGATTCTAGTAATTACGCTAAAAAGTACCTCACAGATCCGGTCTACTTACACTTTCCAACTGAACAACCGCAACCATACTTCCTCGCTGGTATCTTTGTTTTTATTTAATAACGTTTTCTGCCAATATTCTATTGAGGAAGCTAAAATGTTTAATGCAAGCACCGTAAACAACACTGAAGGACGTAAAGGCAGAAAGAATAGCGATGGAGTTCTGAGCGACGTCATCAGTTAAACTTTGACCTGATAGTACGTAGTAACCCGGAAACTGCTACCAACAGTCGCGACACAACGCTCGCCAACGGATAAATTGATCAGAAAGAATACACAAAACAATACAGTACCGGTACCTAAAGAACAGAGTATGTAATAAAAAAATAACAACGCGCTTCTGAAGCCGAATTCACAGAAATATAACATTAAGTTATAACGTTACTTGTCATAACGGTACGAGATCGTGGTTAACAATAGTCAAGTGTATGCCCTTCACATTTGCATCCTTCCTCACCAGACACAATTCGGTTTTTTCCCGATCGGCGATACCGAAAGGCCCATCGACCTTGGGAAATAAAAATAAATTCAGACCGATCTGTGCCACAATTGCTGCGGAAATTTCTACCACGACAGCGGCAGACTTTTAAGTAAATTCTAATTGACGGAGAAAACTAAATTATGTGAAATACGATTTGACGGAAAGTGGAAGGCCACCTGCTGACTCATTTTTTACATTAATACCGGTATAAAACTGCTTAACATTTCTTTTACATATATGCTGTACAAAATGCTCTAGCGTCAAAATGTCGAGATTAAAAATGACACAATCACGACACATACACTCTTATCTACAGCAGCTTATTTTCAATATCATCAGAACCCGTTTGCACTGCTGAGAGAATGCTCCCATATCTTTCTCTACTGATTTCTGTCGATAGCAATGTCTGCCTCCTTCACTGTTCTACAGATCGTTTACCACTCGTCCCTCGGCCTTGCAAAGCGTCGCAGTTCTTCTTTGATATCTCTTAGCCTCTACTGCGCGGCGGAGCCATCTGTCATCTTCTCACCTGGCCAAATATCCTGTCCGCTTCCACTTTATTTTAAAAATGCTGTTGATGATTTGTTCTATTCTAGTTTTGATACAGATATATTTAATTGATTTCCTGTCCTTGCATGTTATTGCTATCCCAGTTCTTTCATCCTCCTCCGCGTAATCTGATATTTCCTTCTATTCTCGCGTCAGTGTTCATGTTCCTAACCCTTAATACAAAAAATACATTGATCGGAAACATCGCCTTACAAAGCGCAGTTTATAATTTTTCAAAGACAATCATTTTTTGCTGATATTCGCGGCTTGATAATTTCTAACACTGCAGCGTCACTGTTTGAAGGATATGTATGTTGGCTTACGCCCTACCTTTTTTCCTGAGACTGTTTCGTAAGTACATATATTTCTTTATTGTAATAGTGTGTATTTTATCACATAATTTCCTGAGCGGCAACTAGTTGTGGTACTCGGTTTGTCTGACGCCTCTTTTACAGGGCAAGCCCAGTACTTAGTTCCCAGCCACAATTGCGACCTTCACTGTCAGAAGGCGTTGGACATCGCAGCAACGTGATTAAGTGTAACTTCTTCCGCGGGACTCGAACCGGTAGCGAAGGCGAGGACACTAGCCACTAGAAAACAGAGAAAATCACGCTGCCCATAATGCGTGTTAATTATACCGATTTGAACAGGGACGGTATGGTAGTGTTTCTGAACGTGCATGGTAAATTACTCCTCACATGAAAACATCTGTCGTAGTGCTTTTTCAGCGGTATTACCGGATGGTGCTTTAAGTACAACACGTACGTAATTGTGCGTAGTCTACTAATGTCTCCTCATCACAAACTGACCAGCTGTCGCGGCCGCAAAGTGTAAACCTGACACTAGTTTTTGAACAGTGACATGCGCGGAGCCAAGGAAAGAATTACTCCGACTTACAAGTATCACTGCGGTTAATAGAGGCGAGAGAACGCCATAACAGTTGGCTGTCTCATTCACAACTATCTCTCTGCTACATACTATCGCTTCACAACGACACTTGCATGCTTCTTTCGTTCCGCCAGCCTTGTTGCTGCCGATTATCACACAATGAAACAATGTACAATACTGTTCTGCGCATGTACAAAATTTATGAAACTTTTGTTAGCCTCGTGACGAGATGTTTGTCCACTGCGCATCTCAACCTTATTGTTAGTAGTACTTTCATCCACTTCTGACTTACATATTTCTATAAATCAGAAATGTGTAACATCAGAAATGCAGAAATACAACATGCATTACTAAAGGCTCTTAATGTTAGCTTTAGTAACGGACGAGTGGAAATCATTATTATAGCCTGACAACTTCACCTTTTTAATTATTTTTCCTTTATTTACACGTATATGCATAATATTTAGAAACATCTCTTAGTAATTAATTACACAAATTTCTAAATCGTATACTATTTATAGTACAACAAAGCACGTAACACTCCCACGGCCACCTTTAACGGCGTTACTCATTTGATGTCTGGTAGTAGATCCAAAAATTAACAATGAACAGCGGCTTTCTTCCTCCCAGCGGACGACTGAATTTTTCAACTATTTTTCTCGAAATATTTCAGCAAACTATACTGAGCGCATCATACTCTACCACAGAAAATATTAATTTTCTGTGGATTTAAAATCTTAAATTTCTTCCGAGCAACTTAAATTTCTTCCGATTAAAACTACACTCTCATTACATTTATTTAGTAGTCCAGCGTGCTCTTAACCATTCCTATATAACCTCTGGAAAAATGAAAAAGAAACCTTCTTACCAACATCAGGAAATACAACTTGAAATTAATTTATATAAAAGGCCCAAAAATAGTAATTTATTCACTAATGAGAGTAGAGCTAATCTTTCACTGTTTCTGTATTTTTCTCTTTAAAAATGCGTCGACTACTTCAAAATGAATAGTTACAGGCACGCGGCGTGTCGAATCGGTTGAGTATACATGTAATTCTAAATAAAACATTGCGAGTGAATGTTACGCATCCGCATAGCCCGAATACAATTCCACCATTTGAAGATATAGTCCAGCAGAAATAAGAATCTCCCTAGCAAAAAGTTGTCTAATTTATCGGCTACACGATTTAGATATGTGAAGTGCTAGAGATGGAATGTGACCTAATCGACAGCGTTAATTTACTCCCTGAATCGGTGGTACTAGTTCGTACAAACTTAAAGTTATATCAGTTCAAATCTTAATATAAACGTCTAAAACCATACAGGCGTACACACGCATCATAAGTAACAAATAAAAACTTACTTATTTTTCGGCAGACAATACCGAACTTTCTTTAACGATGGCGGCTTTCTTTAAAATAGCGAACAAACAATGCGATATCAGTAAAGGAACAATCTATTTCATAAACACCAACACTTACAAAAAGATGGAGAAAGGACGTTACCTTGAAATTTGCCGCAATTACCATACTACGTAACAAATGGTGAACAAAGACGTCATACTTCGTATAAACAAACTTATGGTCAAGGCTGCACAAGCTTCTCCAGCGACTAGATTGTAAAAACTGGTTCAGACAGACAGGAAACTAATTCCCAAAAGGAAAACCCAGGTTCAAAACCACAAAAACGAACGTGACATTGACTTCGCGTGTTAACGTCCGCATCTCAGACGGATGAAATCGCTAACTCGAACATTTTACTATACCTATAAGCCAGAATAACTACTAATATATATATATATATATATATATATATATATATATATATATATATATATTTCAATCACTTTCTGCTACAGTCCGTTTCTTGATGTATATAATACTATAATACTTATAACTAATTTACCTCAAGATATATTTTGACATGATAATGTCTTATGGCTGGCCATCATTTGGAAATTTCTGTAACGCATCACGCTGCATGACGTCATCATTTACCAGCCGGGAATCGTTAACTAAAACCGCGACCGCTAACGTGCTAACGTCCGTCGCAGATTAAAGACCTAACAAGCAAACAACACTGCATAGCTGTAGATAGGTATGTAACCAATCAGTCAGTCAGTAACCATAATAATGTTGCGTTTAGCTGGCGGCTGAAAGACATTATCATGCTCTTAAGCTTTTACCATTTGGTAAACGGTACTTTACATTTTTTGACATGATAATGTCTTATGGCTGGGGGTCATTTGAAAATTTCTGTAACGCATCACGCTGCATGACGTCATCATTTACCAGCCGGGAATCGTTAACTAAAACCGCGACCGCTAACGTGCTAACGTCCGTCGCAGATTAAAGACCTAACAAGCAAACAACACTGCATAGCTGTAGATAGGTATGTAACCAATCAGTCAGTCAGTAACCATAATAATGTTGCGTTTAGCTGGCGGCTGAAAGACATTATCATGCTCTTAAGCTTTTACCATTTGGTAAACGGTACTTTACATTTTTTCCTTTAGGAACATGTTTCGGGAGATCCTGTTCTCCCATCTTCAGCCTTCGCCATCTTGCTTCTGGTGCAGTATTTGTGTGTTGGCTTCTGGATGTTATTAAGGTGGTTTGTTGGTCTTTGGTCCTTCAATGTTGCATTATTGTGTGTGGTTGTGGTATCTGTTTTTGTATTTTGTGTATTTTCGATGTTGAGTGCTTTGAATATTGTGTCATGTTTTGTATTGATTTGTATTTGTTCTGGTATTAATTTGTTTTGTGTTTTATGTTTGTAAATCTGTAAATTTTCCCAAATGTTCATTATGGTGCCTTTGTGTGGTATATGTTTTATTAGTGTTACATTGGTTATGTCTGGGAATTCATGTCCTGTGTTTATTGCATGTGTGGCTAAATTGGATTTATATATACTTGGTTTTTTGTATGCATTTAGGTGTTCAAAATAACGTTTTTTCAGCTGTTTTTTTGTTTGTCCTATATAACATTTATTGCAATCTTGGCATTCAATTTTGTATATACCGTTGGTTGTTGTATTATCTTTGTTGTGTGAGCTATTTAGATTTTGTAATTTATTTTTATTAGTTTTGTATGTTATTTTTATATCTGTGTTTTTAAATAGTTTTGTTAGTTTTGTCATTTTATTATTTATATATGTGAATGTGGCCCATTTGTTGTTGTTGTTATTATTTATGTGTTGTTCAGTTTGATTATTTCTTAATTGTTCAGTTTTTATTTTGTATTTGATTTTATTTTCTATTTTGATCATAGTATTTTTATTGTATCCATTTGCATAACCAATTTGGTATATAATATTTCTTTCTTTGTCAGTTTCTTGTTTGGTTAGGGGTATTTTGTACATTCTGTTAAATAACGAATAAAATGCTGCCATTTTATGTTGTGGTGGGTGGTCTTTATAACCTCACTTTTCGTTTTTTCACTGTAGGCTTATTTACCTTGTATGGTTATATTATTTCAATCACTTTCTGCTACAGTCCGTTTCTTGATGTATATAATACTATAATACTTATAACTAATTTACCTCAAGATATATTTTTTCCTTTAGGAACATGTTTCGGGAGATCCTGTTCTCCCATCTTCAGCCTTCGCCATCTTGCTTCTGGTGCAAGTGCATAGTCCCAACCATCACAAGATACAACAAACACATACAATATGCAATATATAGAAAACCAACTTCCACTAACATCATTATACCTAACCATTCTGACCACCCACCACAACATAAAATGGCAGCATTTTATTCGTTATTTAACAGAATGTACAAAATACCCCTAAACAAACAAGAAACTGACAAAGAAAGAAATATAATATACCAAATTGGTTATGCAAATGGATACAATAAAAATACTATGATCAAAATAGAAAATAAAATCAAATACAAAATAAAAACTGAACAATTAAGAAATAATCAAACTGAACAACACATAAATAATAACAACAACAACAAATGGGCCACATTCACATATATAAATAATAAAATGACAAAACTAACAAAACTATTTAAAAACACAGATATAAAAATAGCATACAAAACTAATAAAAATAAATTACAAAATCTAAATAGCTCACACAACAAAGATAATACAACAACCAACGGTATATACAAAATTGAATGCCAAGATTGCAATAAATGTTATATAGGACAAACAAAAAAACAGCTGAAAAAACGTTATTTTGAACACCTAAATGCATACAAAAAACCAAATATATATATAAATCCAATTTAGCCACACATGCAATAAACACAGGACATGAATTCCCAGACATAACCAATGTAACACTAATAAAACATATACCACACAAAGGCACCATAATGAACATTTGGGAAAATTTACAGATTTACAAACATAAAACACAAAACAAATTAATACCAGAACAAATACAAATCAATACAAAACATGACACAATATTCAAAGCACTCAACATCGAAAATACACAAAATACAAAAACAGATACCACAACCACACACAATAATGCAACATTGAAGGACCAAAGACCAACAAACCACCTTAATAACATCCAGAAGCCAACACACAAATACTGCACCAGAAGCAAGATGGCGAAGGCTGAAGATGGGAGAACAGGATCTCCCGAAACATGTTCCTAAAGGAAAAAATATATCTTGAGGTAAATTAGTTATAAGTATTATAGTAATATATATATATATATATATATATACACACACACAAACATATATATATATGATTCTGTCAGATATTAAAATTCCTCGGCTAATTGGTTGTGGATCAACAACAGTAATCTCTGTTAACACCAAACTTTTGGGACATTTACAATCATGCCATCAGGCCCGTCCCTGATAAAGTCGTCGACACGTCAGGCAATAGCAGACGTGTAAATCACGGCCAAATAACCCGGGAATATAACATATGTTAGTACTGACACGGTCCATGAAAGCCTTCGACATTATATGAAAAACTGCCAATACGTGCTTCTGGCGTACTGAACGGAATACGATTGTTTTTTGTTGAAAAAACCTATATACCACTGTCAATATAACCTAACAAAAAGTAAAAATGAAAAGCAATAACTGAAAGTTTTCGTACCATTCATAATTTTCTAGGATTCTGGGACGGAAACAACAAAGAATCTTGTATCTATCCCACTTAAGGTAAATAAACACTTGGCGTACGCAGACTTGACCACAGAAAATATGGAACACCATACGACAACTCTATTACCTGAAACCGCACAACCACTACAGTTTTTGTTAAACATAAATTCCTTATCTGTGTGTAGTGCTTACAAAAATAAACATAACGCGAAATACACACCCCAACAAACGTATCTGCGCGTCTTATTGTGTTTTTAATAACATATGCCATTATTCTGCGTCTGAACAATACCTAAAAATTTGCAATCGTTAATACGGGCATTGGTTTCGAATGTACACTGTCCTTCATAAATATTTTATGTTATTTGTAATATTCGTATTGAAAATGTTTTCCGTAACACTTCAGGTATTTATTCCATATTAATGCACCATTCGTAGAAGTGACTATAAACAGTGCCAAAATCCCACTAACCGCCTGTAATGACCAAAAATTTTATTTTTTTAAATTTTGATCGAGAAGTGCGTTACACAAGTCGAGTCACCCAACCCAAGCCAGAAGTAATAAATAAAGAGACAACTTAACAACATGTCAACTGGACGCTTGCTAGGAAACAATGAGAGGACGCCTGACACAACACTACAATAGAAAGTAGGATCGACTGTGACAGACTCGGTTCAACTCAGATTTACAGCACCACAACAAACTAAACAAAGGATACAGTACCGTGGCACAGATACGGAGAAATTGTAGCGAACACACGCTGTAAGGTTAATTTGGAGCGTGCCAGCAATAAGAAAAGGATACTCACACAAAGGGTTTAGGAGAGTCTTACCCCGTATGAAGACAAAGCAGTGTACACCAAGTGAATGCAGCCAGGAAGTGCGCACAGCATGAAAACATCGTAAGGATGACAACTAGTATTTATGACGGGAGACCGGAGTGGCATCTTGGGAAAGACGACACGCAAGGAGCTGCTAACTGACAGAAAAAGGGTCATAGGAAGTCAAACAATAACGAAATGCTACGTATTGTTCGCATGAGAATAACAGCAGGCCTTCGGAGCATACTTGAACAAAAGCTTGATGGACAGGTGCGGGATTGCTCTACATTCTAAGAAATTGTACGGAGCCCTTTCGTCGTGTACTTGAGGGGATGTCCGATAACCAACCAGAGTCTAGCATTTTCCCAGGACGCAAGTGGAGAGGACTGTCGTCATGATGGCAACGAGAACAGCGAATCAGGGGTCGAGAACCATAGTTATTCATAGTGGTAGGAAATATCTGACCTATCGTGATTGACCAAAGGCGTATTTGCCAGGACATTGCATTATGGTAAATGAAGCTTAATAAAAACTGTTTAGAGTGCACGCGGACTCTCAGTCTTACTATATTTCTCAGTCTTACTATATTTCGCAGTCTTAATATATTTCTCAGTCTTTTCTAAAAACTCAGTTACGCAGTACTTTAGTCAGTTAACATACTACTTTCAATTATTCACAAGTTATTCAGTCTCAGTGTATTAGCAGTTACTCAATCATGCAGTATACTTCAGTTGTTAAAAACTTTCAGTTACTAAGTTTTACTCAGCTACCGCTTGTTAAGAACTAAGTCATTTATTCACAAGTTAATCAGTTAATCAGTCTTCATTTAATAACAGACTCACAAAACTTTACGTAAATATTTAACCGAGTTACGGAAGTGTATCGCGGTAGCGCAGTGTGAAGTGTTATAAATACCGCTAAGATTCAAGCACGATATTTTAATGAAACAATACGTCATGTAAACTAAACACAATAAATTAACGTATACAGACGCACGAAGAAGTTTGACGGTAGACAGTTATCTATACACGATCATTAACAATGAATGCGCTTATACAACACAAAACTTTATAGACTTTCATATTAACGGCCGACACCAACGGAGGACACACACACACACCGCGAGTGAATCTTATCCGCGAGTGCTAAGTGATGACAAGCATCAAATCTACGCAACTTTTACTTATTTGGATCATCAGTGGAAAGGAGTTTTCACCGATGGAGTTTTTGGATAATCCACTATCACAAGTAAATCTTCATGTTATTACTGTTATAATAACTCTACTGTCCTGACTCTTTTCAAAGAAACCACACTTTGAGAAATTATTCAATGTAATGATAACATTATAGATATAAAGCTACTCATCTGAGGCAAAATGAACGCATTAGTGTAAGATTAATATATTGATTGTCTATGTTTATGTATATTCATTGTGTTATGTGTGTGTGTGTGTGTGCGCGCGCGCGCGCGCGCGTGCGTGCGTGCGTGTGCGTGCGTGTGTGTGTGTGTGTGTGTGTGTGTTCAGCGAACGACGTAATGAATTCATATTGTAATTTGTATTCTTATATATATGTTTTCTTTTATGAATGCACTTACAGGGCATAATTTATATCCATATATCGGAAGTTTTCTTTATTTGAATAATGTTAAATAAAATAAGTATTTATTTGCTAAGTATTTATGCGTTCATTATTGTCATTTTACCTTGTAACAAACTCTAACGTCAATTGAATTATTTGTAGTACATTTTCCTATATCGTTTTACACAACTATAACTCTCAGTGCAGTAATTATGCTAATCGTTAATGAACACAGTCAATCACATCAAAGTAATTAATATATTACGTAATTTAAATTAATTCGACATGAATTAACCTAATTGGATAATTACATAATTAAATTCCATAAATCAGCATAATTGCACGTTGTACGCCGTAAACTATAAACCCACAAATTCTATCTGGTACCGCATTGTGTTTTGACTAATCGTTAATTACTTTCTCACGGACACGAGCACTTCACTGAACACTATAGTCCTATACAAGTTGACGTTTTTTTAAATCACCTTAAGTCACCGCTTCAAATGCAGTTGTGCCGTATTTGGGGTTTATACGCTGTTAATCCCTCTGTCCATATATCCGCCCCGATTATAAAATGTCCTCTACAAATAAGTCCTCTAAAAAAAGTTTTGGTTCACACCAGTCACGGCTCGCACAGAGAGAGCAAAAGAGCGCAGCCCCCTTCATAAATTTGTAAATTAAAGTTGTCAATAATATTACTATAAAGTGTATACAGTTTCCTTACATGACAGATACTTTTGGGGCGGCTAATATCGATCACCCGATGTTTTCGGCATGGTCGCAAAGTCGGACGATTTCTCTAAAGGACTGCCTTCTGGGGAACGGGAAAGAGAACGTGTACACGCTTTTAATTGAAGCGGCAGCCATGTCAGGTGAGGCTTTGCCCACTGATTGATTTCACGGTTCTTTTCATAAAAGAACGTCTCTGTTGAAAAGAACGTTTCATAACAGTAGTTTTAATACTGAAAATGTTTATAAGGACGTGTCGCAAATTTGAAAACGACCGCTGGTGCGTGATCGAAAATGAGAAACGGTGAGTTTCCATAGAAACTACTTCTTAGTTGTCAATAACGTAGTACACATATAAAACTTCGCTTATGAATGCGACTACATTTAACTTATAATTGTGTTACAATGGATTTTTTTTTATAGTGAAAATATGTGTACTCTATATATATTTGTATCCTGAATTCAAATTTGAGGTCGAAAATAGCGTATCGGGGATAGTTTTATAGATACATTAAGTGGTGGACGGGCAAAGGTAGTGCCATGTCGTTCGCTGTGCCTATGATATGGAGAGAGCCCAAGGAGCACCTTACAGATTGCTATTTCTGTATAACAAATACCCAGGGTTTCACTAACCGGAAATCAAAGAAGTCCATTCAATACCCAAATTTACCTTCTGCCATGAGACCAGTTCTTCATTCTGAGACTCTTCCTGTGCCATCACCACCAAATCAGATGGTACGAGATGAAAATGACGAACTTTGTGACAGTGAAAGTAGTGGTTCATCATCCGCAGAAAGAAAAGATCCTTCCTATCAGGTAGCAAATTCAATCCCACAGCTTGTAACACAGGCAACACTAAATGACTTAGTACGTGATCTAGGCTTAAGTAAGAGACAATCACAGCTGTTGGGTTCCAGACTGCAGGAATGGAACCTTCTTCATGCAGATGCACGTGTGACTGTATATAGAAACAGAGAAGTGAAATTGGTGAGATTTTATACATATGATGGCAAATTAACTTTCTGCAATGATGTGAGTGGTTTGATAGGACCATTGAGATTCAGTAATGATCCACAGGAGTGGAGGTTATTTATATATGCATCCAAAACTAGCCTCAAAGGTGTTCTGCTGCACAATGGCAATACAATGCCTTCTGTTCCGTCGCCTATGCCACTATGACAAAAGAAACTTATGATATATTGGAGCATATGCTTACAGCAATTCAATATGCTGAACACAAGTGGAAAATATGTGGGGACTTAAAGATCGTTGCCTTGATCTTGGGAATGCAGCTAGGATATGCCAAATTTCCTTGTTTCCTTTGTGAATGGGACAGTCGTGATAGACAGTCCCATTACATAAAAGAAACTTGGCCTGCATGAAATTGGAAGATAGGAGAAAGAAATGTTCAGAAAAAGAGCCTTGTAGCTTATAACGATGAGATCCTACCTCCTCTTCACATTAAATTAGGACTAATAAAACAATTTGTGAAAGCCATGGATGTAAATGGGAGAGGATTTGCCTATCTTACAGAAAAATTTCCTCGTCTGTCTGCTGCGAAAGTAAAAGAAGGTGTGTTTGTTGGTCCCCAAATAAGAGAACTGAAGAGAGACCCTAATTTTGAAGAATGTCTATCAGAGAAAGAGAAAAAAGCTTGGACATGCTTCCAAAATGTAACAGACAATTCCTTGGGAAAATACAGATCTCCAGACTATAAAACAACAGTTAAAGAGCTGTTGAATGCTTACCAAGATTTAGGGTGCAATATGTCCCTTAAAGTTCATTTCTTACATTCGCATATCAACTTCTTCCCAGATAACTGTAGGGATGTATCAGACGAACATGGTGAGAGATTCCATAAAGATATAGAGACCATAGAAAAGCGATATCAGGGGAAGTGGATGCCAACAATGTTGGCTGATTTTTGTTGGAATCTAATGAGAGACAGTTCAGATGTTCATAAAAGACAAAAGTGTTGACTGCTTGTATTGTTTCCTCATTTTAACTGTATTCTAGAATTGATAACAAAATTGCTGTAAAACATTTTGTTCTTTCTCTTCTTATGTTTATATGCTGGTTAAAAGGTTAAAGTTACTGTTACAATTGTCATGATACTATTAAAATTAAATAGTACCGTAACCCTTATTATATCTAACCTCTAATAATGTAAAAAAATGTAAGTAAAAATTTACAAATAAAAAATCAATAACTCAAGAACTATCCCTGATATAAAAAATCCAAGCACAGATCTGAATTCAGCTTAAAAATGTCGGTAAGAATCAAACATATTACCCAGAAAAAAGAAATTTTTTATTTTTTCTAACACAGTGAATAATCTGAACATTGGTAAATGAAGAATGAATTCATTGATTGGTGAATGAAGCATGAATTCATTGATTGGTGAATGAACATAAATATATATATTTTTTAGATTTATTGAAGCATTTTCAATGCCCTTCTCTGTGCATTGCATTTGTGCAATGCCTGTAAATTTTTTATATAGCTTTTTATAGTACTGTTAACGACGGTCTAACTGATCGTCGTATGGTACAGTGGAAAACAAAATACACGACACCAATTACGTCACTAATCACCAGCCTTAATTACCACAATTAAACAGTTTGTAATCAACAAGATAGTCTGTTACAACAAATCAAATAAGAATCGTTCACACACAATAAAAATATCTACTAATATAAAACACCATTGTATTACCGGACATCACTGTCCCGCACAATTATAAAACACATAACACTTCGCTACAATATTACGAACCGCACTCCAATAAATCGTGACTTAAACTGGGCTGAACGTCGCTGAGTACTTGTATTTATACCCCGCCGAAAATCCAGGAACATCCATATTACGCATTAACAACGCTACTAGAAAACATCAGAACGTAATTGGTTGAGGCCTTGCACGCACACATTGCGCGCAGCCGCGCGACTTCTGTACAGTCTAGCTAACGCGATGAGGATCACGTACGCACACACATTACAGCCGGATTCCACTGGAACATTCGAGAAACACGTAGATTGTTCTGTAATGTCGTAATACTTCCCCCTCCTTAAACCTGTTCGGCCCGAACTGGCAAACCATCTCTTAAGTAATACTCAGCCAGGCGATCTACATAGCTACTCTACTTGCGAAAGATAATTCTCCGGTTCTCCGAAATCATTCTAGAGTGACCCGAACATCAAGTTCCCAGGAATATAAGTCTTCCGCTCAACCATTAGTTTTGTGGGAACCACTCCCGTTGCGTCATGTACTGATGACCTATACGCCATTAGCTGGTCCAAGTCTGAATTGTTCACGTCAACTACCTGTTGCGTGACTTCATCTTCAGTAACGTTTTCCCCGGGTTCTTCCATGAACTCAGGAACAAGCAAGAGTCTTGTCTCGACACCCATAGTTGGCATTCCAATCACTTCTTTTGTCATTACACTTATTTGTACTTCCTCTGCTAGTTCTTCCTCCATTTCCGCTTGCAATAGGGAGGGTTCCTCTTGACCAGCCTGTTGACTTTTTCTTCGGCCAATGCCACTTGCTTAATCGAATGGTTGGTAGACCCTGTCATTTTAGCCATGCAAGCTTTATCTTCTCTTGGCCAAACTTCAGGACATTCTCTCTTAAGTCCACAACGAACCCGTAGGCATTCATAATGTCCGTGCCAAGAATCACTTCATCGACAATGTCTGCAACGAGCATCTGGTAACTAAACTCGAGAAGACCCACGCGTACACGTACGCCTACCTTTCCTAGCATCTTGACGGGGCTTCCAGTCATAGTCTGTATTGTACAAGAGCTAATTTGAGGCTGGCGGTTGCTGACTAAGTCGGCGCGCACAATGGACACTGTTGCGCCCGTGCCATTCATAATGTCCGTGCCAAGAATCACTTCATCGACAATGTCTGCAACGAGCATTTGGTAACTAAACTCGAGAAGACCCACGCGTACACGTACGCCTACCTTTCCTAGCATCTTGACGGGGCTTCCAGTCATAGTCTGTATTGTACAAGAGCTAATTTGAGGCTGGCGGTTGCTGACTAAGTCGGCGCGCACAATGGACACTGTTGCGCCCGTGCCATTCATAATGTCCGTGCCAAGAATCACTTCATCGACAATGTCTGCAACGAGCATTTGGTAACTAAACTCGAGAAGACCCACGCGTACACGTACGCCTACCTTTCCTAGCATCTTGACGGGGCTTCCAGTCATAGTCTGTATTGTACAAGAGCTAATTTGAGGCTGGCGGTTGCTGACTAAGTCGGCGCGCACAATGGACACTGTTGCGCCCGTGCCATTCATAATGTCCGTGCCAAGAATCACTTCATCGACAATGTCTGCAACGAGCATTTGGTAACTAAACTCGAGAAGACCCACGCGTACACGTACGCCTACCTTTCCTAGCATCTTGACGGGGCTTCCAGTCATAGTCTGTATTGTACAAGAGCTAATTTGAGGCTGGCGGTTGCTGACTAAGTCTGCGCGCACAATGGACACTGTTGCGCCCGTGTCAACTGCAAATGATGTTGGTTTACCTTCCGCAAATCCATTAACGATTAAGTTTCCACTGGTCTTATGTAACGTGGAAACTACGTGCTGTTCTGGGGCTTTACTTCTCCAATTGGTGCGATCACTCTCTTCTCTCGGTATTTTCTTCTCCCAACAGTCTACCTGTAAATGACCACGTTTTCCACAGTTGTAACACTTCGGTCTTCTGTCCTTTTCCCATCGTTCAAATCGTTGCGGCGCTCTTGAACTTCTGAACTGTTTATCCGACAACATTGTTTTTCTGCACCCATCATAACGGCAATGTGATACACGGATCTTCCGACTACAATGTGATGGCATAAACCCATTAATGTAGCGGGACGCTGACTTGGCAGCTTCTAACTCTAGGGCGTGAACAAGAGCTTCTGAGCTATTTCGGTGTTTTGCCATTCGTAACACTTGCTGAAGTTCACAATCTCCGATGCCATCAATAAATGTCTGCTCCGCCAACCTTATTCGAAAATCTAGTGCTTCAGGATAGGCCAATCTAATCAGTCTGTCGGTACTTGGTTCAAAATCTTGAAAACTCTCCCCGGAGCGTTGTCGTCTTGTTCTCAACTGGGCGTAGTACACATCTCGCAAATGTTTATCACAGTACCGTCATTCTAGAGCTTTAACCAATTCGTCATAGATGTTCTGACTGTCAGGTGGCACTTTCTGTAGTAGTTCAGCCGCAGGTCCTTTTAATGTGAGAACGAGTGACACTGCCTTGTCTTTCTCTGTCCAATTATTTGCACATGCGGCGGCTTCGAATTGGCGTAGATATGTTGCCCAGTGCGTGCTTCCATCAAAGGTTGGGGCCTTGACAAGAATTGTCCAAACCGCAGGCAAAGTGACTTTCTCTACTGACTTATTTTCTGTGCTTTTTCTGTCTTTATCATTGGTACAGTCTGTTCAGAAATTTGTTTTGGTTGTATCTTCATGAACTGTTCAACTTCACTTTTAATTTGTTCTCTTAAGGTTGCCATTGAGTTTTCTACTGCAGATATTTTTGTAGACATTGTTTATTCTATATGTGATAAGGATTTTTTCTACTGTAGACAATTTTATCTCTTCACCATTCAGATCACTGCGTAATTCGCTCAAGTCACCACGTAGGAGACCCAACTCTGCTGTAGTATGTTGTTGCAACTGTTTTTGCATAGCTTCAAAAAGAGCTTCTTTTTTATCTGCTTCCTGCTTACGTTTTTATCCTGTCGTTTTTCTGCTTCTTCCGCCTCCTGTCGGCGTCTTTTCTCTGCTTCCTGTGCATCCTGTCGTCGTCGTTCCTGTCTGCAAAAGCAGCTATTGGAAATTTTCCATCATCTGACTGGCATCCATTGTTTTCCGATTAATTACGAATTACACTCGTCTTGTACAAAGTGTCCCCTGTTTCCACTGTTCACGGTTCTATCCCACTTCTGACACCACTGTTACAACGGTCTAACTGATCGTCGTATGGTACAGTGGAAAACAAAATACAAGACACCAATTACGTCACTAATCACCAGCCTTAATTATCACAATTAAACAGTTTGTAATCAACAAGATAGTCTGTTACAACAAATCAAATAAGAATTGTTCACAAGCAATAAAAATGTCTACTAATATAAAACACAATTGTATTGCAATTGTCCCGCACAATTATAAAACACATAACACTTCACCACAATATTACGAACCGCACTCCAATAAATCGCGACTCAAACGGGGCTGAGCGTCGCTGAGTACTTGTATTTATACCCCGCCGAAAATCCAGAAACACCCATACTACGCGTTAACAACGCTACTAGAAAACACCAGAACGTAATTGGTTGCGGCCTTGCACACAGTGCGCGCGGCCGCGCGACTTCTGTACAGTCTAGCTAACGCGTTGAGAATCACGTATGCACACACATTACAGCCGGATTCCATTGGAACATTCGAGAAACACGTAGATTGTTCTGTAATGTCGTAACAGTACATTCCGTTTTTTATATAGTTCTGATTGTGTTCTTATCGTATTGTACTGTATATATAAATATTTTATTATGTTTGCAGTAATTTTTTTTTAAGCTGTGTATTCTGTGTAAGAGACTGGTTTTGTCAGCTTCTTACACGTGAACATGGTGTTGTAGATACTACTTATTCTGTGTAGACCTGAGCCTGTTTCATTTAATAATAAAACTGATTTAGCATTTAAGTTTAAGATTGTGAACTACGATAATTTTACCGTTATAAATAATTTCAATTTTAAACACTATTTAAACATAGGTAGGTTACAAGATAGGTTTTAATATTAACAATACTTTTAAGATATTTCTACCCAGGTGCTTGTAAATTATGGAAATATGATTTTTGTTCAATAAAAAGCAGAGGGCTCAATTTTGCTTTTATTTTATGATACAGTAATAATTTGGTTTCTGCTGGTAACTTTTACGACTTTTTCAGTCTTGTGAAGTATTAAATGAAGAAAATGCAATTAACTGAACTTTTACTCTTATTGTATATGGCTATGCCGTCGCCATTAAAACTATTAAATGTCCCATTTACCTCTTCTTTGTCTGACAGCAATTTCAACTTTAACTGCCATTCCACTCGACGTAACCTGAAAACCAGGATCACCTTCATTACACTAGCCAATCACTTACGTCTTAGTATCGCAATTTTTAAATTGTGAACCGACTTCTCAGAATTTCAATGGTGTCATTTTTTAAGTGACAATCGGTGTACATATTATCTTTTTCAGTATGTTTTTAGAGCACTTCTTTCAACAATGTTTTATCGTTGAAATTGGAGACTCGCTAAAACTGCTCGAAAACAATAACACGTATGCGTCCCACTGCCTAGCGGTATAAAACCAAACCGTTTTGATGCCTAGAAGGTTCCGCAGCTCACTTGGAAGTCACCGGGTCCCTCCGGTTTTGTTTGTTTTAAACGATCCCCCCCCCACCTAAAAAAATTGTAAACGTTTCTTCATTGTCATCATGGAATTACAGCTGTAGCAAATGTTGTCCTATACAAACGTTTGAAATTTTCCAATTTCAGCTGGTCTACAGTCTGTGTAAATGGATGTCACGTTAGATAGAAAAAAGTAGGCTTAAGTTTCTCTGAACTTTCTCTCAGCTAGAAGAAAAGAACATACCTCTCTTGCATCTGAAGGCCCATTATATATTGTAAGAAAAATTTTTCCATTTGCTCCGACTTCTATTGTTGAATTTTTAGTTGGGAAACAAAAAATGCTTTCTCGTACCATTCTATTAAGGCATTTTTATCAGCCCAATACTGTTTCTGGTTATTTTTTGAAACGACACCTCGACTACTTTACTTTGCTAACTATCGTAAGACGCAGTTATGTGAACCAGCAACTCTTCCCTGCTTTGGACACCCTACTGTACACAAAAATAATGACAGTACAGAATCCACCGTTTTAACGATAAGATATTATATTTACTGTTAATTAGACGAATTAAAAAATATTCGTCACTCAATCAGTGACCCGTTGTGTGCTTTTGCCATGACACCATTTCAGTGCCCTATTGGTACTTCCTTATCAAGCGACTAAAAGCATTCTACATTTTATGTTTTTGTTTTCATGAAAATCAAAGCAGGCTCTTCTTATAATTTTCTCGTTATTGTTACGTAATCATTTTCATTGGAACTGCGAGCTGCCTAACAAATTCGAATTCTTGTAACAGGCTTCCCATTGCTCGTGTATCTGTGGAGCGCCCTTAAAAATCCCAATCTATGAATACATTTTTTCCAATCGTATCCACCAATCATGATCCCTCAACTTTAAACAGTACTCTGCATAATATAAACACCATCCACATATCAAAGTCCTCCACCCTGTCTTGCACCTGAGAGACGTTCGTCAATATCTTTCAATCACTTTCTGTTAGTAATAAATTAATAAATTTTTTCTGAAATTAAATATATTACAGAGAAGCTTTCATTTAAACGCACTGCGGCCTTTTAACAATGAATGCAATATGCCTTGCGTAGTGGGAAAAACAGCTGTTACGTGCAACCTAACCTCTGTAGTGGGCGCAGACACAATAAACGTCTTTCTTTAAACTCATTACACACACATAGATGTGACCATTATTGATGAATAAACTGTACACCGTTACACCATTCGGGCTGCGCTGTCAAAATAATTGCATTCAGTGAATGTAATAATTCACTGAACTCAATGACATTACGTTATTTATTACTCGCTGTTGTAATAATTAGAGTAAATTAATAATATTAATAGGCCTAATTAATACAAAATATGGTTACTAGGGAAGCCAAAAAAAAACTAGCTGAAACGAACCCAAACGCCACACTGGAAAAAACCAATTTCCATATTTTTATTGTTCGTACGTAAGTATACAGGTCGTCGTGCCAGTAAACCGTTCGTAGATACAGTAGATTCCGTCCACCACCGAACAACACTAACGCATAAAGGCGTACATGTTATTTCTTTAAAACCAGGTCTTTTTAAACTTGAAAAAACTTTTATACTACAAAACGAATACTGAATTTGTAATAATGTATATCACTTATCTGCAGATAAACGATATGTTTTATTGTACACGATCTCCTTCTTCTCCTATGATAAAGAGGCACCCTACTGGACTCAAACGTCAAATTTCTACATGATTTGTCTAATTATCCATAAAAATTAGAGCTAAAATTCCTATAATAACTGAAAGACATGTTCGGCCCATAATAAAGGGAGCTGGGTAACAAAAAGTAAAAGAATGACTTTTTTTCCTAAACACTGAACTTCTCACGATACTACGATGGAAAATTTACTTTGTTAGTACAATCAGATGTACCTTTCTTTAAAATAAAAATCCATATTTACATACAAAAAACCTTACCACTGTAAATGAATCCTTACAAAATTAAATATTCTTCCAACGGTTTCACTCAGAATAACGTGGTTTTCACTTTAAAAAATTGGATCTATCGTAATAGCCTATATTATCCACAAGTTACATTTTAAAAAAAAGCCCTTATCTAAGGAAACTGGAATAAATTTGAGAACCAAAATCTATCCAATGGAAAGTTTATAAGAGGGACGATTACCACAGAAAGTAATAGATTAAATTCAGTAATACTATGGAATAATATAAAAAACTCTCAAGAAGTAAAAAAAAAATAACTCTAAGCAACATTCGTTTAGGCGATATTCATTGATGGAAAACTATCCCGTTTACTTCACTCACCATTTCTCAACCTTCATGAAAATACTGCAAGGCTGGAGCTGGAATTATTTAATACCGTCTCTCCCGGAGGCCGTTCTGGAGCTAATCAGACCTGTCTGTCGTGTTTACCCCAGTCTTCCAGAAAATGTTTACATGGGGGCGTACGCCACGTACCAACTTATTTAAACGCCAAAGAAGTGCAGCCTGAAGAAGAAAGCATCTATAGTTATTTTCATGGTCAGTTGAGTCCACGGACGAGTCAGGAGAATGTATTCCCTATGGGAGTTCTGCTGCTACTAGCCGTACCCAAAACATTTGCTCCTCTACCACCTTGATTTAGAATGCATTTGAATTAACATCATTTTGGTGTGATACTACTTAGGCCTACGTTCATTTATATTCATTTATTACGTTAATTTATTAGAGTTTTCTAAATGTTAATGTTAACGTTTACCGTTCAGCGCTTTTCTTTAAATTCAAAACAATGGAAAGTTAACGATACATCATAATTCCGTCCTTACAAAAATACTAAAATTCATATAGGCCTACGTACACTTTATGTATTGCAAGTTATTCAATATTGTTACCAATATAAGTTTATACAATGTTGAACATTACTGTCATATAAAAAGTAATATACGTACTTCAAAAAATTCCTTCTCAATAAGTTTTAACTAATTCCATTTACAGTACTACTTGTTTCACAATTCCTTTGAATTAACAACAGGCTCTTTGGAAAAAATTGAATTCGATTCATTAAAACTAATGCAAAACTAAATTAGACGGAAAAACCATGACGTAGATTCCTAGTTCTTAAAACTTCAAGTGTAATAAATTAAAACCTCTCGTATTTGTTGTACTGTTATACCACACGTTGTTCATGGATTTAATATTATTTGTATGTTTAGTGACAATACTAAAACTGAGGTTACAATAAATCTAACATAAAATAATCTCAGATCGTTTTGGACCTCTTAGTTGTTATTATAATAATCGAAATTTCCGGGATCACGTACAAAGATATTTCCACTACATATTTACTTCCATGTTCCATAAGGAAATGGAAGTATGGTGATGGCGAAAAAAATCGTGTTCGAGATACGTGCTGATTCTGTTGTACTACCCTCAAAACATGAAGAAAAGTAATTTTTCGAAAAGTGTCTGTGTAGATTTTTTTCTATGGCGAACGATAACAGCCGCAAATTCAAACAGAATCGAATAATTTTTTGCATACAACCCTGAATTGTAGAGTACTCAAGACCTGTTGTTTTTGGTGAAGATCGGTTAAGGGAAAGGGGTAGTTTACCTGCAACATTTTATGTTTTAACAAGCGTAATTTTTCTTATGACGAATGATGACTGCCGCACATTCAAACAGAATCAAATATTTTTTTAATGAAGAAAAAAAATATTTGAACCACTAACACTTCATGTGTTAGTGGTTGAAGTCACAAGCAGAATGATCACTGTTGCACACCACTATATAACCACCCCACCCAGATGGAGGTGAAGGGTTTGTTTCCACGTTGTTTGTCTCAATTCAGATCTGACGATGAGCTGTGAAGCTTGAAAGCGCTAATCGGGATAATTTTTATATAGTGGTGTGCAACAGTGATCATTCTGCTTGAAATATTTTTTTTGCATACGTTTCTGAATTGTTAAGTACTCAAGCTCTGTTCATTTTGGTGAAGATCGGTTAAGGGAAAGGGGTAGTTTAATTGCAACATTTTATGTTTTAACAACGGTAATTTTTTCTATGACGAACGATAATAACTGCCGCACATTCAAACAGAATCAAATATTTTTTGTGTACGTTCCTGAATTGTAAAGGAATGAAGGCCTATTGATTTTGGTGAAGATCGGTTAAGGGAAAGGGGTAGTTTACCTGCCACGTTTTATGTTTTAACAAGAGTAATTTTTTCTATGACGAACGATAACTGCCGTAAAATCAAACATAATCAAATAATTTTTTGCATACATCCCTAAATTGTAGAGAGCTCAAGGCCTGTTGATTTTGGTGAAGATCGGTTAAGGGAAAGGGGTAGTTTACCTGCAACATTTTATGTTGTAACAAGAGAAATTTGTTCATGACGAACGATAACTGCCGTAAATTCACACAGAATCAAATATGTTTTTACATATGTGCCTGAGTTGTAGAGGACTCAATGCCTATTGATTTTGGTGAAGATCGGTTACGGGGAAAGGGTAGTTTACCTGAAACATTTTTTGTTGTAACAAGAGTAAAGTACGGTACTTAATTTTGATAAATAAAGTATCCTGATAAGATCTTAATAATCCACTGTAGAAACGTAGATGAAATATCTATAAATGAAGAGGCTAGTTGAACGGGGTGGGGGTAATTTTCTATAAATGAAAATTATAGTTGAAGGGGGAGGGGATAATTTTTTTTATATATGTACTACGTTATCGGCAACAAAGAAGTAGTTTGTTGTTAAAATTCCTTCCCGGCCTGTTTGGCCGTAGACCAATGTTTTCTGCAAAACCAGACGTTTCGGCAGTGCCATCGACTTCTATCATCAGTGAAAATCGAGTGCGATAACGTGAGGTGGTATACGTTAGTGACCACAGTACTGTGGTTAAGGCTGAAGCAGTAAGTAGAAAGAAGTACTTTCTATGGAAATATTTCATTTCGAAAATGATTTTAAATATAAATCTTAGAACATGGAAGTCATGTATACCGATATTTCAATAGTAGACGGCTGACATTTTCAGTCACACTAGTAGGCTATCTACGTGGCTCTCAATAAAGCCAACGGTCTCAAGTAACGTACAAACAACTATACAAAATAAATAAACAGAAAGCTAGAAGGAAGATAAATGAGGAAGCAAGTCTGCTAATTTCTTACAGTCTGCTTTCTGAGGTTGCCTTTGAAGGTAAAACGGAATATAAAACTGTTAGGCTCGGATATGACGTATTTTAAATGCATTTTTTGAAATACGTTTTTTCACATTTTTAACACTAGATACATTTATTTCGAAACGTATGTCATCAAACCATAATTTTAAAAATTTCAGGGATGACATACGAACCTTTGTTTACCAACTAAAGCAGAACTACAGAAATGAAGTGTAAAAAACGAATGTCACAAAAATCTAATATTTTTCCTTTAAAAAAAGCAAAAATACAGGCCTAAATCGATATACATCATATATAGGAGAAATTTATTCAACATAAGAAAAAATAGCTAAATTTGGCCAATCTGAATCACCAACATGTCTTCCAATCCCCTTCCGCTGAAAGAAATCACAGTGCAACAATACAACACGTTAAGGTCGCCTTCAATTACATTTTTTTGACAAGTGTTACAGAAGTATGTAACACACTATATATAATACACTGTATAAAATATTTATAAATATTTTTGTAATCGACAATGTATTAATGGAATGTAGTGTTTGTAATTATCCGATAACGAAATGCTGTCGGCAGATGAACGACTACCGCGCGTGCGCAATAAGACATCCTTCGGACGACATCATAACAATGTCATTGTAATGGCAGAAGCTATTAAAAATTATGTAACCATTGCTCAATTCAGTGAATACAAAAAACCAGCACACTGGCTGTCTGATGGATTATTAATGTTGACTCTATTGTTGACAAGCGTCTGTACTACGTATAACCAGCCTTTCAACGTGTCCTACATCCACGATTCTAGACTTCATTAACAAAGCCGCCATTGTATAAGGGCAAAACGCGCGCGCGCGCACAATTTATCAGTATTTGGAGTCTAGTCAGTATTTTCACAGATATTTATAAATTATCTTAATTCGCGTGTTTAGCGTTACACTATTATTGAAGGAAATGTTTTGCCAATGTTGAATTATAATTTTGAGTTCCTTATTTCAAATAATTTATAAGTTATATAGGCTTATCGCTACACCCAATATTCTAAGCTTCTGATAAAAGCTTTAAACCTCTAAAATACGAATTACGATATGTTAAATAATATGAGTAAGATGATATCCTTGCGAAAGTGTATACCACATCCTTATAAGTAATAATAATAAATTCCCTGCAAGGAGAATAAGTGATTTATATCTATAAATTATGTAAGTTAAATACATAATATTTATACGTGTTATACGATCTATTATTATGCGTAATATATTATTGTAGTACCTAATGTATTAAAAAAGATTATAAGAATATGCAAATCAAATTGCACAATTCATGCATTCAACAAGTTTCCCCATGTCATTAAAAATATTGCAATCAACAGTAACAATTTGTAGAGTATATCAACTAGAAAAGGTATATACTAATGAGGTGCCTTTCTTGGTATAAATGACTTATTATTCTATTGGGTACAAAGTCCACCCGGAAACGATCCGAATCTTGAACATTTTGCTTTAATTCGTAAATTAGTAAAACATACAGCCAATCATAATCCGTACTCAAATGGCTTCTTGACCAAAGATTTACACTTGTATTTTCCATGCCGACAATAATTTTACAAACAAAATATCATTCAGGGCACAAGAATCCATCAAGTCTTCAGAATCCACAACCAATGGAACGCCATCTGTGTTGAAACGAGCGTACTAAACATTCGTTTCACGCAAGACCCCTTAAGAAAACCCAACACCTTTTGCCGAGTATAATTCCATATGGCTAACTCTATTTAAAAGTGCAAGCATGTGCATCTGGTTGTAGACATGCACAAATATGGATAACACATTTTCATAATTGGTTTGACAAGATGCTCCTTTCAGACATACAAATGGAAAAATTAAACCTAAATATTAACAGCAGGTGTTCTAACAAATGACCTTTCGTCACACAAAAGAAAAATGTAAAAAGTAGTTACTTACTCGTTTACGTGTTCGACACACGCTGGAGGTCTATAATACGTTTCTTTGGTATATCCATTGTCACTCATAAATACTTGTATTTCTGGCCACATTTTACCACAGTTATCACAGCTCATATCACATACAGATCTACCAGTGGTAACCTGGTATAGCCAAACACTAAGTACACTAAAAAACAACAAAACGTATTTGTTAATGGTTTCCATAAATATTGTGTATCTGAGGCATTTTCGATTTCTTAAAATCATTTGTACGTGAGTTGCAAGAATATGGATTTACGTTTGTAAATAACATCAGTAAATCTGATTACCGGTGTAAATTATTTTTAAAGACCTATTATCACGTTTCCCTATACTTTAGATCACCTTATCACAATACCAAGTAACTCTTGCATCATTTTTATAACTTAATAAATGATTTTTTACTGATTAGATTAGCACAAAAATAAGATATTAAATTATCATTTATGATTTCAATTTAAGGCAAAGTCGTAAACACAACAAGAAAACAACAAGTTAATTCATTCGATAAAAGCCATTCGCTATTCTTGATCCCGAAGGTGGACACTCTTAAAATTGAAAACTCTCTACACTGTTTAACCACTACTGCATCAAATGCACTTACATTTACGGAAACCAAAAACATAGAATAATCACAATGAACGGATAAAATTACTGCCGTCAGAGACAACATGGACTCGTACTGAACGCTAGCTAGTTAGCGACTGAATATGAATTGAAGGTCGCAGTGATACAGCTTAGCGATAACGACAGCGCCCTACAGCGAGGCGAACTGACCATGTTCTCAGCTCTGCAGGTGAACAAACAACGTTTTCAGCTACCACATGTTAACTCTTATGTAACATATGTGCATTTTTTACCCCCATTTATGGACGCACGCCTCTTCTTATTAAAGTACATGATTAACTGATAAATACTGAAAATGTGACTAGAATTACTGAAAAAAGATAAAATGGAACAAACACATAGACAAGATAGAGACATTAAAATATGAACGGGGCCACATTACCAACGCAATTGAGTAAGCCAGCAAGAGAAGTCGCTGGCACACAAAAAAGATGACAAGTGCAAAGAGCTCACGGAAAACTGTCAATATAATTTTTGAAAACACGGAAAACGGACGAAGAAAATTGCCAAAAACAAACACAGAAAAAATCGAAAAGCAGTGAAATATTAAAAAAAATGTCAAAAAAAAAGGACACCTGATAATCCAAGAACTGTGATATTGCTGAACTGCAAGAACTGTGATATTGTTGAACTGTGAAAAATTACCACGCACATGTCAATAAATATGAAACATACAACATACACGGAGCACAAAACAACATATAACATACATAAAACAAAGATGGTGGTCAGAAACGGGCGATCTTGCACACAAACAAGATCGCAACAATACGAAATATTACGAAAAACTATGTAACTTAATTCTGGCCTTCACTTGTTTTCAATACGCTAAAAAGACGTTTGAAATTTTATATCAAATAGTATACGAAAATTACGGAATATTCTGGATACCATTCACATTAATGAGGTTTATAACAGTGATGTAGGCGTACAGGAAATAATCTGACCCTTATGTGATCCGCAAAGATACGCCATACGTAATATTAATTTATGTATCTAATTCACATAGTTACATAAATACCTTCCTTACGTGAAACAAGTTAAAAAATAGATGGGAATAAAGTCATCAATATGTTATCATTACTGCTGTTCAACTGGTCCAATCAGGTGTTAAAGACATGCATTACGAGAAACAGTATTACAAGGAGACGTTGCAAGATCACCTTGAATGGGATCGTGAAGTTCAGCCCAACCACTGGGAACAATAATTAAGAGGGAATTGAGTAAGGATGGATCTGCATGAATAACGTGACCAAGGTGGCCAAATCATCATCTACAATGTCACAAACCTCTCTAAAGTATTGATATTACTAATACCATGGCAAGTAGTAGAGATCTCTTCTACTCGCTATGCTAGTACGTACAGCATAGTTTCATATTTCTCCACAGGTACAAGCTAATGCTTTAATAACAATTCTGCTCTGATAAACAAACGTGTAGTACCTGCAAAAACCTAGAGCTACGAAAACAGCCTTACGGCTCTTGTTGAAGAGGATACCACAAATGCTACCTTTACTTCTCGGTAGTGGCTGCGGAACCTGCAGTTTTTATTAGTTAATTGAATTCTCTATTTACTGAAATTTAAATTTTTATTTTTTGCACTAACGCGTACATTGTCAACATAAATAACTTTAACAATATTAATGTATAATTCTATCATACTCTTAATCAGTCAACTCTTTATCGACATAAATTAATTGTCCAGAATCGAGCATTTCCTTGTGACTACATAGTTTCAATTTCCAGTAATGATCCTGTAATAAGTGCTGCGGAAATTGCAGTATTTTTGAAAAATTCGCATTTAGAGGCTAATATCGTTTCTACGTTCTGACCGTACAGAATTCAATAGACTAATCAAATATGCTGTATCTGCAACCTTTGTAGCATATAAAGAGAGATACGTCAGTTTTCCCCAGCTTCAGCTTTCTGCACTTCTCCTTGAGAATTGCGGTCATGGCGGGAAACAACCCTCTCTTAACTCGAAAGTTTTATTCACATCTGGAGGTGATTTAGTTTACCACAGTCAATGTAATAGTTAAACTACGCCACGTTGCGTTGAAAGCGAAAAACCTCGTTTCATGAAAAACCAAAATTTCGATTACAAAAATTTGTCAAAAATGGAACCATGTAACTGAGAAATATTCTTACTGCATAAAGATAAAAATCTTACATAATTCTAACAATAAATTTGAATAAAGAATTACGATTTTCAGTACAAAGAGCATCCAAAACCGGAAAGTGTAGCGTCAGGATTGTCGTTTCCTCGGCAAACTGTCAAGACTTGGAAAATTTTTTATTTCGTTCACGTCAATACTGTACACAATATGCCCTACCCGTTCTCTGGACCTACATAGAAAAGAGGAAAACAGAAACACCTCTGTTACACCTCTGTTGACGTGAGTGCTTTAGATAAGCCCGCAAACAAACAATTTGGCTCTCTCCACACATACGGACTGACAAAATAGCAGGAAAAAGACTTAGCTCAACACAAAATACCAGTTCCCTATACAGGCCTACAACTGGTTAAGGTGATAGTTAACAATTACAGAGGATCCAGTTTCGACGTGACCTACTGTCACAATTTTAACAATCTATACACAATCTTTACGCAAGAAGATTACAATCTCCGTAGACACGAATAGGCCTAAATTTACGTCTTACGTTATAATTTTCATTGCGTTTGTTTCATTAAACAAACCACAAACCAAATCAACTGCCATCTCAATGACAAGACATATAAGACGAGTTTTGAGGCTATAAGCAATAGACTAAAAAAAAAAGCCGTTCACATTCACGCTTAGAAAGCGTGTGGTTCATATTAAAGTTTCAAATCTCAAAGTATGCAAAGAGAATGAATTATACTCTGCTGACAAAAACGACTAGGCGTTACAACAGTCATTGTCTCACTATTTCCAGAATCGAACACCCCCCACGTGCCTCTAAGTTATAACAAAGACGGGCTACAAAGGACAAAGAAAACGATAAATGAATTCTGTGTTTATGCCAATGCATATTTTCTATTTTTTATCTTGGAAATATAATTATTACATTATTTTCTATTACAATAACTACACTATAATTGCAACGGAAATTAACTATTCAATATGTGTGTGTATGTGTGCATAATCAAATAAAAATGCCTAATTAACTAATATGGCAAATGATAAACACGTATACGACACGCGCAAGCCATTAGATTCAATATTTTTAAATGGCTTTAAATCTACAAATTTACAAGACAAGCACGTAATTCAGAATATCATATCATACCTGAACCATTATTAACCATTATTTTACTAAGTTATCATTTGTCCACGTGCTCTTAACAGTCATTTGCAAGTAATGTTTGTTCATTCGCGTGCGTTTGTTCTTTGTAAGAATAAGATAAAACCTTCAAGATATAGCGCCTATTGTTTGAATATGAGTAACTTACCTGTTATCATTAAATTTCAAAATTATAAAAGACTGTTGTTTGAAACCGTTGAGTTCACTTTTAACTTCATCGGCTGCATATCAGACGTGTATACGACGTAGACAACTATTAGCGAACGAGTGAAGCGAGTTGTCAGTTTCGACTCGATCTTTTGGCATTATCTTCCCATCTATCTATTTGGCCTCACGATAACTTCTGACTGTATCAACCGATTTTCGTAAAACGTGTCATGCGTGACCACTTTTTTGAGCCACAAACCTCTATTGTTTTCAAGACTTTAGAAGAGAATGCACAAATATAAGGGGTCAAAATTTTGAAAAAAATGGAGAAAAGTTCATGCTAGGAACCAAATTAAAGAGAAGCTTAACTAAAATCTGAATAGTTTTCATTTTTGGAAATTTTACAATTTTGGGACGCCAGAGTCCAAAAAGTGGAACAAAGTTATGATAGAATCGCTCTACGTTGGGCATCAAATCAAAGACAATTTTAACCAAAATCTGAATATGGTGTTCATTTTTTGATTTTTCTTAATTTTAGGAGGCCAAGGTGCCCAAAAAAAATATAAAAAAATTTGAAAAAATTGTAAAACTCCATGCAGAGTTCAGACTAAAGGACATTTTAATATAAATCGGAATGTAATGTTTATCTAAAAATTTTCTACTTTAAGGACACACTGGGACAAAAATGAAAGTCAATACTTTAAGAAAATTGTAAAAGTGTGTGTGGGGCAAGTTATTTTTTTTTTTTACTCAAATATCAAATCGCTTTCTTCATCAAGTTACCAAAATTAACATACCGTATATGTCAACAGCTCTAAATTTTGGACCGTCTTCAAAATGTTTGTACGCTACTTTTGAAAAAACAATAACATACCGTTATCGGTGTATATCATTTGCAAGACTATTAGATACAGGATTAAAGAAACTTGTAGAAACATAAAGCTAGAACGAATTTATAGTATAACGACAGACTTAACGCCAGGTTATTATTATGTAAACCATAATTCGATTGAGTATGCACACGAACGTTGTCCTCTCGGTTTGTGTAGGCAACAAACGCAGACAATGAATACCGCCGACTGTACACAGTAGCATGGAAAGGAAAAACGAGACACTGGTTTAAATGAATACAAAACCAAACTAGTGTATCTTACATTGTATCGGAAATTATTAAGAAACTAAAATGGGACCAGGCAGGGAGAGGGGTCTGGGTGATTGTTTTCTTCTCTCTAATATTATTTTGTTATGGAAACAGAAAGACTTGCAAGACGGGGGGAAAGTGAGTGTGGAATGTTGTTCTGCAACGGATCGGCTCACTCAGCATTGGGCAGAAAAATGTACGTGGTTATTCTGACTATGACAGTGACAAAGATGACAGTATCACATTAAACAGTAATAAACAAACTTTAGTACCCCTTATGTTACCATATACAAATTTCAGAACGAAGTTTCCAACTCAGATTACTACTATAGCTCGTTTCTCGAACCATCTATTTTTCACAATACGTACTACGCTGTATGCATACCCAATGTTTTATTTTTATAATTATTTAGTAGTGAAAACAAATTAACACTTCCAGTAAATTCTTCCAATTTGTTTTCCTTGTATTTGTTTACTGATCGTTGAGTTGTATTATTTCTGTAAACATGTCATTTTCCGTAAGTCCGCACATTTTTAATGCAAATTAACTTGACCCACATACTTTAATTATGTATAAAATTTGTTAACATGCAATAAGAAATAATACGATATAAAAGGAATAATTACGTTCAGACGTATTATGTACACAAGACAGTACATATTCATTCACTAGGTCAACTTAACTTACAATTTTTTTAATATTTTATACTTAACCGTGTACAATAATTTAATATGTGCAGAAAAATAGTTAATACGATTTAAAAATTGAACAACTAAATATAAGAACTAAGAATCATTACCAGTAGATATGGACAAAGTACGTTATTTTAATTATAAACACGCTTGGTGTATTGAGGGAAGGGGAAGGGAACAGAGAGTAAATTAGTGTGTGGACGGACAACACAAGACGGACAAGTCAGAGATAGTAAAACGAAGTCGATATTTAAGGGCGCAGTAAGTTAACCATAATCGTTATTAGCGTTCAATAAAGCGTTTGGTTCAGCTATTTTAATGTTTGTTACCAACATCAACTTCCATCTGCGTAAAAGGACGAAACTCTGAAAATAACCACACACAATCTAGACAAAATTTAATTCAAGCGAGATTATGTGGTGTTACCATACAACAGGGGACCGGTGGTTGTTTGTTACATCAGTATAATACACCTCTCCTTCACTAAATCACTGTGGAACACTAAAATATACTATGCTACTTCTCTTATCGAGCCAACATACACCTGGCAAGTGATCAAGAAAAATGAACAAAATTGTAGTTAAAACAAAAATAAAACTTCTATTTTGTAATCACCTGACAAACATCAACAAATAAACGTTCGACTAAGGGTGCAAGAACGTATCATAAAAAAAAACACGTCAATCTGAAAACTAACTTCAACATCAACCCGTCTTGTTTGCAAAAATCATTATTAGATGATTGCATTTCAGGAGCGTCTGTGAAAAAGAAAAGTTAACACTGCAATAATAACCGATAACAAACCGATAAGTGACTACATAGCTGCAAAAAGAAGTAATATGTCATCAAGTATGAAACAAGTTTAAATTAAACTTAAAAGAGACATTTGATGAGTGTATTTGTGAAATCTTCTATATAATAAATCTCTAGGGGGGGGGGGGTCTAACTTTGTCCGCGGTAATCTCAGAATCTACTGAACCGATTTCAATGAAACGTGCACGCTGATAGCAGGTACCCAACGGAAGGTTTTCCACTTTATTTGATAACGATAGGTTAAAAATAACCGAAGTTATTCCAAAAAAACGCATTTTTTTAAACCCGCGGCTTCGATCGCGAACATTTGTATATATAATAAATCTCTAGGGGGTCTATGTTTGTCCGCGGTAATCTCAGAATCTACTGAACCGATTTCAATGAAACGTTGCACGCTGATAGCAGGTACCCAACGGAAGGTTTTCCACTTTATTTGATAACGATAGGTTAAAAATAACCGAAGTCATTCCAAAAAAACGCATTTTTTTAAACCCGCGACTTCGATCGCGAATAACGATAGGTTAAAAAGAACCGAAGTTATTGCAAAAAACTCATTTTTTTAAACCCGCGGCTTCGATCGCGAATATTTGTATATGACTGTTGTGGTAACTGTCGAGTTGGTAAATTGCTAATGGTATATCTATATTAATAATATTCTTATATTGTAAGTTATGAATATCCAAAAAGTGCAAAGCAATAGAACCATCATTCATGTTTCCTCGATACCAAAAATCAAAATTTGATAATTAGTAGATATTTACAAACATGCAGTAGTAACACAATTAGATGAAATGTTTATTCGTATAGAATAATACACATAGTGTATACATAAGTATATTGATATCAGTGGCCATTTGAATATTTACATTTTAGTAGGGATATGGAATTCTTATCAGCATATGGAATTCATATAAACAATACAATAATTCATTGTCTGATTATATTGTAACATTGATTATATAGTACACGTTGATTCTGACAAACCATACTCTTCGACATTTGAATATTCAGTAGGCCTATGTGCAGTAGGAATAGGAATAATTAATTGTCGAGAATTATACTTAACCTACTTCATCGAGAATTATGCGACGAGCGTCAGTGATGTAGTATCAGTGCCTTTTTTCGTTAATTTTACGTCATCGGTAAGTAATATGTGCAATATGTATTGTATTGTATAAATTATTAATTGCCCCCTAGAGATTTATTAGTATAGATAAAATAAATACATTTCCCTTTTTTTAGCTTTGCAATGCCAAAAAGACGATCATGTTTAGGAAGATCTACTGCTGCTGCGGAAAGAAAGAGGCGTCTTAGAGCATCTGAAAATGACGTCGAAGGAGTCGAAATGCAATCAGCTCCTGGAAACTCTTCAGAAAGATCTGGATTAGAAGAAGTCTCACGGGTTGAAAGTCCTACGATTCGTGAAAATAGATTAGCGGCACAAAGACGCAGGCAAGCGACTCTCAGATCACGAGGTCCTACTTTACGATGGAATGCAAAATTAAATAGTGGTTTCAATTATAATCCAGTTATTAACTACGCGAATGAAACAGATATCGCGTTACCGAGTATGGTTTGCCCTCATTGCAAAGCTTTAAAGTGGAAAAATGAATCACATGGATTATGTTGCTCTGCAGGAAAAATGCTATTAGATCCCATACTTCCTCCTCCAGAACCGTTAAAATCATTATTAAATGGAGAACATCTTTTATCGAAAAAATTTTTGAATGCATTAAGATCGTACAATTCAGCTTTTCAATTTACATCATTCGGAGCCAATGAAATAGTCGAAGGTAGCTTGATGCCTACTTTCAAAATTCAAGGGCAAGTAGGTATATCACCTCATGGGATCACTACTCCCCACACAAAACGAAGTACCAAAATTTCTACAGGTGTATTTCATAGCTGATTGTTTACAGCAATCTGAAACAAGAATGGATCATATTCGTAACTTGGATAAGCCATTAGTAACAGAACTTCAAAATTTACTTCACGCAATCAACCCATATGTTAGTGAACTGAAAAGTGCGTTTGAATTTGTAACATCTGCGAATAATAATCAGTACAATATTGTGATTCATGCTGATCAAACAGAAAATAATGAAGAGCGCAGGGGTCGCTACAATGCACCGACAACTAATGAGGTGGCAGTAGTTTTAGTTAAACAGGAATGCGATAAACTCGATATAATAATCCGTGCGAGGGATCATACGCTCGAATTGCAGAAACACATCGAGCTTATGATGCTTTACAGTACCCTTTAATGTTTGGCAGTGGAGAAGATGGTTATCATTTTACATTAAAATTAGTCGATCCTCAGACTGGGTTACAAACTACTAACCCGACAGTTACCACAACAATCATATACAAATATTCGCGTGCGAAGCCGCGGGTATTTGCTAGTATGAAAATAAACTAGTAATACATGCTCGTGTTCCGTTTTCTCACATTTATCTCTACATCCTTAATAACGTTAGTAAACATCTGCACCTAAAGTACACTTAAACAGATGTGTATTTCAAAATAACTTAAACAGATATATATTTCAAAATAATCAGTAACATCACCTGACATTTCAAATATTCTGGTACGCACGTCCAAATTAATGGAATAACTGCGATTAAAATGTAATCCTCAGTAATTAACCCCACTACCGAGCTTGTTAAATAACATTTACACAATTCTGACTGAAAATCTACATAAATACGCCTACATAGCGCCAAAAATTGCAAATAATCTCTAACTTAGGCGCAAAACTAGTTCGAAAACGTTCGTTTTGCTTCTTTTATAAAAAAAAGGACGATCCTCTTGTGTAGAAAATTAAGCTTACACGAAAACCGCCTCATGATAGTTTCGCATGAATTAAAAAGAACTATGTTATAATACATGGCTGCCACAAATTCAAACATATTCCAATACATTTTTCTCGTTTTTGAAACTACGTATACATTAAACACAAATATCACATTGAAGAATTGTGAACATTGGGACTGAGTATGACGTACAGAAACATTCAGATTTAAAACGTTGCAAAATTAACAGAAAATACACACACCTTCATGCAGTAAACCTGCATCGAGTCATGAAATTAGTTTGGAGTAGGCCTATGGGAATCACACGATACTTTCTGTAATTCGTCCGCAAGAGGCACGCATGTTGAATGGCAAAGGGACATGATGTTTTTGCTTCGTCAAACACTTTTACGGATCCTGTCTTTGACTCTGTGAATAGCACACAACTACGTTTCCTGATTCTACAATATCCAATCAACGTTGAAGGCGTAAAGGCGAATAACTGATCGCGAGTAATGAAAAACGTATAATTCTCTATTGATTAAAAATTCTTCCAGGTAAAATACTTCCTAGTAACTTACTATTAGTCAACATGTGACCGTAGTACCTACTAGAAAAAAAAAAAATAGCATTTTATGTATTCCCTTTTAAACAACACACAGGTCACAACCACATTATCAACGTCAAGGTCTAAATCAACTTCAGTGTCTTCCACCTTCACTATATAGATGATCCCTTAACGATCCTTCATAGACGTCTGTTCCTTGGAAGGGTAGCATTCTCTGTCACATTGCCATCTACTGCTATGAGATCAGTGTGGCCCCTCCACTTATTCCTACGCCTTTCTATTTCAGAGTTTAAGTTAAATATTGTAAGTCTTTTCCAATTAATGTATTACTATTTCTGTCTTGCACACCCAGACGAAGTATGTCCCTCAGTGACTCATATTGCCTATCCTTATATTTTCTTGCCTATTCTTTCGTCTGCTGCCATGTAGATTAGATGAGAGATGCCAAAAGGCTACGGCTGTCAACTCTGGCAAGAAATCAGGCTGGCCTGGAAGCTTAAAACGGCGCGCCCATCACCGGATTTACCTATGTAAAGATTAGTACTCAATAATGAGAACATTCTAAACTACTCAGAATCTTCGCGTAAATACCGGGACGAATCTATGAATGAAGTAACAGATAAATGTAATTTACATTTGAGAAAATAAAACTAACTATAATATTCTTCTGGTTAGTATCGTAAGACTACGAATAATATTCTAAAATACCGGTTTAGTTTTAGATAGTTTAAAGCGACACACACGGCACACGAATGTAAAGCTTTCTGTCGAAACTGATGAAATGGTACTCTTCACATATTGACCGTTACTCAATGTAATACGTCGGTTTTCTGCGTTATGAGCGTTAAAATATAATTAAAATATGAACAAAACTCAGTACGTCTATTTATGAAATATCTCCAATAATAATTCTCTTTAGCACACGACATTTGTTCGCCTGTCGGTATACATTTGTATCTTTTATATACATGGCATTTACAAATATAGTAGGCTACACTGTTTCCCAGTTACATGTGTAACTACCTGTGCACTTACAGGGCATATATTGTTTTACAGAAAAATAAACATTCGAGTCAAGTGTATAATTCCTGACAAAAAGCATTGTACTGTACAATTTAACCTCTACAGTCTATATACTCGAAATACAACTCGTTTCACTAGATCTGATGGACAAAGAATGCGTTGACTTGAAACAACATACCACTGTACAGTCATACTACATTGACGTCAACAGCCGACTGGAAAAATTTAACTTGTCAGGCGCAAAATCACGCCAGCTTTTTATGATACGTATCGTAATTAAAGTTACCAAAGTACACGTGGAGAGAATTGTTTAATAACAAATGAAGCCTCAATTCAGTGAATTATGACAAATTATTCGTTACGAATGAACAGCTTAGTTAGGTAACCTAATCATACGGACACAATGATTTTCAAAAGGAGACCTTGTGACAACATATAGGGATTGAATTACCCAACTTATGGAAAATGCACCTTAATTCAATTCAAAACTGTGAAACACGGAACAGGGTTTTCTTTATACCGAACTCCCAATGAAGATGCTACAGCTCTATAAAATATAACGGTAATTACCGGTTTCAAAACGTGAACCAGGACAATTATGTAAGAAGGTAGAACAACGCGCCACTTATATTTAGAACCCGCATACATGGTCTGAACCGCATTACAATTCCAAGAAATCAAAAACTCCCCTCTTCCACACGCGGATATAAGATGAAAGGAACTGAGGCCCCCCCGAAAGTTTTTAATCAACTACACATAAATAAACTTGAATTTACAGAGTACTTTTTCATCCCCTCCCCCCAGTAATTATTACTATCAACTTCAAAATATTACATCCAAAGAGTAAATATGAAAACAGATACGTTTTTAATAATGTCATATTATTTGTTATTTTAAAAATTTAAAAATGAATCCCGCACCCCATTCAACCCCCCGTTGAGACCTTTACCGAGTCGAAAATTCGAGTACAGAAGTATCACATTCATAAAAACTCCATTTCCTATGTTCGACTTAACAAGTCCAAACTATCTAAACTTTATAGTTAATAACCAATTAAGATTTATAACACAAACATACTATTACTCATTTATAGACACTACTCATAATCAAACTTAAATTTAATACCGGCTTCTTTTGGTACCATGGATAGACTGCCAGCTTGAGCTGAGGCATACAGGAAACGGTATTGTGACTGCCCATTATTGCCTAATGATGTTATGTAGAGAAACCTAACATACTTCTAATGACATCAAGCGTTTAAAATCTTTAAATAATACATACCTCCCAAACGCACTTAAAAGACAGTAAATTTTAACTGGATTCAGCAGAACAGGGATATCGATAAATTCGACTACATACCGATGTTAAATTCGGCATCGCGGTATTATCAGCAACAATACTTGTACTCAGAAACGCGCGCGCGCGCGCGCGCGTGTGAAATATGATTTTCTAACTTGTCAGTAAATGTGACAGTAAACTGTACTAAAAATATAAACCCTGTTTAATTTTGAAAACTCTCATGACGGACATACAAGTATCTACTAATTTTTATCTTCGAAGGTAAAAGAATATTTAAGAGATAAAATTTAAAAATAATTACCCAACACTTATCGGTTAGACAGCAATACACATTGTTAGTAAAACGTATTGAAAGTCTTCTAGTAGAAAGCAGCTCAACACGTAAAGTTTCACCACCACCTTGATACCGTGACCATCTTCCGTTGGTAAATATGTTTATCGAAACACGACATTCGAACATAAAATTATACGACTGCACTTTGAAATTCAACTAAAAAGCTATTCATAAACAAGAGACTATAGTTAATGATAAGCAAAACATTTTGAAACAGAATGATTCCCGTTACAAATTATAAAAACCATCGAATTCAACCGTCTGTGTAATTTACTCACACGTGCTCATCAGCGCCAACGGAATCTCCTTGCCAACTCAATGAGCAAACCGTCATTTTTTACTGATAAAAACATGTTGAACAACAAAAATTCATAACGAATACCAGTCCTTGAATTTATTAGGCTATATAAACTCCATAAATTTGTTAATACTGTTAAAACGCCGTGATCATGTAATTTTGTGGATTAATTATTAAATAAAGCATCAAGGGTGTTTTAAACGTCTCATCGTCGTTGTGGCGTCTCTGGGAGATGCTGAAATATTATAAACATTGTTATACGTCGAATAAAAACAGCCAAGAACATAAAACTGTATGTAATGTCATAACACATACAGTACTGAAGCTATAAACGTTTCTTACAATTTGACATTTATTGATGGTAACGTTAGGAAAACAGTTTTGACCACATTCAGTAAAAGATCCAATAGTTTCTGAAGTCTAATATGGGTAATGTCATCCACAGTCACGAGACATTCATTTCCAATACCACGACTGTTAAATCGCTGAGCAGACAAAATTTTCTTCTTCCCTCCAACTCCACGAGTTTTGATACCCACTATTCAGTTAAGTTTCTAGCAATCTGACAAGAAAATGAAAGTCTTAAAATTTATTTTCTTAACATCGTGCATTGTACACACTTCTAGTTTCTTACACAGACCTTCCTCTTGAATTCTGAACGCCAATTCATTGAAAAGCAAGCTTAATTGAATAGCAACAGTTGACAAGTACTTCAAATTTTATGTCAGTAATATGTTATAGAGTTTAAAACTAAGTATTAATACAGCTTTCCCCCATTAGGTAGAAATAATTTTCATATATCGGTGTTTACATCTGGTAACGGAAATGAGCAGTCATTTTGTGTTAAGTCATAGGTTAATAGATATTGTTATGGATACACTGCTCTGAATACATTAAGTACGTGTAATTCGCATGTTATCAACAATAAGTTGATACAGTACAGTACCTTTTTTTAATTTCTTCGTTAATGTTTTTTCCTTCGCCTTTTTACATCTCCCTCCTCTCTTTACCACTAGTCTTGTTACTTCATCACTTACAGTCTTTTATTTGCTAGTTTTTTTAATTTGCTAGAAATAATACAATTTACAAAACTGAATAATATTCTGTATACTCTCTATGATCATAGAAGAAACACAGATATACGGCAGAAACTGAATATTACGAGTATACTCAACAGGATTGCCCAATATCGGCTGAATTGATGGAACATCTCTGAAGCCGAAGAGACGGAGAGGGTCCGAGGAAGCGCTGGAGTGGCCAGCTCTAGACTCTTTGACTGTTTGAGACCGGAACAACCATCCTTGGTTTAATCCTTGCAGCTGATGATGATGATCACGCCAACGAACAACACAATCAACTTTCTCACATTTACTAGTCCTTCTATTCACATTAGTACCTACCCAATATAAAACGGCAAGAAAGTACAACAGTATGCTGAAATCGCATTCGACCTGCTTTGTCAATGTTCACTTACCTCAATTTTTTTGTATAAGTGAAGTAATTAAAACAGAAATAATTCACTGTCACAATTATTTCTATTCTTTGCTTCTTCGTTTTATAATCTTCTGTAAATCTCTTTTAGGATGTTTTGGTACAAAGATATGTTTTGTCATTTATAAAAAATAGTAAACGCAATTCGCAAGAGATACTGGACTACTGAAAATGTACCGTAACTCATTTACTGTGTCTTCTCACTTTCCAGGCCAAACCTGTATCTCACATTACCACAACTTATCTCAAACTTACCCACAAATTACCACGTGTTTTACACCTAGCTCCTTCTTTTCTTCCCATAACAGTGCAGGCCTACCATGTTTTGAGCACATACACACTGTGGTAATCACTTTTTCAGTCAACATGAGACATTGTAGAATTGTAGACATAACCTACAAACGAATCTGGGGCACCAAAGCATCCTCCTTACACTTATATACTCCATACGAAATATCAATCGCATTCACCCGTCTCGCTAGTGTCCTGCTGCGTCTCGACAAGCTACGATATCACATATACTCGTAATACTGCCGCAAAGACGTGATATCTAATGTGACTGTCCAAATCCAATCAATGCTTTTCTCGGAAGTACTAGTAATCGTATATTGTTACCCTACATCCCTATTTCTGTTGTACATAAATTACATGCATTCGTTTCAATATTTACATGAAAGTAATATTTGCATGAGCTCGAACATCACGTAAGTGTGTGCCATCGGGACTAGTCGAACATCTCCTAGTTCATTATTGGGAACAAAAGGAAAAGTGGACAAGAAGCTATTAAAATTCGTAAAGTAATACATCCGCCCAGTACTCTCAACAGTTCTCGGAAGCCGACAAGGCCAGTCTGGATTTGCGAGTTGTTTCTCACGTATCCCTGCAGTCTCCCCGAAGCTACAGCAGCAATGCGATAGAAAGGCTTACTCGGCGATACAAGATAGCAATTTACTCGGTCATCAACCTCGAATCAACGCACTACTAAAGTTTAATTAACACGCAGCGAGTCGACATGATAGTTAAAACTCGTACAAAAATTACTTTATACTATGATTATAGGCCTACATCTCACAATACAGTCTTGAAATACATATAATTTAGCTAAAGTACACGTATAACAACAAGAAGCTGACATACAAACGTTACACAAAGAAGAATACTGTATGCACCAGGAAGTCAAAATACTGAAATGCGCCCACACATGCAAACCATATAAAACGAAGACTGCATTTATAACAAAAGATGGGAGAATCCACAGAGATAGTTTTGATCTTACTCTTTTAAAACAACGAAAGGTTCGAAACCGATGTGTAGTAGGTTCGAACCTATGCCACATTTTTATTACACGCAGCCTTAAATTAAGAGTAGGCCTATATCGTGTCTTCACTACACGCAGAGATGTTAGAGATAGTGTAATTGTAAAACAAATCCTATCAATTAGTAAGCCGCTGGAAATAAAGGCTTTTTAGTAATGCACGATTGTTGAAAGAGTAAATGTAGTCGTTATAAACAAAAAAAAAGATAAAACTAAGACTTGAGATGGACACTTAGTCCACCACAGTAACAAAGCTGTCTCAACAACCATCTGCGGATTATCTCTGATAATAAAATGGTATCTGTAATATATCGAACGGAATAAACTGGTTAAAATATAATATGAGTGAGACATACCACAGTAACGACTGTTAAAGACACAATTAAAGAATCTATGGAAAAATCATAGAAGCGAAGACAACTTGATGAATTGTACAAAGATTTCGGAAAAAACTCAGCTTCCACTCAGAAACTGAAAACAGGAAATTTCAAGAACCAACGGCGACCAATAATTGTGTATATTAACGATGACCGGCAGGAACGTGCTCACAAACGGTGACTGACAACGACGTAGGAACGAAATGATACAATCACGAAGCGCTCTTAATCCTACAATTAAGGACCAGTTACAATTTTCATTTAAAACTATATAACGCAAATCTAGGTCATCCAATCTAAACCTCACGAATCGGGGGCACCAAAACATCCTCCTTACACTTAACATTATTTCTTATGAAATATCAAATCGAATTTACCCATCTCGGTAGTGATGAAATGTTATGCTGCAGCAAAGACGTGGCAATACGTACTGTTGTGTTGGCGTGACCTTGTTGCATCTAATGACCCGAGATGTTTACTACACAGTTGATACGAAAGACGAAGAAGCGACTACGAGGAATTTTTTTCTCACAATTACGCTGATTCAGGCTGCTCTTCCGATCTTTTTGTGCGTAAATTGCACGTTGATCGACACCGATTCGTTTGAATCTTGTGAATCACCCTTGCTGATCTGTTTCCAGAAACCTTCTGCTGTCACATGCTCTGTTTACTAATTTGCTATTGTTATAGTACGATATAATTTACTATTAAACTACAGATTATAATGTGAGCTGGGGCTCCACATTTATAATATACAAAACCGTTTCCAGCGACAAACGACAGAGTTCGGCCTGCCTAATTTTGAACCATACGAAACCACCTGCACTACATTCACCCAAGCACGGAGTAATCTACAAACAAAAATTCTAACGCAAATAATTTTCTAAACCTAACATCAACCCTGCCCATTCAACTATCGCTACTGAAAACAATTCCACTCTGAAACAAAGGGAAACAAGTACACACGTTTATTTTTTCTGATCAGAATCGCTTTTCGTTTCGCCTACTCTTCCTCTGTATAAGCAATTATTGTGTGCTAATTTGCAAACTACGAACAGGCATAGGCGACAAACTATGATTCTTTACGTACAATATTCCAACAACTTCGTCATTTTTTATGTCCATTAACAAAATTGTATTAGCTTTAAATCTGCTTCGACATACCAAACAGTCTTACTTGAAATACTAACAGCCACAGTCCACACCAACTGTCTTGCCCGTTGCGCGTTAAACTGAAGACGAAGTGCGACCTCATATGATTCAAACTTTTCAATCAGACCACTTGACATCGAAAAGTAATAATTTTTGTTTTATCTGCACGCGCAGAAAAGCAGTTTTGTACCTCATTTCAAATGTTATCTAGCGAAGGAGTTACACAAGTAAACGCACTGTAGTACCCTACAACTGCAGAACTATAATAGTATTTCACATCGTAAACAGAAAGTAGATAACTCAAGTTCGGGGGTTCTTTCAACTGGCGTAGTCTTAAACGAATCCATTTCAGACCCGCAAACCCATGCCTTAGGACAGACGAGGTTATGATTATATTCATAAACCGCATGTATTACGCACAGTATAGGTACAAGCACAACTGAGGACAAAACCTCGATGAGATGTTTTTGTTTTGCCTAATCTGAGACGGTGCTAAAAATAGTTCACACACATGTTGGTGTAAACGACTTATCGTGACTGAAAATAGCCAACTTTCCTCTAACCGCAAACAACGCAATGTTGTCCGAACTTATTACGTTTGTCGTATTGCTTTTTAAAATCGAGGAAGTCGCTGAAATTCCGCAGTAATCGCTTCCACGTACCATTAAAACTTTAATTATCATTTACCATTTGGTCACATTACATTTTATTAGGTTAAATTAAACAGATCATCAAATTCAAAACACACACACACACACATCCGACGACCGACCTACACTATTAAGCAGCAATACAGCAATTCTAAAATGCTAAATGTTGACATTCTAAAATGTTCATTAACGTAGAGAAAAAGTAATCACACTTTTCACATAGACCATACAGATCGATACTTTACAATGAATTTTAGAAACAAATTCAGTTGTTCTGGTTTTGTATTGCACATTAAACTACAATGCAAACTCTACACCAGACCAACACTATCATCGTGCTGTCCACAGATCACATTCATTCACAGATTTTTTTTTAACACATACAGTCAATTACTATAACATACCAACTATACAAGTAAAAAAGCCATTTACCTTAATATATGTTTACTAACATTTATTTTAACTTCATTGGAACAGTCTTCGAAACTAACACACGATCTCTATAATCGCCCATGTTACCCGTCTCTAACGTTTCAAAGTCAGACACATTACACATTTTCCAACACCAAGCTGTGTTTCTTACTCCAGTATTCTGACTACTTTATCAGTACAAACACAATATATTGATCTAACGCTATCAAAACACTCCCCGAAATTCATTTCGTAGCGGAAGCAAAAACAAAAACTAATCAAAAGAATTAAATCTTCAAAATTGATGTTACACACTTTTAAAAAATACCGATCTTACGATGAGAGTTTAAGAGTCCCGCATGATAGCTGACTTAGGTTGCAGTGTACAACTCAGTTAAAGGCAACGCTGGTTTCATTATAACAATAGCTTTTCATAACGGTTAAGTACGTCCTTGGTACTTTTCACTTAATCAGCTGCATTCCGCTAAACGCGGTAAAGACCAGAGCAGTTCCTTAATACAGAACAACTCTACCGAACGAATTCACTTTTTGTAACATTGAATACATTGACTACAACCACTAACTGACCACCAAAGAAAGGACGTTCAAAACACGATAGGTTTATGATGTGAAGTCATTAGTACTCAGTAACATGATTTGTTTAAAGACGAACTTTCTACAGCTCCACAATTACTTCGGTTTATTCAACACCCCACACAATATGTTTATTAAATCGTATTTTCATCACTCCTCGCATACCAATTATATGCCGTATTAAATAACGTTTTCTTTTAATTTACATTACAATCGTTTCATATTTACATATCATGCTGCATAGAATATAATGACACTCCAGCTCTTGGAAAAGTTGGATTTTGTTTGTAATGTATCGTAAGCCAAACATCTGAACAACTACCTAATATTTATTAGTGAATATTCGAATGCTACTGTCAAGCAGAAACAACTCATTGGCCACCCAATACATTTAAATTCACTACTGTTAAGTTGGAGATTTCCCACGTAGAGAGCCAAAACTCATAAGTGTAAATTGTGCCAAAGAATGTGTGACCTTAGCTCTCTACTTTAACCCAGTGTACAGTGTATCTTATGAGCCATTTGTCGCTTTACGTTCACTATCATGCTCAGTTCAACACCCTTAAACTTTCCTTTTCCTTTGGTGCAAGAGCCGTATACGCCGACTACTGTATAAATTTCATTTTCAGTAACCCAATCTCTTTTTTTTTACTTAACGCTCATCTTATATCTTTTAATATTACACAGCGTTCCCAAAATATGGTGGTAAACTAAGGGAAATGATTCTACTCATTAAATTGAAGGGAAAATGTACAATAAACATATGTCGGAAAATGCTTCGTTTTCCAACGGTATGTCTCTGCTTTTAAAAAAAATTAATAACTGCCCAACGAGATGACATGTGGAGTTGAAATTTGGTATAGGGGAAGTGGGGGCAAATGACGAATGGGACAAGATGACTAAACTACTGCCTTTTTATAATTTACGCTAGATTGCAGGGCTTCTTTCTTACAAGGCAACTGCTATGTTCAAATCCAGTTAACTGTCTGGCAGAGAATGGTATCTATTATAAAGAAAGTGTGGACTACATAATTTCAGTTTTTAGTGGCACCGTTAATGTTTTTGGTTCCTCACAATTAAATTTCTACGATTAAAAGGTGAAATCAAATTGTTTTTAATTATATTTCCCTAATATTACGACCTTTAATAATTATTCTCATACAAATGTATAGCCAAATTACGTTATAGGTTAGTTTTTACTACCCATTATATTTCATTAGTCTGTCTGGGGCAAGATGGCAAGGGATAAGATCACAGTACATGTACACAAATCATACCATAAGCTTGAATGCCACAAATCATTGCAGAGAAAAAACATAACAATGGTTGGATTTTCTCCTCACACAACTCACAAGTTACAACCGTTACGTGTGTTTTTACGGACCCTTAAAACATTTTTAGCCAAACTTGTGATAATATTAGTGTGCCAAATACTTTTCAACCAGTTTCTGACAGTCACAGTTACTGACACTTACTGTTGAACTGTTAAGCATAGCATACTTTCAGGTTGGTACAGTGAGCAATGCGGTAAACGGTTTTAGAAGCACAGGGATTAAACTCTACAATCCCTAAGTATTTAATGATAGGGCGATTTACCTCTTGATACTGCTGTGATGAGAACAGAACTGATTTTCATTCAGCATGAGCAACAGAAGATGACTGCGCGCAGCCAGGGCCACCATACTTACCTAACAAGGCACTAGAAACAACGAGACTACAATGTCACTACCAAGCCCTTCTTCAAGACAAGACAAAAATGCAAAAGCCCCCTCACTATTTAATTTAAAGCCTCTTCCTAAAATACGACGAAAAAGGCACAGATTAAAACAGCAAGTGTTCTTACACGCACCCCGGTTAAAAAGAGATTAACTGAGGAAAAGAGAAAAGCGAAACCAACGAAAAGAGAAAAGTTTAAAGAATAGCTAAACTGCTGAAAGATAAGTACGATTTGAATAAAAATGCTGCAGAGAAACGAAATACGATGTTATATGTCCAGTTTGTGAGAAGAAACCTACTCTGATCCGCCACATGAAGATTGGATACAGTATTCCCAGTGTAAAATGTGGTGACATGAGAACTCTTAAGACTTCTAACAAAGTAACATTATTTTAATATACATATGTCCATGTATTACATTATGTTGTATATTTGTAAATTAAATTTACACTTTGAAAATTGTTAAGATAATATTTTGGTTTCTTTAGTATTTATAAGAAACGGTAAACGTACAGTGTATACCAAATTGCATCTCCACATCTCATCTCGTTCGGTAGTAATTATTATTTTTTTAAGACTGAGACATACAGATGGAAAACGAAGCATTTTTTTACATGTTTATTGTACATTTTTCCTTCAATTTAATGAGTATGTATAATCATTTCCAAAGGTCTTGCAGCGTCTTTACAGAACACATGTAGGCCTATATCTGATACGTTTACTAACTCTTCCTAACAAACGTACGCAAGCTTCACGATTCTCCACATTCTCCTACACCCATAAAAAGTAAAATCACTTGCTTTAATGTATTTCTTTTTATATAATCACTGTACAAATATCTCTGTCAATCCCATTCACTGTAATTTTATACTTTATATTCTGATACCAACCTTTGTAACAGTAAATACACTTAGAAACTAGTGAGAAACTTAACACACTTAAGTAACATTTCCTAATTCGGGAATACAAATTTATGTAATTAGGCAATTTTTCTGTTAACGGTCACTGAACCGATGGGCTAAATTAATGAAATGTGTGTAAAGCGTGTATAGTACGTTATCAGTCTCTGGCTACTGGCTACCAATATAATAATTCAGTATCTACAGCTGTCTATTACAGATCAAACGGCACGTGCTCCGACCGTTCAAAGGTCTTACATAACATCACATACGTCATCGATTCTGCCATTTTTTCTCATCGTTTTATGCTGCCCGATTTAACTACAATAAGACACTCAGTCTACGCTTACTTTACGTGTTGTGAACGCGTCACTTCGTCTCCTTAAAGTAACTTTCTAAGCTTAAGACATATTCAAGTTAGCTCCTTAAAAATTACTTGTCATCTATGGAAATCGCGAACGGACACAAAAAGCGAGATGAACGTAGTTATTCTAAAAATAAAACGAAATCTATGCGACATCCTAAACTCAGACAAACGTTTCATAATAACATTAAAAATTGAATCTAAGGTAAACATGTTTGCTGGTGCGACAGCTGACCCGAGGGCAGCGCCGCTAAGTCGTTGTTTATAATTTTAAATTCGAAACAACGACCTAGTTTGGAAATTTTCAGAACACACGCTCGCGCGTACGAGCACTTTTATATAAAAAAAAATACGCTATTAATGCAGCAAACTTGATTTAAGTTACCTGCCAGTAAAGAACAATATTTCTTGCACTTTCATGAAGTTCTATACCCAGTTCTATAAATCAGTGTAATGACTACGAACAACAGCTTACCTCAATACCCACCAGAGGCCCCACACACTTTACGGTACACTGGAAACAATGTATAAATCTATAAAGCGAACTGGTTATATCTATAGTTAACTGTAGATCAAAGGTATGCCTAAGGTAGTAAATGTATCATACTGACCTCATATTTAAAGTTGCCTAAAGATGTAAACCTTGAATAAGAATATAAAAGTGCAAATATTAAAGAAAAATTAAACGTACAATAATTGTACTAGCTCGACACCAAAAATGTTTCGGATAGACGCGCGCGAACACACACACACACAATATTATTCAGAGGTGAATAATATTAAATAATTATTCACCATATATTTTCGTACTACTCGAGACGAGTTACGAGTACTATGACGTATCGTAGTTGCCATAACAACAGAGGAATATGGCTGACGATGAGCACACGACATATTTCTCGAAACACGTTGTCTTAAGTAAGACATTACATGTTGACGTTCTTCTGAATAATATTAATTATGCAATACGTCAAGAAAAGGTACGGCAGCCTAATTAAAACACGCACACACACTTTCTAGTAAACTTAACAGCAAGACTCGCCTTTCAAAGAAGACTTCCTTTTGCAAGTACTAAACAACTTGCTTAGCACCATTACTTTCATCACCAATGGTGAATCTGTCCTAAGTGAGGTTTCAGCTGATCTGTAATCTCCTTGTTGTTCTCTCCTGTGCCCCTCTCTTCAGTTGGTGACAATTTCTCCCCATCATCAAATCTGTCCTTCCTCCTCGCATTCTCTTCTACTTTTTATCATTTCTCAATTAGTAACTTCTGTAGGCCGTTCCTTCTCAAAATGTAACCAACCCAGTTTGCTTTTTTCTCTCTTATGGCACTTTACTGTAATACTTCTCTTCATTTATTCCCCTCAGGACTTCTTCATTTGTTGCCTTTTCTTTCCAGCTAATCTTTTCCGTTTTTCGCCACAAACACATTTCAAATCCTTCTTCTTTTCTTTTCGCCACAAACCTGATACTTCGTTTCAATGTTTCTAACCGTCCATCCCTCCGATACATTACATGACTGTTCATCCGAACCATAGCTTTATATGTTTCCAAATCTTGACTCATTTCAGAATCATACACTTTTTGTCGAATATGTTAACGAAGAGATATCTTCATAACAGTTAAACGCCTCGTTGTGTGCATAGTCATCAAGAATCCATTAATTACATCTATCAAGGACACGCAAAAATAAATAAAGACTGTTCTTATGCCGAAAATACTGAATGCACTGGAGTAGAACTACAAATGATGTCTCATCGTTTTTTCAAAACGCGACTGTCGCTACGTTTAATACAACAGTACCCCAGTTGCCAACTGTACGAACAATCCACACTAACAAAGCCACTACAAATATTACAAAAATACATAATACATACGTCAAGAACCTAAGGTTATCAATTATAATTTAAGGTTACTAAATGTTATGCTTCTACCTACTTTATCAGCTGCAGCTAAATGCTGGATGTGCTGGAAACATCAAACAGTTACACAATAATACAGAACACGTAATACTATTATATAACTTCGTGTTTGCTTTAACAATCTGGACAGGAAAAAATACCTTTCTCCTACAAACACCTGTTTTAGAAAATAAATTGGTGTTAATACAACTATTAATCATAAGGGTTACAAAAAATAATAATAATATAAACGTATAGAGTTGCTAAAGCTTTCGTAGACGGCGTCCACATAGTTGGAACCATTACTGACCGGGCTGTTAGGCCGTTAGAGCCTCACCAACAGTGTCGCTAACATTTGGCACGGTGTCCGCCCAATTCACCCAAGTGGTGAGGTAGACACTGCGTATTTAGTTTAAGAAGGCCCACTTATTTAGACTTTCATACCAGCACGAAAACTGGTATACGTACTTTCATACCAGCATAGGTGTTGGTATGAAAGTCTACATAATAGATTAAGCCTTCTTAAACTAAATACACAGTCTCTACCTCGTCATTAGGGTGAAATCAGATACCGTGTCAACTATTACTGACACTGATGATGGCCTCTCGTGGGGAAGCCGGAACGTCTTTCAGCATAGACTATAGGCCATGGCCTAACAGCCCGGTCAATACCTAACAGCGCAGCCAATAATGTTTCCAACTAATATAAACGTTTTTCTGCTTTCACTTTACTGAAGTGGAATAAAAGATTTAAAATACTTAGTGACAAGTGGTCTGAAACTGTCTCCTGTCTCTTACAGGGCAAAACAGAACAGTATTCATAAGTAAATTGCAGGAAGCAAGACCCTCAGAAGAAAGTGCTTTCGAAAATTCAACAGTAAATAAAAAAAGTGCAAGGTAAATCCATACTTACATCCCATTCTTTAGAGACAGAAATATATAGTGTAAGTTATTGTTATTTTACCTACAACCGCGTATTACTTCATTCAATGATTACGATTAATTTTACCATTACTTGCTTCAATAACGAAGATTAATATTATTATTTACTTTATTATTAAGGTCATATTTCTCGTTCGATTAGCCAGTAAAGGCATAGATCCCAGCCTAAGTACAAACACCAAAGCGAACGTCACTACAGTTGACAAGCACAGGTTATCTTAAACACGAGCAAAGCACGCGTGTTACGCGAACAAGCCGTAAGATGTAAAAGGTTCCGCAACTAATCATAGCAGTTTAGTCTGTATATGCTAAATAAATATCGATTAACACTGACTAAACGTATAATTATTTACTTGTTTTTTTGTCAGCATTAGTGAATCACTGAATCCTACGAGTCATTAAATCAAAACAAAACACTGGTCAACGAAAACGCTCTTAGATTTTATAAGATTCTAACTTACTATCCACACTGCAATAACATTAATTCCATTTTACTCCTGTCTGAAACAAATGGCTGTCATCCTCATTTCTTTCTAGTTTGCGGTTTGCCTTACATTCTCTGGTGTTTTCCAAACCAAATGTCTACACTTTAATAATCTGGTTTTATTCTTTAGCGTTAACATTTCAAGTAACCAGTGTAATCACATAACTGTGCTCAATAAAAAGTGGACTTGTATTAACACAAGGCCCACGAAGACGCGAATGAAGTTTGGTTGGTGATTACGAATACAACCAATCAAATCTACGATTAAATTACGACTTAGCCTACATAAAGAAACTAGGTATACTCGTGGCAATTTTAAAAAGTCGAATAAAGGATAATTCTATCACCATTACAAATCCGTGACCTTCATTTTGTTTCTCAGAAATAATATAAACTGTGTAAAATGAATAGTTAATTCCACTATATACCATGTAATACACGAAGCAACATTATTAGTAACAACTTCTATTGCGTCATCTGTTTCAAGAAAATCAATTTTAAATTAGTTCATACTGAAACAAAGCGCTTATGAACATTTATTCAATCAATCTAAGCTATGTTTCTAAACTTTTCTTCATATAAAATTTAAATACAGTAGTTGTGATTTATCTAAAACTACATCAAATTGTTTTAAAAATTCTGCTAACTTGTAAGTTCTCTGAACTGCACAAATAGTTTACTATTTTCAAAGAAATATGAAATACAAGGGTTGTACTAAAAGTAATGCCTGTCTGTGTGTTCAATCTGTAACAATGATGTTGTGTATCTGAAATTTTTACCTTTGAAAAACCATACCTTCATGCATGACTGATAAATTTTTGTTGGAGTTCACAATAATGGCTGAAGAATAGACAGTCATCGAATTCTTTACTAAAGAGGGCTGTACAGCTGCAAACATCCATGATCGGCTCAGAAACGTGTGGGGAGGCAGCACTGGACGAGAGCAATGTTCACAGGTCAATAAGTTTAAGGCAGAAGAAAATTTCACAGACGACAAATACATAGATGAGTCACTACATCGACTGTAGTGATTCATGACAGCAGCGACCTGATAACATGATTGTGCAGATCGGCGAATCACAATTGTTGTTGCAAAATTGTTGGGAGCATGATGCTGTGAAAAGCATTTTAGAGGACCTAGTCTATAGAAAAGTGAGTACTTCATCAGTTTACACATACTTTGAAAGACAGAAAGGTGAAGTGTGTTCAAAACTCCTGTCCGTGTCTTCTGAAGCCGATGAACAGACCTTTTTCCAAAGTCTGTGATTAAAGATCAGGCTTGGGGTATCTGTACGACCCCGAGACTAAGAAGTAGCGGATGGAGTGGCGACACAGTACGTCACCTAGTCCTAAGAAAATTAAAAGTCAGAAGTCCGCAGCTAAGGTGATTTTTCTTGGTTTCACGGATGAGTAAGGAGTCACTTTCTAGTTTTTCTGAAACAGAACTCAACAGTGACCATGAGCGTTACGTTGCGCCACTGAAAAATCTCCATGCCTTTAAACTGCGTCATGATTATGTTAGGTCTCACACGTCTCTTGCCACAAACCACAAATAGGGGTGGTCAGTGGTTCACCTTACAACCTTTAACTTGCACCAGACTTTCACCTCTTTTGGTGCACTGAAAAATGCTCTTCGGGATACCGAGTTCAGTGATTCAGCAGAGGAGAAAAGATGCCATTAGGTCATGAGTCAGAGGGTAATCCACAGACTTATTCCACAGTACTTTCCAGAATTGCAAAGGTGGAGCGATTGTGTTGAGTGCAACGGAGATTATTCTGAATACTGACATTCTGTGCGCAAATGTTCAGGATACATACGCGGTTAATTTTAAACCTCAACTACTGTTAATAAACAAACGAAGAGGAAACATTATACAGGATGATTCACGAAGATATGCAGAGACTTTAGGAGCTCATTCTACATGTAAAAATAAAGAAAAAAGTTCATATAAATATAGGTCCGCAAACGCTTCGTTAGCCAGTTATGGCTAGCCAAATATTTTACCCTGATTTCAACTCCTCTGGTCATATTAGGCCGTACTGAAGTTCTAGGAACCCAAATTAAGGGACAAACTTTATGGTTTCATATAGTTTTTTACCTGAAAAATTGAATAAAATAAGTCCCACAACTGTAACTTCAATAGTTTTTGGGAAAACTGGTGAAAAACGCAAAAAATCGTAGTCGAAAAACACACTTTTTTACGTTTGACGTACAATAACTTTGTTAAATTGCCAATAAACAAATAAAACTTGTACGAAATTTAATTCTGAGATAACTGGTGTAAATAAAGTAAACAGAAAGTGAATAAAAGTTAAATAAAATGGACTTTTATTTAGAACGATACAAATCAAAATGTAACTGAAAAAAATTTTAAACGAAAACCAAGTTAATAAAATTTACAATAAATTTTCGAAAATGTGTCCATCGACTTCAATGAATTTTACTGCACGATTGTGGATTGCTCGTGTTGCTCTTCGTAGTCTACCAGGGCTGTTCTTTATTTGCGCAAAAGGATCAATAATGCGGGCAAGTAACGCCTCACGGGTATTTACTTTCACCTTGTAAACATTATCCTTCATCAATCCCCATACACAAAAATCCAAAGGCGTAAGATCTGGTGATCTGGGTGGCCAGGATTGTGGACCGCCACGACCAATCCATTTATCGGGGAATTGCTTATTGAAATAGGTGGAAACAGCACGAGAGAAATGTGGAGGCGCGCCGTCGTGTTGCAATAGGAACGTCTTCAAGCAGTGTCGGCAATTCTTCTTGAAGAAACTGTAAGTACGAGATTGTGAAACTCTGAATCGCTTAGAAAGACGTCTTGTACTGACACCCGGACTACGTTGAACAGCAACAATAATGTTTTCATCAACATTAGTATCATATTGGAGAGGACGGTCATACGGGATATGAATGCTAGGAAGTGAACCTGTTTCCCGTAACATACGAAATGCCCCACTAATAGTTCTTTGATTTGGAATCCTGCGGTAAGGGTAAAGTTGTCGATATTCTTCAACAGCAGCCGTAGCACTGCCATCACACACACCGTAAATAAACACCATATCAGCGTATTCCTCCGTCGTAAATAAGTATGGCATATAAATATATGTACATAAAAATATGTCCAATTTTTTTCAAGCTAGCTTACAAATTTTCGAGGCGGTTCAAAATTTTCAAGCCGGCTGTGTTGATAGATTCATTTTAACGAATTATTAACACTCCGACTTCGTATTTTGAATACCTACGAACTCACAATCAGACGCCCCATATAGTAACAATCCTTTCAAAATTTTGACTAGCCTGATACCCGACATGGATCTTTACAATTTCCAGACTTGTAATTGGTTTTTTGGACCATGGTGTCCTAAAATTTCGAAATTTCTGAAACAACAAAAACCTACGTTCAGATTTTAGTTAAAATACATTTTCATTTGATACCCCATACGGATTTTCGCGATTTTTTTTCAAAATTTTGACTTCACATTTCTGCCTCTCGTCTCCTTCGTCTCCTTAGGGTGATCAATCACAAAACACTGGGGTCAGTGTGATACGAATATAGACATGCATATCACTTTTTACGAAAATCGGTTAACGGATTCAAAGGTTGTCGTGAGACAACCCCCAGACAGGCAAACGGCGAACAGTCGATTTAAAACTGAGAACTCGCTGCGCTCGTTCTATAACATTCCTGCACTCCTGTTACAACATTTTATTTAGTCTTAAACCATACTTACAAGTATGTTTAAAACTTAAGCACTTCTACTTTAGAATTAAACTTAAGGAATTAATATTATGTTGTTTAGTAATTAAGTATACGTTACTTCATAAGCAATTCACTGAAAAGAATAGACTCCGATGCTAAAGTAAATAAGCTATTAACTCCTACATTTATTTCACTAACCCCTCCCCCCAGCTCACATAAAAAAGTCAGCCACTCCAATTTATGTCTAAGCACAGTTAAACAACATAAATGTTGTTTTACTCAAATAATAACAAATATGTTTTACTCAAATAATAACAAATACAATTCAGCCAGCATGTACCAAATTTTGTGTACGCTACCAACCAATTTTATGCTTCTGCCAATAGATCTAAAGCGATAAATGCTTGTTACCTGAAGTGATTCTCAGCTATTGTTAGAATCCTACTTGAAACGCACATAAAACGTAAAACTGAACTAACAAGATACTTATGATCCCGGTAACAGAACCGAACGAGCTTACGATTTTGTACGATACGACTTTACTGTATATATAATATTGTACGACTATTTTTATAAGCGCAACTACCACACTGAAACGAAAGTTTGCACTACAGAGTAAAAACACTATTAAGTCGCGGTGGTGTCGCTTAACGTACAGGATAAAATTAACTGGGATACCGATAAAACTAATGTTGTGTCAGAGTCGCGTGCTTAAAACTGTAAACTCGAACAATCACGTGGAACTAAAAATATTTAATTAGACGGGAGGCTGCGTGCCGCTGAACATACACCACACGCTGTACAACCTTTGCTGTTCCCTGCCCTTTTATTAGTGCTTCGCTCGTTCTCGGAATGTTACAACACACTGGCTATGTAGGTGACTTACCCTATAATGTAAAAATACACATTCGCTCATGTTTATAGTAGAAACTTAGGTATGTCCATTTCTGAAATTATTAAACCATTTTAATAGCCTCATCCAAAACTGTATAACATAAAATCGTGGTGCGACATTTCTCGTAGCTTATCCTTGTGGGTAATTAAATTTTTTAACTGCGGTTGTCCAGTGGGCATCGCGGGTTTCCTGCGTTTTCTCTGAAATGGTTTTAGAAGTCGCGATTACTCACGTACTAAGTAAAATTGTCAAAACCGTATATTCTTGCCATGTTTTTATACGCTATATAAAAACAAATTCTTAGTTAACACTCATAATTTTGACTTCATTCGGTTACTTTATATTTATTAATAATAAAATGAGAGTTGTCATAATCTGCTTACGCGATGAGATCGCCACATTATACAATACGCGGTTTCCTGTACAAAGTAACATGAATGGTATTTTCTGTCTGGGTCGCGACACACGTCTAATGGAAGTCACTCTTTCATCTATTGCTGAACACTTTTCGGTTACAATTTTTAAAAGTTTTATTATTTCACGTATTCATGTATACAGACGCAGTATAACAAAATTTATTTACACATCGTCACTCTAACACTAATCATACTGCACTCTCTCGAACACTTGGGGGAAACTTTATTGTTCCAAATCAAAGAACGGGTAAAATTTAATAACAACTTACAGCACTTAAAACATATTTTACGAGATTTCAAGAAAAATACAAAATTCTTGCGTTATTTCCAATCAAACAAAAAATTATATAATTTAATGGCAACTAGTTTTAACTATACGCTAACAAACTCCGGTAACAAACACGGTTCGCACTCTGGAACAATATTTTATCATAAGTACACATAAATGACAAACGAACAATATAACATCTCGTTTTTCGTCTGCCTATAGTACACCTTCAGCATCTTAGCCTTTTTTTTAGACTTTTAATCAATTTTTAATGCTGCACTCTGCCATACATCACATCTTTTCTTACACATCTTTTGTTGGAAGAAGTATATATGTTTTTTTGTTGGTTAAACCATACATAAATAACAGTTAACGATACGAAAAAACTAGAGTCCAATATTATTCATTTATGATTCTCTGTGGGAGTTGCAATACCATTTCCCTTACATTCACTTTATAATTTATATAAAATATGGTTTCGGAAGACCTTTAAATATTCTCCGAGTACGTGGTTCGTTAGATCAATAAGTATGTACGCGCTGCACTTCCAGAATTTTTTGTGTTTACCATTGTGTAACACAATGGTTCATTTTTGTTACAATAACCCATTTATAATTACAATAATTTATAATGCCCGGAGAAATCCTTATGATACTGCAATTTCTCCTCGGTATCATCGGAAATCAACTACCGTTTATAATCCAAGTCATAAAAAATAGTAGGGTACAATGTACGCTCCATTCACTCACGAAATAAAGCAGACTATTTACGTAATTCCTGTCTACTAGCATCCTGTCATAAAACTCACCATCGATTATCTCATAAAATTATATCAGAATACAATTTACACCAGACTCGATAATTTTGTTGTGCAATTTTCATTATGAAAAATCCAACATTACGTAAAGGTCACGTAATATTTTTCCGTACACAGTAAACACTGTTAGCGGAACAGGTTCAAATCAACGTTACTTACACTTACACATACAGCAACATACGCTGCCGCTTAACGTAATGGATGTTATGTTATGTCATCCTACATACAAATGTGTTACGTAAATGTCTAGGATTACTCGTAAAATCCTGCAAGTTGAATCACTTGTTTGTTTGTAAACAGCGTTTTCCTTGAGACTGTTTTTACAAAATAGACATTCCAACGATAAAACAACAACATCACATCTCGTTACGTCAAAACGAACGCTCACATACGGGATTCACCTCCAAAAAGCGTGCACCGATCTGCTGCGTAAAACAAAATACAGGTTACAAAGTATGTGCGGGCCTCCGTCACCTTATGACGTACAAAACATTTGACAAAACAAAATACAGAACACACTATGACGCCAGAATACAGTATCAAGGACAAATACAGTATACACGTACACGTGGGGGCACAACAGCTGTACCAAGGTGAACAAGCCGCGTCCGCGTCACTCATTCACGATACCGACATTCTGAATTCCTAATCACGAAGCATTGATTATAAAACAGTCCCTTGTAAACAAACTGACTGCATCATCCCACTCTTCTTGTCCGTTCAGTGATCTCTAATTAAACTGCACTCGCGCTCTCAAAACATTAAAAAACTGATGAAGTTAATAGCACTTCATAAAAAATTTGACTCTAAAAAACAAAAAATGCACAGAATTATCATCACGGAAGTTAACATAGATATTCGTTGTTGTTAATGATACGATGAGAGGAAAAAATGCCTTATGGTTGCTAAGACTTAACTTAATACAAATACCTTACTCGTCATTCAGCAAAATAGAAGTTTCACTCCGTGGTCACCACCGAACCAGTCAAATCCGCCAAAACACGGTTCCCACGTAATCACTGATTAACATAAAAATCGTATCGAAAACAGTCTTCCGTAAAATTGTCACGAACTATTAGTTGGTGCATATTCATATACGATTATAGTGATACGTGCTGAAAATCGTATACGTCTGTTCAGTGCCGGATTTAAGACTTTTGAGACCAGGTTTACTGAGCGGCCCCTCTCCCGGCTGTGACTTTGAAGTAATATATGTTCTGCACAAGTAATTTGATATCAGATTAATAGTATCAAATTTAAAACCAGTAGGCTACTATAAAAAAGCCTGCTTTCATTTAGCAAACTTTTTCAAAATACTAAGAACCATGCAAAAGAATTGAACAAATTAATTTATTTTTTAAGTAGAGTAACTTAACTAAGCTCATTCAGAAATTTAACATACAAAATTTCTTTTTTATTGTCTAGGTATAACACATTAATTTTTTCTTTTAATTTGTATAAAATTAAAAAATAGGTCTAGATTTTTTTTATTCTTTGACTAAAGATGCAACAAGCTAATGGTAAACTAATATGCAGCGACTATGTAGCTTAATGGAATTAATGCGACGTTCAAAATTCGAACGCGCAGATTAGTTTTCAAGGATGCCAACGTCTTAAAATAAGCGCGCAATATTTAAATAAGAACTGTCTTTCATTTGTATTATTAACAAAACGTGATTATTTAATTTCAAAAAATCATACTTAAATAAATCAAAGTGCCTCCTACTTTTGTAAAAACACTTCTGCTAAAAAAAATAATATCTGTAGCTTGCGGTCCCCTCTGAGCCCGCGGCCTAGTGGTAAACCCGGAACTGCGTCTGTTAAAAAAGAATCCATAGCGGGGGGGGGGAACAGATTGTCTGTTGACTTCCAAGGCTAATCTTCGTCAAAGAACTACTCTCGTTGTGACTTCACACATTAAACCCAGCGGCGCTTCGATTGCTGGCTACATTACTGGACATCCTGTTTGGTCATGGCTACTACCTGTGCTGTCGTGTTCTTCATTATATCATCTCGGCTCTTAAAGTAGGTCCCCTTCTACAGTCTTCAGCTTGAGACACGCTTTTGACATCACGAGTCGTGTCTGGAGAGTGAGGAAGCTGGCGATCCGTAGCCTACTCGCCAAAAAAATCTAGATCAAACGCGAAGAATGCGTTGTGAATCGTATAATGTGCTGACCTTAATTGTCGCGTACACAAGATAATGGCAAATAAAACTGAATGGTAAATATAAAAAAAATCATAGACGTTGACTAAAAAAGGCACGTTTTTGTTTTATTACACCTACGTTAGTAGAACATACAATTTTGATGATTTTACTTACTATTACAAAAATTAATATAAAGTTAACACACACACACACACACACACACACACACCTCTGAAAGAACTATATAGCCCCGAACGTTCTTCGTGACAAGAATCATTTTCAATTTTGCTTTTAAAACGTCTGCTCACGCCCACTGGCATCTTCCTTAATAAAAAAAAAGAAATACCCATAAATAATGTTTATTGCCTCTAAATACTGAATATTACAAGGCCAAAATCACACAACAAATGAAAAATTAATTCGCATCCGTTTTAACACCATCCTACTCTTATCAAATTTTTGTCTCCTACTTTGTCCAATCGTTGTCATAACTTTAGTTGCAGTCATTGTTAGCCTATAACAAAACACTAATTTTATTACTTCGAGATCTGAGAAATTGTTCTGCTATTTACTTTTTTTTATGTTAATCTTATGAATTAAAATTTATTTAATAAGTGGTAAACATTACTTGGTAGTCACGACATTTGTTTAATAACAACACTTTTCATCGAAGGTTGTTTGAACACAGGTTTGAACACGGAATTCCTCATGTTGGTGTTCTGTTTTTGAAGTTATTCTCCAACAAACTATGCAATTCATCGAAAGAAGAAATCGACATACGAAAATAATTAAAAAACTTTTCATTGTCATTTCTCAGTTCGTATTTCTCAAATCTCCGGTGGACATCAAGGAGTCATTTACTGTGTACACATGTATTTATGTGAACCTACCGATTTGATTAAACCTTAAAGAATATTAACCTACGAAAAATGTAAATTGACAGCTCCAGTCGATTATGTTAAGGAACAAATTCGTCATCATTATCATCATTCGTGTTTGAGGCATTTCTACTCGTATCATCTACATTTGTTCTATAGTTGGTCCGCCTAATGTTTGATTGAACTTCCGATAGTTCGTTATCCCAATAATCTGTAATGTTTAAAAATTTAGGTCAGTCTTTCTGGTTTCATTGTCTTAAAGTGTCATATCCGTTTGTTAAATTCTTTTAATTTTTCTCGTATATCTGTGGTTTATTTTTTGTCAATTTCATATAGCCTATTACAATTATTAAAAAATTTTATTTCATTCGCTTGTATTCTGGCGGACATCTTCAAAGAAATTGCAAAAACTGAGACGTGGAGAAAAGCATAGATACAGAAATGGAGGAAGGGAAAATGCCCTGCAGGTGCTCTAAAGCGCTTAATAATAATCTTACATTACCGATCCTTAGTTTTAAAGAAAGTATTAAACATAGCCTACTATAAAAATTTATTTTAAAGACATACATTAACAACTTACTTTTGTTAATATGGTAGACTAAAATATTAATATATTCACACTTGACAGTTTCAGGCAGAAGCACATCTCTTTTACTTTGCTCGTTAATTGTGGACCTTATATTATCTTATAAGATACCTTGCCTTACCTTGTAAAGTATATTACATTAATATTGCCTAATTTCTAAGTTTAATTTTTGGAGGCTCTCAAAACACCATATATAGGCCTATAATTGAATGTCCTATTTTTACCTACTTGATCAAAATTGCATAGCGGTGATACTTATTTCGTACAGTGATCCCTAAATTTGAGACCGTCATTTGGTCATCATCAAAGATATGTCATTACAAAATTCCGCTGATTGAAATTAAGTAAGTAAAGTTTTGAAGTTACTGTCCATTGTCTGTAATTTCGTCAGTGTACATTAAAAAGAAATGGCGACACGCCCCAGCCTTGTCTTGCATCTAAATTTATTTCTTCAATCCTATTAATGTCATTTGGAGTTATCGTTTATAACTAATTGGATTAACAAAAGCGGGATGCCTCTTTTAGTTATAATTTCACACATCAGATGTCTGCTTAATCTATAAAAATCCGTATGTTTGTCAGATAAATTATCTATGATATTCAATAATTTGTTGCACTATGAAAGTATTATCTTCGCAGAACCTCCAACTCCATAAACTTCTTGACCTTCAAGCAATACTGTTCTAATATTGTTTTCAGTCTTGCTATTATGACTTCAGAGTATTTTCTTTACAGTATTCAGTACTCATAAACGTATATAGCTTCCACATTTTGATCCGTTGCCTTTTTTGAATATTGGTTTTACGATAGATTGGGTACATTTTTGTTAAGCCAACGTTGATTCAGTAAATCAAAAAAAGCTCAGTTTCAAGCCTTTGGTCTAGTGTTTTAACAGTTCATTGTTGATGCCATGACAAAAAAATTACAACAATTATGTTTACAAATTATTATCGTTGATACTATCTGGTCAGCTGAGAAACAATTCACAGCTGATTCATAGCTGTGAATCGAAGGGCTATGGCCTTCGATGGAAATTCAGGAAAGCTTTTAAATAGACACGAATAAACAACTACAAATGTAAAAATTAAGAACAGTAAAACTCATCAATACTGTTTTGTATTAAATACACGCAGACACATATTTTTCGAGTTTTGGAGTAAAAAATATCTGCAGAACTATTAGTGGTAGGCCTAAGTCTGTCGTTTATTAGTGGGTCAATCAACATTTTCCTGTTCTTTTTTTTCTTCTTTTTCTATTTTCAATTAGTGCTAGAGCCAATATTGCAACTACTTCTTCCTGTTCATTCATAATTTTGAAATACTGTATAAAAAAGCAATTTAAAAAATATGCTGAATTAGAGTATCTACTCTTTACCGACTACGAGGCTGGACTGTTCGGTGCGAGGCACACAGGCACAGTGTGCCGAGAGCAAGCTCGCGTGAGACTACATACGGCAGACGTCTGCCGGAGACAGATGTCGCAGACCGGTTTACCCGTGTGAAAGAGCCCTTATTCTAAAAAGCACATACATAACATACGTAAACGTTAGGCGATATTCTGATTGGATAAACAATAGACGTATATTAATAAACGTGCAGAACTCACACTACCTCATGACGGTACTGTTCATGGCAGAATGATCACTTATATAAAAAAAAAAACTTCAAAAGCTTCCAGCATTAAAAACAAGAATACTGTACTTTTAATCCAATAATTTAAACGAAATTACAGATCACAATAACACCAAAAAACTTCAAAACGTTAATGTATGTTAATGGTTAATGTTAATGTTAATGGTTAAAATCGGCTGTTATTAATTTTTTTCGCAACAAGCTTGTTTTTAATGGATGCTTGAAACTTTCTTACAATTAATTTATCGGCTTACTGAATGTCCTCTTCTCCCTCTGAATACACTCGATCAGCGTTAATTAGTGACACATCCTCTCCTCTCTTCCACCATTTCAGAGATTATTTCACAGTTATTTGTTAATTCGTTTATTTTCATTTTTACCTAGTGTGATGTGCCACGGTTAATTCGCAAAGTGCATAATTCTTGCCCCGGATATTTTAATCGGTAGCTTACTGTACTTAAACCACGGGCGAAGAAGGCTATTACCCAAGACATTCGTATAGGTTTTTATTGGCTCATAATATAAAATCTAGCTACGTACTTTTTCACAAGGAACACACGGCACTCACATTCCGTTGTGATTAAAACTACAGTAAAACAATACACCGTGGGCGTAGTAGCTTCCACCTGTGAATGCTTCCACGTGGATAAAAATCAAAACAAGAACAAAAAACAAATCTAAAAATTTGAGAAGTGACTAATTATAGAAACCGCCGTCAATTTACAGGAAATATCAAGTAAACGAGTGTTATTTTTAGTCAAACATTTAAAGTGTTCGTTTTAAGGCCTGCCAATCGATCATTCTCATTTATCACAAACGTGTTTTAATTCGGACAGCATGTTAGAGCTCCCACGTTTGAATCGATCCATTAATTTTAAATTAACTTATCACTTTTAACGTACACGAATTACGAGAAAACCACACGTAGTAATTCGCATCAGAGGAACAGAACATGGAAATATTATCTACCCACTCACTACGAATCAAATGTCAGCTCTATTTCAGAAGATTATTGATGTGGGATTCGTGGCGTGATGCTGAGACGAACAATCAGCATCGACAATGATCATCACTCTCATTGTATTATGTAATCGTATAATAGAAGTTAGGGTTTAAAGACTATTATTACATTTATGTTCATTCTTCTAACAATTAGATCAAGTATAAACATCACAATTCGAAAATTTACTTTATTATTTTTTGCTCCCTACAACTGTTATGCAATTTATTCTTACGCATAGCGCATGCTTCGTTCATTATCAGTTACTTCGATAATATTACATAATTTGAGTTATCCCGTTAACAAACGTTAAGTGAAAAAATTGTAAGGTCATGTGAACTCGACAAAAATGTAATTTTATGAGTGGCAATTAAACATAATTGTTTTAAAAATTCATCGATACGCGCTTCAAATTAACAAACAATAGATTACTTATTGTGTGCATTATGGAAGTAAGATACGACTAATTGGTGCAGGTAATCAGTAATATTATACTGATATTCATTTTTATAGCTGATGTTAATGACTCTTTATAGCAAAAGTTAGTGTCAAGCGGATACTTTTATAAAGGAACAAGAATTAGCATAGAGGAAAGCATAATGTTATCTTACCATACGTTACCGATAACACTTAATTACGAGATATTACGATAATCGAATATTTGTCATTTTCTCTATCACACAATTCCATTAACATATCTCTGAAGTCTACTTCCGCTGAACAAGTATTAAATAGGCAATTATAATAAAAGATAATGAAAAGAATTTTTCTATCATAAATCAACTAATTCATTAAATGGCATCACATTATGTATATTACACCCATTCTTTACATGGTTTTCGTAATTTTAGTACATACTATTTGTACATACGTGTACGCATAACGTATACGTTCAAAATATAGTTTTATGTGCATGGGAAAATTTTAATTTAATTTTGTGGTTTACTGTCAACTCTCGCTTTGAAAACAAACCAACGAAATAATTATAAAAACAATTCGAATTAATTAAAAAGCCCACAAAGCAAAAGAACCAACCCAAGTCATTAGAATGTAAGGCTGTTACATAAAATGAATAATTCAGATCGCACAACAAATAAATAGACATAAAACGACCAGTTTAAAAACAAAAAACCCTCAACACTAACAATGTCCTTACTCCTAAGGTTACAAAATATTCCAAAATTCCCCGTAAACACATAACATTTCTCCATCGAACTGTGAAAACGTTATTCGAGATTTAATCCATAATCTAAGTTCTGCGAACCTCAATTGTTACCGGCCGGATATCGACAATGTTACGATGACAAAGCACACGGTATGTGCCTTGAATTAATGGTAGTTCATCTGTATGTTTATTACCTGACCAAAGCTTACCGCAGTTTCCTTTCACATAGACAATACGTATGATAATCATGTATTTATTCTCCAGGCGATGTCAGGCTATAACATGATTAGAATGAATCTCTCCTGTTTGTCATCACTTCTACGAATTTATCACGGAACCAAATAAACGCGCATCTATTCATATCTGATGTCTTGTCAAGCAACAAAATGAACAAAGAATTTGACAACAGAAATATACAAAGTCACCCCGTCTTCAAATCTACTGAATTAATGGAATGGGGCCATAGGACTTTAAACACTGTTCCATATCTCTTCCAGAAACGTAAACGTACAGATGTCGGATCTATGGGGAGGGCAAATTACACAAGCTTTTTATAATTAAAAGTTGAGCATTGGAAATAAACAAATTTACTATCTACGTTTATGGAGTACAAAATCAAATCTTATTACCTACTAACATGTGTATGTCAAAAAGGTGACGTTAAATACTTTATATTCTTTACAGCAAAGCCGTTGTTTCGATCACGTAAAAAAAAAACATGCCGTGTAATTTCCAAACACGAAAAGAGAAATGTTTTACTAGGATTGCCAAATACCATTAAAAAGAAGCTCCGAAATGGTGGCCTCTTAATAGACTTGTAATTTTCATTGAGTTATTTTCTTTTCAAACCCGGAGTTATTATCACTTGTCAAATTATCACCGAGTTATTTTCACAGAATTATTTGTTATATCATATAACACGTGGAAATTTAACTAAGTCCTTCACAGCTTGTGTGAAAACTGATTTTTTCATTTTATAGTACATTTAAAAGAACCAATCGAATGCTTCGATCCATACAACACGGTTTACCTAGGAACTACACTACAGTTAATTCGGGAAGTTTGTGCGTTATCGTTGTGCCTGAATCAAAATTACTGTGGGTAATTGTTGAAAAATTAAAATCCAACCAACCGTTCACACGTTATACTCGCCCGAAAAAAAATTAATTTTCTACACTGTGAATGTACATGCGATAATCACCTGAGTTTTGTATTTTGTCGTCGCATATTGCGAACGTGTCATTACCTCATACACAACTTATTACCATAACTCTATTCCTTCGAATAAAACAATATGTTTTTAAAATGCCATATTTTCAAAAATAACAGTGAAACAGTTTTTCTCCGTTTTTATTCTTCTCCTTCTTCTTCTTACCATTACTTACCCTGACATTTTATAAAAATGTCTATAAAAGTGGTTTACGCGCGCATGAAAGTGGGAAAAAGTTTAACTCCTTGTTAGTCAATTCCAGATTTGTCAAAATATTTAAAATTATAATATTGCTGTCGTGATATTATAGACTGAATATGACATATATTGATTTGATTTAATTATAGATTTAACACATATCGATTTAACTTAAATCAATACCAATAGGAATACAGATTTAACTTACGATAAACGGTGTACCGGAATGCTTCTACAGATAACCCGATCATTGGCGCAAACCAATAATTTGAAATTTTGTTTATTTAACGGTCGTTGTAGACTGGCTTTATCTATGATTGTTCTACTTTCGAAGAAAGCGTGCAACTTAGCGGGCACTTCCATTAAGATTTTTAACTCATAAAATGAAGAAGTGGAATGTTTTAGAAAACTGTAACTCAACATGAAATTTTAACTGCAAATCATATTTAATACAAATTTGTACGTACAGAAGGGCTACCAGAAAATAAGCGACGGGTACATCTTTATCACTTTCGCAGTTGTTCTGATATGCCTTTGTTTACTTGAGAAAGCGCGGCAATAGACGAAAATATATGTGACCATGTACAACAAATACACTTGAAAACGTGTATACTGTCATTTTGTAAGTTTTGACTCTGACTTCTTTGTATAATACTGATTTATCCGTCTCACATTCATTTACTTTATAATTAACACCACAGAAGAAACCTACATACATTTTTTACAATCACTTTCGTAGTACAGTATTTCACTTGTACTAATTGCAAAATTTCAGGTCGAAAATTGTTTCTGAACAAATAATTGCTCACGCAATCCTTCACAATTTTTGGATAATTTGGCAAGTACAAACGATGCCACTATTCAAAACTACAAATTTGCTGGACTAACAGTGAACTTACAAGCAGCTAAGATAAACCGGCTTTAAGGGTTACTCGTCGTATTAGCCTAAATGCATACACGTTCCGAGAAAACATCCGAGATCGCTATATCCCAGTCACACGCAACGCCGCACACGTATTCCTTCACCAAGTTAAAATTCGGAGTAATTCTTTCCCTTTGCTTGATATGAATTTGTCGTTACACCAATGTGTCGTTTATTCCATGGGCTAAGGATGTCAGCGGCGTATCTAGGATTTTACTTTGGGAGACAGGCTATAGTGCAACCCTGAAAAGTGTAACTAAGAGAATAGCAATGGTTTTAATATGCATAACAAAGTAAATACGTTATGTTGCTGGGTTGGTGGTAGGGCCAGCAACCCTGCATCTGTAACAAAGTTTTACCGCTAAAAATCCTAGTAAAAATATCAGTCGGACGGATTAAGTGGTTTACGACATAGCAAACAAAAATGGACTCTGAATATTGGTACCTGGAAGATGAAAGGTATACGCACCAAGCAAAAGGAGATTCCAGATGATATAAAATTCTTCAAAATCGATGTAGTGACTATTACTGAGACCAAAAAGAAAGGAAAAAACTGAGCAAATACAAAATTACATTCACATCTACACCGGCGCTGACACAGCTTGCAGAGCTAAAGCAGGTGTCTCCATTTTTATAAGAAAAGTGCTGGTAAAAAATATAAAGGACTGGGATGCTATAATGAAAGAATAATAAAGGCTGACTTGAAATTAAAAGGATACGATGTTGCGGTAATTTGAGTTTACGTCCCTTCAAATGATGATACAGTTAATGCCAAAGATGAGCGTGATGACAAAAATTAAAACAACTTTAATTACAGTTAGTACGAGTGATTTTAATGCGAGCGTGGGAACAAGAGGAAATTATACCATTGTAGGGCCCTTTGCAGATAATAATGTTGATCAAAACGGAAAGAGATTGATCGGAATATGCCAGCAACATTCGTTTAAAATTAACAACACACCCGTTTACAATAACCCGAACGTTCCGGTTCATAGAGGGGCAGAATGTGGCACTGACCACTAACTTGTAAGACCAAAGCTATTCTTTCCATGGATTACTCTTCATGGACACAAATCAAGTGATGCCACTACTACGTGGATGCGCAACATAAGATTTAATTTATAGAGCTTAAACAATGACTTATACAGTTTTATAACAGATCTAAAACAGTTTTCTACATAAACTTAGGTTTAAATTAAAATTAGGTAACTTAACATATTCAAGTGGTTTAAAAGTGTACTACAACATAGTTACATGTGTACAAGAAGCCGCGAAAGAAGCATTAGGAGAATTGCCACAAAGTAACAACAAATACAGAAATTGGTAGTGCAATGACGAAACAAGTAGCGTAGTAATGGGAAAAGAGAGAGCCCATGAGACATGGTTATCAACTAATGAATCGGAACTAATGATATCAACTAAGTCGATCGGAAATACTACATGCGCTGCTGTATGTTACAAACCCCGAAATAAAAGTCCCAAAATATTAATTATATTTAATAATATACATTATATATTCCTTTGTAAGTAACTCGTTGAGTTTCCTGCAGGTCTCCTATGTAATATCTTCAAATTCATACAAAGGTGAAAATAAATCTACTTGCAGTTGTATCTATTTGAAGATTTCACACACACATTATTAATAATAAAAACTTTTAACAAGAACATATTTTTTTATTTTGTAAATTATAAATGTTTTCGATAGTTACATAACTATCATCAGATATAATAATAAAAAAATAAATAAATCAATAGGCCTATATTCTTGTTAAAATTTTTTATTATTAATAATAATAACATAAACATAAGAAAAATTATGTGTTTACCCTCGTAAACATATTGTGTGTGGGGGTGGGGGTGGATGGTATCAATGAGTACATACAAAACTAAGAATAAGCAAAACCTAATAACGTTCCCAAAAATTCAGAGGGTCAGTGGAAGTTACCGGTTCATTTCTTACGCCTTCAGATGCATACGCCGGTTGTATAAAGTGGACATTTTACTTATTCACTTGTTCATACACCCACGTCAACAAACAATGAGCTCTGGAGATCTCCATGTAAACACTACACAACAAGCGCCACCAGAATTCAAAACACGACTAAAAGTACTCCGCGTTTTATTACTACTATAGTTAAAAATTAAAAATTTTTAATCCATAAAAGGTTACAAGTTTGTACATTGACTCGTACATAAAAAGGTCTACACAAATTCGTCAAAATTTCGGTCGCGAACGTCCCTTCTCAAGATCTCTTTTCAAGACCATATTTGAAACATAAACGAGTATGTTTTATGTCTTTAGGCGTTTAGACGGTTTAAATTTAGCGTCTTTAAAACAGCATCAAGAAGCTTTGCTAACAATATTCAAATTTTCATACATATTAATTAATCACTACTATAAGAGTGAGTCTTAAGACAGTACCTTTAAAAGATCAAATTAAGAAAGCACAGTTGTGCTGGTTTGGACACGTTCAGAGGAAGGAAGGGAATAGACTTCCAAAACAACTGTATGAGGCAAGAATTGCTGGGAGAAGACCCAGGGGGTCGGAGAAGAGTGACTTGGAGGACAATGTGAGGTGCTCTCTGCAGGGGCTGGGAACGTAGTGGTATGAAGCCAAGGCCCTACCCATCCAGAGACGATAGTGGCGAGACCTTTGCTCAACCTCTACGCTTTGCGGTGGAATAGGATTTGAATAATAATAATAATAAGATGAAGAAGAAGGAGAAGACTTAATTAATCGCTGCACCGTGTTCTAGAATATAAAAAAATAAGCAGGAAAAAACTTCAGAGCACAGACTGAGTGGCAGTTACTTAAAGATGAACATCAACTGTCTATTGTCACTGTCACCTTACCACGTAGTCTTTACAGATGTCATTAACAAAACCAAATAGAGTACAAATTATTATGAAGACTTATTTTTTCTTTCTAACGTGGAACTTGTCTCATCTACTCCTTTAGAACGTCAAAATGTTAACGTTGCTAAATACCGGTTTATTCGATCTTACAATTTTACAATAAGGCAGTCATCGTTGTACACTGTATCACCACCTGACATTTATTGTTCAAGATATCTGTTCGAAACAAAGACATTTTCTCACAATTTACTCATTTACTGAGCAGCTACTATTTTATAAGACTAAATATCTGCTTTTATTCGTCACTATCAACTTAAGAAAAACCATTCGACTCCAGCGGGTTTTTTTTTAACACACGCTGCTGCAGCTGACCTCATTGTTTATCCGCACACATTAAATTACGTACTTTCATTCACATGAAATTCTCGAATTATTCCCCTGATAACGTATTAATAATTATACGTCACCTGCATTCCCGTATCACTACATTAATTCCTGAGCAATTGTAAGCATGGCTCAAGAACTCCCAGGAATTAGCTAATTTAACAACCTGAACACTTTGTATGTTAATTTCCGAGTCAAGAATTAAATTTACTAATAACCGTCTCTGTAATATACAAGAACCGACTCATTCGAAAATAAAGCGTATAAAAATCACAAGGCATTTAATACTGTAAAGAAAAAAATATTTCACTCTTCAGCTGCCAGAAAAAAAGATTTTTGGCTTAGAGCCAAACATCTATAATAGCGCATAAAACTATGTTATGTTTACGCGCACCTACCATCAATTTGTTTTATGTATCCATTTATCTTTTCGTTCCTACTCAACTTTCATTACGAAATACATTAAAAGTCCCAATACCAATAATTATCAAAAGAAAACCAACACTTACCGTAAAACTCGTAGTTTTCCGGCTAAGTCGACGGGGAAAGAAAGAATTTCCGAACAGTAATGAATAACTATTCAAACTTCAAAATTAAAGACTGGGATTAAAAAAAATTTACAATTCTGTTAGAGGTTAAAACAACATTTTAGAGTAATCCAGTATTTTTATTTTTATTAACATTTCTTTATTCTCATTAAAAAAATAAATATCAAATCGAAAACATTTTTTAAGAATTCTACTTCAGTGAATATAATAAAAAGTTTGCTCACATTTTCAAATTAGTTGTATGAGAAAATATTCTCAAGCCTTAAGTAACACAAGGAAGAAATTATTGCCTCTTTCATAAACTTGTATACTTGTAGAAGTCACATCAAGGTCTACAAAGCCAATACATTTATCTGTCTTTATCTATATTTATTATAAATTAAAAAGTGACATCATACTTTTTTAATTTCATAATTTTCAGGTTTTTTCAATGTTAATTTTAAATAATTAAATACAAATTACTAGATCAGGTGCACATAAACAAGTGAAAAGATTACACACAACTCAACTAATGTTCATGATTTGACAAGTCATGCGACTGCCACTAATTCAGATTTGAATCTTCAGGGGTACCAAGTGTTATCTTTTTTATTTATTTGAAGTTATTTCACACGAACTTCCATTTTCCAAAGTAATTGTAACTTTTATCCTTCCTAATACCTTCCCCACTACTTTCAAATGCATTGTAATAAATTCTTGTTATAATACGTTCAAAACAGTTTACCTTCTAATGATAATGTGATGTATTTTTATACTTACTTATTGTTTTATTAATGGTACCTATAATTCAATTTTTTATTTTTTATATAGCGTAAAGGTACCATATGATGTTATTATTTATATTCTTAAAGCGATCGATTTCGGTCATAGACCATCGTCAGGTTATATAGCACATTTGTGTTCACAATATTAATATATAATAATTAAGAATTAAGATTAAGATTAATAATTATTAGTCACTTTAAGAATATAAATAATAACATCATATGGTACCTTTAAAAAAGTTTACCTTCACATTCATATAAGTTCTCTGAGCAATGTTCAGACTTTTAGGTAATTTCTTTAGCCTATCATGTAACTTGTTTGATGTTATGTGCTATGTTCATAAAATGTTCTTTCCTGTATACTACAACAAATTCACGAGTGCCTAATAATAACTGAATGCACAAACTTGACAACAGTTTAACTTTATTTTATAATGATTATAGACATGAACACTCCAATTACACATAATTATGTCTACATTAAAATACTCTGTTTACCAATACAATCATGATCAACGTACAACACACAAAGTACCACACGTCTTCTCTATATCATCATCATATTAATCACAACTAAATTGTGATTCCCAATCACTGTAATTTGTAACAACATAAACACAGTCTTATATTAATTGAGATAAAACTATTCTAACATTCCACAAAATATTGTTTCTTATTTTCTTATATCAAGTAAATCTATAATACTACAGCACAAAAACCGTACTGTGTTATATTAGATGCGTCTCCTTCAATTTGTAAGAAATCTGAGTGTATTTTAAATCCTTCCTACTAGCACATACTAGCATGTATACACAATTCATTCAGCCAGATGTTCTCTCTCTCTCTCTCTCTCTCTCTCTCTCTCTCTCTCTCTCTCTCTCTCTCACACACACACACACACACACACCTATAAACACCTACATATGCAGATCGCACTCCATTGTAATAGCATTACAAAGTAAATACACACAATGACCTAATCGACCTAGTGGACACTTCTGACCTGATAAAATACATATGAGACTGCACATATTTAACAGTTATCAGTTTATAAACTTAAAAGGATTTTTATCACGGCTGACAAAACACATTGCAATCTCTACTGCACCTTTATGAATAAGAAGTTCATACAACCTACCTACCATTTTGCACCTCTGCAAATGTTTACAATCAACAAAGAAGTTAAAACAATGTAGAGGTTATGAAATGTTATTAAATAAGATGCCTACAAAACTGTTTGATCGATCAGTATAAACTAACTTTGTCTCTATTATCTGCCTAAAAACTGTACCGCTAGAAGTATTACTGAAACTCAATAATTTCATTTTAAGATCGATCGTTTAATCTTTTAATAATGTCACACAATGTCCCAACTTAAAATAACTTCATACTTCAGTGTTTTCTTTTAAATGTTACACTGGGTCTGGCAATCACAAACCACTTTCTAAATATTTGAATCTTACATGGTTTTTTACTCACAGAGATTTGAAACCGAAATTTATTTTTTTGTAAGTATCTGATGTTTCAAAGCCATTAATTTGGTGTGCCTTAAATAAATGTTAATTTAAACATAAACGTGCACAGAATATACAGAGCGGTACTTGAAGTTAATTCGTTTATTAGGGACTAAGAGAAGAAATATATATTTCAGTATTTTCTGAACAAGATGTTTGTTTATTATTTAGAAGTTTTTAATATTTCCCATGAGTGCTACAAATAACTCCCAAACAAATCACATCAGATTTTTACTACTGCCATACTTTAAATACTAAATTCTGAAATTCTCTTAATTTAGATTAGACTTTGAACATTGAAATTCTTAAAATTTCTACAATTTATGGATGCACCATTTTTTGGATATTGAAATAACATATCCACAATATCATTTCATTGTGTGTACTGGCCACTCATTACAAACTTTCAAACACGGCAACTCTGAAAACTGGCTATATGTGTAAAATGAAATGAGGTAAAAATATTTGGTAAACTGTTCCTAACCACCCAAATATAGGGTAAAATACTAAATATCTAAAATAATAAGTTAAACAAATGAGGCTGGGTCACTTGACACAACATGGAATGACCCACGTATGAGTACTGAAAGCACATAACTGACAGCAAAACCAAACTCTCTAAAATGTCTGCAACATAATTATGTAACAATAGTGGTTACCTCTTACACATAAAGTTACTGTTTGACGAGTAAGGTGAAAATTACTGTAAAAAAACGTGCCTTGAAATAAAAGTTTAAATAAATTACAGTTTAAAATCTTAGTTATTCACTGAAATATTTCCAAAATTGTAAAACAGTTGTGTAACTCAGTGGTATGATTGCAACACTAGGCCAAAGATATTGGAATGTCACATGGAATGTAACGTTCATATACATTTAATTTTTATTTTAAAATTTTGTTACTCTTACACATCTTTGATATTGAAATTAACAAATCTCTAAACATAATCTGTCATTTAATCAATCCGACAGTAGTATACAACTGGTTGAATGATTAACTGATATTTATTACTAAAACTGTACCATTTTTACCTTACTTGGTCCACCATAATATTTACACTAAAAAAAAGTGTCCAATGAGAAAAATTACATTCCAATTTATCTTTCATCTTTCAATGACAAGACTTTGATCATTAACTATCTCTATATTTTTATGATTACCGACATACATACTTTATCACATACTTCATACCGTGAACATGAATAATACAACATTATGATCACAAATGCTCTAATCGCATACTAATGTGTGGTGGCAGACAATTAACACAATACTCATCACAAGACACGATAAAGTCAGAAAAATCGAGAGAAGCCTAGCAACAATGTTACTTTGAAACTACAGATGATGAATAATTAACAACGTTGTCAAACAAATTAAACCTGCTAGTCTTTATACTAACACATAATTATTAATAATCCCTGATCCTACAATTAGCTAGGTACTGCAAATTACTAACTACTGAATTTATACAATACTTTATAAACGTCTGAATGACATATTCTGATGCATCAATCCATGTTAGGCAACTTCATATGAAAATTTTATTTTATACCTTTAGATGAGATTAATTACTTCCTCTTCCCTACAGTTTGTATACCAAAACTGAAGCCAAAAAAGTTCAAATCAGTAAAACTACCCAAACACATAGATTTGATTAAAATACTAGCCTTTGTTGTGCTAGCTTTCAATGTATGATACACATATCACTTTCAAGTAATAAATAAATTATAAGGCTTCACGATTGTTAATTATAACAACCTTCATCAGGAAAAATCAAAAGGTTTCTCTGAACAAAAACAACAACAGACACCATTTATTATAATATTAAATAACAAAGAAAAATTATACCTATACTACAAGAGATGTCATTGTTTGAAATCACAACTTACATCAGGCTGGTTTAACCTAATCAAATCTGACCTAATTTAGATTCAGTTATAACATATGGCTAAACCTTCTAATTTTGGAACAATTATTGTCAGCCTTTCATTACGATTCTGGTTGGCAATAACATGCAACTAACTTATTTCAAGGATGGGTCAAACGTTTTGTTTTAATGTATTGGTTTTTCTTTCTTTTCTCCCTCATATTTCGGGTAAAAATCACATTTAATTTGTATATAGTAACTAACTTCAATGCACGACTAAACTGCATATTCTATTTGAGCAAGAACAGACCACAAACCAACCTCCCTAACTTCTCTCAATATAATAAAAACTACATTAAACAATGTTCCAACACCTCATTTTATGCAGATCTAAATATCTTTGTACATTTCTATACCACACAGAACTTACTAATGTGACCAAAAAGAGTTGCTACTGGTTATAGTTATTTCATAAATTGCATAAAATTTAATATATGGAATAATTACACTGAATTTAATTCTACATTGAATGTGATGAATTCAAAATTTGGACACCTTTTTCCATATTCCTTTGTAGATAAAATGTTGACAATTAGATCTATGTATAGGGGGTGGATCTACACAGAGAGAATATGGGAAAAAATAAATCCACTACTCCACTAAGATAAAATTATAGGTTCTATAATTTTTTTGAGAAATGAAATTTTAATATTTATGATTAAACACTTCATTAATTGACAGATATCATGCCTTTTTATGATTCACAGTTAGCTTTCCAAACCCCCTCCCTAATTTCTCTTTTGGTCTGCCACTGCCTATGTATTTTGTATAACCCTAACTAAAATAATAAACCAGAAGCAAAGAAAAAAGAAAAATATTTATTTAGAAGTATGAGCTACCTAATTCAAATAAACAGATAAATTGTTATACAGTACATGTATCCAAGTTACAAATTATAATACAACAGGTAATACTGGTTATTAAGTAACTAACAGTCAGGGCCATTGAGAGTTTTACTACTTATTAGCCAGAGTTACATATAAAGCAAAGTTAAAAGAATTACATGGTACTGTACATTGAATCTTCATATACGACAAACTGTATTAGTAATTACTCTGTGTGACAGAAACTATTACAAACTATTATGTACTAAAGTATATTGTATTTAATTAAAAAATATAAAAATTATCATATTTACAAAACAAGTCAGTGGTTTTATCTGCTTTTGTTTATCCAGTAATTCAGAATCCGTTTTGTAAATCTGTTCAAGGCATTTTTTTCACCAACACTTTCAAAAGTGCACTGCAAGTTGTCATAAGTACGGTCTCAGTTCATCCCTCTCCTCTGTCTATTAACACTCACTTGGTTCATCCCTCTCCACTGTTTACTGTTTCCTTTGTATTGAAACAAGAGTTACAATGTCTTCCTACACCAGTTATTTATTCATTTGTACTACCAAATAAAATGGAGTATAGCTTCTAAACAAGTTTTGTTTTTGTATAACATATATGACAACTGAGAATAATTTTGATGATGACTTGTAAGCTAATATTTAAAATGCAAAATAACATTTTTTATTATTGAGCAATTGATAAATCTGCTCCTTAACCATAGCTTTGATACTAAACTATCTTTTACCACAGCGGCTCCTTTGGTGGGACCAAGAAATTCTTTATTTATTAGCCAGTTTTGCTTAATAACTGGTGATGATTGTATTTAAATATTATGTTTTTTTTTAATTTAAAGATCTACTATAAACAGATTTTCAGATATTAAGATCAAGTATTCAGATTTTACATAATTATCTTCTATAGTCTCAGTTTTATGGTCTTCTTCAATATTCTAACAATTCCTGTGCCTCCTTCTACAAAAACTAATAAAAATATTTCAACATCCCAGTAACTTTAAAAAGCACGTCATCAGAATGGCAGAAAGATTTCTTACTGAAAGTACATAAGTGTGTGAGTGTGTGTGTCCACGCATTAGTGCATATGCATACTTCTTCCAAGCATTTGTAATTACACTTTTTTGGATTTTGGGATTTGTTTATCAGTTGTTGTTAATATATACATTAATAAATTCCTTCTTCTTCTTCTGGCACTATGGTCCCTGTAGAACCCTGACCTGCTAAATGATTCTCCTCCATTGTTCTCTGTCCAGAGCGTTACTCCTCCTCCAACCTGCCACTCACATCTCTCTCAAAACCCCTTCCACATCCTCATACCATCTCCTCCTCGGACGTCCTCTCCTCCTTACTCCCTCCAGCTTCCTTCCCGATGTCATTTTTGGGCCTAGATTTCTTCTCATTCTTACCATGTGCCCCAACCATCTCAACCTTTGTGCCTTCACTGCTGCTACTATGTCCGCTTCTCCACACAGGTCTTTTAGCTCACGATTACTTCTTATCCTCCCCATCTCTCCGTCTCACACTGGTCCAAAAATTCTTCTCAGAATTTTCCTCTCGAAAACAGCAAGACTTTCATATCATCCAACTTCAGTACCCATGTTATTAATAAATATTATATATATAGTGTAACGACACCATGTATCGTACTTTCTAAATTGTAGGTTATTTAGCCTCACTGTTGGTATCGCCAATTCTGTAACGTACGGTACTATAATGGTTACTACAGGTTATATAATGTTTATACTTTGTTAATGTTTTAAAGGATAAGTATTTGTTCAGGGGAATGTTTGTTGAGTGCCAATTTCCAATCACCGGTTGCAAATAAAATTTATTTGTAAAATATCAATTATCAGTGGCGGCTCGTCCATAAGAGCACAAGAGCACGTGAACCCCCTATAAAAATAATTATACGATATAAATTATACATCTTTATTGACGCAGTACTAAAATGGCTTATCTTCAGTAAGTTTAAAAGAGCGGACAATGAAAAACAGCGTAGAGTGCGCCAAGTGACTAGGAGCGGACTGAATGCGCCGCTCTCGATGCTGTACACACAGGATATGTGACAGACGGGCGAGTCCATTTGCTCGCGGTAGGGGGGGAAACATGTTTACAAGCGGCTTAACGGAGAATACCGATGAGCTGCCTCTGACACAGCTCAGCTCAGTAGCTGCACGGACTTGAGTCTGCAGACTGACAGCGTGAAGCCACTCGGGCAACTTCGGCTACCTTCATTCTCATCTATGCCCGCCTATATTCTGTTGTCAGATGTGAGTTTTGTAAACGTTTGGTTAAAGTTTGTGTATTTATTTTAGCACAATAATTTTATTACATTCATGGCTTCAAATACGTAAACTCAAGAGTAAATTTTTCGTGTATTCAAGTGTCTGTGTGTATTCGTGTCTAACCTACCTATACATGTCCTGTAAGCATTTCGGTGTTTCATTTTAAAGTTTTGTCATTTTATTTTTAGTGTAACAGTTTTTTAGGTACACGCACTGTAAGTGTTCGATGTGAAGTTCGTATAACATTTCAAAGGAGTCTTGTCAATTTAAGGGGGGGTGGGAACCGTATATGTTAAAATGCCATTTTCTCAGCTACAGACTTGAAATTTGTACAAGTTAATCATCACACTTTCAGATTGAGATTCCTCATATTGTTATGGCACTAGAATAATAAATTTAGAAAAGATAGAAGGATGGACTTTGTTTACAAAAACTGTACTTACAGAAAATATTTGTGTAAGCTACCATCCAAGTAAATTTGTGTAAGTAATACTAGACCTTACCATCATATGCAGCGGCTTTGATTATTTTCCTTTTTCTGTGTGTTTAATAATCTAATCTAATAATTGAGAGCATGAGGCCTTATGACTAACTATCTAAATATTTAACACTTAAAACAAGCTTTCTGTTTTGCGTTTATTTTACTACTTTAAAATTAAATGAAAATAACTGTTATAGTAAAAAAGAACAATTAGCATATTATAACAAGTATGATCAATAAAGTAATCCTTTATTATTAAGTTGTTAAATAGTTAAAGTACAGTAATATCTATAATAACATTTCGTTTCAAAATTAATACATTACATCAAGGTATAGCAGCGCCTAAATTATATGAATATTGCAAGCGACACACAAGTGTTTGACACAGTGTATCTCAAAAACTGCAAATTATTAATTGTGAACCCCCTGTAGATGTACTCACGAGCCGCCACTGTCAATTATAAATTTTTATTAAAAAAAATTTAAATAATATATGGTTTCTTTATCAGCTGTAATTAAATCTCTTTTAATCTTTTCTTTCAGCAATGAATGTGATAACTTGTGCTCATCAAAACATATTTGAAAAATCTGCCATGACTTTCAAACGATGAATGTTGCCAACTTAATCTAATTACTGAAGTCAATTCACAGTACCAGATATCTTGTTTAGTATATCATACCCATTTTGTATTCATGAAATAAAGAAACGAATAAACTTTTTATCTGTATTTTGTAAACTCAAATCCTTTATTTATTCTTTAACTTGTTTTAAATGTCAAATATAATTCTTAACAAAGTTTGGCCAGCTGTATTTTAATATGCTCAGAGTGGCAGCAGTAGCAATAGTAACTCTTATACCTCAGGGCATAAACATTTCATATTTTATATTAAATGAATAAAATACAAATATAATGTGTTAAGTTAGGTCCTTTTGGCTACGATATAAACAACAGTTTTTATAGGGAAAGTACCAAAATACATGTGATTAGAAATAGTTACAATGTGTCTTAACAGGATTATATAAATAGTGTAACAAAGTTCAGTGTTTAGGTTATGTTAGTAAAATGTTTTTTAGACTTAATTAGCTTTAGATTATAGTAACACTATACATCAATGGTTTTTTTATGCTTATGGTAATACTATTCATTAATATTGTTCTCAGTGGAAGTTCAAAAATGGTTTTTATGAAAAGATGTCTTTGAAACCTATAGTCTAGGCTTAACAGGGAATGGTTCAGATTAATTTTATATCAAAAATACTTCTCTTCCTGTGTCAATGGATTCGATTTCTTCAGAGATATACTGTTTTAATTCTTCAGAGTCCTGTAGCACTTCCTTCTTCTATTTTAGTCTTGTTGAGGATAATTATTTGTTTTATTTAGAGGCACTGATATAAAATGTCTCATAATTTAATTTTGTCACTATGTGTTTAATTCAACCTTTCTTCATTCAGATTCAATAATACCATTCTCATTTTATTTTATTAACATATTAGATGCTAAGGCCTATCTCAGCTATCTCCTTGGTTTCAAATGTAACATTTTTATGTCACCCTGGTGACATCATAGTAATAATATAAACAAATCTTACTATTTTATGTCATTTTCTTTAAAAGGATATACCTTTTTTATAAGAGCTTTAATCTTCACTTTATTGGTTTCTTTGATCTTCTGATGAAACACTGATCATTTTGACACCACTTTTGACTATTTTCTGTTCTATATTTCTTGAGTTATTAATTTACACTTTTTATTCTATTTGTTCCAAACTTATTTATTATTATTTCTTTTTGTACTTTTCACTTTCTTAAATTTATTTGACACATTTAGTAATCCTTTAACATAACCTGACATTGTTTCATTATTATTTTAATAGAAATTCTTATTCATATAACTTAACTGACTAAGCTCAATATGCCCAGTTTTACAAAAATCTATGACTATTATTTTTGGTACTTTCTTGTTAAGAAAAACATTAGTGTTATTAACACTATCATACATAATATTAATTAATGTGACCCAAACTAATTATTAATAACTATTAGCAATATATTATAATTCCCCTTAACTGACTGTATTTATAAATTTACAGTCTGCACAAATAGAACAAAATTCCATAAGTAAGTTCATTAACAGTGTCCTTCTTACTTATCATCATTGACATCATTTTAACTATGATAAACACAACTATCACAGTTTTCGTTAACATACATTAAACAATTGAAATAAACCATATTCAATCAAGTCTTACTTTACTGATTTCTTAAAAATCTTATGTTTCTTGGTACTTTTTACTTCCATGTTCCTTAAGGAAATGGAAGTATGGTGATGGCAAAAAAAATCGTGTTCGAGATTATTGCAGATTCTGATTGTACTTCACTCAAAACATGAAAAAAAGTCATTTTTCAAAAAGTGTCTGTGTGTATGTCTGTCTATCTGTGTGTCTGTAGAATTTTTTCTATGGCAAACGATAACAGCCGCAAATTCAAACAGGATCAAATAATTTTTTGTATACAGCCCTGATTTGTAGAGTACTCAAGACCTATTGTTTTTGGTGAAGATCGGTTAAGGGAAAGGGGTAGTTTACCTGCAACGGTTTTTTTTTAATCAAGGGAAATTTTTTCTATGGCAAACGATAACAGCCGCAAATTCAAACAGAATCAACTACTCTTTTGCATACAGTCCTGAATTATAGAGTTCTCAAGACCTATTGGTTTTGGTGAAGATCACTTAAGGGAAAGGGGTTGTTTACGGGCATCATTTTATATTTTAACAAGGGTATTTTTTATGGCAAACGATAAAAGCCGCAAATGTACACAGAATCAAATTTTTTGCATACAGTGCTGAATTGTAGAGTTCTCATGACCTATTGTTTTTGGTGAAGATCGGTTATAGGAAAGGGGTAGTTTACCTGCAACGTTTTATGTTTTAAAAGGGTATTTTCTATGGCAAACGATAAGAGCCGCAAATTCAAAGAGAATCAAATAATTTTTTGCATACAGCCCTGATCTGTAGAGTACTCAAGACCTATTGATTTTGGTGAAGATCGGTTAAGGGAAAGGGGTAGTTTACCTGCAACGTTTTTCTTATCAAGGGTAATTTATTTCTATGGCAAACAATAGCCGCAAATTCAAACAGAATCAAATAATTTTTTGCATACAGCATTAATTTGTAGAGTACACAAGACCTATTGTTTTTGGTGAAGATCGGTTAAGGGAAAGGGGTAGTTTACCGGCAACATTTGTTTTTATAAAGGGTAATTTTTTCGTATGGCAAACGATAACAGCCGCAAATTCAAACAGAATCAACTAGTCTTTTTCATACCTTTTTTATTATACCGATCTCAAGGTGTGTTGATTTTGTTGAAGATCGGTTAAGGAAATGGGGTAGTTTACCAGCAACCTTTTATGTTTTAACAAGGGTAATGTTTTATATGACGAACAATAACTGCCATAAATTCAAACAGAATCAACTACTCTTTTGCATACCTTTTTGAGTTATACAGAACTCAAGGTCTGTTGATTTGTTGAAGATCGGTTAAGGGAAAGGGGTAGTTTACCTGCTACGTTTTATATTTTAACAAGGGTATTTATTATGGCAAACGATAAGATCCGCAAATTCAAACAGAATCAAATAATTTTTTGCATACAGCCCTGAATTGTAGAGTACTCAAGACCTATTGTTTTTGGTGAAGATCGGTTAAGGGAAAGGGGTAGTTTACTAGCAACGTTTTTTTTATCAAGGGTAATATTTTTTCTATGGCAAACGATAACTGCCGTAAATTCAAAGAAAATCAAATATTTTTTTGCATACCTTCCTAAATTGTAGAGAGCTCAAGGCCTGTTGATTTTGGTGAAGATCGGTAAAGGGAAAGGGGTAGTTTACCTGAAACATGTTATGTTGTAACAAGAGAAATGTTTTCATGACGAACGATAACTGCCGCAAATTGAAACAGAATCAAATATTTTTTTTGCACGCATCCCTGCATTGTAGAGGACTGAAGGTCTATTGATTTTGGTGAAGATCGGTTTAGAGAAACGGGTAGTTTACCTGCAACGTTTTATGTTTTAACAAGAGTAAAGTACTTAATTTTGATAAATAAGGTATCTTGATAAGAAGCTCATAATAATCCACTGTAGAAACGTAGATGAAATATCTATAAATGAAGAGGTTAGGTGAACGGGGTGGGGGTAATTTTCTATAAATGAAAATTATGGTTGAAGGGGGAGGGGAGAATTTTGTATGTGTATTACGTTATCGACAACAAAGAAGTAGTTCTTTGTTAAAACTCCTTCCCGGGCTGTTTAGCCGTAGTCCAATGTTTTCTGCAAAACCAGACTTTTCGGCAGTGCCATCGACTTCCATCGCAGTGAAAATCGAGTGCAATAACGTGAGGTGGTATACGTTAGTGACCACAGTACTGTGGTTTAAGGCTGAAGCAATAAGTAGAAAGAAGTAGTTTCTATGGAAATATTTCATTTCGAATATGATTTTAAATATAAATCTTAGAACATGGAGTCCTGTATGGTTCTCCATACCGATATTTTATTAATATAATCAAAGTATATTTATGTTAAAAGGGCATGGTAAAAATGTCATGTAACAATATATATATACACACACACATACATACATATTTCCATTTCCTTCTTTTTTAAATAGACTCACGACTATCCCACCAATAGAGCAAGACAAGCAGAGAGTTGATGACAAATTATTTCTTCTGCAGTCAATGCCTGCTATTTTTAATAACTATGAATCTTTCCATAATTAAATTCAATCTGTATTTATAGAGTTTGCATACTTATCAAAAAATAAATTGTATTTACATTTGATTACATATTATATAGAAAAAGTAAATAAAAACTGACAATGCAGTACTTACAAAACCTAAACATTTATTTAAAGAAAACTATAGCCTATACTTTATGACAAAGCTTACATGTCCAGCAAATCAGCACTGAACACAAAGTTTGTTCAAATGACTTGAGCTATGAATTTTTTTATATAATTACATGTCATTTTTACACAGTTTGAAAAAATATGAGTAACTTTCTGTACACAAAAATTTTTATAAATATAGAAGCTTATTTTGAAGGTGCTTACGGCTTAAAACTATGATAAATCACCGTGAACATGGTTTTATGATAAATCATCGTCTTATTACTCAAAAATTATTTTTTGGTGATAGTCCACTTAAGGTACCTATCTGACATCTTGAAGAATATACAAAAGTATAATACCTGACTTGCAAGTGTTCAAGATTTTTTGTGCAAATGCACAGTTTTCATACATCACACTTTGCTTAGGCAAAATACACTGAAAAATATTTTTAAAATGGAATTTAGGAAATGTTGCAGCTATTATAACTCATGTTGGCATACAATCAGTTGAAATAGAATACATATGTATTCTGTTAATTATAGTTTTTATTTTATAGTCGTTTACAAAACCATTTTGATTAACGAAATGAATATGTACGCCTACTGATTTTTGTTATAGTGGACAGTAAAAATTGTTGGTATTATTAAGTCTGTTTGGGTAACAATGTATTCAAATCTTATTTCTTTTTTAAATACAATTATAAATTATCATTATCTTAGTATATATTTAACTTTTACAATTACAGTTTCATTTTTGTTGTTCATACAAAAGTTGGCAATAACACATGAATATCACTGGATATCATTTTGTATTTATGTTGTAATATAACCGTCAAGTATTACATAATCCAAAATTTTGTTTAAGAGTATAGAAGTATAGATATAAAAGTAATCATAATTTTTTCGCTACTATTTCAAATAACAGCTTGCCAGTTTTGTACGTTGGTACTGTTTTGTAATTTAATAAATGGCAAATAGGTTAAACTTTTATAATTTTATAAAAGTATTAATCCTTGGTAGGACAAGATTACCTACTGTATAAGAGTAATTATTTTCAAGCTTAACTAAATTATATTTTGTTGAATTAAATCTAATATCTAATTCTGCAGTTTTGTTATTGTGTCTTTATCTAATCTTATGCAGTTACTTTCATTTACAAATTTTATTATGTTGGCAATTTTTCATTATCTAATGTTACCATGGATTGTTTGTTTCTGCTTTGGCTCAGTTAATTCAGAATATTTCATTCACAGATTGTATTGTTAATAATTAACAACATTGTTTTAAAATTGTTGTTTTTCAGGTTGGAAGTTTAGAAAAAAACATTTAGTTATTTACATAAATAATGGATAATTCAGATATATATCCCTCGTACTATCATCATTACCTAACACCAATGAACACCTGTCTCCAGCAAAACTCGTCTAATTTACTGTATATAGCAGTGATTATTTCATTTTTACTATAAATATAAACCAATTTGCATTAAACTGCTACTTCAATAATATTTATACTTCGATATTGTGCTTCAATTGTGAAGTATGAAAAATGACCTTCCTTATCAAGTTTCGACTATCCAACGTTTGGATAGTGATTTTATCGGAGTGATTTTATATTATAGTAAAATATAATAATACTTGCACACTTTATGTCATTATTTAGACATTAACTGATAAAAATAATATTATAAATTCCATAACTTGAATGTTAACAGCTTTTAGTCAAAGCAGGTGGTTAGTATTAGGTTTATTCTGTACAATATATAATACAATTCCAATAGTAAAACCTGATTTTAATCAACTCTTATGGAAGTATTAAGTTTATTAAATATAACCAATAAAGCAACTGGACAACCGACTAATTTAAAAACAGCAATACCAAAATTTCTCTTCATATCTTGATACTTGACACTGCAGCTAGATTAGCTTATTGAAACACGTTTTTACGGATACCAATGAATAATGAATATAACAAGTAACTTGTACACATAATGTATACATAAAAGTATACCATTCGTATATAAATTGTATGTATACAATTATTTCTTCCCATGTTCCATTAATGACTTACGGAAACGACCTACTTCTTCAAAATCATGACGCCATGTAAACAGTTGACTTACCTCCTTTTTTCTTTCGTTCCTTTTGATTGTTTTTTGTCCATTCTGTATCGCACTTTAAAAAAGTATATATTATTACCTCCTCACAAGAAACACCAATTATCACCGTATTTTTCACAAAAATTACGTTTACACTCACATTTAACGCACGAACATTTCTCTCCAGTTTTCGATTTAGCTTCAAGCCTAAAGCGAATTCCCAGCTGACGTCAAACTCGTATAAGCTCGCGCTATCTAGGGAGAATTTAAAAAATCATTACCATGACAAGTTCATATATCCATGATATTCTTAATATTAAATAGGCCTATAATATTTAGATATATTTTATGAACTACGTAGACAGACAACTCTTAACTATGCAGTTAACTAAGAAACAAAAAACAGAAATCATTTAACGGAAATATATCTGTCAAAGAATAATATGAATTAGACCTTCGTGTTTAAATTTCATAATGGAATCAAAACATAAATGATTAATAATAATAAATGATTAATGATTAATGATTTTTTATTAATTATATTAATAATTCATTAATATAAATCGTCATGCCACATTACAACAACAAAACTTGTATACTTCATTTCAAAAGTTAATATAATAGGTTTACATTAAAAAACATAGGTTTTACAGTCCCGAAGTCAGCGCGTTTACCTACCACTCCAATATTTTCATTTCTACGAAGTAAGAAACAGTGCCTATAGACGGGATGGTAAAGTTGAAGAGAACATAATATCGCAAATTAAAAAATTAGCACAGAAATTTATGACACTCTGTGCCTTTTCTTTTTACTGCGTAAATGCATTTTTTCGTAATTAAAATCAAAATGTACACTCCAACTAAGTTATAACTAGGTCTGTCTCACACCGCTGATGAAGGCGCACATCACGCCGAAACGCGTACGGGAGAAACAAGATAAGTTTCACAAGTGAAAGGTTAATAATCTATCTATTAATATTAAGTTATAACTAACCTCCAAACATAATGGCCTACACAGGCGACTGCGTTACATTAAAACATAATATAATTTTGTGTTATCTAAAAGAAGAACACTTGGGCACATATGAATACATCTCTTGACGTCCGGAAAACGAAAAATAAAATGCGCATTCCAGCTTCTGCTACATGAACGTATGTGTAGAAATGAACATTTTATTTAACAATATTCATTAATACATAGTTACCTTATACATTAATACATAGGTAGTACAGTAGTTATCATCAATAAAACTGAATACACACAAAAATGCTATGATTTTATAAATGAAAATAATATTAAGACCCTAAATAATGACCCCACCATTAAATATACAAAAGCCATAAACTCAGCGGTGAATAAATGTGTTAATTTATTCGATGCTCAAACTAGACGACGTATCAAAAATATAAATCCGAAAGCGCCTACTTTCAGAGGACTACCAAAGTTACACAAACCTAATATACCAATACGTCCTTTAATAAATCATACAACTGCCCCAAGCTATAATGTAGCCAAAAAGCTACAAATAATCATCAAAAACAGCTTAGTAATGGACAACATACATAGCGTAAAAAATACAATAGGATTTGTAAACAAAGTTAAAAACATTAAAGTACTGCCTAACCATAAACTGATATCTATGGACATAGTGAATTTGTATACGAACATACCCGTGCTAGAGACGATAAATATTCTCGAGAGACTTTTAATCAAGACAAATGTCTTAAAACAGATACAAATTGATGAACTTATATTTTTATTGAAAATTGTTGTGCAACAGAATTACTTTACACATGACAATAAGTTTTTTATCCAGGAAAATGGGCTGGCCATGGGTTCACCGGTGAGTGGAATTTTAGCGGAGATTTATATGAATCATTATGAGAACAAGTATATACTATCTGACCAAAACAAGTTATACAATAAAATCATCTCATACACACGGTACGTAGACGACACATTTTTAATTTTTGGTGGTACTCTTAGACAGATAGACGGATTGCTTACTTTTTTGAACGGCATAAACAGTAATATTAAATTCACTATGGAAGTAGAACATAACAATATGTTGAATTTCCTGGACGTAACCACATATAAACGTAATAACCTCCTTAGCTTTAAAATATATAGAAAGCCAACAACAACTGATATAGCCATACATGCTAGTTCCAATCATCCTTATACACATAAAATGGCAACTTTTAACGCACTGGCACATAGATTGACAAATATACCGATGGACATAGAAGACTATAACGATGAAATTAATATAATAAAACATATAGCGATAGTGAATGGTTACAATAGTAAAATCATTGATAAAATAATATATAAACACGCTAATAAATTAAAACGATTGGACAAAGTTAAAGATAAAACCCAATATGTTTCTGCTAGATATACAAACATACTACCTAATACACTACATAATGAATTAAAAAAGCTAGGGATTATTGTCTCATTCAGGACCACGAACAAATTAACAAATATACTTAAGCCTAATACCAAAGCATTACTAGAGGATTGTTCTGGCGTTTATAGAATCCGGTGTAATGAATGCGATAAAATCTATATAGGCCAGACGGGGAGAAAATTTTCCGAGAGATTTAAAGAACATTTACCTAAGAAGTTCCCCAATAATAATGTATCGCATTACGCACAACATCTAATAAACGAAAATCATACATACACTGGATTTAAAGAGAATTTGGAACCTTTACATATAGGTAAAAAGGGTCAACTACTTGATGCTTTAGAGGAATTTGAAATATACAAGGCCTTAAGAAGAAATAAAAATCAGGTACTTAATGAACAGTTATCATTCAAATCAAATAAACTATATGACACAGCTATGAAAACAAACCGTGAATAGCGTGTACGGATCAGTTGAAAGTCGGACTTCGGCCAGTGCACTGGTTCGTTTGTAGCGTGTTCCGATACAGATTTAATGTTCAATGTTAATTTATTTAAGTGTGTTATGTATTTGTGTCGTTGTGAATTTTTAACGAAACCCTAATAATAGGGTAGATTTGCTTTTACCTGAAGATGGGGATATAAGCCCTGAAACATGTAGTAATTAAAAAGAAAACAAAGATCACTTAGTGGATAAAATAAGGTAATTATTTATTTAATCATATTCATTAATACGACGCGGAACACTAGTATTTTAGACTAAATTTTTACATAAGTGTTACCTTATTGCCTGAACCTGTTCCGCGTCGGAATAGTGTTTACAAACCATTAATGGTACACGTCATGGACAACAGAACCCAAGACAATGTTTTAAACACAGAACAGATTTCGATGACGTTTTAAAAATGTCAGAGAAATAGTAAAATCCTACAACCTTATGTATTACTAAAGCAGCTTGAAGATTAACATGCGGAAGTACCGGTACTAATGATGTACCTTTGATATACTAACGTGTTCTTAAGTGGACAGTACTTCTGGGAACTGTCTCTGTACACCATCGGATCGCACACCATGCGCCAATCAGATTACACGGTTAGTAAGATGAGTTTTGTTGAGTCCACGCCACGTTACCATAATTATAGTATTCATCGATACCGCAGCTTATCGCCTACAATGGAGAAAATGCATATTAATGTGCAGAAACATGTCAACAACATATTTTTTTAATAACTACACTGATGTGAGAAAAAAATGATTAGGCCTACTAACATACGGTAACACTTTGACGCCTACAGGTAACACTTTAAATGAATATCACTATTACTTTAACGACTCGGAACACTAGGTTTTTTATAAGTAAAAGCAAAAAGTTTTACCTTACAGCCTACAAAAAACCTAGTGTTCCGAGTCGTTAAAGTAATAGTGATATTTAGTTAAGTAACGGACACGTCATGGACAACGAAATCCAAGACTTTAAATGAGTTACAAAACACCTTCTCGTGTATATTCTCACAAATTGTCTGCGGTATCACGTAGCCTTCCACGATCGGAGTCCAATCCGTACTTGAAGGTTCAAATACAGAACCTTATCATACAGTTCTTTTTATGACGTTGCAAACATAATTACCAAGTAGCCTTATGCTTTTTGAGTAGTCATTCCCAAGAAAATTGTAATATTAGGCCTATCTAACCCGGGGTCTCTTTCGGCATAATCCGCAAACTATTCATTAATGTTCATCTTTCATAAAATATGCTACATTTCATAATACTACGTTTAATTGTAGGCGGTCATGTTGAACTAATTGTATCATGATCATGTGTATGTGGCAGTGTTGAACTTACTACAACAGACATTTTGTGTATTGGAGATACTTGGAATAATTAATAATCTTCCGACTGTAGACAGTGTATAGAGTAGATAGATAATGAAAGATGAACAAATTGCTGAAGTTAACGAAAGCGAGGTTATATCGAAAAAGACCCCTAACCCGAATTATGACTAGTAAGCTCCTTCACCTACAGAACTCGCTCACTATTTTGAACGAAATACATTTACTATTAGATAAAAACAAATTTTATTTTTTTAAAGCTATGAGTTAAGTTGTTCGATGTATGACTGTTACAGTTAACTTAGAAACACCACCAAACTCAATGAAGGAGGTACCAAATTTGAAAGAAATGTTTTAACGTTTCAAATATTTATTTTTTCTAATTATTAAAGAAACCGAGTTCATATTTTGAATAAATATCACCATAATTTGACGCCCCACATAAACATTTACAATTTTTATAAAACTTTTAGGCCTACTTTAATTTTTGACCCGGGTGTCCCCCTAAAATTAAAAAAATTTCAGGTAAACACTACATTCGTATATTGGAGTTTGTAAAATTACCTTCCGTGATATCTGGCACGGATTTTTACAAATTTTTAAAAATGTTGATACCTTATTTGGCCCCTGGGGTCTTAAATTTGTAAATTTGAAAAACTGATTACTACATTCAGATTTTGGTTGAAATTCTGTTTAACTTGATACCCCACATAGATTTTTTCAATATTTTGGCATATTTTTGAAATTATGCCCTTTAGTCCCCCTGCTATCCCAAAATATTGAAATTTCCTATCCTGAACTCTATATTCAGAGTTTGGTTTGATGCCAGAATCACACGTATATATTTGTGACTTTTTCTTATTTTTGCCCCATTCCGCCTCTATTTCCGGGGGGGGGGCAATCCCCCAAAATAACAGAGCTCCGTAAAGGTATGAACGTCATACTTTTTGATGCTTTTAAAAGTTATTGTGAGACATACATCAAATGGACAGACAGACAAAAACCAAATGGTTGTGGTAAAACTGAGAACTCGCTCAAATAAAACGATATTTGAACGAAGTACGTTTATAATAAGTTACATAAATATCGATATCAGATAATTATTCAAATTATTAGGAAAATTACGAAAACTCGACTACTATTTATTTAGTAAAACGACGATTGTAAAGCAGAATTTACATTGTAAATGTAATGATTGTAAGTATTTGTATCAAACATTTACAGTTCCGACCTCTCTCCTTTTTTTTTTTTTTTTTTTTTAATAACCATAATGCCTAAATGACAAATAATTTAATCCTATCTTTTAAGTTTATCTGTGTTTCTATAGATGTCTAAAAGCCCATATTTGCCTTTTCACAAATTTAGGGCCTATATAATTGATAACAACATACAGTTTTTTTAAACACAGCTTGCAAACGTTTTGAAAGGAAATCAAAGTTTGCAAGGCGTTTTGTCAGATTATTACAGATGCCGAATTTTATTCCGAATAAAATTCCTCTTAACCTGATTCCCCCATAGACTTTTACAAATGTCTTAAAATTCCATTTTTGGCCCTTGGTGACCTCAAAGTTAAAAAATGTTCTTTGTACATTCTACATTCAAATTTATATTAAAATCCCCTTTAGTCAGATACCTGGCAGGATTTTTACTTTCTTCAAATTTTTAATCCGGTTTTAGGTCCCTTGTGTCCTAACATTTTGAAATTTCCAAAACTCTACATTATGTTCAGATTCTGGTTAAAATTGTCTCTAATTTGATATCTGTGATTTTGCTACTTCATCAAAATTGTGACCCACTTTTTGGGCCCTGGCGTCCAAACTTTTTAAAAAATGAACACTACATCCGGATTATGCTTAAACTTTCTTTAAATCTGATACCCCACATACGTTTTCGCAACTTTTCTACAGTTTTAAGCCCCTCACAGCTTTGTCTCCCGACCTCAAAAACAATAGGGCTCTGCAGGGTAAAAGTACTGGTACGCACACCAAGTTTTACGAAAATTGGTTGATGCATTCAAGAGTTATCGTGAGACATACCCCAAACACATAGAGGGTGAGATAAATAATACCAAACGGTCGGGTTAAAACTGAGAACTCAATTTTAATATATATATTTAATTGTGTTTGCCGTGCCCCACGATCTTGGAGCGCCATTTATATTTAATGCAATTATGCTAATTATTGTGAATTATTAAATTATCCAATTATAAATTAATGAATTGGGGTCTAATTAAATTCGTATGCCCTTTATGTTTAACTGAATGGGGTTGTAATTGACATTTGTAGAGCCCCACTTTCCTTGGGTATCATTTATGTTTAATATACATATAGAAAAGTAAATTATATTTGTCGGATTTGACTCAATATAGTTATCAAATCAATATGATTTACATGAGCATGTTAATCTGACATTTCAATGGGCGATTTGGGTGTGTCCACTTATAATTAGCATAACTCTTGAGACTCTTTGTAGGTAACAAGATAAAATCACTTGGAACGTGATAAATTAATTGCCAAGGTTAATCGCAATAATGAACGCAAGATATATGTATATATGTAATAATTACTTATTTATTATATCATTGATTAAGTAAATTACTAAACCACAAATGAAATCATGTCCTGTAAATACATAACAAAACACATAATAACATAAATCACAATAATATTTGTTCGTTGTTTCCTGAAAACAAGACATATAATACAATCAAATACAACACAATAATATACATATACAAACAATAAGCAATCAAATATATTTTATCCCTAGCTAAATGCGTTCATTATGCTCAGATGAATGACTTTAATATTAACATTATTAGATTTATGATTTATATAGATTTACAGAAATCTCTCGGGAGTAGCTCTTTGAAAAGAAGAGACAGTGCAGTAGTATGTATCAACTAGCATTTAAGAAACATAAAGACTTATCTTGCAAAAGGCTTATCCACAAATTCCATCGGTGTAAGATTACATCCGTTGGTGGGTTCCTTGTACATAGTAATCACTATTGATCGAAGAACACTTCACTTTCACTCACTGAATTTCCACTCGCGTTGTGTATAGTGTGGTGTTGGACTCTCCGCTGGCGTTAAGTGTTTTATGGCTTCATGTTTTTAGATGCAATCATCGGCATTGAAGTGGTTTTGCTTTTAGAGTTTGCTGTGTGCGTGTTCATGTAGCTAACTATTTGTCTACCTTGGACGTAATGTATGCAATGTGCGTATAAGTGTTCGTGTTAATTCACTCAGTTCAGATGCCCAAAATTGAGAATCATTACGGTTGAATAGTGTCTGAATTCGTCACCCTCTGTTTTACTCTCGGATTGTTATTCACTCGTATTGCATTATGTTGCGTGTCGGTCGTAGTCTAGAGTCACGTATACACTGGTATTCAACGATAGTTATGCCTATTCGCACTATTGATTACGGCGGTAAGTTCGGTAACTCATATAAACTATCGAACATACATTTTGTAGAACTGCGATTGAGTTGAATGTCTAAGTCCGATTAAGACCGCGACTTGGTTACAATTTCACTGATTGATTAACCGAGTTAAAAGTTGAGTAAGTCGTGTAAACTATTTCAATTACTACTACTTCTACTATATTACTACTGTTATTCAATTACTCTTCTACTACCAGGCTCCGCGTCCTCGCAAACAGTTTTTATCAATCATTCTCTCCCAGAAGGCAATTTTCTCATCTCTACGCCTTCGGCCGTTGTTGATACGTTCCTAAATTCCTACCACCTTGTAGATTTTTGTCATCGGTTTCCTGATTCGTCGTTCAAATTGTCACTACTCTCTCCACCAGTTCCTTTGGAAGATGCCAAACTGTGGTTGGTCGTCGGACATCCCCGGAATATCCCAGCGACGAACGTTGTGCTGATTCTCAGAAACTAGAGCAATTCCCCGCCTGTCTATCAACCTTTGTTTCCACGTTGTCGAGGCACTCTGATACAGCTTTTGTTAAGAGTCTGCAGTGTCTTGGTCAATTGTTCATTTACCCTTCGCTCGTTCCGCCAATTATCAACTCTTCGTTGGGCGTCATCCCTGGACGGGTCCCACGCTTTCTAGTTGTAAATCTGACTGGACGTCAGGGCGTGTTTTCATGCTGGGCTCTGTATATCTCTAGTATTCATTGAATATCCGTCCTATTGTCCTACATATTTGTCAAGACTTCTCTGCACCCTTTGTTACTGGGTGTAGCGTTCATACATGTGCTCGTTACAACTTAACCCCACAGCATGTGTTCCATTTCACTTCTGCGTAACCAGGCTACTGGACTATGCCTTTTTTTGTCTGGTTTGTTTGGCGTTGTAAATCGTAGCTAACTTCGTGCTGTCAACGACGTACCCTATTTTCTATTGTAGCGTGTACTCAGACGTTTTTTCATTATCTTCCCACTGGCGTCGGGTCTGACGTGTCTCTAATCGTTTTTATTTACGACTCGGGCCTGGGTTTGTCAACTCGAGTGTGCGCACGTGTCTCTTGATCAAGAAATTATAAATTTTTTAAATTTTGATCACCATAAATTCACTAGTTCAAATATTTAACTTGAGGTTTTCCAAATATATCTTCACTAGCAATGTACCTGCATGAGTATTCTCAATTTTGCTTCCCGAAGTCTTTGTTTGTCTCTCTAAGAATTACATAGTAGATGACTAACATGTCGTATGAAATTCATTTCTCTTTGTTATAGAACCAACAAATACGGAAAGTAAGGCAATTAATACCAGTACCAGTACTACCAGTACAAGTGCTAGACCTTATACACAAAATTTGTTACAAATATTTGTTCACTGTTAACATACTCGGAGGGAAATTTATTTTTTTAAAGACAATAAAGAACTAAATTATTAAATGTAATGGTGCAAAGGATTATCGTTGACTCAACAGTACCGAAAACAGATGTCATAAAAATTTGCCACTCTACCTGTATTGATAGAGTTCTCACTTTGGTAATGAAAAGTTTCATAACATCGTTTTAATGGAAAACAAAATTCCAAGCTGCTAAATGCGCTGATCAATTATATCGTAAAAAACAAAATTTTAGCTCTGAAAATTACTATCACTAGGATTCCCACAATTTTTGTTGTATAACAAAAATTTATGAAGGAACATACTAAAACGCTAACAACGAAATCTGAACTTCGCGTAAGGTTTTATCGTTAATTTGAATATTTTGGTTTAGTTCATTTGTAATACCACGAAAGTGTTTGATTTCGCAGTCTGGTCTGTTTCATGACTTGGGACATGATCGTTCGCTTGAGAAGAGATTAACTTTCTAGTTTCTTCAAAATTTGGAGCTAAAGTACTTTTACACTTTTATAGATTAATACAAAAATATTGTAATCTGTTTTTAGTCGATAGGAATCGATGTTCTGTATCAGTGAGCTAGCAGTTTTTTTTTTTGAGCTCTACAAACGAAAATTACTGGCAATGCCTTCTATAGTCTTGTAGGGGACCATTTTTTCATTTATCAATGGCACTGTCACAGAGACACGGGAAAAAGAATTCAATAGAATCTAACAGAAATAAAATAAATTCCTGGAATTGTTTAGGTCATCTTTACCGCCTTATGTGATGTAGCAAAGAATTTGGTGTGGAAGGAAAGTAAAAGTTCGCAGTCTACGAATACGAAGGATCATGTACGAAGAAGTACGGTGGTATTGGGAAGAATTAATTAACCGCTGGAGGTGGCAAACCACACAGTAGAAGTCCAACGGGCAAATAGCTGAATAAATAGACTATCCTTCATAAAATCCGAACCCATAAAATTAACTCTTCAAAAATGTCGAACATTTTTCTTCGCGGCTGGAACGAAAGTGTGTGTTTTAAATTCGCGCGAGCTCTAAATAATTGATATTATTAACTGTTATTTACCGGTTGAAAAAGAAAACCTTTCAGGGTGGAAGGAGTATAACGCAATTGCTGCTTGTGACCGAGTTATTGCATTGTATAGGCGGTAATGTAGACTACGTTCGCACAACACGGTATTAAATTGTTAATTTTTTTATGTAACTAGCTTTATTTACTTATTGCAGAAGTAGGCTGATTTGCGAATTGTGGATGAATATTTCAAAATTTGTATTTATTAAGAATTGATAGATAAGTGTACCGGTGTTAAATAAAACTATCTCTGCTTCGTAACAACTCATGTTAGAAGTAGGATCACAAGGGGTGAAAACCAGAGAACGGTTACGTCGTAATTGCGTTGTTGTGTCCACACTGCCTGCAACAAAGTTTGTCTGAAATCAAAGTGCAATATTTTACTTCTAACCCTGAATGGCCTCTCTGTCTTTTTCTCTAAATCTTTTAAAACAACACATGCTTTTGCAAGAATTTGTGCAAACGAAACTACCGACAGTTGCACCAACCAGGTGGAATTTTACACTAGACTTTTGCATACAGTCAGAGTCAAAGAATACAGACATCAACTTTGCGAATTCTCTGTAAACGTTATACAACATCCACACAACTTGGATAGTGATACGATAATAAAATCTCGCGGCTTTCATAAGGAATCTGAGACATTATTTTTAACTAAATATAATTAATTCACTACCGACTCGGAACACAAAGTTTTTTATGGGTAAAAACGTAAAAGTGTTACCTTATAGCCTGAACCAGTTTTCGCTTTTAAAAAGCTTCTTCAGAGGCTGCCGCTGGGAGCACTGTCCGTCTTGTTCTTGGCGACGGTATTGACTTTTGAAGGATCGACACAACAATAGCATAAACTTCTTAGACCTCTCCATCACAAAATTTGAACACAGGCACAAATTCAGTATATACAGAAAACCGACTACAACTGACACACTAATACACAACTGCTCCAGTCACCCAATACAACGCAAACTAGCTGCCTTCAGAACTATACATACATACAAAGACTTAACAACATCCCACTAGATGAAAAAGACTACAAAGACGAACTAAACACGATAAAACATCTAGCGGAATCCAACGGATACAACAGAACAATAGTCAATGAACTCCTACACAAAACACAAAGCAATCAACAGACAAAGACAGAAAACAACAAATTCATAACACTAACATACATCAATAACCAAACTGAAAAAAATAGCCCACAAATTCAAAAAAGCAGGATACAGAATCGCATACAAAACTACAAACAAAACAGACACACACTATCAAAACACACACACAAAGCACAAAACAAATTCGCTCTACCTGGCTTTTACAAACTAAACTGCTCAGATTGCAACAAATTCTACATAGGCCAGACAGGACGTAGCTTCAAACAAAGATACATTGAACACACAAAGGCACTCTACTCCACTACAGAATCCACCTTTGCAAACCACCTCACTGAAGCAAACCACACATACAAAAACATCGACAATAACATGGACATTCTACATGTACACACAAAAGGCCGAAAACTAGACACTCTTGAACATTTGGAAATATACAAACACACGAAAACACATAAAAACGACATCCTAGACGAACAGACACAATTCAAATCACACGCATTATTCGAACATATCACACCCCACACACATAACATCGAGCCTTCAAAAGTCGATACCGTCGCCAAGAACACGGACAGTGCTCCCAGCGGCAGCCTCTGAAGAAGCTTTTTAAAAGCAAAAACTGGTTCAGGCTATAAGGTCCCCATAAAAAGGTTCAGGCTTTTACGTTTTTACCCATAAAAAACTTTGTGTTCTGAGTCGGTAGTGAATTAATTATATTTAGTTAAGTAACGGACACGTCACGGACAATGAAATTTAAACATTATTTTTGTTGGAAATATTTTCGAAGTTGTTTAGTTACACTGTCTTGTACAATTTTCTGCAATAAAAGGATGTTGACACACTATACTGTAGCAAGAAAGTAAGGAATGTTAGCGACAATTACGATTTGATAGAGAACATCCATCAATATGGTCTAATGTTTTAGCACATACATGTCAGGTCCAACAAAAATCTAAACAACGCTTCCTCAGTGAGGACGAACAAGAACAAAATTATCGGCATCTGTATATAGAAATAATTGATTGCATAAATTATCAGATTCATTGTAGCTTTTCTTAGTTAGAAAAACTGAAATATTATGAATTACTGTAACATCAGAAATTTGAAGAATACCGTATAAAACGAAATTTCCCCTCACTTCTGAAAAAGTTTTTAGATTGCTATGGGCACCTTTTTGGTAACCCTAATATTGGGTTGAAAAACGAATTAATTGTTCTCTACTCACCTCCAAAATTTTATGGAAACATGTTTATGAACGCCTTAGTTTTATGGGTGAAAATGATCTATCTTCTGTATTCAGTGAAGTGTACAAACTTGCTAAGCTCATACTGACTATCCTTTGCACTATACAGTAAACTCCTTGAACGTTTTCTGCCCTGAACAACAATGATCCCTCCAATAATTTCCTTCGAAGCATGCAACAAGAGATGTTGAGTGACTTCAGTTTGTTGTCAGTTGAAAAAGAATCGTTAAAAAACAAACGTTTATAATACTGTCGTTGAGAAGTGATGCAGGAAAGAAGAGTGGAGCTGATGTTCACGTAAATTGTATACAGTAGACCTATATCTGTTATCGCAAGGAACAAGGTGTTCAAAAGTTGCAGTGAGTCGGCTAAATACGAGGAAGTGGACTGTACCTAACTACCGCTCTGTGCTAGGTGGTGAATTGTGATTTTTCGAACACAAGTATAACATACATACTATACCATATTAATATATAATTAATTTTACTTGTTATATAAAAGTAAATTGATTTTATTAAGTTGTATATATATATTTTGCATAAGGAACATAAAGCTATAAATCAATATTATTGTATTTAATTATATACCAAAGCTCACAAATTACTTTTACGGAGTGATTAAAGCCGTTTTCACACGGCGACACTAAATGTCGCATTAGTGTCATCGTCTGAACAATCCAGTGCCACACTGTCACGATGCCATGGCACTAGTGTCGTACATCAAAACTTTTTGATACGCGACACTGACATAACCTCAGCGCCCAGTTTCACCAACACCACCGTCACAATCACGTTTAAATATTACACACATATAGGGTGACTAAGGAGCGTAGAAAACATGCGAACTGACACACGTCACAATAGTTTTAGTAATTATCTGAATATAGCTGCTGTTGCGAAAATGTACTAGCGACTATCGAATTCGCCATTTTGTCATCCGAATTAAACAACACTGGTAGTGGATAGGGGAGAAAGCTATGAGACGGGAAAACAATAATATGCCCTCATAGCTATTAAATCGAACGGGTCAAATTTAATATTGGTCCTGCTGCGGTTAATTAGAAATATTTTGTTATTTTTCTAAATCATAACCAAACTAAAACTATTTATTCTTAAAAATTGTTTTACACAAAAAATGGAGCCCCTGTCGGGCCCCCCTTGAGCTCGTGGCCCGGTACAGCTGTCCCCTTTGACCCCCTCCCTGCGAACACCCGATAACAGTGGAAATGAGGCACTACACAGGCAGTAATTAAAAATTATACAGGCAGGACCAAAAATTAAAGTCAAATTTTTATTAAATTGTTAAAGTCATGTGTGGTATAAAATTATGAAGAATTTGATTCAAAATATGAACTTCGATATCTTCAGAAATTTCATAAAATTAGTCCTAATAACTGTCATCACCCACTGCAAAATTTGCACCCTTCAAAAACCCTGTAAGCTATATTTGAAAAAAACTTTTACATAATGTTATCAGTTAACAAAAAATATAAATAAATAAAAATGAAACGTAAAGTATGAGGAACGACGTACGGCCATCTTATGACGTTTCTCGGATAACGTTAAGAATCAAACACGCAAAGAACAAACAAACACCACACCACACACCACCTTTAAAACATCAAAATTTATTAATTTGATTTTATCCAATAATAATGATTTAGTTCATACTAGTTAACGAGCTCTGCAGCCCAGGGAGCTTATTAGTGTATGTCGTCGTTCAATTTGTTAACATTTTAAGAGAATTATTTTATTTACAATATCGCTGTTTGTGGACACGTTTTATATTCACGACTATAAAAACGGAGGCAATGATGAAGCACTCGTTAAAAGTTACTGAACTTGAAGCCTTGAGAGATAAGTGCGATCAATTTGTAGCTCATTTTCAGCAGACTGAAGTGTTCAGTGTCTTGACACTACAGAACTGTGTGTGAACAACTAGTGCCGTGATAGCGAATGTCACGTACACCCACAGGACTGGGGGTTGCGAGTTGCGAGTTGTGCAGTGTCCCGAGTCTCAATTAGGACTCCTGCCACTGGGTCGGTTTGAGTTCATCTCTATATATATATATATATAATTTTCCTACTTAATGGAGGGCCTGAAGCGACCCTCGATGGTGGATTATACCACCGGAGTTAGTATACGGGGTCGCTTCCAAGACTCAACTGGCCTTGCCTTGAAGTATATTTACCAAGTCCGGCAATAAGGAAATTGTGGGTCACAAGTGCTGATCGAAGACATAATCTACGCGCCAGGCGTCTCACGGTGTCATCAAAAGAGCGGACACCGAGTCCTCTCCTCAAAAGACGAAAAGAGTACCTCCGGGGGACTTTACACGCGAACTTAAGTCCCCGGTCAAGAACGCGCTGATCTATGGCATCGAGCAAGGTATCCCCAAACAGGACAGGCATAGGTAATCAGGGGCAACACGTACGAGTTGACGATGAGCTTACCCAGCGGGGGGTCATTGCCGGATTAGAAAGCACGGGCCAAAATCTGCTGAGTTGCGCCGAAGCGCGTTGTCGGATGTATTGAGTATGGGTTCGCCAGGTGAGTCGGGAGTCTACGTGGAGCCAGAGGTATTTGACGCTATGCGTCCAGGGCACCTCGACGGAGCCTCCTTTAAGGACGTTTGCGCGATAATATTACCGCGGCGCTCTTGGTAGCGTTGACGGCAACTCTCCAGTCATCGGCCCACCCGACATACGCGTCGAGTTGGCGCTGCAGTTTGATTGCCGCATAACTTGCGTTCGGCTCTGAGGCAAAAGCCACAGTGTCGTCCGCGAATAGCGACAATCTTACTCCAGGACCTCGGGGCGTGTCGTTGACGAACAGCGAGAACAGGAGAGGGCCAAATACACTGCCCTGAGGGAGACAGCAACGGTAATAAGCCTACGCCTCTCCGAAGAGAGAGCGTGGTCTATTCTCACTCGGAAGCTACGGTCTCGCAGAAAGCTGCCGATCAAAGTGAACGTAGCAATCTGGGAGAAGGACTTCCGTGAGCTTGTAAAGGACACCCTCGTGCAACACCGTCGAAGGCTTTCTCTACGTCTAGGAAGATCGCGGTCGTCTGTTTCCCCTGGCAGCCAGCCTCGGTAATGCATTCCACGAGTCTCATCAATTGATGAGTCGAGGAGTGCAGCTCACGAAAGCCGAACTGTTCGGGGATCACCACGTCCAGTCTTTCTAGATGGTCGCGGATCCTACGCTGGATCAGACGCTCGAAAACCTTAGACGTCGCGGACAAGAGGCTGATGGGTCTGAGGTTTTCCGCGCGAGAAAAATTCTTTCCCGGTTTGGGTATCACTATAACTATAGCCGTTTTCCATTTCGCCGGAAAGTAGGCCAGCCTGAGACAGACATTGAGCAGTTCGGATAGGAAACGTATTCCTCGCTCCGGAAGGCGGTGGAGTGTGGAATTCTGGGCCAGGCGCCTTCCGGAGTTTGAGCTGAACTATCTTCTCAGAGACCTCCTCCGGTGAGATGGGCTCCGGCTGGACTGTGATACCGGCCGATAGAAAGCACTCTACCTCGCGGCAGATTCGCTCAGTAAAGGCCGTGTTCTTGGATGGGTTGGGAACGAACTGTCGCTCGAAACAATCAGCCAAGAACTCTGCCTTCTCGAGGGGGCGTCCAAGGGGTTGACCGCCGATTCCTTCCAGTGTGGGGAGATGCGCGCGTTTACGCTTTCCCGTTAGAACACTGGGAATCCGCCAGACATTACGGTCCTCGGCAGGGCCATCCATCTGTGCGACAGCCAGCTCCCAGCTGCGTCTACGGAACCCCAGCATGTCACGACGCAACTTGCCGGTCGCAGCCTTGTCGGCCGGGTCACGAGGCCTCTGCCAGCGTCTCCGGAGGCGATTCCTCTCGCAAGCTAGCTGAGACACCTCTTCGGGGATCCGTTGGCAGTTGAGCCCCGGCGAATATCACGGAGTGTCGTGGCACCGTGGTCTGCTGGACTTTACAGGACAGTATACCTTACATTTACAGTCAGCAAACGCCAATAGCAGTGGCGATTCCTGACTGATGGGTAGGGCAAGCATCGACTCTACGCACAATATAAGCACGCACATATACATAAAATCACAGTGCTAGAAAAACCATTTAAAAATATTCAGATACGCACTTAATTGTCGTTGTAAGAAAAACAATCAAGTGTAATAAGTAAGGAGATTGAAAAAGTGGCGTTTAGCAAGCTGTGTTTCTACTTCCTAGTTTTTAAAAAGTTATTATTTCAACTTGTACCCAGGAGTCTTGGGCCAGGACACACTGCGGGGAGATAACCTCCGACAGCGACTACCAAAAATAAACAAGAGAAAAAATGGGCGCATTTTCTCCGAGCCGAGACATTGCTAGTGGCTTAAAGCACTACTAAAGAGTGCTTGCTTTTTGTCTCTCTGACAGCAAGTGTGCTGCGCGGTTTATCATTCTCCATAGGTACCACCAAACCATCGTACTCGTAGGTGAGATTGTTAAACGTTTGAGTGTTTTTAACTGTAGGCTAATGTAAAAAAATCGGTATGGAGAACCACACATGACTTCCATGTTCTCAGATTATATATAAAATCATTTGGTACTGCCTTTATGCGTACCCGCAGATATTTCGATAATGCGATTTTTGGGCTTAGATATGTAGTGACTATCGGACATATTTTTATGTAGTGAAAGAATTATACAAATTTTAATTTTGTATGTTGCAAAATAGTTGGCTGGTGATTGCAATTGATTTCGTAATGGAAAATGACTGTATATAGTAGTAATTTATCACCGGGTCGTGGCTGTGACACCAAAAATTGATTATGTTAGGTTAACATGAAAACCGAAATTATACATGGAAACCAATACGTGTGTAATGTGAAACTATTTTTTTACTAAAACCACGAAAAACTCAACTCGAAGTAAGGTGGGGGTGGCCCTTGCCTATTATTATAGGCCTACATGTCACTTTTTTGTGGCAGAACTCGTTTTTTTTTGGTAAAATTCGTTTTCCGATATGTACTCGTTTTGTGGCTAACAAAAAACAAACATCCATTATGTACAATATGTAGAGCATATGTCGTCATTCCTTAATACAGTGTTTTCTGTTTTTTCATTAACCATAAATATTTGTATTTGCTGTTGTTTTTTCCAATTTGTAAACTTAAAAACGTTCGGTTATTTATTTTAAGTGTTACTCTGTTATACGCATTGTATTACACGTTTAATGTTGTTTTCTCAACCACAGCTTTTATTTATTTTAGCAGTAAACTAAAAACCCAAAACCATTATTACCCAACTACCAAATGAAAACAATACGTATTTTTGCTTTACATTAAGAAATAGGGCAATTTACAATTAGTACTCTTCTTCTTTTCCACACCGTAATATATCGATACAATCGCATATTAAAAACATCGAAATGTATTGCGGGTACTCATACAGTTCCAATCATTTACTTGAATTCGGTTCGATGATTCCTAAAAAAATATAGAATTTTGTCAAAGTGAAATAAAATGTTTCCATAGAAACTACTTCTTTGTTGTCAATTACGTAGTACACATAAAACTTATAAAAATATCGGTATGGAGAATATAATACATGACTTCCATGTTCTAAGATTTATATTTAAAATGCTTTTCGAAATGAACTATTTCCATAGAAACTACTTCTTTCTTCAGCCTTAACCACAGTAACCTTAATACCTTCAGAGGTGGTACTAACGTATACCACCTCACGATAGTGCACTCAATTTTTACTGACGATGGGAGTCGATAGCACTGCCGAAACGTCTGGTTTTGTAGAAAACATTGGATCAAGCCCTAACAGCCCAGGAAGGAATTTTAACAACAAACTACTTCTTTGTTGCCGATAACTAGTACACATGACATAAATAAAAATTATCCCCTCCCCTTCAACTATAATTTTCATTTATAGAAAATTACCCTTACCCCGTTCAACTAGCCTCTTCATTTATAGATACTTCATCTACGTTTCTACAGTGGATTATTAAGATCTTCTTATCAGGATATTTTATTTATCAAAACTAAGTACTTTACTCTGTTACAACAAAAAATGTTTCAGGTAAACTACCCTTTCCCCATAACCGATCTTCACCAAAATCAACAGGCCTTGAGTTCTCTACAATTTAGGGATATATGCAAAAAATTATTTGATTATGTTTGAATTTAGGGCAGTTATCGTTCGTCATAGAAAAAATTACCCTTGTTATCACATAAAATGTTGCAGGTAAACTACCCCCTTCTCTTAACTTATCTTCACCAAAATCAATAGGCCTTGAGTCCTCTATAATTCAGGGATGCATGCAAAACATTATTTGATTCTGTTTGAATGTGTGGCAGTTATCGTTCGTCATAGAAACAATTACTCTTGTTAAAACATAAAACGTGGCAGGTAAACTACCCCTTTCCCTTAACCGATCTTCACCAAAATCAATAGGCCTTCAGTCCTTTACAATTCAGGAACGTACGCAAAAAAAGATTTGATTTCGTTTGAATGTGCGGCAGTTATCGTTCGTCATAGAAAAAATTACCGTTGTTAAAACAAAGTGTTGCTGGTAAACTACCCCTTTCCCTTAACCGATCTTCACCAAAATGAACAATCTTGAGTACTTAACAATTCAGGAACGTATGCAAAAAATATTTGATTCTCTTTGAATGTGCGGCAGATATCGTTCGTCATAGAAAAAAATTACCGTTGTTAAAACATAAAATGTTGCAGGTAAACTACAACACTAAGTTGTTTCCCTTAACCGATCTTCACCAAAAACAATAGGTCTTGAGTACTCTACAATTCAGGACTGTATGCAAAAAATTATTTGATTCTGTTTGAATTTGCGGCTCTTATCGTTTGCCATAGAAAACAAATTTACACAAGAGACAGACAGACACACAAACACTTTTCGAAAAATTACTTTTTCATGTTTTGGGGGTAGTACAATCAGAATCTGCCATTATCTCGAACACGATTTATTTTGCTATCACCATACTTCCATTTCCTTATGGAACATGGAAGTAAAATTATCTCCTCCCTTATCAACTACCATTTTAATTTATAGAAAATTACCCCCTTCCCCTTCAACTACCCTTTTCATTTATAGATATTTCATGTACCTTTCTATAGTGAATTATTATGACCTTCTTTTCAGTAAACTTTATTTATCAAAATTAAGCACTTTACTCTTGTTAAAATGTAAAAGGTTGCTGGTAAACTACCCCTTTCCCTTAACCGATTTTCACCACAATTAATAGTCCTCTACAATTCAGGACTGTATGCAAAAAATTATTTGATTCTGTTTGAATTTGCGCCAGTTATCGTTTGCCATAGAAAAATTCTACACACAGACACTTTTCGAAAAATTACTTTTTTTCATGTTTTGAGGGTAGTACAATCAGAATCTGCCATTATCTCGAACACGATTTTTTCGCCATGACCATACTTCCATTTCCTTATGGAACATGAAAGTAAAAAGAAGGCTAGATAACGAAAGCGTAGTTATGAAATCCTAAATAAATGCTAAGATTTCTTAAATTCTGGCTAACATTAACAAAGTATGGCCTGAGTAAAATTTATGTTCGCGCTGTCTGGAACATATATAAGGACTCAAAAGAGTTTGGTGAGAGTGGGAAATGTCCTGTCAGAATTGTTTCCTACTACAAAAGGAGTGCAAGGGTGCAGCTTGTCACCTACCCCGTTTAAAATACATAGGCTATCCAAGAAGCCATCAGTAACTGGAGAAGAAAAACATCAAGAATGGGAATTCAAATGGATGAGCAGTGCTTAACAACTCTCCTATTTGCTGACAATCAGGTAATTATAGTGTGTGACAAGGATGACACAGACTATATGTTTAGAAATTTGAAAGAGGGGTACGAGAAATGGGGTCTAAACATAAACATTACTAAAACAGAATATCTGAAAATAAGAGACATGCAAGAGAAGACCCAGATCTGCAAATCCATAGAATCCGAAAGTGTAGCGAATTCAGATATCTGGGAAGCATTATTTCAGAAGACGGAACAACAAAAAATGACATCAAAAATAGGATACAACAGGGAAAAAAGGCTATTCATTTGCTAAACTCGTTACTTTGGTCGAACAAAATGAAACTTCAAACTAAACTGACAATCTACACAACTATTGTGGAGCCCATTTTAACTTATGGCTGCGAATGCTGGCAACTTTCAGATAAAGAGAAAAAGATGATAGAAACTGTGGAAATGGACTTCTTAAGAAGACCATGTAATATTTCTAGAATGCAACATGTTAGAAACGAAGATATAAGAAGGAAAACAGGGCATGTATTTGCAACAGCAGAAAGAATAGAATCCAGACAGTTGCTATGGTATGGTCACGTAATGAGGATGGAGAAGTGATGGCCAAAGAAAGCATTGACTTACACACCACAAAACAGGAGAAGAAAAGGAAGACTGACAACACAATGGAGAACAGGAATTAAGAAAAACACGAGAGATCGAGCTCTTGAAGATGATGACTGGAAGGATAGGGTGAAATGGCGATCAAAATGCGGCATAGACTGTAGGACCCCTGCTAATTAAAAAACATTTCTGGCTAACTTATAGTTAATGTATACAAGCATTTTTTGAAGTGACTGCCTTGGGGAGGAGTGGTCAGTCAACTGTTAAAACAGCGCAGAAAACTGGAAGCGAGTGATAATAATGGCATTGATCAAATCAAGTTATCAATATCATTTGGACTGGAATACAGGTGATAAATGTGCTGCTGATTTCCAAAAGATGAGAGATAAGAAGGCATGTGAAACAATTTTTTGTGACAACAATGATGTCGGTTACATAATCATTTATTTACGTTTGTCTGATTTTCTTTGGGCAAGCACTGCTTGCTCTGAGGATTCGCCTCTACATTACACAACAATAATTTTTTCTGATCTGATGATGTGAAGCTTGAAAGCATTAATCGGAATAATTTTTCTATAGTGGTGTGAAAATAGTGTGTTTGTGATTATAACCGCTAACAAAGTATTACAGTGATCCGGAATTGTGGGCAAAGGACGAATGTCTAATTGTTAAACCTGGGAAACAGCCATCCTCAAGCAGACTGTTGATTTACTATGAAACAGAGAAGGAATGAGAGAGGGAAGGGATATATTGTTGTATTCAAAGAAACCTGATCTTAGTTTTGTCTGACACAGGTGGCTTAAGATACATTATGTTCTACATAATGAATAGCTCAGAGACAAGTAGGCACTGAAATAGTGGACAAGTCAGACACATAGGCGAGTCTCTGATAATAATACTAATATAAGTCTCTGTTGTCATTAATAATAATCCTAAACATGTGCTTTCAGAAAAAATTTCTTGTTTATTATGAAACTAGATCCTGGTAATTCAGTTTTTGTAAACAAATGTGGTTTTGTAAGATTCTTACAGTTTGTACTAATATTTATGTTTAAACAATAGTTTTATAAGTAACAATTTATTAATAATTATGTTCTGATATAAGCAGGCAAAGCTCTTTTACACTTGAAACAACAAACAGCAGGATTGTACTGTACTATAATTTTCATTACTGGTTGAAAACTAAAAGTTTTTCAATTACAGCCTCACAAAATGGTTTGTAACCAGAATTGGAGAGACGTACATGACATAACACCTACATACAACAGAGTTAAATTTTAATGCATGACAGTACATACACTTTGTACCTCCATTTATTTTCACCATGATACTGGACACAAGCTATTTAATTTTGACAGCATTTTATACAAGAAGTTTCACTCCACATAATAATTATAAAAAAAACATTATATTGTATGTGGTTATTGTATTTTTGAATGTTACGAATGAGAATACAAATGTGCATTACAGGCAACATCTATGCAGGAGATCTACCACCAATTTGCAAAGGAATCCACACATGGAAAGTCTTGTCTTGTTTACATATACTTTATAATGTGAGGAAATTCTTATAATGAATTTTCAATACAGTATAGGTAAAGTTAAGTGGTAAATGACACATAATGAGTTATGTGACAATGTAACTTTTATGAGGTGTGTATCAGTGCTGTTAATGTTAGGAATAAGGTGTCCTAATAGTTTGCAATAACAAAAAGCTTAAGGCAAGGATGTTACATACCACCTACTTTATTCAAAATATATATTAATGCAGCCTTAAGTAAATGGAGAAAGACACTGTCAAGAAAAGGGGCTTATAATAAATGATGATCATCTCTACATGATTCTGTTCATGGATGATGCATTGTGATAGCACTACAAGAGCAGGACAGTTACATGATTCGAAAAGTCTGTGATGAATACTGTCTTGGGACCTTGATATGAATTTTGGAAAATTTAACAGATGGTTACTGAACATGAAAGAGCCAACATGACAGTGGGTTCATTATCAAATTATGACAGAAGTGACGAAGATATTAGCTGCAAAATGAAATAAGGGAAACTGGTGATAAGCAGCTGAATATGAGCTTTGTAGTGGGAGACTAAGACACAAAACTAAAAAGAATATTTATTCTCCCGTATTGGAAAGCATAGGCTCTGAAACTTGGGAGATGACTCAAAGAAACTCCTGAAAGCTCCATGGAGTGGAAATGGATTTCTGGAGATGACTGTGGGCAGTCCAGGCTCGAGTGCATTATAAATCAGGACATCACGAGCTACCTGTGTGTTGGCAAGACAATTTTAGACACCATAAATACAAAGTGCCTTCTATGGCATGGCCATGTGAAACAGATGGTCAATGTCCCACAAAGGTGCTAGGCTGGATTTAACCTAGATATTGAAAATGGAATAGACTCAGGAGATTATGGAAAGGAGACATACTTGCGGGGAAATGAGGGTTGAACATGGTAACTGGTGCAACAAAAGCCTTAGGTGTGCAGGATGCAAGAGACAGTAGTAGCTGTAGAAGATTCAGAATGGATGGATAGACTAAATAGAGTAGAGATTAATTACAGTCTAAATATTAAACTACAGTCGACTCCCTCTCGTTCGGACTCCGATGGTTCGGACGCCGGATGGTCCGGACTACTTCTTGGAAATGAGTCATCAGCGCGCGCCGGGTTTCTCACGGCCGAAAACGACAGGATTGAGCGTGTCTGTTTATTTCCGGCCTACATGTAAACAAAGATCCTCAGTTCGGCTTACGATTGCGTTTGCTCCGGATCGTCATACAGTGTACTGTAGCTGTTTTTACTAATTACTACTGATATTGTTGTGTGTTTTAATAATTTTCAATGTGAGTTACATATGTTATTATAAGTGAGTTTATTTGTTAGGTGAAATTGTAGTTTCAGTAACTCTGATTATTTGACAGTAAAATTCTCAAAAATGAGTGAAAAACGGAAGCATAATACGGTTAAAATGCAAGACAGACTTAATATTTTACAACGTTTAGATAAGGGTGAATCAGTGCAAAGTATTTGTACGGAGTTTAATGTAGGGAAAAGCACAGTTTATGATTGGCGGAAAAACAGAAAATCGATCGAGGATTTTTGTATGCAAATTGAAGTCGAATCCGTCCTTTCTACTCGATCTACCTTGAAAAAACCACACCATGAACTTGTTGATGACGCATTATGGTTGTGGTTCATGCAGGAACGTAGAAGAGGGACTCCTATAAATGGGCAGATTTTGAAAGAAAAAGCCGTCATTCTTCATTCAAAACTTGGGGAAAAAGGAAACTTCTCGGCAAGCGATGGGTGGCTAACGAGATGGAAAAAACGGCATGGAGTCCATTTCCTTGGAGTTTGCGGGGAGAAGCTTTCAGCAGACCAACCGGCAGCTAATGATTTTTCTGAAAAATTGAAGCGTATCATTGAGCGTGAAAAACTAACCCCAGAACAAGTGTACAATATCGATGAGACCGGGCTTAACTATAAACTTTTGCCTAATAAAACCTTTGCCACTCCTCAAGAAAAGTCTGCTTCGGGCTTTAAAATAAATAAAGAAAGGATCACTGTTGCACTATGCTCAAACGCAACTGGGACACACAAGATGCCGCTATTTGTGATTGGAAAGTCGGCCAAACCCAGAGTATTCAAAAACTTAAACATGTCTTCCCTTCCAGTGTATTACAGGTCACAAAAGTCTGCCTGGATGGATTCTTATTTGTTTAAGGAGTGGTTCGTGGCTCAATTTGTTCCGTCTGTAAAAGAACATTTGACATCCTTGAAATTGCCAATAAAAGCAGTTCTTGTGCTTGATAATGCCCCTACGCATCCAGAGGAAGGTCTCGAATGTGATAGTTACAGTGACATCAAGCTTTTATATATGCCTCCAAATGTAACAAGTATCGCACAGCCCATGGACCAGGGTGTAATCGAATGCTTTAAGAGAAAATACCGGAGGAAGCTTCTTTCAGAAATTTTGGATAAGATGGATGGTAATGACAATGCAGGTCTCATCCAGACGCTCAAGACAATTAACATTAAGGACGTCATTTATATCGCTGCTAAATCGTATGATGAAATCCCATCATCTACGTTTACCAAATCCTGGAGAAAATTGTGGCCAGATGTTGAAACTCTCGTTGAGAAGAGAAAAGAAGACAACCCAAATACAATAGGGTTAAATATTCATGCAACTGAACCTGATGACAACCACTCAATTTTAAAGGATTTACAACGGCTGCCTGATTCTGCTAGTATTAATGAGAATGACGTGGAATGGATTTTGCGAGCTGATGATGAACTGGCTAATGAAATCCTGAATGATGACGAAATCGTCGATGTAGTCCTTCGTCAAGAGGAAGAAAAAGAAGAAGACGACGACGAAGGTGATAGTGAAGCGGGAAATGGCGTGGGAATTTTGACTCATGCAGAGGGTAGGGCAGCACTGGAACTGGCAACTACCTACGTCGAACAACAGCCTGGCGCATCAGCTGTGGATGTTATGTTTCTAAGGAAGTGGCGTGATTATGCCTTCAAGAAAACAGTTGAAGTAAAGAAGCAGAAGAAAATAACAGATTTCTTTTAATATTGCAAAGCCAAGTTTTTCATTAGTTTTATGTTTAAGTTTATTCGTTTGGGACAATTTTATGAACCTAAAATTGTGTTCCGTACACTTGAAAATTGTCTTAAAATGTGATTTATAAATATAGATACGCTATTACAGGTTGTAATTTACATAAGTAAAAAACCGCCGGATGGTCCGGAAATTTTTTAATCCGGACAGGGATCCGGTCCCGAGGTGTCCGGATTAGAGGGAGTCGACTGTATTGTTAAGTTTAAGAGTTCAAATGAATCCTGTGAAAATGTTTGACAAATTTACTGACGAGTCACTTTGTGACAACGTTTTAAAGTATACAACTTCTACCTAAAATAAACGATGAAAAAGTTAATTATTATCCATGATTCAATTCCTTTATTTAAAAGAAGAAAAGTGCAAGATCAAAGGCAACTAGAGTCTGTTTACAATGACTTTGCACCTTTAATAAACAACGTAAACTTGGACTGTTGAATTTAAATTTGAATTGGACTGTAACAGGATTTTTGGAAAATTCAGTGCATCCAATTGAGCTGACAACTCTAGATATGATTGAGTACACCAAATCATATGTTGTAATAAACATAAAATGAAAGTGCACACAAAATAGCTACGATCATAGACACATCCTTTACCACTGTATTAAAATTGTATATTAACATTCATGTATGAAAAAACTGAGATCAAAAGGGGTGGTACAAAGTATGTCTCTATGTATTAAGAAGTCAAGTCCTTACGGGAAGTTTAGTAATTGGATTCAGAACTGCTGGATATTTGTCCACATGCCCTGTTGGCAATAAAAGCAAGTTAGGAAATCAGCGTGGCAGATCAAATCTGGTGGGGATCATCAAATCAGTTTCACATTGACTCAAATGGGTCCCTGTATTCCAAGGAAAAGAGCCCAGAATTAATGGGCATTTTTGATGGGGGGATACATGTGACATAATGTTCATTGACTATTTGAAAAAAAAAAGATGAAATGATAATACAAGAATGTAATGCTACATTATCTGATCATTTAAATTACAAAATAAAGACTAAATTCCTTCATGTTAAAAGAAGAATGTGTTTCATCTTAATGATGCAAACCTTTTTAGAATCGATCAAATAATGAGATATTTGTCTACAATTAGATTTTTGAGACGAATTGTTGAAATGAATCTTACACATGGTTTAAGATTTTTTCCCTTTATATTTTTATATATCTGATGACATATCTTGTTAACTTACCATATTAAACATATAATTATTATTTATAATCATTTACCTCAAGATATATTACTTCCTTACTTGGAACCTGTTTCAGGAATCCTATTTTTCCCATCCTCAGCCATCTTAATTTTGATTAAGATGCTGAAATTCCCGAAACATGTTCCAAATAAGGAAATAATATATCTTGATGTAATTATAAATATTAAATAAATAATACATGCATCAAGAAATTGACTGTAGCAAAAAGTCTTTGAACATAAATGTAATTATACACATTCTGTTGCTAAGCAACACAAATTAATGAAGTGATCAAGGTTTCCTCCATAAAATGTGTGTGAAATCAAATTGGCCAGTGTCTTTATTTTATTTTTTTACTTCTATCTTGATTTTTATGATTGACATTACTCAGTTGTCAGCAGTCAAAGATGACCAAACTCTTCCAATTATAGGCTGTCAAATGAACCTTTTCAAATTGCTTAATAAATGTAAATCTAGTTTTATACTTGTATATTATAACTGAAAAAGATATGATGTAGTGGCTTGTTACCTATAGAATTTTGGTACATGCATGGATGTCATGCAATATTTTTATCTTTACGGTTTACAAACGTTTTTCTAGGCCAGACTGCTAACAATCTGTTAACAAAATCAACAATACAATGTATCCTAGTTTACATTCCAATAAAAAAAAAATTACATTATAATTCATTACAAAAATATTTACTACTTACTAGTTATACAATAATTAAACATTATAACAAAATTTCATACTAATTTAAACAATTATATGGATGGTTCAGAAAAAACGTGGACTAAGTCCAAAATCTGTAAAATTCAAATTGATAATAGAACAATACAGTAGAAATGCTATATGTTTCATAGCAATAATGAACCATTTCCACAATATAGAAATAAGTCACTAGCATAGCAGTAGTCGGTTTTTGCAATAATAATTTGTTGGTTACAGTCAGAGCAGAAGTGGATCAAGTCCATGGTGGGATTTTTGATATTGTGTTCTACCATGTTTGAATGTTTTTTTTTTATGTTACTGTAGATTTATTAATAAAATTTCAATGGTGCACAAATTTAGTAACATATTCTCAAATTCCTGTGCTTTAAGAAATATGGATAAATTACGGATATAAGTACATAGTACACTCACTGCAATATAATGTGTAACAAAATTAAATAAACAGTTAATGTAATTATTTCCATTGGTTTTAAAATAAACTTAAAAAACAAACATTTTTGTGGAATTAAATGTAAACTGTACACATCAATAACTACTGACTTTTAATAAGCACAAAAACATTACATTTACAAAAATCCATTTCTTATAATACTGCAAGATTTACAAATATTTGAACAAACTTATAGTGAAAAGTCAGTACCCATTACAATTTTTCAACAAATTTCAATCATTATGTTTTTATAGACACAAATCTTAGGCCTATATAGTATATATTATATAGGAGTGTGTACATTACAAAATGCTTTAATGCTGAAGGCAATTAATGATGTCCAAAACATATTCAAAATTTGTGTATACTGGTTCACATTTCAATACAAAAAACAAAAATCATCTACATCATAATTCATTACAAAAATATTTACTCGTTACTGGTCACACAATAGTTAAACATCCTAACAAAATTTCTTACTAATTTAAACAATTACGTATATGGATGGTTCAGAACAAAAGTAAAAATTCTACGTTTCATAGCAATAATTAACCATGTCCGTAATTTAAAAATAAGTTACTAGCATACCAGTAGTGTTTTTGCAGTAATAATTTGTTGGTTACATTCAGAGCAGAAGTGGATCAAGTCCATAGTGGGATTGTTGCTATTGTGTTCTCTAACACATCTGTATGTTTTTTTTTAATCTGTTATTGTAGACTTATTAATAAGACAGTTGTTTCAATGGTGCAGAAATTTAGTAACATTATTAAAGTACATAAAATGTTCTTCAGGAAAGAATGAAAGCAGATGTCTTCAAACAAACGATAGTAATTTCCATTGAGTGTAAATTTGTTACTTCTGTAGATTTGTGATTGATAGATTAAGTTTAACCTAAACATCTCCATAAAATGATTACCCATTATTATCAATTTACTAACTTCATTACTGAAAACTTACTTTAAGTATAACTTACAAATTAAATTTCTATTCTATACTTTTTATAAATATTACTATCCTAACTACTATATTTTTACTATCTTATTTGTGTTTATTAGAAAATAACAATTAAAAATTGTTTTCATTTATTTTTTTAGGTACACACAATGAAGAGTTGTCACCAATCGGCAATTTTAGCAGATTTTATAGGCCAGCCAGACCTTTAATCTCATACAAGTTATCAACTACAGTTTCTGCAGTTCCAATTAATTCAAAGTATAATGAAGGTTAGTTTTTATTATTTTACTAAATCTCCTATAATAGGAATCAAGAATATTTTCTGTTGTCCATATATTATCTGTTGCATATTTTGTGGTTTCTAGAGAATTTTATTTTATAGTACCAAATAGTAAATGGTTACAATCGAGGGAGGCAGCCATTAAATACAAAGGAGTGTTTGAAAAATAAACGAAAAACAATTCATAATGAAGGAAGAGTACACACAACAAAAAATATAACTGTATAAGTGTAGCAGCTGAAATATTTAAACACAATTTTGACTGTAATTGTGCTATGAAATGCCCTCAAACACTTTCCTTGCCAACAGTGTTAAAAAAAATTTTGTTCATTTTGGAAATTATGGGACCATTCAGAACAGAATATATTTTGGCAAGATTCAGTTACAACTTCAAAAACATCATGTATTAGAGATGGAAGTGGTTTTGCAAAATCTATAGTCTTTCATTACTATATGATCAGGAGAGAACAATAGTTTGCAAAAAAGTTATGTCAGGCCCTTACAAATTAGATGCATAGGTTGCAGCAGCAAAACCATAAGTCTTTGCTGTAATTGAAAGCAGACAGAAAGCCCATCTACTAACACAACAGATGACAGATATTACTTACATCATAATCTGATAAAGTCACATCATAAAGTCTTTTCCATTATATCAGAACCATTAATCATGGAAAGATAATGTATAACCTTCATGACAACAATCTGAATACAAGCAGCCTGTCAAAGAGAAATATTATTATCACATATTTTCAAATAAAATTAATCTGAATTTTAAGATACAATCAAAAAGATACATCTCAAGAATGTGATGAGATTAAAAAATGAAAAGCTCTTCATTTTGTATATTCTGAAAAGGATGTCTTACATCAAGATGCTGAACGTGTTTCAATAAGTATCATGTCTACACTTTAGACTTACAGAAAACATTACCCTTTCTGAAGTTGAACAACTTCTATCACATACTGTAAGAGACATCTGTAAGCATATAATTTCAACACCAGGGAAATTATATATTAAATGTATTGTATACATATATGTTGTTGAATGCATATAATTTTTTAACAACTCAACAGTGTATATGGAAACAGAGGTTTGCAAGTACTCGCATCTTGCTTGAGAAAGCATTTGATGTAACATGCAAAGACACATGGAAGGATTATTCTCTATTCTGATTCTTGCTCAGGTCACAAGAGAAACATCAAAACTCTTGTCTTCATCAAAACATCAGCTTCATTAATAACTTCATTATTACACTTCTTAAGTTAGTGCAAGAAACAGACACAGATATTGATGAAGTAACAGACCATATCTTATGATCTCCGGCCTATTAGTCTAATTACGTGAGGAATTTTCTGCCGATTTTGAGTTAGTGTCCATGGATCCTTCTGATTTTTTTTGCAAAATCTTTATAAAGGGTTATAAAGTTAAGGAAATTTTTTGGCCCGCTCTTAAATTTAGGGGTTTTGTTTTCACCCCTTTTTCGGGGGTGAAAAAACAGTTTAATTAACCCCGGGACCCGATAGAGAATTAAATTCTAAGCAAAAAGGTGGTATACACTTTTTCGAAAAAAAAAGCGTTGTTTGCGAGTTACAACGGTTTAAAGTTTTGCAAAAAAAACGCGTTTTTTAAAATTAATCTGCAAATAATTAAAAAACGACGCCATTTTGCAAAACTTTTGTATAACTCTAACTTAAGGCATATTACCAGGCAAACATTTTCCGCATTGTTTGGTTTCGTTATGTCAAATGGTTCTCGAGACACCCAAAACAAGACGGCGATTCACCGGTTTTTGATCAAATTACGTGCTTAAAACTGATATAACACGGTGAAAAATTGTTCGATCGTAACCAAATTAGTATCAAATGAAAGCTCTGTTAATTTCCTAAAATCTTTGGGTTAATTACTTATGTAGCTTAAAACATTACGAAGTTATGTAGGAAAATATCATAATTTCTGCAAATTTTTTCCAAGAAATGTAAAAAGGGACGTCTGCCATTTTGCCAAATATGCATATTAAGCTGAGATACTGTAGTTTTCGGTTGTCTATTATATTAGCAATGCCCTCAATTTTTTTGAACCATATATGTATTGCTGTACAGTAACACATAACGTTTTAAGAAAATTCAGGTTTTTGGATTTTCGCCTTTTTTATTAATTATCTCAGTAACGATGCGTTTTATCGAAAAATTGTTACGAGTCAAAAATAAAGATTATAGAAAAACAAAACTTTTAACTTTTGTTTCATTCCTTTATGACTAAAACTCGATGAGTTAAAGCAGTTTAAAAGTGTATTTGGCCGAGATCGTGTAAAACATTTTTGACTTCTAGGCAAAATATCTAGTGTACAGTAGGTTTTGTGACTATAGTGCATACGGCAATAGTTGTAGACCTCTAAATTTCCTACAAAATGGATTTTGATTAACATTTTATTCTTAAATATTGACCGTGTTATGACCAAAAATGTAAACGCACTCCAACAGTTAGATTTTGTTATTGTACGTTATATGTTCGGGTGCGGTCCTGAGAGCCTATTAATTTATACTAAACTAAATGTTTTTCAAATTGACAATATAATTAAGTATTATTATTATTTTTTTCACATCTATTGTAAACAAAACAATATCTGCTGCAATTTGTCACTGTCGTACTGCTGGTTCGTTATATCAATCGAAAATTTTAATTTAATAAAATGATATAATGTTTATGGTTCAACTTCTCTTTGATTCAATGTTATAAGTATGGATGAAATATATATTTTTTCGACTGAATTTTGAACTTTTGAATGTACCCAATTTCAGGACTTCAAAGTACATCCTCGAGTTGTTTCATGTTTTCAACCCTTGCATCGGATGTATTCCTTGACATCAAAATCGTAATCAGCACCCCCAAAAACCTGTAGGTACCCACTTTCAGGACATCAAAGTACATCCTCGCATTGTTTCATGTTTTCAACCCTTTAAAGTCTAACCCTTGCGTCGGATGTATTCCTTGACCTCAAAATCGTAATCACCACCCAAGAAAACCTATAGGTACTCACTTTTGAGCTTTGACCAGCATTCTTGCGAAGTTTAATACTTACACCCCCTGATTATAGTCTGCCTCAACCCTTTAAAAACTACGCTTATAATTTTTGACATCAGAATCGTAATCAGAACCCCCCAAAACCTATAAATACCTAATTTCAGGGCTTCAAAATGCATCCTCGCATCGCTTCATATTTTCAATTCTTTAGGGGTAGTTTTCAACCCTTTAGGGGTGAGCGCGGGCAAACATTTTTCCTTAACTTTGTTCTAGAACCTTTTAGGAAGCGATAGTAAAAGGAATCAAAAAATTACATGGACACTAACTCAAAATCGGCAGATAGCCCCTTTGTCATGCCTCACGTAATAGACTACATATCTTAATGGAGTTTGGTTTAATTCAAAGGACAAGCAAATGTGAAAATACTATTTATGTTCCACAGCAATGGATAAACATAATAAATTTGAATCAGGAATACAAAATTTCAAGTAACTATGGACAGGCAAGATTTTCTACACACACGCACACACAAACACCAAAAGGTCATCTATAACTGTGGAAAAAAAGTTTATGGTAACAAAATTAACTGGCTGAAAAATCCTCTGGGGTGATTTGAAAATGGGCTCCCTTTTAAAAAAAAATTTAAAAAATCACTCTGAATTAGTTTGAAAAAATGTGGTGGTCAGTCTGGAAGACAAATGCAAACAAATGTTATATAGGAGCCAATGTTGCATTAATGTTGCACAAAACAAACAAATATTGCACAGGAGCCTATGTATCCAAATCTCAAGCCAATAACTGCTGAAAAAATGATATCATACATTCTACCAATTTAACACTACTTTTTAAAGGAAACTTCCAGTTGTAAACACTAGATATACACCATCCATTTGAAATTACAAATTTGAACTTTTATATTCTAATCTTATCATACTGCCTTTATTGTTTTGTTTATAAGAATATGTTTATATTTTAGTTTTTTAGTATTCTCCATCAACATCTCTCATTACTGTAAATGGAAAATGTTTACCCTATTATTTTAGAATTAATTGAAAATATATTGTTCAGAATTAATTACAACTCCAGAATATAAATTCAATTTTCTCAAAATAACGCAAGTTGGACTTGAACCGCTTTTGTTCTGAACCCATATGTAAATAATTACGCATGTGATGGCATGCATAAATATGTTAACCCAATTGCATCTGATTAAATCTTCAAGTATGATATAGTCTGATATAATTCATGTATGAACAAAAGACATATTATTACTTTTGTAATAAATTTATTTAATTGGTATAGTTTATAACATTATTAATTATTGATTTCACTACTAACTACCTGTAAACACATCAGGTGCTTTGTATTTGGATAAATGCATATTTTATATATTTTATTTTACAACAGGTTTTGGTAAATACATATTTATTTTATAATGTATGTCACTTTTCAAAAGATAATGAAACGTAAAAAGTCCAAAATGGGAGCAGTATTCAATTTAGATGTACACTCTGCAACATATACTGAAGATCATCAAATAAAGATGGCTACAATCAATTAAAAATCTATTTAATTCATTAACACTTTGTTACTAACCAAATTACAATCACAAGGCTTACTACATTGTATTTTCTTCCTATTTCTTATCTTCTATTATTGAACTACTGCTTTTATTATGTTCTACACTTTGTGGTGAGTCTTTGTCAATTTTCTCTTTATCCAAATTACTTAACCCCAAATCATCATCATCGTCGTCATCTTTGCTAGGCTTGTGGTATAAGTCTGGATACTTCTCCATGCAAACTTGCATAGTTTTGAAGGCCTCAAAACAGTCACTACCTTTAGGTTCTTCTTTACTATAATGAAAACAAGAAAATGCGTCTCTGAACTCAACACCACATGGGCCTGTAGCCATTCCACCAAGGCATGGGCAGTTCCAGTTAATAGAGCCATCAGGATTTATGAGGCCTGGAGACGGTTCTATTTCAGGTAGTTTTACTGTACTTGGTACAGCATGGTCTTCTTTAGTAGCAAATATAATAATATCTTTACCTTCACGTCGGCAGTACGACATTTTTTATGAAATGGCTCTGTCTTGCTTCAGTAAAACGAGAAAAACATTTTACTTATGACACTATATAGTACTCTCAACAATGTTTGTACACTCTACTATTACTAGCAAGTGATATTAATGTTGGTGAAATATTGTGAAATCTAAATGCACAAACTCTGTCTTCAATCGATCCTGTTAATGTTAGTGCGCAATGAAGTTTAATTAAGTATTCTGAAGGACAGCGAATGAATGCTCTACAGTGTTCTGAACTGTACTTCAAAACAGCAATATCTATACTAGAGCCCACCTAAAAAAAACACACCAAAGTAAATTAATTTAATCTCAGCATAATACAATATACCATGTAAAATGTTTCTGGGTTCCTATGGAACCTAGTTAACATCCAACACTTAGTTCTTACCAAATATTATACAAGGTATACTATAAATAAACGAGACTGAGAACAATGATGGTGCAAGATTTACTGTGCATGTGTATGTGGAGGAAAGACATTGACCTTGACGTTTCCCATATCAAATACGACTAGTTTCATTCTGCTTGGTTGTTTGTTGGTTATCGGAGTTTGAAGTGGCCAATTCTCAGTTGTTTGGCCAGAGGTATGGAAAGTTTAAAAATAGAACAACATATTAACCAGAAATTTTTGGTTAAACTGAAGAATTAACAACAGACTATTTTAGTGTGTTGAAAGAGATACACAGTAATGATGCTCCCTCATGTGCTTGAGTTTATGAGTATCATAAAATTCATATTTAGTATAAGTGATAAAAATTTAGTATGATTCATAAAAATCATAAAAGATTTAGTGAGAGCTGAGAACAAGTAGGAAGATGACAGGCGTCCATGTTAGCTGTGCACATCGGAAAAAAAAGAACATCTTCTGTTTAAAAAGATCAATGCCTCAGTTATTTGTATTGTAGTAGAGATGGTCAATATTGACAAAGTAATAGGCAAATTTTAAATGATCAGTTAAACATGAAGAAAGTTTGTGGAAAAATGGTGCCTAAAGAACCTTATTCAGGAACAAAAAGACAAGCTATTCCAAAATTTCTCTGACATTTTGGATTAAATAAAATCTCAAACAGATTTACTGGAAAATGTCGTAACATATGATGAAACTTAGATTTTTCCATATGATCCTGAAACCTTATGATTTTTCAAAAAGGCAATCCATGCACTGGATTGTGTCTTACAACATTAGGCACAAACAATGTACGAGAGAGCAAAATGAAGGCGATGCAAATTTTTTTATATCAAGGGTGTCACCAGTGGCGTAGCTAGTAGTTAATGAATGGGTAGGCAAAAATCATATCTTAAATTTTTTTTAAGGAATCATTAAAAGGACGATGGTTCAAATCGGACGCTGAAGCAGAGTTTGTTGTAAGCGAATGGTTCCACAAACAGCCGTAAGAATTTTACTAGCAGGTTCTACAGGTTAGTGCAACAGTGGAACTCATGTCTTAATGTTAATGGAGACTTCTTTTAAAATCGTTGTATAAAAAATGCTTTACAGCTCTATACGTGTTTCTATTGAACAATCCTTGTATTAGTCATACACAATAATACAACTGATTGAAATTCAAATTTTTAAACTCGATTAGTTTCTATATATATGTTTAATGTTACAAATAATTCAAATAACAATCTTGATTATCTGTTAGTTCAGCGGAATAACAGGGGCACTTTTAATAACCGCATAAAATAAACACACTTATAAACAACACAGCGCGCTTAACCTAACTGTTTGGACCACAGAAGTGAGACGCCTCAACGCTCTATGTGTACAGCGCGGGACAATCCCCCCGCCCTTCACTTCCCTATCAATCCAGCACATTGCTTACACACGATGTATACAAAAAAATGCTGAGGCAAGTTCAGGTTGCCTCATTCGCTTTAAACAAGCTATACTGTAACGGTACAAACGTCCGTCTTAGGGAATTAAAAGGAAATATTTTAATGTATTTTTTATTGTAAATTTTTATATAATAAAGATGGTTAGGTTGGCTTCCTGAGAGATATAAAACACGACGCAATTTCGTCTGTACCGTTCAACTCAAGGTCGAGGCCTACGTGCGTACTGGCAGCGATGTGCGTAAAGCATATTGAAAATCAGACTGAAACGGCAGTAATAATGTCAGAAACGTAACCACAATGACGCAAAACCATGACCTAAGCCAAATAAAACAATGGAATAATGACATCATAACACTACTACTTGCATAGATTGTACCCTTGTATTGTCCCCAGTCTTCATACTACAGCCGAGGCGGCAACACCTTGTGAAAAGTTGGCCGGCAGTTACTGCCAGCAAAAGTGTTTTGGTATTGCAAAAATGTGAAGTTCAATGTAACAGTTAGTACCAGATTAAATTTCAATCAGTAAATAACAGTTTAAGAAAATGTAAATTTAGCGTCAGTGATAACGAGAGGAAACAAAACAACCAGGAACTTTCGGCCGAACATCGTCCTGCCAATGTGAAACGCCCTGCGAGAACTTCAGGCCTACACCTCAGGGAAGTCCAAATTTAAATTAATACACCTTTCCTAAAATTGAGCTCAAAATTAAAATGAAGAAAATGTACCTTTGTAATTGTGTATGTGTGTGAGAGAATGGCTGCGTGTATGTGCCGGCCAGCCTAAAGAAATTTGGGGCATTGGTTTGTGTTTTAAAATGATCTGAAAACTTAAGAGATCAATCTGTAAGAGCTGCAGCCTATTTAAAGTCGTTTTGAGAATAAAATTAAATATATAAAGTAACAAATGAAGAGTAATTAATAATTAGTAAAGGCGGAAGTATGGACGCCATTTTGTTTTTTGAATGTACAAGTAGCCGTTTTGATTTTCTCCAGTGTGAATTATGCAAATTCAGAAGTAATAAAACCAAAAGTTTATTTTGACGTAAATGTTGTTAGTGTCCATCATTTCTGGTAACCGTTCAGTCTCAGCTTTGCTTATAAGAACTCTGGACCCGAACAAAAGAAAATATGTAAAGTTGGCAACACAATCATGGCGTCTGAAATAAGGTATCAACAAATAAACGTTAATCTAATCTCACCAGGTAAGTTATTAATAAATATAATTTGTTGTAAAAAGAGAAAGTGAGATAACAATACCGAATCTCACCTGTCACCATCTAGCGGTCGCTCAGTAAAGCACGTTTCGGCTTAATAAATTCGACAGTCGCGGTAACAATGTATAATCTTTACGTTATGTAGTTATATATATTTATAATTTTTATTCTACAGAATTTTTTAGGGTAGGCATTGCCTCAATTGTCTCCATGTAACTTCGCCACTGGGTATCACCATGATTGAATGGGTTCTTAATGGTCAGACAATCAATCAACATTATTATATAAAGTATTAACCAAGTTTTAGGAACAACTAAGAAAAAGAAAGGCCAGATTTGTGGAAGAAGAAAACATGGAGTCTGCATCAAGAAAATGCACCCGCACACAATACACTTTTCATAAAGCAGTTTTTAGCTGACAAACACATCCCCTGTCCTTGTTTTAAACGCTGACAAATGCATCCTTTCTGTTCACCATACCTGGCTGTCGCCAATCGGAAAAAATGTTCTATAGTGGTGTGCAACAGTGTTATTTCTGTTTGTGATTATAACCACTAACACAACTTTATTAATTAAAATATCCGAGATCTGGCAAACAAGAAAGGGAAAACATTATGGAAGTAAGGCAAATGGCAAGAGAGAGAAACTTATACAAAAGATGACTCGAGGACCTAATTCCATAAGGGAAGGAAAAGAAGAGTGGTTGTATGGGAAACTGGTTACTGTACTACAAATGTTTCCCAAACAACAACCACAATTAGTTATGAAAGTAAATGTTTTGCAAGAATTAATTAGGGTTTTTTTTGTTACTACCCCTTATGTCCTACATTGCTAGGCATACACAAGATATATAACAGACTACTGAAGAAACAGATGTAAGACCTGGTAATAAAATGAAATACTAGTACTAAATATGGTAATCATGTTACTCGATATTCGTAATATTACTTTGAAGATCCATATTGTAAATCCATTTTGATAGTCCAGTAACTACCAACTTTAGCATAAACAGAAATTATAAATTTATAAAAGTTATCTTATTGAATAATTACAAAATATTAATTATCAATGACATTATTATATGAAACGGTTAAAATAAATGGAAAACATTTCTGTGTTTAATCAATAATAAACACGGAACTTTATTTGTAGTACACATTTGTTTCAGTGCTTTTTTTAATGTCTCAGTGTATTGTGTATGATATTTAAACAGGAGTATGTGTTGTAACCTATTGAGTTTAACAATTTAACTAGATGTAAACATAACTATACGGTCATTATAATTATAAGGAAATTAACAAAAAATTAACAATGAAAATGACAAAACTAAAGAACATTTTGTTGAATTAGGTCTGTTAGTATGTAATGGCAAAATACTGGAGTAAGAATGGAAAATCTTTAAAAGACTTTCGTATGATAATAACATTTTCAAGAAACCTTTCACCGGGTGCACACTCAAAAGCTAAAAAGAGTAAATTGTCAGTGATTACTTTGAATACATAATGACTTGTATAATTGTATTAAAAAAAGGACGACCAAATAAGTAGATGAATTTAACAGAAAAAGAATTTATTCCTAATTTGAAAATAGTTTAATTGGGGGCAGACAGACCAACAGATGGCTTTCTTGACAGACCAAACAGCGTGATGCTTATTATGTCAGCGTTTAAAGTATAAAATTAGGTGATCCTTTAAGAACAAAAAAACTTTTCACAGAAACGTTTTAGCACTTATTGTAGAAGTGCAGTGACATATCATATTTAACACACCGATAAAATTTGAAATATTCTCTAATACAGGTAAAAATCTTCCTAAACCTACAATCCAGATGAAAAGGCAGTACTTGTGCTTTATACCCCTCAATCACCAGTACCAATCACTGACATATTCAGCACTACATATAGATTTGATAACCTAACTTACCAACTAATTTGCAAAAAAATATTAATACTAATTCCTACCAAACTAATTTACTGCTCTGATTTTGTTATAAAAAATTTTTTAAAGTATATAAATCTCTTAACTCCCCATGCAGTGAAACAGGTGTTTCACTAGGCTAGGTAGCCTGAATTAACAGACTTCCCATACAATACACACCAGATTTAGATACATAAAGTGTCAGAAAAAAGTTTAAAACCACCACAATGTAGTACAAAACAACTACATTGTCTGCTGGTCTTAAACTTGCTTTTATATTAACTAACTAAAATCTATATTATTACTTTATATTATATTATATTTACTATAATGTACTTTGAAAATGAAAGATTTTGGTCAAAATAAAATCAAAAGAGGATCAACTGATTCAAAAGATATGGCTATTATTAAGATTTAGCCTTACCTACTAAAATTGCACATTGTTTAAGAATCATAAAATTTTTACTGCCATTTTTAAGAGTCTTATAGGTTCTGAAATTATGACAGAAAATCTGAAGATATTTTATTTTATGCATGTTTAAAATTTTCTACCTTCTTCGTGTGGTAGCAATATTTTATGTTACATGTCTATGGAATTGGGTTAACATTTCATTCTTTTCCTCTACTGAGCTGATTTTAATGTTATTGCTTCTATTCATTTTGAGGTTATTGGTGCACGCATTTTATGTTAGACACAATATAGGAAAAAATCAGTGACACCTGGGATTAAATGGCAAATAATCGGTTTAATGAAGTCTGATAAATCATAAAGGCAAATAGGTAATATTCTAGTAGTGTCTAAAACATGTGTTTAAAAAACTACCAAGTACTATAATGAATATGGAATAGTACCTAGGGACTATGAATATGGAATGGCCTAGGGCAGGCTCTCCACGGAAAACATCTTTTTAAGTTACTTCGGCTTTGTAAAAACAGTAGAAATGCTAGTTTTAGTGATCTTTTAAGAGAACCGAAGAACTCTTGTGATAATATTAATATAACTGAGCGCACTGTATACAACAGATTGAATAAGGCAGGTCTAGGCTCATATTTTGCACACTGGAGAACTGTATCAAATAATAATCACAAAAAGCAATGACTTCAGTTTTGCAAAGAACAGTTAGGATGGCTCAAGGAAGCCCGGGAGTGGGCAATTTTCTCAGAGGAATGTTGTTTTGAGCTATTTCCTTGATGTCAGGTCAGAGTTCGCCAGAAAAAAAAACAAAAACTTTTGCCAGCCTGTATTGCCCTGGCAGTCACACAAGGTGGTGATGCTGTAATGATCTGGGAATGTATCAAATGTGAGAGTCCTGGATAGTGTAATAGTTAGTGGTGCAATGAACAGTGACAACTACTGTGAAACTATGGAGGAAGTGTTGATTCCTTCTGCTCAAACGCTCCTCGGGGAAAGTTACATCTACCAGCAGGACAACACTCTACGCCACAAATGCAGGTCAACCAGGAAATGGTCTGCTACCCAAGATATTGAGGAGCTGTTTTCCTAGCCACCACACAGTCCAGACCTCAAACCAACTGTGAATCTTTGGAACACAATGACTTATATATTAACGAAGCAGAAGTCCAGGAAGGGAGGAGCAGAATAGTGATAAGCAGTCTGTACTTTATGGCAACAAATCATGCATGAAGAGTGTATCATGGATCCACTCAATGCCTACAGGAATAAGGCACGATACAAGGCAAAAGGAGGTCCCACTGATTATTAGACATGGTAATTTAGCACAAAATTATTTTGTATAATTTCCGTTTAAATAAAAATACTGAAAAAAATTGTGTTCTAAATTTTTTCTGACAAAATATATACCAAAAAATATACCATTCATAAATGTTCAACTGAATGGTACCAAAACCACATTACCCTAACTTTGCGTTTAAACAAAACCTCTGTTTCATCTACCACATATTGTCAAAAACAATAGAATCAATAAACCTGCAACACCAACCAGTTACTTACTCAATAATTATTCTATAAACTTGGTCGAAATTAAATCAAACAAGCACAGTCAAAAGCATAGCTTGTAGGGACAAACAGGAAGCATGTCTACTTAGTTGAATATCACAAAATGAAGATACGTAACCAAACAACAAATTCTAAATATTCAAGCGTAAGGTTTGGAAAACTCATTCAGTTTAATTTTAAAAAATTTCCACTTCAAAACAAAAATATATACAACCACAACCAACTTACCTACACCTGCACAGGACAACACTGGCCTAAGTAAATATATTTTTCATACAGTATGCATCTGATGTGGACATGTAGTACAAATGAAAGGAATCATTACCATTTTTCCTAATCTCACATAAATACATTACTGTGATACAGCACATTTTCAAAAATCTAAGTGCTATTATACTGTTATAGTGGATGAAATTGTTTATTTTATTTGGTTTTGTCGTCCCATCTACTGAAAACCACTTGTTCTTATATATTATTCTGACAAAAACATACTGATATTGATACTGGTAGATTTTGATACTACAGGAGGGAACGATACCTAGAGGCAGACCGAGGAAGAGTTGGGAAGATGGCGTTGCAGAGGACGCGAGGGACATGGGGATAAGAAACTGGAGGAGAGCTGCAATAGATAGAGTAGATTGGAGGCAGAGATTGGTGGAGGCCAGGGCCCGACTTGGGGTGTAGCGCTATAGGAGGAGGAGGAGATTTTGATACTGGGGCAATGCACAAATCCCAAAAACATTTATTTAAACAGATTTACCCGACCACCATTTAATAAAGTATATAAAGAATCACACTGGTTGCGTGTAAGGTATATGTTTGCTACCTACTGAACAATGCATGTTGGTAAGTTTTTCAATTTGAAACATGAGAAAACTTTTTACCAGAATTTTATAGTGAACCTGTGAAAACATAATAGTACATTTAATAGACTGAAAACAATAAATATTAAGGATAGTGGAAAGAACTTACAAATATCTTGTATAATTAACTTTGGTTTGAAGTTAAAAGCTGTGAAGAAAATACAAAAAAAAAAAATGAACGCAAAAGTTTCAAACAAGCCTGCTTTTGCCAAAGATATAATTAGACAGTGACAAATGGCTGCCTAGAATAGAAAGTTTAATGGTTTTAAACTGATGCCTGGAGACGACTGAAGAAAATGGCACTAAAAATGGTGAAAGGTGATGAACAGATGAAAAATTACAGCTTAAATTAATCTATGCAGTTTTTAAAACAGAATAATGACGGAAAAATAAAGAAGAATATATAGGAAAGTCAATCATATTAAAAGAAAAAAAATTTTTGATGTCACAATAAAATGCAATGAACAATAGGCACAAGGTGTGATTGATATGGAAAAAATTCAAATAAAAATAATTGTATAAGAATGAATCACTTTTTTAAAAATGTTTTTGATAATCAGATCAAACCCTGTTTTACAAAGAGGGTTTTTTGTATAACAGTGAGTATGATATTTTGGCTTCTAATCTAGAGACATGATGTGAACTTTTCATTTCTGTTAGGACAAAAATAAATACATAAATAGGCCTAAAGATGCATTTTTCAACTATCAGATTGGCTCACCTTGTGAAAATGAATATGTCTGGTAACATGTGAGGAATAATAACAGGTCGAAGTATAGTGCTGGAGTTCAAATGGGTTCATATAAAATACTACCCTAAATGATTTTAAATGGTGTAAAAAAGTATTCTATTATTTTATTATTAATTTACTTAATCCAGCCTTAAGTCAAAATAATTTCAGTCCTACAGAATACGACTTGAGATGTTAACGTAAAATACTAGAAGTTAAAACTAGTAACCCTAGTTCAAATTCACAACACAAAATAATATATTTTTTAATATTTCCTATGGCTATGATCTTTTAACAACAATCAATGACTGGGACACAAGTGCATACACATGTGCGGGTGGATGTGCACATACAGTATACAAATTTCATGTAGTTAGGTGGTTTTTACATTGGCATCTGAGTTGTGATCTTAAGACACTGTCACCTTAAGAATTCTGTAAAATACTGTCACCACAAGAAGAATGTATGATAAATTGTCCCTAATCAACAGTCAATGTATTACTGAAATTCACAACATATTATACAAATAAAAATGCACAACATTTAAATGAACTAATATTATCATACTCACTACACCAAACAACTGTTTCAGAGCCTGCATAACCAGGTTCTTGAATTCTTTCTCAGACACTGGGATAGACTCGTCAAACAAATCTCTAAAAAAAAAAAACTTTTAGTAAACTGATTATTGTCTACTTAGGTTATTGGCTTTGGTTAACCACAACTCTACAGCATCAAAACCAGACTATTTTAAGCACTGGGTATTATGCTTCAACTACCTTATTGCTAATCTACATTCACAAAGCTGAGAGACAAGCGTTACAACAAATACGTGTACTGTTCTCATGATAGTTATGTGTGTTGCCTCCATCAGTGGTTCATAACTAGGGGTCTGTGACATATGAGCAGGGGGGAGGGTCCACAGAATTAAGTTAAAATTATTAGCAAAAGATTTAGCCTACTCGCAGCTTTTTAAATAATTTTTGTAATCAGCCTGTTCTTCATACTCAAAACATTAACAATTATGTAATATGTTAATCATACAAGTAAGATGTTAAGGAATAATAAATAACATTTAAGCAATTTTAACTTAATAATTAAGACTCGTAATAATGATACATCATTTCATTCATATTTCGTATGAAAAACTGTTCATATCTATTACTTTTTACTGACTACTTGATGGCTTATGTATTATTGTATTTTTTTACAAGTGATAAAATTATTGTTTGTATCTGTAAAGAATGGTATAACACTTGTTATACATTTATATTTTTAACAAATGTATAGTTTACTATAGAAAAATAAGTTTTACGTGTCTTGACATTTCAAAAGGTATTGCTGCCTATTAGGCCTAATTTTTAAGAATAATTGCTGACTATAAGACTTTCAATTTAAACAATACAGGAATTTGAAAGTCTTTGTTAATATATTGTTTCATTATTATTCGTGTATATGTATTTATATCATATACCTGGTATCAGTATAAATATAATTGCACATACCATTAATGTGTATATGCTTAAATATATCTTTATGGAGTGGCCAGGAGTCCGCGAGGAAAAATAATTTTTGTAGGGGGGGGGGTCCTCACTACCAAAAAGGTTGAGAAACGCTGGCCTACATCTTAGGAACATAACATATACATAACATACACATATACATATACATAACATACACATACATACATACATACACATACATACATATACATACATATACATAACATATTTGGTGTAAGTTTGTATTACACAAGATTCTGAGAATTATGTCACAGGATTGGTGCACCTAACAGCAATCATCAGTGAACTATTTGTTTATATATTGTTTCTCATTTCAGTGAATTATAGACACTAATTTCACAAACCAAGTTTATCTCAATGTGGGAGAAACAACTGCAATTTTGTGGTTCTGACAAAAACAGAATCAGCCAAATTAATTCTAGGATCATAATCAGATGACAAGAACGGACTGATTCTAACTTGAATTTAGACAACAACAGAAACAAAGTACTCAATATCAACTGCACATACTGATTTTTTTTTTTAATTACCCTACACACTACAAGTTTGTGAGTTAGTAAAAAAAACCTATCTAATTTAAGGCAATATTCAAAATTGTCTAGGCACCTTAATGTTCAACTGATACAGAAAGGATAAAGCACTATCCAAATTTTAAATTTTTAAAATGTTTCATTGTCTTGCATATGAATTTGCGGAATTACACTGTCAGAAGGCTCGTGTCTATTTGCAGTTGCTAAATTTTGTTGTTGTTTTTAACTTGTTAATTATTACTTCACTGAAATATGTTTGAGAAACTTATTTATATAACTTTCTTTTAGAAAACATTTTTATTTCAATAACTTCACATATTTTGTGTAAAAATAACACATTTAATGAATAATCATAAATCGTATACCACATTTAAATATTAATATAAGTGCATTCTATAAACTAAAAGGAAACGTGAGGTTTAAGTCAGATGTTCTGAAACTTACTAGTCTCAAAACAAAATTAATAGGACAAATAATCAAATTAATTAATTAATATTAATATAAATAAAACTAAATTAATTTTTTATATTATACAGTCATAAGATATTCATAAACCTTTAGGAATTCTTTAAGAATATTGATATTATTTGTTTGCATTTGACTTTGACCATGGTTAATATAAGTCATATCTGGCTACATTACTTCATAAAAAAACATTAAATTTGAATGGTAGGCCTACTAAACAAAACTTAATTTTAATTAACTCTGAATTTTAAGCAGCTTACCTTTCTTAGCCAAGAAGCAAAAAACAGTTTAAATGTAAGGTTGAAAGTATTCAAGACTTGTACAATGAGATAGTTTTGTTGTTATGAAGAAAACATTTAAGTGTACAGTGATTGTTTAAATTACTGCCTTCATGCTTGAATTTTAAAAAATTTTGAAATCTGGTATCAAGGTAAAGATTCCAATTTTTAATAATAGTGTATTGTGTAGTCTTTCTCTAAAAAGCGGTATGAATTTTATGATTGCATGTAATCAAAATATTGAGATACTTCACTCCATGCAAAAGGAAGTCTGCATTATCGCTCAGTAAATGTTTGCCATTTACTATTTTATTTAATTCATTGTACAAACACTAGCAATTAGTATAAAATAGTCTGGAAATTATAAGTATGGTACCAAAACGAACACGACCTACTCATTTTTTTTTTCAAATGACTGTAGAACAATACGCTGAACCACTTTGAATGGTTTACAGTATTACTTAAACTGAAATTTTGAAGAAGTATACCTGTGTGTGTGTGTGTGTGTGCGCGCGCGCGCGCACACACACACACATTACACATTTTGTGTCTGCTGTTTGAAAGTATATGATTTTATCTAATTTCTATGTACCTTGAGAAACACACTTTATTATTTGCTGTGCCACTTTGAGTGAACCACTGTTGATTATCGGTTTATATTTCAGAAAGTAACCTCAAAACTAAGTGTATAGTTACATTTAGAACTTCAAGAATTTGAACACTAGCAAATGCAAATGAAATTCCGTTACTTATTTCAAACAGGTGTAAGAACCTGATTTTGAAAGAATTTTTTTGAACCAATGAATGCTAATTGCATCATAGAACTTTCCATACATAAATTATCATTACGTTTATACGCGTACGGTAAAATCAATCTTACAGTAGTTTATATATTTTATAGTCTATTTGATTTTACTTACTAAACACAGAAATGCATACCTACAAAGAAATATCTAAATAATAAAAATCTGTCATTCCAATGAAAACGTAATAACAGAATTTTACTTAAATGCCATGCACAATTTGTTAGGTTATTCTTGAACGAAAAAACGATGTCTGCCGGCATCAGTGTCGCCAAGCGAAGCAGAGAATTTCTAAATGCATGTAATATAATGAAACTTACATATATATGACTGAATTTATCTTTAGATAAAAATAAAATGTAATGTTCTTAACTTAATATTAACTGAGATTTATAAAAATAATAACTAGGTTTTAATAGACTCCCTAATTCAAATTTGAGTCACTAGCTTGTTTGGATCTTACCCTTTATCTGTCTACCAACACATAAAATGGATCCCTCAAGATCCCATAAGATAATTTACGTTACTTGTTTATGTAAACGTTTAAACCTTTTTTATTTTTTAGGTTTTGGTGAACCTTTTTATGTAGCTTGATATAAAAAAAATTTACAGGCATTGCACAAATGCAATGCACAGAGAAGGACATTGAAAATGCTTCAATAAATCTAAAAAATATGTTTTTAGGGAAAAGGCACACAAACACAACATCACATTTGTCAAAGCAGAAAAAGGCAACACGACTGTAATCATCTCCACAGACAACCTACACAAAAAAGTACAAAACTTCATGGAACAGAACTAAAACACGACCCCACCGACAGATACCAAAACACAGTAAAACAAAGCCAAACACATAATGACACACAAATAAAAACCCTACATGAAACAAATCCGACCATCAGCCCCTACCCTCCAAGCGCTTCCCAAAATCCATAAAGAAGATATTCCGATCCGCCCCATTATCAACTACCGTAATGCTCCTGCACACAAACTCGAAAAACATCTAGACAAAATTATCAGACAACACACACAACTAGACAACAACATTGCAGTAAAAAATAACACAGACCTAGTAACAAAAATAAAAGACATACACATCCCCCATAATGCCACATTAGCCTCCTTTGACATTAAAAACCTGTAGGCCTACACAAACATCCCCATCTCTGAAACAATCACCATTCTAACAAAACAAACTCAAACAGAACAACAGACCAGACGAACTTATCAACGAAATAACAGAAACTCTGAACATTATCACAAAACAAAACTACTTTACTTATAACAATAAATATTACACACAGAATAATGGTCTACTCATGGGATATCCAGCATTCTAGCAGAAGTCTTCCTCCAACACTTAAAAAAAACAAAAATACTCACAAACAATGACAGACACTCACATAAAATACTATATTGGCACAGATACGTTGATGACATTCTAATACTATACAGGGGAAACAAAAGACAATGTGAACAGTTACTAACGCACATAAACAAAATACATAAAAACATAACCTTTACTGCCGAATACGAACACAACAATACCATAAACATCTTAGAACTCGCCATCACAAAACTTGAACACGGGCACAAATTCAGTACAGTATATACAGAAAACCGACTACAACTGCACACTAATACACAACTCCTCCAATCACCCAATACAACACAAATTAGCTGCCTTCAGAACCATGATACATAGACTTAACAACATCCCCCTAGATGAAAAAGACTACAAAGACGAACTAAACACGCTAAAATATCTAGCAGAATCTAACGGATACGACAGAACAATAGTCAATAAACTCCTACACAAAACACAAAACAAACAACAGACAAAGACAGAAAACCACAAATTCATAACACTAACATACATCAACAAACAAACTGAAAAAATAGCCCACAAATTCAAAAAAGCAGGATACAGAATCGCTTACAAAACTACTAACAAAACAGAACACACACTATCAAAACACACACACAAAGCACAAAACAAATTCGGTCTCCTGTACCTGGTGTATAACGCCAAAATCAGAAATTTTAAAAAAATTTCTTATTTTGAGTAGTGATGTATTATTAAGCGCCATAACAGGGAATTGTGTGAAACGCAGAGGTGATTGACAGGCAATAAAATCATATAACAGCCCCAACGCGCTCACGGCAAGCAGGCAGAGTTCATCGCTCTCCATACTAAGAAACGTTAAACTTTGACAACTACCTCAAATCCTTAGAAAAAATTGTACAAATGTAAACGAACTCATTTGAAGAGCACCTGTATGTATTAACAATAGACCAAAATACGTATACACGCCAGCTGCATATAGCGAAACAAAAAAGGGTATATATTATTGAAAGACTCAAACGGTCAGCGACAGGACTTCGACCTTACTGAGAAGATAGAAAGCTCGGGGTAATGTCCGAACTCAAGGAAGATGTATTGATGGAAACAGAGACAAAGAAACGGACATACAAAGGAAGTTTGGTGAGGCTTTTAAGTAACAATAGTTGATGCCATTAGAACAACCAAGTGCACGAAAACAATACTTTGACGAGAAAGTTAAGGGTTGCTTTGTATACTCCAAAAAAGTGACAAGCAAGAATTTATTGCTACAGTATCTAGCAGCGACAACGACCTCAGTGTAGTGACCTAGGGAAGGAATCTGGTGGGAATCCAAAAGCCTATCAGAGAGGTTCTTTCGGAAAAATAGGTGGTCTCTAGATCTGAAGAGTCGTAAAGTAGAACCAATTAGAAAACAGCGTAAGAAAAATCAGTATTAAGTGGGAGAAATACGGAATTCGATATAGGGACGCGAGAAAGGCGCGCTCAGGGAGTTTAAATAAAAATTTTGACGGAAACGGGAGTGTAAGTCCGCGACCGAGATTCCATAGTTATTGGACTTAGAGAAATTCGGTACGATGGTTAGAAAAGTAAGTTCGTACTAATACGATTTCGGAAAAAGAACTGTAATTTTTTTTAGTGACATACAAGTGAATTTGTACAACACAAATGATAATTAAATAACGCTGTAATTTAGTTTTGCAAATACGCAACAATAACTTTATCATCGAGTAACATTTACGAGACGAACTAAACTCGTAAATAACAGTAGTTCAAACCATAACACAGTTGATAAATAATAATCAATAATGCCTGTGGAAGCGAATAACTATAACAATTAACGCGAACTAATTCCGAGTGAGTGAAGTTTGGTGTTGTGCTGTGTCTTGTGTGACTCCACGGGAGACCACGTTACAATCTGCTAATCCAGAGGAAATTATCGCAGTTACGCCAGACGATCAACATGCGAACCACACCATATGAACCTCTACCAGATTTGGATACATACCACAAGTAAAATTTTCATGCCATAATTAGTATTAGGTCCACTGTCTGTTCACTTAAAGAACTCATAAGAATTAATTAAAGGATTAAGATAAAATTTTTACTTAAAAGCAAGATTAAATCATATTAGGAAACTATGGAAATTAAATTTATTTATGAGCACCGATTTTAAATGAATCCAGATCAGTAATTAACTATGTCATAGTATTTAAAATTTAAGAGAATAATTATTAAAAGTTTTTGTCTTTGAATAAGAATTACAATATTAAATTATTAGAGCTATAAATATGAGTAATGAAATAAGATTTATGAAATGAATATGTTTATACTTTGATTAGAAATTGCATAATTCATGTGTCAATGATAAATATTATAATCAATCATAACTAATTGTAATAAATCGAAGAACTATTTATAAGAAGAAGTCTGCTATTTATTTTATAAACCCTGAGATAAGAGAAAATACACATAAATTAAAAATATGTCAATTAATTTATGCTGAATGAAATAAGCAGCATAAAATTAAAGTTATAAAATTGACGCTCCAGAACTTGGGGCACAGCATAAAGTAATAAAATTGGCGCCCAACGTGGGGCACAGCATAAAGTTGTAAAATTGGCGTCCACCGCTGGGCGTAAACGGGTTCAACTCGTTTTAAGTGTAAAATTGGCGCCGCGCCGCACGGCTTAATTAAAGAAATTAGGCTAGGGCAGTGACAGACAGTGGTTAGAGATAGACTAAGTTAAATAAGTAAATGTTAGTAGAATAAGAACGATATTATTGTTATTTGTCGATAAGTATCTGAATGATAACCCGACGGAAGGCAAAAATGGCGACAAGGGAAGAAAATTCCGAGGGATTCGAAATTAACAATCAGATGGGCATGGAGCAGTCTGAGGATAGAAATATGGTGAATGAAGAGAGCTCTACAACGAATGAAGAAAATTGGCGCTCCAGAACTTGGGGCACAGCATAAAGTTATAAAATTGGCGTCCACCGCTGGGCGTAAACGGGTACAACTCGTTTTAAGTGTAAAAGGTGTTTACAAACTAAATTGCTCAAATTGCAACAAATTCTACATAGGCGAGACAGGACGTAGCTTCAAACAGAGATACATTGAACACACAAAGGGACTCCACTCCACTACAGAATCCACCTTTGCAAACCACCTCATTGAAGCAAACCACACATACACAAACATCGACAATAACATGAACATTCTACACGTACACACAAAAGGCCGAAAACTAGACACTATAGAACAATTGGAAATATACAAACACACGAAAACAAATAAAAACGACATCCAAAACGAACAGTCACAATTCAAATCGCACGCATTATTCGAACATATCTCACCCCACACACACAACATCGATCTTTCGAAATTCGATTCCATCGCCCACAACAGGACGGACAGCGCTACCAGCGGCAACCTCTGAAGAAGCTTTTTAAAAGTGAAAACCGGTTCAGATTGTAAGGTAAAACTTTATGTTTTTACTCATAAAAAACTTTGTGTTCTGAGTCGTTAATGTAATAGTTGTATTTACTAAAAAATATATATATATTTATGTTCATTCGCCAATCAATGAATTCATTCTTCATTTACCAATGTACAGATTATAAGTTAAATGTAGTCGCATTCACAAGCGAAGTTTTATATGTGTACTACGTTATTGACAACAAAGAAGTATTTTCTATGGAAACTCACCGGTTCCGATTTTCGATCACGCACCAGCTGTCGTTTTCAAATGTGCGACACGTCCTTATAAACATTTTCAAAGTTAAAAAAGCTAAATTGAAAGTTAAGGGCATGGAAATGTGCGAAACGCTTACGGTCAGAGGGAAAAGGCGATGTGGAGGGAGTCGCTGTGAGAAGCGAATTGTACAGGCCGTGAGGCGAGTGATGAAACTATCTATGCGCGTAGGAGGGGAGGTAGCAGGTTGGGGAGGAAGGTCCCCCTCCCGGAGCCGGTGGCTATTGTACTAGCCACCCCCCGAACATCAGCCCGTACGATGCCACTGACATCCTATACTACAAAAACATTTGGAGATTTAATTCATCCAGAGGACTTTTCTCGAAAGTTCAAGTGTTTTGTTGTATCTTTACTTATAAGTATCTAAATTTATTAAAAATGTATACTAAAATATTAGAATTAACCCACACACCACCGCCAAACAGAGTTTCGATGGTTCTATTGTTTGTCCTTTTAGTGCCCCGTAGAGGCGTCGAAGATAACAGAAGTGGACAACTGGTACTTAATACAGTTTTAAAATATTAAAACTGCTTTAAAAGGTATAGAAAGAAGACATTCTAAAGATTCATTTTCATGTATAAGCACTGAATGATAGTGATGATTTTATTTAATTTCTTTAATAAAAAACCGCGTTTTCGCAGACACCTTTTGTATAAATTTGTAACTTTTTTCTTTTGACTTTCTGAACTAATTTTTTTACATATCCTTGTATGGTAATAAACTGGGAATATATGTTTATTACCGAATTTGTCGTAAATATTTTTTAGAACTGATTAGTATGCCTTAAAATTGACGTCATTTTTGCAAAACTTGTTCAAGTGAAACTTTATTCATTGTAATTATTCACATAAGATTACGAAAATGTATGCTTAATAAAATTCTTATACTTGTTCTTAACATTAGGTTAAGAAATGTTTTTTATAAAATAAATGGTATGCGACTAATTAAGTTGTTAAAAATATCAGGTGAAGCGGTAATAATAAGTAATTGTGTTACAAAAATAAAAAAAAGTGTTATTATTTACACAGAATATTTACACATTCAAATTTACTAATAGCATTGCGGAACATTTAAAAAGCAAAAAACATACAGTTTGTCATGTCATACACTTACACGGTCGAGTCAATTGGGCTTTAGTCTAGTTCTTCTATTCCACTCATATTTTCTTCGCTGGCAACTGAATCATTGTCACTATCACTGCTATCATCCACATGTATAACAAAACGCTCAGTCGCTTGGTCGATAACATGTTCACGGTTCAGATAGTCCTCTTCTATTTTCTTCACATGTTCACATCGCTTCTTCCAATCTTCTGGAGTGATTTGGGCGAATTTCTCGGCTGCAAGCTGGAGGACGGTTTGTAGACATAACTTGAAATTTTTTTGTTTTATGTAGTCTTTCACTGTAGCCCATATTAACTCGATTGGATTCATCTATCACACAATAACAATGTACGGGCAACTAAAACATCACACGCAAAGTTGGCGACACCTTCGCTTGAATACCAGCTGATTCCCCGGTACCCTCCTGCCATTCACAATTTCAATGTGGACTCGTCCATCCAAAAATTGGTTTCTGCGCATACGCTCTTAACTTTCAATTTTATTATACATGTGATTGTAAGTTTTGTTATACGATAAGTTTGGGCCCTAACCGAAACGAATTGCTATTGGCTGTTGAAATGACGTCACCATCGAGGAACGTGCTACGCGGTAAATACCTCTCAATACAAATATGTTGTTATTTTTTTATTGACGACAGTTTGTTATTTTACCTTTATATTTTTATTTACGGAACTTATTTTATTGAATGAAGTACGTAATAATGTTATATGAAGCGAATGTTGCGTAATTTAAATGTGTACGCTTTTAATATTAATCGTATAGCAACTGAAGAAGCAGTACGGATTTCCTATACATAATTTTTAATAAACCGATTGATAGTCGAAAAAATAATACCGAAACACCTTGCTAAAAATTAAATTTAGTAATTCGATCAGTCTAGACCGATATAAACAAAGCCCGAATACTAATGAAGCAAATTTTAGTAGACTAATTACAGAAGTGACTCGTTTCATCAAACTGTACACTTATTTGTTAGAACATTTCCGTTCGCCTGCATAATACGATTTGCCAATGCATTGCGTTTGCCAATACAAGAGACACGATTTGAAAAAATTGAAAGTAATGACCATTAAATGCTCTTTGTACTATTTTTAGTTCCTATTTTCTACACCCTTTTTTTATAATATTTTAAAGCCCGTGTTAGACTTTAGAAATCAAATTGCAGTACAATAGGCTTTTTAACTTCTATTTTTTTATAATAGTATTCTTTATAATTTGATGAAAATATATTATTTGGTAGCGCTCATGTGTGTGCGCGCGCACACACATGTATTTTTTTCAACCACAACTTCCCCTCACGCTTTATCTAGGCTTGGGACTAGCTATATTCTGTACAAAATTAATTTAAAATTTTAATTTTACAGAATATAGGCGGTTTAAAAATTGTGGGCTAATTATCCATTGAACCCGTTTGTTTATAGACGGAACCCCAAGTCCACTGGCCAGTTACTTATCAGACCTATACTCAGTTAAAAGTCCAAACCAGACAGCGGGTGTCTAAGTTCCGCCTTCCTGCAAAGAACAATGATGCCTCTAATATCATCCTAATTAATACAAAAATAGAAATATATTAATTAATGCGTGGGTTTAACTATGGACGATGCGTGTCACTGGCGTGATTTTCTCTTCTGTGCTTCTGCTGCTTTCACTGCTTTCATGCGGCCATTCATGAAACGAAGGAGAATGAAAATTCCCGTCCCGACGTATATTTTTACAACTTCTGTTGGCATCTCAGGAAATTTACTTAAAATTCTTGTAGTCATATTTTTTATAATATTTTTTCCATTACACAAACAATCCGGAGTAGTGTGTTGGAGAGGATACGGAGCCACCGGACGACGGGGGGTGGTGGTGGAGGGGGATGACGTAATGATCAGCTAATCATGACGTCACGAACAGCTGCCCTCTTGACCTACCTCAACAACAATGGGGACATTGTTTTCTAGTGCCGCCTATTGTTTCAGTGTTGAAACAATAGCCCATTGTTTCAGTAACGCCTCTTGTTTTAGTAGCGTAATTGTTATTGTTTCAGTATCGTCTATTGTTTTATTATCGCTATTGTTTCAATGCCGTCACTGGCTGTAGAGGTAGGTCATTATTGTGAGGTCATCACCACCACCACCCTCCCGGTCCGCTGTTTCCGTATCCTCCCCATGTTGTATCGTGGAGGGGGGGCAGGCTCTGTGTGTGTGTGCGCGCGCGCGCGCGAAGTTGTTGCAAAATAGCGTGAATTACAATCAACGTCTGTTAGCTAAAAATGTCCACATTCAGCGCATGTGTACCGCGCTCGTTCGTAAACACCACCACTCGTCATCAACCCGTTACTGTGGTTCATCGCTTTACGCAGTGCGTAGTGTGTCAATGTCAACTGTCCATCGTTATCATTATCGTTGTGTTGTCGGATTGGACACTGCAGCAGCGTTGAAGATCCGTCGTTCGTCATTGACGGTGCGTTCATGTCGTTGAGATCGATCACGTTGTGGTGGTAGGCGCGCAGGAAGTTTCTTTTTTCCATTCCTTTTGTGTAGATCGTAGAGAAGTGCGAACAGATTTCTACGAGCGTACGAGGCATATCAGTGTACGGTGTGTATCTTTCGATCCATCTCATCCAGTGATAATGTCTTGTTAACCATCCGTTGTGTAACAACCAAAAATTTAAAAAATTTTAGTGTGACTGAAAAGACGTTACATTCAGCATGACACACCTACTCAGCCCACGAGCAATAAATAAAGAAATGTGTGTAGAAGTGTCAAGTGAACGTTTACTTCAGACAATGCAAGTACGTTTCACATAGTTGTACAATAGGGCACAGGGTTGGCCGTGACAGACTCGTCTAAAACACGAGATTTACAGCCTGCAAATGTCAGATAATGGAAACTGTGTCAAGTACCAATTTAGAGGAGAAACTGTGACGGACACACTGCCGGGTTAATTTGTAAGAGTACCAGTAAAGAATAAAAGAGTGTAAGTCACACAATAGTATATACCCTATACGAGGACGGACATCGATACCTAAAATAATAGAATCGAACTTGTAAACAGCAGGGGAACGACTTACTGGCGACAACGGATATTTACGACAGGCAGTAGGTGTGCCGTTTTGGAAACGACGTCACGCTGCGCCAGGATAGCGTTCAGGAAAAAAGGGTCAAACACAGCGAACAATAACAAGAGACGACACATTGTTTTCGTGAGAACTGCAGCGAGACCCGGAGTACGCTTAGACAATGGCATGATAGACGAGCATGAAATTTCTCCTGTTCTAGGAAAAGAGTACGGAGGCTTTCGACGCGAACCCGTGGGGAGACAGGATATCCAATCACAACCCAGCATCTACCCAGAGACCTGGTGGAGAGGACCGTCGCCAGCATAGCAACGGGAACGTCGAATGGGAAGTGAAGAACGACACTCTGGCTTAAGGGTAGGAGATCTTCCATCCTATCATGTTCAACTTGAGGCGTGTTTTCCAGTACGGTGCATTGTGGTACACGATGTTTGATAAAAACTGCTTGCAGAGCACGCGGGAAGACAGTGTCTCATAATTTTTCAACCATATACTTTGGACAGTCTTTCATAAAATTTTACTCATATACTTTGAGCAGTCAGTCGATCGTCAAAGTTCGCTTAACATACGGACGGCAGTGGGACTTTGAAAGTTTGCCACGCGTCATATAACTAAGAGACTTAGACATTTCGATATTGGCGCGTATCCGGTAATAGTGTACTTTCAGTGTCTAAAAACATGCGACATACGCCAGTGCTTAACAATTATAGAATCCTTCATTATACTCTAATTCAGAATTGAACTAACCAATCACACTTACATCAATAATCGACGCGTAGAACTATCGTTGTTGTAACACCGGACGGCGAAATCATAACATTATACAGTGTTGCGGTGCGATACAATATCATGTGGAACATTTACACCGCGGCATCAAAACAAACAGTAATGAACATATCAAACGTTGAACAATAGACAGACATATATATATACACCATAGTTAACGATGAACTTATCTTCACGACACATAATTTCATGACTCGAACAATAACAGCAGAATCAACACAATACGAACACACTGCGCGAGTGAATCTGTTTCGCGTGTGTTAAGTGTCAGTGACCACAGCTTCCCACACATGATCCAGCAGAGAGGAGTTACGCCGATGGAAATATCGGATAATTCACCTAAACAAGTAATCTTTATGTTATTCTTATTATAAGGAGCTCTACTGTCCTGTCTCTTTTTCAAGAAACACCCCTTGAGCATTTAAATTAAACATGATAAACATAATTTAACGCCATCCATCTGAGGCATACGATGAACGCATTAGTATAGGATTTATTGTTTGAATATTTGTGTTTCTATATATCGATTACATTATATATGTATGTATATGTTTTTCAGCAAACAACGTATTGGATTTACCTTGTAATTTGATGTATAAACATGTGTTCTTTTATGTTCTTTTCATGAGTTTATGAATGTATGTATTTACAGGGAATCATCCATATTTTATATATTGAATTTAATGAATGGTATAATGTTAATAAATAAGTGTTCATTTTATCAATATGCGTTCATCATTGTCAAATTACCTCAGAACGAGAAAGTAATGGCATTTGAGTGATTTATGGTAGTTTATTTTATTTTATTTATTAATGCAACAACTAGAGTCTCCATGCAATAGTTATGCTAACGTAAAGTAATTAACGTGTTATTTATTGATTACACGAGCTCCTTATGCAAATTAATATATTCAATAATTACTTAATCACAGATTCGTTAATTCAGTAGCGTAATAGCATAACACCCCACAGTGTAGTATTTGCCGCCCAAAGAACGTGGGGCATTACAATTATCAAAAACTCCCAATATAAAGAAAATCTTGTATTTGGCGCCCAACGTGGGGCAAAGAGCAGGCAGTAGAGATAGGATAAGCGTATATATTAATATTTCATGTTAGTAGTTTGTAAGAACAAATATTATTAGTGTGAAGCTAGTTGGACTGGGACTAAATGTTAACGCGTAGTAAAGCTGCAAAAATGACGACCAGCAGCACAGATTCCATGAATTTTGACATTAATAACCAACAGGGAGTACCTGGTGTCGAACGAGAGGAATCACCAACTTATTCACAAACGACCGAGGAGACGTCAGACGTCAGAGCGCGGGGACAGGAGTCCCAACAACAACCGCAGGAAGAGATGACGTTGCGCGCATTAATGGACTTTATGAGTAAGAAGTTTGAAAAGCAAAAGGAAGAGATTAATGAGAACTTTAATGAAAAATTCGAAAGGCAAAAGGAAGAGATTAACGAGAATTTTAATAAAAAATTCGAGAAATTAGAAGAAAATTTCGAGAAGCAGAATGAAAATTTTACACAAATACGCGCAGAAATGCGTGAATACATAAATAATTGTGATAAGAAGATAGACGAGGTTCAGAAGCAGCAGAACGAGATCGTCAAAGAGTTAAAGGAGGACACCGACAAGAAATTCGAAGAGGTGCGGGAAACAAGAGAATTAGACCGACAGGAACTAAAGAGTGTTGCCCAAAATACTCAAACGAGCATCAAAAAGATCCACAACAGAGTGGAGACACACGCAAAAGAAAACCACAAGAAACAAGAGGAATTGAGAGTCGAACTATTCCAAACAGTAAGACAATTACAACAGGAACAGGGAGACGTAAACAACACAATGCAACAGAAAATCAATGAGGTAGATGGAAGACAGAAGTCGGCGGAACAAAAACTAGACGAGAGCACCAGAGAGAAAACCACCCGTATTAACGAATTAAAATCCCAGATAGAACGACTACAGCGTCAGCTAATTGAAGGTGAGTCTGGAATAATCAGTAGAATTAACGGACACACACATACAGAGTTAAAGTATAACGGCACTGACAGGTTCCCAATGGAGTTCCTGAAGGAATTGTCAGAGATCCAGGAACAGTACTACAGCAACGGTGACATTAAATGGATCGGAAGACACTTGGAGATGGACGCTGGAATATGGTGGCGCGTCATAAGGAATCAAATCTCCACGTACGAAGAATTTAAAGAAGCTTTCACCTTGAAGTACTGGGGTCAAGAACGCCAGGACAATATACGCGACAATCTGGAGTACGGCAGATATGAGTGGAATGGACCAATCACAGCTGTCCAATATGTAGAACGGATTTGACTGGAAAGTCGGCAACTGTCACCAGCATTAACCGACACTCAGCTGATACGAAAACTAGCTCGCCACTTTGGTAAGGACTTGCAGCTCGCCGTGGTCACACGTGGTATCACGAGTATACCAAATTTCGAAGCGCTGATTACGGAATTCACAAGTATACAGTCGAGCGGAGATAACACTCGCAGACCACATTATAGACCTTACAACGAAGGGAGGAACAATCCGAGAGAAAGGGAAACGCAATACAATAAAAATGAAAGTGACCGACAGCCAACAAGGGGTCGGTATGACAACAAACACTACGTCAATACAGTACAGTTTACACCAGCTGAAGCAGGACCCAGTAGCACGGTCGTTGGCACTACCCCAAGGGCGAACGGTAACAGCGACAACAATAACAAAAAAAAAAATACGTCGAACGAGGGGAGAAGATAGAATTTCTAAGCGACTTCTTTCCGAGTGAGAGTGTAAATATATTGTTACCTGATTTACGAAAGGACCTACTAAAAGAGGACGACGAGATTGTAAATAAACAAATATTGAAATGTCCCGAGATTACTATTAAATTTAATAATGATGTAACTGTCCAAGCCTTACTTGATACTGGTTGTATTGTTAACGGGTTATCGGAAACTTGGTTTAATAACCATAAGAAGAGTATCGAACCATATGAGACACTACCCGTAACGAATACATTTATAATAAGTGCTGTAGGAAGTAAATCCAAATTAGTTAAGAGACAAATATTGTGTGACATTGAGATTGATAGTATCCGATATGAATGTGTGTTTTTGGTAATACCAGAATTAGTGAAACCATGTATACTAGGAATTAGTTTTTTACAAGAAGTTCGGTGTCGCATCGACATCGGAAACAAAGTAGTTAGTTTAAAAAACGATACTGTTGATGAGGAGCACATTATACCAATCATGAATATTGACGTGATAAACAGTGAAGAAGAAGAGGAAGTACTGCGATGCATCGATGAGAAGATTGGGAGCATAGACTGCGTGGATGAAGGAATACTGCAACGCCTGAAGGAGATTTTGGTAAGGAACCGGAATGTTTTTAGGGAGTGCCCGGGAAGAATAGAGGGTTACACGCACGAGTTTCACGTTACGGACAGGACACCTTACTTTCAACGAGGGTGGCCTGTGCCGCTTGCCTACAGAGACAAGGTGAACGAGGAGATTAACCGGATGTTACGATATGGAGTAATCGAACGTTGCGCCAGCCCGTACGTCAACCCAATCGTGACAGTTATCAAGAAGGATGGGAGGGTTCGCCTATGCCTTGATGCAAGAAAAGTGAACAGCGTGACCGTGCCCGATTACGAAGGAGTGTCCCCGGTAAATGAGATATTGGCTAGATGTGGTGATATGCAGTACTTGTCGACAGTCGATTTATCCAGTAGCTTCTGGCAAGTCCCATTAAAACGAGAGTGTAGGGATTTCACTGCGTTTATGCATGAAGGGAAGTGCTACCGATTCACAGTGACGCCATTTGGACTCAGCACCAGCTCTGCAGCGTTGACACGTGGATTGGATGTGGCCCTCGAGGAGGAGGTCAAGAAGAACACGATCATCTACGTGGACGACTGCTTGTGCTACTCCAATAATATACAAACACATTTAAATCATTTAGAAGCGTTGCTAAACAACCTCAATAAAGCAAATATAACTGTCAACCTCACCAAGTCACAATTCTTCAGACGAGAGATCTCCTTCCTTGGTTATCGCCTTACAACAAAAGGGATACAAGCAAACGATGACAAGGTAAAGGCGATTATGGATTTCCCAGCACCGAAGAATACAAAACAACTCAAAGGTTTTTTTGGTCTTACCAATTTTTATAACAGATTCTCGAGTAAATACGCAGAAACAACGCAACCTTTACATGAACTGCTGAAAGGCGGACGAAAGTTTTCATGGACAAGGGAAGTGGACGAGTGTTTCCAGAGAGTCAAGAATTTATTTATAGACACAGTAACTCTACGGTTCCCACGGCCGAACCAAAGATACTATATTCAGTGTGACGCTAGTAATTTTGCGTATGGTGGCCAGCTTTACCAGATTGATGAAGATGGAGAAATCGGCGTCATCGCTTTTACAAGCAAGACATTTAAGGGAGCAGAACGCAATTACTTCACGACGGAGAAAGAGCTCCTGAGTATCGTTAGATGTCTGGATAAGTTTCGTATGTACATACTTGGCCAACCACTCACGATAATCACCGACAATAAAGCATTAACATTTATGCACAAGTGTCACTTAAATAATTCCAGAATTACAAGATGGATTCTCGCCATAAAGGAGTACAATTTCGACATTATCCACTGCAAAGGAAAGGATAATGTCGTTGCGGACATACTGAGTAGATACCCGGCTGACACGGAACAACACGAGACAAACGAGGAGACGCACGAAGATCTGATTAATCACCTAGTTATTAAAATGAGTCAACAATTAGGCAAAATAATTAGAGGTATCGGCAAATACCAAAATGAAGATGCCAAACTCGGAACGCTCATAGATAAGATTAAGAATAACGTTATAGATAGTAAATTAAGTAAATTTTATAAAATTGTTAATGATAAGTTGTACCGACGACGACGTGGCGAATGGAAACTATACATTCCTGACAGCGTGTCGAAGGATCTAATTGCAGAGATACACCAAATGTACGGACACCTAGGCCCGAAAAGGTGTATAAAAATGTTACAAGAGCACTTCACGATCGACAGCTTGATCAAGAAAGTGAAGGTATACACCCAAACTTGTGACTCTTGCCAACGGTACAAGGATACGAACAACAGGATGCTCTTTGGCGGAACAAAGGCCATGATACCATCAGCCAAAGGTGACATAGTAAGTGTTGATTACTATGGACCCTTACCAACAGGTATAGGAGGTGTCAAATACTTACTTGTCATGGTGGACAACTTCACAAAGTTTGTCAAACTATTTACACTAAGAAGAGCGACAACCACCACGACACTACGACGGATCAACGATTACTGTACGAAGTATGGACGACCGAGAGTCATTTTAACCGACAACGGCACGCAATTTACCGCCGAAAGATGGGTTAAAGGTCTCGAGGAGCTGGGAATACAACCAAGATATACCGCGATAAGGAATCCTCGAGCGAACTTAGCGGAAAGGATTAACCGCCAATTGGGAAATCTATTCAGGATCCTGGTACACGACCAGCATAGCAAGTGGTCAAGATACGTCGGATTAATTGAAACATGTATCAATGAAACGTACCACGAAACAATAGAAATAACACCCCACGAGGCACACTTAGGAAAGAAGCCGACCCGCGCATGGGAGAAGTGGCTGGACAAAGATGTCATCAACAATGAACACAATCCCAATATTAATGTGTTTGTAAAAATAAAAGACAAAAGAGAGAAATATGCTAAACGTATCAATGATGGTAAGAATATTACCAAATTTGCTACCGGCGATAAGGTGCTGTTGAGGAGCTACCATCAATCCGACGCCGCAATGAAAAGGATTGACAAGTTTTTCGAGTTATACACCGGACCATACAAGGTTAGTCGCGTCCTTGGTAACGCAACATACGAGCTCGCTGAGTGCGATAGCAATGGAAAACTGAGGGGTATTTTCAACGTACGATTGCTGAAGAGATACTTTGAGACGAAATCACAAGTCTCAAAGGAAAACGAAAGTGCATCGACAATCAGTTAGACTAGTGGACTAGGAGGAGGCGGATCAACACATAAGGTGAATGTCCCGCGAAAACCAGTCCAACTAGCTAATCGGTATGATGTATATCTTATTAGTGTATAATGTAAAGATTTTGTACAAGGAGTTCTTAAGTCACAATGTGGCAACCTAACGACATTAATTACATGTGTATAGCCAATGTTAGTGGAAATTTAAATAGAAAAGACAATTATGATGTGAAAAGTTCAATTGAATGTGCAGCAATAAATTGCGAAAAGACGTTATAACGAGTTTTATAGACACCCGATGATATTAGATTAATTAATCAAATCTGAGTGATATAAAACAAAGTTATTTATAATCATAATGATCTCAAGTGAATTGTTAATTGTTCCTGAATAATGTATATAAATTTCTAATCAATATAATTAGTATAGATGATAGTAACACATATTGTGAGTGATACTCAATAATAATTAGTGAATGTATCAATGTGTATTTACAGGTCGTAAATTGTATTTTAAAGGGTCAAGATAAACTAAGAACATTAGCTATCATAATGATATTTAAACGATACATGAATAATTGTAATTCATGTCGAAAATCATTATTTCATGTGTTAGATTATAAGCGGACGGCACAGCCATCCACAGCTATTATTATTGTACATAATCCCATATCTAATTAGATATGCAAATATGTAAAAAATGCGTTCATCTTTCCTCAGATGCACGGCAATAAATTCCCAGAGGTAGTTTACGACCAAATATAGGGAATATATATCCATATACCCCAAGCAGAGGAAAGTAGGTCATTGACCGCGACTTTATCAGAGGGGACTCCCACAACAAACTCAGAGCGCAGAAATCGGATTAGAGTGTCTTCCGCTAATCCAACATCAAATCCGATTTGGGGACCTATGTAACAACCAAAAATTTAAAAAATTTTAGTGTGACTGAAAAGACGTTACATTCAGCATGACACACCTACTCAGCCCACGAGCAATAAATAAAGAAATGTGTGTAGAAGTGTCAAGTGAACGTTTACTTCAGACAATGCAAGTACGTTTCACATAGTTGTACAATAGGGCACAGGGTTGGCCGTGACAGACTCGTCTAAAACACGAGATTTACAGCCTGCAAATGTCAGATAATGGAAACTGTGTCAAGTACCAATTTAGAGGAGAAACTGTGACGGACCTAAAATAATAGAATCGAACTTGTAAACAGCAGGGGAACGACTTACTGGCGACAACGGATATTTACGACAGGCAGTAGGTGTGCCGTTTTGGAAACGACGTCACGCTGCGCCAGGATAGCGTTCAGGAAAAAAGGGTCAAACACAGCGAACAATAACAAGAGACGACACATTGTTTTCGTGAGAACTGCAGCGAGACCCGGAGTACGCTTAGACAATGGCATGATAGACGAGCATGAAATTTCTCCTGTTCTAGGAAAAGAGTACGGAGGCTTTCGACGCGAACCCGTGGGGAGACAGGATATCCAATCACAACCCAGCATCTACCCAGAGACCTGGTGGAGAGGACCGTCGCCAGCATAGCAACGGGAACGTCGAATGGGAAGTGAAGAACGACACTCTGGCTTAAGGGTAGGAGATCTTCCATCCTATCATGTTCAACTTGAGGCGTGTTTTCCAGTACGGTGCATTGTGGTACACGATGTTTGATAAAAACTGCTTGCAGAGCACGCGGGAAGACAGTCTCTCATAATTTTTCAACCATATGCTTTGGACAGTCTTTCATAAAATTTTACTCATATACTTTGAGCAGTCAGTCGATCGTCAAAGTTCGCTTAACATACGGACGGCAGTGGGACTTTGAAAGTTTGCCACGCGTCATATAACTAAGAGACTTAGACATTTCGATATTGGCGCGTATCCGGTAATAGTGTACTTTCAGTGTCTAAAAACATGCGACATACGCCAGTGCTTAACAATTATAGAATCCTTCATTATACTCTAATTCAGAATTGAACTAACCAGTCACACTTACATCAATAATCGACGCGTAGAACTATCGTTGTTGTAACACCGGACGGCGAAATCATAACATTATACAGTGTTGCGGTGCGATACAATATCATGTGGAACAATTACACCGCGGCATCAAAACAAACAGTAATGAACATATCAAACGTTGAACAATAGACAGACATATATATATACACCATAGTTAACGATGAACTTATCTTCACGACACATAATTTCATGACTCGAACAATAACAGCAGAATCAACACAATACGAACACACTGCGCGAGTGAATCTGTTTCGCGTGTGTTAAGTGTCAGTGACCACAGCTTCCCACACATGATCCAGCAGAGAGGAGTTACGCCGATGGAAATATCGGATAATTCACCTAAACAAGTAATCTTTATGTTATTCTTATTATAAGGAGCTCTACTGTCCTGTCTCTTTTTCAAGAAACACCCCTTGAGCATTTAAATTAAACATGATAAACATAATTTAACGCCATCCATCTGAGGCATACGATGAACGCATTAGTATAGGATTTATTGTTTGAATATTTGTGTTTCTGTATATCGATTACATTATATATGTATGTATATGTTTTTCAGCAAACAACGTATTGGATTTACCTTGTAATTTGATGTATAAACATGTGTTCTTTTATGTTCTTTTCATGAGTTTATGAATGTATGTATTTACAGGGAATCATCCATATTTTATATATTGAATTTAATGAATGGTATAATGTTAATAAATAAGTGTTCATTTTATCAATATGCGTTCATCATTGTCAAATTACCTCAGAACGAGAAAGTAATGGCATTTGAGTGATTTATGGTAGTTTATTTTATTTTATTTATTAATGCAACAACTAGAGTCTCCATGCAATAGTTATGCTAACGTAAAGTAATTAACGTGTTATTTATTGATTACACGAGCTCCTTATGCAAATTAATATATTCAATAATTACTTAATCACAGATTCGTTAATTCAGTAGCGTAATAGCATAACACCCCACAGTGTTGTATTTGCCGCCCAAAGAACGTGGGGCATTACAATTATCAAAAACTCCCAATATAAAGAAAATCTTGTAGTTGCTTCCAACGGTCTTTTCGTCCAGACGCGATTCTTCGTAAGGTGGTGCAAAAAATGTCATTGTGAAACATGTAGTAGACAGGTCCACGACAGCCAACTCTTTGATGATGTACTCGTTGCGCAGGCCTAGGAACGCTTGAAAAGCAACCATAGCTGCGGAGCCGTTTGCGATAATTTCTCATTGAGCTATGCTGTTATAGTGTTATAAAATGTGTCAAATACACGTTAGCAGGACGTTATGTACAAGGCTTTGAATTCACTTCCGTTTACAGCGTAAACACATACTAGTTTTTGTTCGAATGAAGCACACTGTTTTTTAGGTTAAACACGTACTAGTTTTCGTCAATGTCTACGGGCTCTTTGTAACAAACACAGTTAATATCACCAACAAAAATATCGTAGCTCTGTTCAGCAGAGTGTCCAGCTGCTAAATGAGGTCTAAGCAGTAAATCTGTACAATGTATGGGAACGAGCATTGCACAACCTTATTCAAGGCTTTGATACACTTCCGGTTTACAGCGTGGGAAATCCTTTGGGAAATCCTTTCTACGTTCGTTCGAGAACAAAGGGGTTCTCTCTAAGAGAGGTCGTTTATAGTTGTTCATTCTCATTTCTACGAAATTAAGGCCATGTGGCTTATTTCAAACATCGACAAACGTCTGGATTGTATTTCTAATGCAACGCAAGCGTGTATGCCTTTAGTACGCGTTGTTCCTTTGTTGAGTACGGTCGTGTGTTGTTACCCTACATTCTCGACCTCTACAGTAGTTTCATGAACATCGGCCGGAATCGGTAAGTCGAACACACAACTCGCTGATGTTCCTTTTATAATAGATTCCTTTCACAGTTTTCCGCAGACATACAAATTTCAAGTTGTTTCGCTTCTAAACATATGTGTGCGCGCGCGTGTGTGTGCATGATCATTTATTTCACTTGTAGGCATCGAGCAAATCACGTTATGTAGACCTCTGATATGCGTCTTTTTTTGTGGATAAGTCCGGGTTTATAGTTTCTACAGAGATCAGTCTCTCTCGCCCTCTCTCTTATGACTTATACGAAATAAAACACTTTTGTTTTATGTTAGAAATGCACTAGTTTCACCAACGTGTACGGCTGCTAACTGAGACGTAGGCAGTAAGTCTATTAATATGAATAAAGCACACTATTTTTAGGTTAGAAAGCACTTGTTTTCAGCAACGTGTCCGGCTGCTAACTAAGGCGTAGGCAGTAAGTCTATTAATATGAATAAAGCACACTTTTTTTTAGGTTAGAAAGCACTTGGTTTCAGCAACGTGTCCAGCTGCTAACTGAGGTCTAAGCGGTCAATCTGTACAATGTATAGGAACGACCATATTATTGTACAAGCTTATTCAAGGATTTGATTCACTTCCGGTGTACAGCGTGGGAAAGTCCTTTCTACGTTCGTCCGAGAGAGGTCGATTACATCGATCTATTGCACATTTGGAACAAAGCGTACTCTGTACAGTCTCTGTGAGAGAGAGAGAGAGAGAGGGGTCAATGACACCGTACTATTGCACAAGTGATTATATTATGGTAGGCCATCTGGTTTGTATCAAACATCGACAAATGAGTGGTTCACACGGTTAGAAATATCTATCGCTCTGGCCTCAGTATGTTTTAAGACTCCGATGGGTGAAGACACGTCTTGTGCTGTGCTGTGCTGTGCTTGTTTTAATTCTTGTACGTAATGGAATTATATATTTTTTTGTGTGACTGTTTTGATGTCGGGCGCAATCGTTGTCGGGCTGAATACCTTATTGGATAAAGACGCTTTCCGGCGACATTTTAGTTCGGTGTTGTAATTTATACTGACAGAACTCATTCACATGGTGAACGTCTATTAAGTTTTGAGATGTGAGCCTTTAGCCATAATTTGTAATTTTTAAAGGGTTTATCTGACAATTTCCAACTGTATTTGCAGGCGTAGCGCATGCAGTTTTATAGTTAGTTGCATAATGACGCTTACTCCGTTGCATTCGACTTTGACATATTTTATTGTTTTCAGCAGTTCTTACGTACTTTTCAATTTTAGACGTTCAATACGGTCAGAAATATCTATCGCTCTGACCTCAGTATGTTTTAAGACTCCGATGGGTGAAGACACGTCTTGTGCTGTGCTGTGCTGTGCTTGTTTTAATTCTTGTACGTAATGGAATTATATATTTTTTTGTGTGACTGTTTTGATGTCGGGCGCAATCGTTGTCGGGCTGAATACCTTATTGGATAAAGACGCTTTCCGGCGACATTTTAGTTCGGTGTTGTAATTTATACTGACAGAACTCATTCACATGGTGAACGTCTATTAAGTTTTGAGATGTGAGCCTTTAGCCATAATTTGTAATTTTTAAAGGGTTTATCTGACAATTTCCAACTGTATTTGCAGGCGTAGCGCATGCAGTTTTATAGTCAGTTGCATAATGACGCTTACTCCGTTGCATTCGACTTTGACACATTTTATTGTTTTCAGCAGTTCTTACGTACTTTTCAATTTTAGACGTTCAATACGGTTAGAAATATCTATCGCTCTGACCTCAGTATGTTTTAAGACTCCGATGGGTGAAGACACGTCTTGTGCTGTGCTGTGCTTGTTTTAAATCGTGTACGTACTGGAATTATATTTTTTTTTGTGACTGTGTTGTTGTCGGGCGCAACCATTGTCGGGCTGAATTCATACCTTATTGGATAAAGACGCTTTCAGGTGACATTTTAGTTCGGTTTTGTAATTTATACTAAGAGAACTCATTCACATGGTGAACGTCTATTAAGTTTTGAGATGTGAGCCTTTAGGCATAATTTGTAATTTTGACAGGGTTTATCTGACAATTTTCAATTGTATTTGCAGGCGTAGCGCATGCAGTTTTATAGTCAGTTGCATAATGATGCTTACTCCGTTGCATTCGACTTTGACATATTTTATTGTTTTCAGCTAGTTCTTAAGTAATTTTCAATTTTAGACGTTCAATACGTTTAACGATTACCTTGTCAAATATTGAGCAACTATTATCCTTAGAAAACGTTTAGTGTTTGGGTGGTAATGGACTCTGGGGTAGGGAATGTAACATCACTTGTTCACCGCACTAATTGTTGGGTTGTCTACACACACGCGCGCGCGCGCACACACACACTTCAGAAATGTATAGATACAGTCACGCTCTCAGTTTACGTCTGTGTAATTGAATATAATGAAAATTGTTTGCAACATTGGCCGCAAGCGTCTGGGTTAAGGGTGCAAAAAAGGGAAAGAGAGAGAGAGAGAGAGAGAGAGAGAGAGAGAGAGAGAGAGAGAGAGAGAGAGAGAGAGAGAGAGAGAGAGAGAGAGAGAGAGAAAGTTCTAAAGAGTGCGATATTTTATTTTACCTTATGCTTTCGTCAATTGTTAAATATTGCTTGAACGTTTGGTAAATAGACACCAACCGTGGGAAAGGGAACTCGCGGTCATTTTGTCTGTTCAAAATTATTTTTGTTGATTATACTTTTTAATGGGTTTTGTAACAAACACAGTTAATGACGTTTACTAAGTTGTATCCGACTTTGACATATTTTGTTGTTTTAAGGTAAAAAGTATGCCTGTTCTGCAATTAATACTGGCCGGTTTTACGGTTTTAGTTAGAACGATACAGATTTATTTACTACGATTAAAGTAAGACACGATTTAAAAATTACGATCATTGTGCAAGCGTGGTCAGTTCACGACTTCACTTCATCGCCTTATCTATGCCTTATCTATTCAGCGAGCCTTGGGGTGACTACACACACACACACACACACACACACACACACACACACACACACACACACACACACACACACACACACACACACACACACACACACACACACAGACTCACTCCCTTCGCCGGCGGTGGCCCGGGGGGGGGGGTTGACATTAACCAGATGTCGCTCTGCTTAAGAACATATTGTGGTCATTTAGACTGTTATGTACAAATTCGACCAAAAACTTAAAAAAATTTCAATAAAATACTAACAATTGATATCGTTCCATGTAAACAAAATATCGTAACCACGGATACCTAAACAAAATAATTTTTCATATTCATAAATTCACAGATTACAAACGCTGGGCGGCATGGGCGGCATTCGCTTTCTTTCTCGTTGTTTAAATAATCACACACGTGGTATACATAAGCAATACTACACACTGTAAACTACAGATACTTATAGTTGTTATAAAATAAAATCTATAAAAAGTCCATCGTTTAGCTTTATTTGTTCAAGTAAATTGAGAAAAATTAATTTAATATTCTATGCAACTGTTATATTTAGCAAAGGGGAGAGTACGATTCCAAAGCTATGTACCCACGTAATGGAGTTATTCACAAATTCAATTACTACAATTAACGTAAGACACAATTTAAGAATTATGATTATTGTGGAACTATTGTACATAGATATCTCTTAACTTCGTTCCCTCGCGTATTCAGCGAGTTAATTGATAAATTATTTACCTTAAATTATCCGCCGTGTGATTTCTTGTGCTTCGTCTATGACGAGTTTCAGAGCATATGCTCCATCATCAGATATTAAAAAGGTAAAACTATCACTCTTGCGAGATCGTTAAGAAGTTAAAATGTCAAAATTGGCATATGAACCGTACGCGGATTTGGGTGCGCACCCGTTCAAGTTCACTCTGTCATAGACGAAGCACAAGAAATCACACGGCGGATAATTTAAGGTAAATAATTTATTAATTCGTACAAGTGATTTGGTTACCATATTAAACATGAGTTAATTGAGGTTGGCTACACACACATACATGTGTGAAACAGTTCTCCGTCCACCCCCCGCGCGCCCTACGCGTGAATAATATTGACCAGATGCGCTTTATTGGTGAGGGGAGCGTTTCTTTCGCGTGCCGATGTTATAGGTGGGCGGTAGGTCACACTTCCTACATTCCACGGAGGCGTACGCTCGCTCACGTTAAATAATAATTTTTTTTCACAGGCTTACCACCTATTTACGCTCGCATTTATACATTTTTTTTACCACATTGTCGTTTTGTAAACTTGAATTATTTAATTGAACGTACGATCATCAATATCTAAAGACAGAGTATCGTAAACTTAATTATTTAATTGAACGTACGATCAACAGTACCTGAGACAGAGTATCAAATCTAGCGATACTTTTGACATAATGCACGTTTTGTGATCTCCAATTGCTGTTTATTGCTTAATTATTTTTATTACTTACTTGTTACTGACTTAAATGGTGCTTACCGGTTTGTTTATGTTACATAAAATATTAGTTGTTTTCAATTATTTTCGGTTCATTCGATAATCAAGTTGTACAATTCCTTACGATGCATTTCCTTATGCACGTTATTTCCCCCCTCCTCATTCGTTTCCCAGTTGCTCACCGTTTATATGAAGATCTGTTTCTGTTTCTTGCTTCGTTGTTACGGGTTGTTGTGCAATCGTATCAATGTAAACAAGATATCGCTCATTAGTAGGACAAGAGGGGGATTGTTCATCTATATAAACAGACCTCGTTGGTCAACCCCTTCAGTCTTGTCTCAACAATCGCGAGCGACGCATCGTCCAGAGCTGGACCTCGGCATCGACCTCGGGATGTCCGCGACCTACACCGAAATGAACGGTACTGAAATGAACGAGAACTAGACCGAAATGAACGAGTGCGAAATAATTTGCAAAAAATTCGCACGCACACACACACACACACAGAGCCTTGCCCCTCCCCCATACAACATGGAGAGGATACGGAAACAGCGGACCGGGGTGGTGGTGGTAATGGTGATGACCTCACGATCATTACCTACCTCAACAGCCAGTGACGGCATTGAAACAATAGCGATAATAAAACAATAGACGATACTGAAACAATAACAATGACGCTACTAAAACAATAGACGTTAACGGAAACAAGAGGCGTTACTGAAACAATAGGCTATTGTTTCAACACTGAAACAATAGGCGGCAATAGAAAACAATGAAACCATTGTTTCAACACTGAAACAATAGACGCCTATTAAAACAATGACCCCATTGTTGTTGAGGTAGGGCACTTGTGACGTCATGATCAGCTGATCGTGACGTCATCCCCCTCCACCACCACTCCGTCCATCGGTGGCTCTGTATCCTCTCCAACACACTACTATCCGGCCCATTGATGTCCCTAAAAATTATTTGACACTGTGAATTCTTGTGCACCCAGTCGTCTGAAGGAACAAGAAGGCCTCCTCGAGATAAAAACTCTTTCCAGCCTCCAGCAGAAGTATCAACGGGAGGGGGATATAGATTTTCTGAAGGTGTTCCCATTGTAGGATCATGCTTTCTCCCACGATAGGCAATGTAGCCAGCTAGGTAGCGGAACCCCTCAGTAGAGCAGTCTGCTCCATCACTGATCGCAGGAACGTCAACGTCTGCACTAAATGAGAAGGAGAAATCTTGCATTTCTGTTGACCCTTCAATTTGTATACCTTGCAAGAGATGAGAAGTCATAATTTCCTGATCATCATCTTGGACAACAGGTGCTTCCTTTGAAAAAGGTATTTTAGTTGTATTTTGACCCACCAAAAGCAAACGAAGTCGATGTTTAACTTCTGTCGGTGGTGGGTTAATAAAAAACTGCCCAATGCCTCGTATTTGGGAGAAAAGATTTTCTAGGCAGTCTTGATTTAGTCGTGCAGTTAAAATATATTTAAGATTGTTTTTTTTTGTATATGACTAAAAAGGCCAAATAACGAGTTGATGGTCATCATGAAACCTTTTTGAAATGGCAACAAATTCCAAGATTTTCCTACGCGCATCGTTTCACAACAAGTAAGTTATACATTTTTTAAAGTATGCCTTCCTGTACTTTGTGATGAGTGCCATACCCGGAATCCAAATGTTTATTATCTACACATCTTCTTGAATTAAAATTATCGAAAGAATCGTTAATCATTTTAAAAAAGTTAGCCACATGTTCTTCTTCAGGAAATAAATATCGATTTGCTTCAGCCGTTGTGTTTGAGAATAACTGCGTCGCCAAAAACGCGCTGACGTTCCAACAATTTTTCAACGGTCGTGTTTGTGATGTGTTTGTTGTCGGAGAGTGTCAGACCGTCATCTAGAAAATGGTTTCGTAAAAGCTTGTAAAGGTGGGGAACATCTGCGAAAACCCATATGACTTTTTCTACGTCGTGTGGGTTTGGGAAGCACGAATTTGTATACGTTACATTTAGTTCATTCCACACTCCTCGATTTTTTGTCCCTAGATCTGCTACAGTGGCAACAAATAATGTCTCCTACGTAACAAATAATGTTTTTCAACACTTCAGCCGGCATTTGAACATCGAAATCATAATATATTGGCTGCTTCCAGCCAGCTACGAGGCCACGAAGCATGGCAATATGACAATTGCTGTGAGGCCCTACAACACGATTTTCCTTCTGATCGTAACTGACGCTACTATCCACATTCATTTCGTCAAAAGAAATAACACATCCTTTCAGCAGTGGTCAGTGTGTTCACCTGGGCCTTCATGAAACACAGAACATCATGGATTATGCCAGGCTGACAGCAAAATGAAGCAGATGTCCATCTCTTCAAAGTCGATAGTCCTGGCAAGGGAAAACCACATTTATTTCTCAAGAATAAGTAACATTTTCTTGATACAGTGCGTAGTGTAACTCCCTTTGCGATGTCTTCAGAGTTCCATTTTTCACGGGTTTTATTTGACAGTAAGCAATTAATTTGTGTTTCAGTAAAAACTTGTCCTAAAACTTTTTTTATCTTATCTTCAACAAGTTTTTTCAGATTCTCGTCTTGACGTTTTAAATTTTCAAGAGCAACCTTTCTCTGTTCCTTCAGAAGTGTATTTCTCAGCTTCAAAATCCCGCACATAGATTTCAAAATACGGTTTTCACTTTCCAATTTTTTTACATGTACATCCTAAGTGACTGTACATCCTCGAGCTCAATATCGCAGTTTGTAATAGTGCTTTGGTCCATTTTAATTTTTTTGGGTGACAAAGCCGATAGGGTTTTTAAGGCTCTTTTCCTGACCTCTCTCTCTTCTGCCACTGACTTTATTACTTTCAAGAACGCCTGATACCCCTGTATTATCATCACTGCGCCAAGGGATACCGTCATTACAAGCAGTGATGACGACGGGAAGATTCATATGGGGGACAGCATCTTCTCTGAGAACTCTTCTTGATGGTATATTCATTAACTCAGCACGTAAGTCACGAACATAATCTGTTGTAGAAAAGTGTTTTGTAGCATTTGAAATATTAATATTATCTTTTCTGTAGCGCTTCGAAATCCATATTTTTTGTACTTTGGGGTCATTTGGAAATGAATGATATTTAATATCTGTCCCCTTCGTTCTTTTGTTGTGTGAATTATAACCGGCTACAGCACACGAAGGCATATTGGCAGTAAAATAAGGACAAGAGTAAGATCAAACAACGGAAATAATAGCTATGTTCAACAACGAAAAATCAAAATGAGACGAAACAACAAAGTTTACCTTGGTGTCACAACAAAAAACAAATAGGCCTACGCCTTGAAAACTAAAAACTATCGCAACAAGAAATCTAATAATAAATAGAAAATTAAGAGACAGTAACTGTACAAGAATAAAAGTACACTAAAGTAATAGCTATGTTCAACAAACAACAAAATAACGGCAATAAAAAAGATAAAACAACGTTTACCTCGCTGTCACAACAAAAAACATACACGTTTTAAAAAACCCAAAACTACGTCAACAAACAAAAGAATAAATAGAAAATTAAGAAAGGTAATTGAAAATAATTAAATTTTCCTAAACACCGATACAAACGTATTGGTAACCTAACACTGTTACTGTTGAAACGTTCTTGTGAAACGTCACGAGATAAAACAAACACTCAGCTCACAGAAATACACCAACAATAACTGAAGTGTTTACCACAGAATTTAAACAGTTCTGTATCACGTTTTTTTTTTTGCAAAATACTACACGTATATGTTCTAAATTTGTATTGCTATACCTACGAACAAACGCATAAATTAACGGCGATTAACTTCACAATTTATAACACCCCACCCGGATAACACCTATATAATACTATATATATGTTTATGTTTGTTGTTTTGTGTAACAATACTAAGCAAGCAGTAAGGCGCGGAATTCCGCCTCGACGGTGACGTCATGCGCAGTAGCGTGGATTCAGAACGCGTACTGCGCAACCCATTCTGGTAAGGTGGTACGGTAGATCCACACGCATGGATGTTAATATAACTGGATGCCCGACAGGGCGCTCTCTAGTGAAGCAAATCAGATCACGGCAGCCATATTTAAAGCGGGCAAAAAAAGGTAAACAGACGTGGAGTTAGGTTGATTTCTGCGGACCTTTTGGAGTGTAAATTGATTTAATGCTGCTTGATTTATGACTTCGAAAAGAATGCAAAATACGAAACTAACATACAAACAACATATCTTCCAACATAGAAACTAAAAGTCTTTCAGCATAATCTGACACGTAATTAGTCTATATGAATAAATAACCGAACAATGTCTACAGTCAGATCTAGCTAAACAGTCGTCTAATTGCTTCTGCGTTACAGTATAAAATTATTACATCTCACTGCATATAACAACAAGATGTACACAAGCAGAAGGTATAGTCCCATTTCTCCCAGACGCAAAATGTTTAGCAAACGCATGAAATCAAAGTCGAGCGAAATGGCTTATAATGCAAACAAGATTTATTTAGTCACAGAATACAACCAAATATGTAATTAAATAAGTTTTGTTATAATCATGTTTCCATTGATTTTTGACGAATTTTGAAAATCACAGAGTTCTAATTAATTTTATTCAGTAGTGGAATTTTTAATTTCTTACAAATCACGATATTGGCCAGCAAAACCTAATGCCTAAGTTTTATGGTAATCTATGGCTAACACATTCATTGTGAATAAGTTTACACATTCATTCTGTTTATTATCATTATGTAGGTACTCTCTTCTAAAAGCCATTATCAAAAAACACCAGTTGTGAATGAATAATCAAGAACCTGTAAAACTATTAACCATTTTACTGGGTTCGCCACATTTCTGAGAACAAAGTAAGGATACCAGTATACTGGGTTAGATTCTGTGTTTTTCTTGTTTTATTTTGAATATCATTTTTGAAATGAAGAAATCAGCTTATTTTATATAGATTGATGATGATGATAATAATAATATAATAATAATAACAACATCAGTTAAAAATGGCTTTTTCTGGTGGTATGCAGTAGGCCTACTGGCACATTTTTAAGCCCAAGTTTCTCAAGATTTACAATTTCATTTATCTCTATAGAATTTTCCAAACTTTTAAATCGATCTACCTCCCCCGGATTTGAACTCGCGAGTTCCTGGTGAGTACCGGTACGTTTTCATACAGATAAATAGCCCTAATAATAATGAAAGTTGGAAATACAGCCTTATTTCTAATTCTTCGTTGAGAAACTTTTGTTTTTAAATTTAATTTTACGTTCCCATAACACTATGATCCCACGGTGTCGGCTAATAAATTCTTTGATTACGAGTGGAAATAGAAAAAGATTTAACAGGTAAATGAGAATTACCATTCGGGCTGATGGGTTTGACAAAAAATCGTATTATTCAGGACGTACCGTAGCATGTATTTATCATCAAAAAATAATTAATTGTCGCGTAATTAATGGCACAATTATGTACCAGTTGTATATGTAGAACTGTGGGCTCGAGATCTCTTGCCCGGGTTAAAGATGGCGGCGTGATGTCACACTTGCTTCAGCTCTCGCAAGCATACAGGGTTGGCAGTCGGGCATCCAGTTAGTATATAAACATCCATGCACACACATTAAATTTAGGATCTTAACCGGTCACACGAGTAATGTTTTCAGAGAACTGTCTCAACATCCATATCCACACTACATTTTCGATGTTTTGAATATGCGATTTTTTTGATTTGCAGTTTTTGCTAACAAACAAATATAGGCCTAATTAATTCACTACCGTCTCGGAACACAAAGTTTTTTATGGGTAAAACTTACGTTTTTACCCATAAAAATCTTTGTGTTCCGAATCGGTAGTAAATTAATTATATTTAGTTAAGTAACGGACACGTCATGGACAACGAAATCCAAGAATCTAACTAACAAAATATCGAGTTTACCGTGTACTCAGCATCCATGTTGCAGATGCGAATAAATTGCTTTGCTTCGAAATAGCATATAGCCTTTTTTATCACTTTGAATATTGTCTGCTAGACAGAGAAAATTCATTACTCATTACTAGGCTACTTGCTAAACTAAACAAATTTCGACTACGACATAGATGACCGCAGCAACTGAAGCATCCAGAATGACAGGGAAAACGAAAACAGGCTGAGCTAAATCAACAGTGTTTACTACAAATAGTTAAACTGACATTTATTTGCCGAATCTCAAATACAGGTTTGTACCTTAATTGTATATTTGTGCATCAAGGCGATGGAACAATATTGTGTCCGTGCGCGTTGCATAATTTGTATAAATTTCTCGTGTACCGGTTTAAGTCGCCTTCTTAGTCAGCGTCATTGCTTGCTACTTACTTCATATACCAGATTTGAATTTTATTCAGTAGACAATTCCTTTTCCAAAGGCTTGAGTAAAAACTGAAAATCTGTGTGCAGGTTCAGATTAGGCCGATAGCAAACGGAGTCACAGAGTAAGAATATGTCGCGGGATCAGATGGATAAGATACACTTTTGCATGACTGAAATAATAGGGATAGCCAACCATTCTTTCAAGCACAAGATGGTGGCCGAAGAAGAAGATGAAAAAGACTCATGCTTGTTTCTGAGTTAAAGGAAGTGCCTGTTAAAGGGAGAAGTTGCTGAGAGAAAGATTAGGAGCAGGAAGAAAAGATTTACTAGACATACAGGGAATTGAAGATCTTAGAGTTGAGACGACCTTATTACAGGATCAGAAAAAGTTTCTGAACTGTATGTTACTTAAGAGTTGGAAGCAAACTGGGAAAGCAAAATGGATTGAAGAAGAGATGTTTGCGAATGTTAGAAAATGTTCTCCGAAAAAGGAAAACAGAAGTTTTTAGAGACACACTTCAGCCAAAGGACATAAGAGAATTTGATGGTTCATGATGACCAAGATTAACGAAGAAGCAAGACTATACTGAGGAGATGGATTCATGAGCACATTTGTAGCTGTGACACTTTGTATGTGCTGTGTGGGCGGTGCTATGATTATGCAGTGCTCATGCTCCTCAATATTTCCAGACTTTTCTTCCAGATTATGGTTTGATTATTCTACCACCATCTTGGTCACTAGATACTATGCCACTCAGGCGATGTATAAAATTGTGTTTTGGAAGTGCCAAGTAAATCTGAGATTAGAAAGCAGGGAGATAAGGAATTAAGTTGTTGTTGGGCATGTGTTTTACAGATGTTTAGTGTAAAGTAGTAATTCCTGTGACCTACTGTATGTGTGGATGTCTGCAATTTGGACTTGAATTGTTACATTGTTATTAGGTGGTATTTATTGCAACTATAATAACAATGGTATATATATTGTAAATTATTAACAATATTGTTCATTTATTTTGTTGTTTACAGTGTATTGTTTAGTTGTATAACTTAACGCCTACACATAAAAGAAAGTTTTTTGATTATAATAATAGAAACAAAAATTAGGAAGATATAAAATGGCTTCAATTCTAGCCCTCTAAAGGGTCTTAAAACAGTTACAGATGGTACACAATTAGATAGAGTAAGGAAACCAGAAGTCAGAGACGTTCACAAAATAGTAGATATTATGACTTGTATACATACTTGAAAATACTTAAAAAAAAGTTTGTTTATTTCACAAACATGAAATGAAACACTGTATAATAAAAAAATGAATAAAAATTCCAGGGATACACAGGAAAAATCATGGAGAATTTTGGCAATGTTTTTATCCGCTTGGCTCGTTACTGGCTGCCCTACCCTTCATCAGTCACTTGTTCCCTCCCCTCAGAAAACGGTTTAATTCATTTGTACACTGCCGTTTTCTTCATGGCATTCTCGCCGTACACCTGCACTAACATCTCCCGTATTACACTCCCGGTCTTGCCCAGTTTTACTAGAAACTTGATGTTTGTTCATTAATCTAATTCCAGCTCAAAAATTTTCACGACAGCACACACACACACACACACACACACACACACACACACACACACACACACACACACACACACACACACACACAGGCACAAACAACAAAACATACCATTTATAACGTCCTACCTACGTTATAACGTCGGGAACCAGTGCGTAATTGCTTCAGATCAATTGCACGGGCTGCCATAGTCTTAATCAACTTCTTAACAAGCAGTAGTAGTTAGAATGAAAGGAATGTTTGTTGGGGTGTTTGATGATTTATTCACTCAGTATTTTGTGTTAAGTAATGACATCTCTTTATTAGGTGCTATCCTTTATAGTTCTACATGGATTTTTTTACCATAAGGTTTTCTAAATAAAAGTTTACCAAAATATTTTCTGAAAAGGTGGCCACAACAAAAGTATTGTTATGTGCTAGCTTTTTCCACGGATCCGGGATATTAAATTGGTTTGTAAGTTATTTCTTATACTATTTAAAAAGGGGGCCATTTGAAGAATGGACTTAATTTAACCTCTAGTATCTGAAAAGCTTTATACTACAAGCTCTAATTACTATTACAAATAATTTTAGTCGTATGACATAATACAATATACAAATTGACAATAATTAAAAGTCTTTTATGTAGTTTGTTAAACTGTCTTTTGTAAACATTTGTTTTAATGACATTTAACCATGGAAGACAAGTCTCCGTGTCACCTGTGATATTGTGAAGTTTACTCCGTGTCCTGGTCCTTGGGGTGTCCACAAATGGTTGAAGGTTATAGTAGTTTACTTTCTGGGTGAAGCGGCTGAAGAGATCCTGGTAATTATGAAGCTATTATGCTGTTCTATGAAGTCTGGTAGCTAAGCATCTTTAGTAGTACAACTCGAGTGAAAGTTCTTGTTTCCCACAGAAGTGCACGTCACATGGTTATTTATGAAATGTTCTCACTTTTGGTACCTTGTACCCTTTTTAATTTAAACAAACATCGGAGATCTTATACATAGTCAATAGAGATGTCATCCCTTTCACTTATTTATTCCATTTAATTTAATAGATTACATTTTTCTTTATAAAACACTACTTTACTGATACTTTCCTCTACACTTAGTTATATCTGCACTTTTAAATTAAAATATCTTAGTACTTCAGGGCATGGTTCAAGGGTGTAGTGTTTACTACAAGAGCGCTCCATCTCGACTGCCTTATTATTAAGTCAGGACAGGCAAGTTAACTGCGCGGAGTTTACGCATCACAACAAAATAGTTCCACTTTTATTCGCCATTTACGGTATTTAAAGTTTGACCTTTTTTATTATCCAAAGCTATGCTTTACTTCAGAATTAAATAGTGTACTACTGTATCATTGTTTATTTATTTGAATAATTTCAAGTTTTACCAGTATTATTTGTTTAGTAAAATAATCTGTATGCAGGTTAATTCCAGTTAATGCATGTCAGTGCATGGTAAATTATTAACTAGTTTCCCTATATTTACACTCGTGTTCCTTTTGTCATTAAACTTTTTATTAAATATTATTTTGAGTTAAACACGGGAGGTAATATTAACTTTAATGTGCGATTTAAAAATAAATTTTACTCCATATTACGTTTCCTATTTTAAAATCGTCACATACTCCGCCGCTTAAAGATGGCACTGGGTGGGTATTCTATGGGTTATTAGGTCAGCAAGGTACTGGGAGTATGCTTGGGATTACCGTGTGAATTAATTTTTTTTTTATTTTATTTTTTTTTAATTTTTTTTTAATGAGGTGCATGAGTCACTCGACTTACTTCTTCCTATTATCAACACATATAACGCCTTACAAACTAATTCTTAGACTACATAAAATTCACACTTTATAAATTATATATTGAAAACATACTAAATTCTTCTTAAGACTACTACTTACGACTACTACCGGTTTTTTTCTTTAGTTGCGAGTTACTCTTGTTATAGAATTACTCTTTAAGTAATTTATTACTTACTTATTATTTATATTCGATGTCAGCTGACTTCTAACTTTTCTCTACTTTCGCTGAATAGGATCCAAGGTTGATCAGGCCTCATCCCTATCTATACGATTAGGTAAGCAAGTGGTTACTCAAGTACGCTTTAGCAGTTGAGTACAAAAAAAATATACCTTTTTTCTACATTTAGTTTGCTTGCACTCTACCATTTCCTTTTACGTGACAATGTTTTATCTGCGAAATATGTGTTCTTCGTACATATTTTTGAGTAGATGGTTCGTACAGGGCTACAGTTACTGGAGTTAAGTATTTGTGAATTTGGTAAGGACCACACCATCGGTATGATAGCTTGGAGGTGGTCTTATCGATTGCACTACTCGTCGGGTGTGTTCTATACATTACTAAGTCACCGATTTGGTACTTTACTACATTGTTATTATTAATCCTCTCATGATATTTTCGCGATTTCTTCAAGTTTGCTCTTAAATTAGCGCGAGCTTCATTCCAGATTTTCTTTATATTTTTATCCCTAATTTCGTGGGGTAGTAACTCATGTATTTTCCACTTTGTGGATAATGGGTGGTTTGGTTTGTATTTAAACAATAATTCAAATGGTGTATACTTATGTCCTTCATGATAGGCTGAATTGAAGGCGAATTGTATCCAGGATAGGTTCTGGTCCCAAGACGTATGGTCGTTTGCATGGTAGGCTATTAAAGCAGATTTTAGGTTTCGCAAATACCTTTCAGCTATATTACCTTGCAGACGATACTCTGTAGTGGTAATGTGGTCTATCCCTAGTTTGAAACACATATTCTTGAATTCCTTTGACTTAAACTGGGGCCGTTATCTGACACTAGATGTACGGGTGTACCGAAATCTTTAAATAATCTATCCTGCAATATACTTACGGTGGTCGAAGCTAACGCTCGCCGCATGGGATACATCCAGACAAATTTGGTGAATGAATCTATGCAAATGAGTAGCATGGTATTTCCTGATTTAGAACGAGGGTAGGGTCCTGAAAAGTCTAAATAAATTTTGGAGAACGGGGTAGCAGGAATTTCTGAGATTAATTGACTTATTTGGCTGTTTCTCGCTGGCTTGCTGAGTGCACATAACTTACACCTTTTCACGAAATTAGCTATCTCACTGTTCATATTTTCCCAGTGATATTCTTTACGAATTCGATGTATTGTTTTATTTATTCCCATATGTGCTCCAATGGTGGAAGAATGGTAGTATTCCATCAGCATAGGTTTAATAATATCAGGGGCGATTATTCGTAAATATTTTCCGTTTACTATTCTATAACATAATACTCTCTTACTCAATATGTATTTTTCTGACATTTCCTTTATCGAGTTGTTCTATAATTGGTCTTAAAAGGGGGTCTTGTTGTTGGTACTGAGCTATGTCCGTAAATGCAAGAGGAAACTCGGTAATTAAAGTATTGATAATCGGCGTTTCTCTACTCTCCGTGTTTTCAGATGTTTTACTAGTCGGCTGGAACATACGTGACAGTGTATCGGCAACTACATTTTGGGTACCTCTAATATGTTGTACTTTAAATTTGTAACAATTTAACCTTAATACCCATCTTCCAATACGACCTAACTGTTTTGGGTGATTTAGTAACCAAGATAATGCTTGATTATCCGTTTCTAACAGGAACTCTTTATGTTCTAAAAAGGGTTTAATCTTCTCAAATGCGAAAACGATAACTAAACATTCTAATTCGTATGCGGAGTATTTCTTTTCTTGGTCGGTCAGGGTACGTGACGCGTAACTAATAGGTAGTCTAGAGTTGTCTACTTCCTGATACATTACTGCACCTAGGGCTACACTTGAACTGTCTGTCTGCACTACAAACGGTTTTGTAAAATCGGCTAATTGCAATACTGGGGGTGATATTATGCTTTCTTTTAGTTTTTCGAATGCAGCTTGGTGTTGCACATTCCACTCAAATTTAGCTCCCTTCTTTCTTAAAACATTCAGCGGTGCTGCAATTTCGGCTAGATGAGGAATATACTTGTTGAAATAATTTATCATTCCCAAAAATCGGGCTATTCCTTTCGCATCCCGCGGTGGTAAAAATTCTCTGATCGCACGGGTTCGCTCGGGGTCTATACTTACCTTTCCATTGGCCTTTACGATGTGACCTAAAAATGAAAATTGTGACAGCAAAATTTACTTTACTGGGGTTTACGGTTAATCCAGCTTTCTCTAATCGGGATAGTACTTCATGTAGATGATTAAGATGTTGGTCCATTGATTCGCTATAGATAACGATGTCATCTAGGTAGTGATACACATATTTAAATTTTATATCATGGAATAATTTCTCTAATAATCGGCTACATACAGAACTACCTTGGGATATTCCAAAGGGTACTCTCATAAATTGGTACAGGTTGAAAGGGACGGCAAATGCGGTTAGACGTTTGGATTCTTCAGAAAGGGGTATTTGATGAAATGCCTGATTTAAATCCATGATAGTAAAAACTTTCGCTTTCATAAAATAATGAAAAGCACTGTGGATGTCGGGAAGTGGTATAGACTCGAATTCTATCCGTTTATTTAATTGCCTGTAGTCCACAACTAGTCTATGTTTGTCGTGACCTTTTGGTACTAAAAACGCGGGTGATGAGTAAGGTGAAGTAGAGGGTTCGATGACTCCTTGTTCTAATAATTTGTTGATTTGATTCCTCATTACTTCTATTTTTGGCGGTGATAATTTGTATGGGGGTAGGCGTATTACTTTATCGTCGCTCAAATTGATTTTGTACTCTATCAGGTTCGTTAGTCCTAACATTGGAGTGAGGACGTTGGAAAACTGTTCTATTAGTGTCTGGATTTTCCGTCTATCTTTACTTTCCAGATGAGCTAATTCAGACTCGTGGTGTTCTAGATGTGTAGAAGCTGTTCCAGTACTTTCTCTGTTATTTGTATTATCATCAAAGTTATATTTTTGTGAACGATCGAATCCAAAATAATACTTCTTATCGTGAATGTCAAGAATTATTCCTGTTTTACTGATAAAATCAGCTCCCAATATTAAGTCGGGTCCTAACTCATCGCATACCAACATTGGAAAATACCACGTTAGATTTTTAATTTTTACTTTAAACGTGATGATAAGTTTTATCATTAAATTTTGTTTATTAGCAGTAGCACATCTAATATTCACCGATTGACTGCGTTTAACTAAGTTGTGTTCAAATAATTTATCGGCTAGCTGTTGACTAATTAAACTTCGTGTTGATCCGGAATCAATTAATCCGAGGGTGGATGTAACACAGAGGTCTACTTGTATATATGGTAATCGACACTTACTGAAATTACATTTATTAATAACATTACATTTATCAATGAACTTCTTAACATAGGGGTCTAATTTTCTTGGGTTATTTTTTTTGAAATTGTTGACTTTTAGGGGTTTACCTGTTTTCACAATGCTGCGGAAGACACAGGATTTCGGATCTCCCTGCCTTACATGTTTTTTTGGATAAGGGGTTTTATGATAGTACTGTCTCTGTTTACAGTTTCTACTGATGTGTCCAAGTTTCCCGCAGTTATAACATATATTTTCTTTACAAGGGGTATTACTGGTTTCCTGTCGAGGTTGAGGTAGATTTACTATGGTCGTGAAAATTGGTAGGTCTACGAAATGGACGTCTTTTGCACTGTTTTCTTCCATCTGTTACCAGGGATTGCGTTTCATATCTATGTGGTGCAGTGGATAGCAATGCATGTCTGTTCTGGTCGGCGTACCATACGTTTGACGAGTGAATATTGCATTGTTCTAGATCTGCGAAAGTATGGGGCCTATTTATTAATGCTAATCGAGATCTTTCTTCCGGAGATAATCCTACTAGAATGGTATCGACCAATTGTTTCTCACTCCAGTTGACTTGCAGTAGTCGGGAAGACTCTCTGATGTCTGCAATATAGTGGGCCAGTCTCTCGTGGGCTTCTTGTACTCGAAGTACGGTGTTTCTTTTGATCTCCTCATAAATTCCCATGGGAAAAAAATGTTTTATAATGGTAGTATGAAGTTCTTCTACTGGAAGAGTCGAGCTTAATGATTCCAGTACACGATCCCTTAATGGTGGTTTACATTTGGGTAGGAGGACTTGCAAGATTTGCCAATCATTCAGTTGCTGTAAATCTTTTATTTGTAGGAGGTATCTGATGAAATTTAACAGTTTCGTAATACTTAAGCCATCAGTGTATGGAATTTCTGTAATGATTTTTTCTACTGGGTGCGTGATCTTTCCGTAGAGGTCTACATTAAAATTTACATGTGGTATACTTCTAGAAGGACCTGTTGCTGCGTTAGGCGTCGTAATCGCATACTTACTGGGGCGATTATGGTAACCACTAGGCTGTGGGGGTTCCGATATCGTTAGGGTATTTAACTCTCTATCTGGTAGCTGTTTATGAGTCGGTTGTATCTTCGATACGGTGGGTGATTCTTGATTCGCGGTGGAGGGAGGGTGTTCTAAAGTAGGAGATTGAACTGGGGAAATATATAATTTCTTCAGATATTGTTCTATTTCTTCCATTCTAACAGAGTCGGACATTCTTCTCAATTCGTTGATAATTGTGGGTAATTGCTGTAATGCCTCATCCGCAAATTTTTGCACATCGGGAGGGATTACGGTGACGTCGGGCCAGTTCAATCAATTCTTCAACCGGCGGGTTAAATGTTCTATTCTTTGCGTGATCCGTAATATTACTGCAGGTGATTTTTCGTCGTGAAGGGTTTGAGATAATAACGTCAGTTCCCTATACTTCGCATAACACGTTTCTCTTTCGCTGTCATAATCGAGTTCGCGTAATCTACCTAACTGCGAGGGTGTATCTGATCTACTTTCGCGTAACGATTTGCGCAATTCAGAGACTGTTACGTTCGCGTGTGGTGAACCGCGTAAAATTGCTTCGTAGCACAATTCATCTTTTAATAATAGATCGGGGTTAAATAAAGTCATTTTTTTTTTTTAATATCAATCACTATAAATACTTATTCTACTATTAATACTAAATCCTATACTACTCTTTCTTGTTTACTCAAATAAACGATTTTAGTTCGCATTAAAATTTACATTGGTTGTTCGAGAATTAAATCTCAGAGAAAGAGAAATCTCACACAGGCGTCAATTTACTTTCAACTAAGGGGGAAATACCTGGTTACTAGGCACAAGATAATGCACGCTTGTTATAACAATAGAGGAGGTGGGGTATTGTCTATCTCGACTTTGCAGAGGGTGGCAAATACAATTCCGTACAGGTGAGAACAGGATATTTACAGGTCTGAGTTTGTTGACAAACCGACACGTTGATGAATGAAATTTTTGAACAAGTACGTACATGGTTTTGTATACGTGTGTCAATATGTTAATATGAGTTTACACATATTAAATTCACAATTAAAGTTACCTATATACTATTCTATTCTAATAATAATAATAATTATATTTTTTTATTTTTAATTACTGAAATATTTTAAAGTAACTGAGTGAATAGATCAACCGAGTGGCACATGGTATATGTGTCACTATCTTGCACAATTATTAATTTTGGTTATTTTATGTGTACCACGATGCATACAACTATTTTAACTAAAAGCAGAGTGGCGCATTTTATAACGTCTTACCTACGTTATAACGTCGGGAACCAGTGCGTAATTGCTTCAGATCAATTGCACGGGCTGCCATAGTCTTAATCAACTTCTTAACAAGCAGTAGTAGTTAGAATGAAAGGAATGTTTGTTGGGGTGTTTGATGATTTATTCACTCAGTATTTTGTGTTAAGTAATGACATCTCTTTATTAGGTGCTATCCTTTATAGTTCTACATGGATTTTTTTACCATAAGGTTTTCTAAATAAAAGTTTACCAAAATATTTTCTGAAAAGGTGGCCACAACAAAAGTATTGTTATGTGCTAGCTTTTTCCACGGATCCAGGATATTAAATTGGTTTGTAAGTTAAGTTCTTATACTATATAAAAAGGGGGCCATTTGAAGAATGGACTAATTTAACCTCTAGTATCTGAAAAGCTTTATACTACAAGCTCTAATTACTATTACAAATAATTTTAGTCGTATGACATAATACAATTTACAAATTGACAATAATTAAAGTCTTTCATGTAGTTTGTTAAACTGTCTTTTGTAAACATTTGTTTTAATGACATTTAACCATGGAAGACAAGTCTCCGTGTTACCTGTGATATTGTGAAGTTTACTCCGTGTCCTGGTCCTTGGGGTGTCCACAAATGGTTGAATGTTATAGTAGTTTACTTTCTGGGTGAAGCGGCTGAAGAGATCCTGGTAATTATGAAGCTATTATGCTGTTCTATGAAGTCTGGTAGCTAAGCATCTTTAGTAGTACAACTCGAGTGAAAGTTCTTGTTTCCCACAGAAGTGCACGTCACATGGTTATTTATGAAATGTTCTCACTTTTGGTACCTTGTACCCTTTTTAATTTAAACAAACATCGGAGATCTTATACATAGTCAATAGAGATGTCATCCCTTTCACTTATTTATTCCATTTAATTTAATAGATTACATTTTTCTTTATAAAACACTACTTTACTGATACTTTTCTCTACACTTAGTTATATCTGCACTTTTAAATTAAAATATCTTAGTACTTCGGGGCATGGTTCAAGGGTGTAGTGTTTACTACGAGAGCGCTCCATCTCGACTGCCTTATTATTATGTCAGGACAGGCAAGTTAACTGCGCGGAGTTTACGCATCACAACAAAATAGTTCCACTTTTATTCGCCATTTACGGTATTTAAAGTTTGACCTTTTTTATTATCCAAAGCTATGCTTTACTTCAGAATTAAATAGTATACTACTGTATCATTGTTTATTTATTTGAATAATTTCAAGTTTTACCAGTATTATTTGTTTAGTAAAATAATCTGTATGCAGGTTAATTCCAGTTAATGCATGTCAGTGCATGGTAAATTATTAACTAGTTTCCCTATCTTTACACTCGCGTTCCTTTTGTCATTAAACTTTTTATTAAATATTATTTTGAGTTAAACAAGGGAGGTAATATTAACTTTAATGTGTGATTTAAAAATAAATTTTACTCCATATTACGTTTCCTGTTTTAAAATCGTCACACATTCAGCAGAAATCCGCCATATTTCAACACAAACACTGCTGTGAGACACTGAAATACCAAGGTTATGAAATCTTACAGAGCTGTTTGATAGTACTACCCTCAGCTACAAATGGTAGTGAGCTCGCAAACTTAATGGTCAGACCTTGTAGAGTTATATTTTCTTTCCAGAAGTGAAAGGACCACAGTTAACAATTCTCAGTCATCATTAACTATAATAAAGTGATTTGCAATAGGTAATTTGTTATTACCAAGATATTTAAAAGTGGTTTGTCAATATAAATCTTATTATGTGGATATCATAGTAATTAGTTAATAATAATTTGCTGTACAATTATTGTAAGCACTGGAATATGAACTAATTTCATTTCAATAAATAAAAACGTTCATTATTCACATTATCAATGGTTAATTTTTAAAGACTTTTTAACTGTAAACAATTGTTTTTATTTGCTTGCATTTTAAGGTTTGAAGATTGGGTAAGCAATACAAATACTTGTACAGTATCAAAGTAATTATCAGGAAATTTCTTTTGAGGTTTAACTGGCAGACTATGTAATCTTAATTTTAAAATGTATATAGAATCAACATTATTCATTACATGTTAGTCTGGAACAAATGTATTTGTTAAAGTGAACTCTGGTGTGGTATTATAGTGATAACTCATCTGTACTTCCTATTCGACAACAGTCTAATGACTGTTGTGAAAAAATACTAAAAAAATGTTACTACTGGCTGGCTGGTTTCTAAATAGAGGACTGTTTTAAAATAAAGGGACCACCAATTGTCAAAATCCAAGATATCTGTAGTTTCCACAACTTTATTAATATTTTCCTTTGCAGTGTAAAGAAACCTAAAATAGTCTTTTTGACAATTCATTCAATTACATATTAGAAATTTTCTCTTTAAAAATCCCTGCTGCTGGTAAAGTGACTGTGAGCATGTATATAATTCTGTAATCTATATTGTGCGATTTATCTCATCCCACTCAACAAACACAAAATCTACATGATATATGTGATTCCTGTGATGACAGGTAAGCGAACACATGGAGTTCAGTAACATTTTTTGGCAAAAAAAGCATTCGCGTAGTCTTATTAAAAATTGCTACTTTATAGCATCATTAGTTGCCTGTCTTTCTTGTTTTAGATATAGTGCACAACTTTCACATGTAAAAAACATATTGGGCCCGTACTGCACGAAGGGAAAGCATTGCATACAATAGAAACACAATATTTTATAAAGTGAAGGAAGTCAGTCTCCACAGTTTGTGTAGCTAGGATTATATGGCAAGACATTAAAAAAAGGACATTTTGACTTACCTCCTTCTTCCTCAGGCTTATTCAATTGTAAATACTGTCAGCATTCAACACATCACACTCATTGAGAGGAATAAAAACCTTTTGGTTATTACAATGAAGTTATGTCTAAATACTGTTGCTGCTGCTGCTGCTATCCCTAACCACTGCCACTTCAATTATAATAGCATATGTCTATTGTCATTGTAACTTTGTTATATTATTTTATTACTGCCAATAAAACTTACTTAACAATTACTGAATAATTTCAAATATCGGGCGCCATCTTGTGATATACCTTTGAACTTACTGTAACGTTGTTGCCACGTTACAAATCCAGGGAACCCATCCTAATTGACACCAGCCAATTATATGGGCTGCCTACGTTGTAACGAACTGAAATTAAACTCAACACAATTAACAAAATTAATTAAGCTAATTATTAGGAAACAAGGGAAGGTATTTCACTGATTTATGCACTCACTTCAATGTGTAATAAGATGACTTCTATTTATTAACAAATGATATGAAAAGATCCCATAACATAATTAATTACATTAAAATATTCAAAGGGTTTTCTGAAAAACTAGGGATCATAATGATCATGTACTTTTTACCTCGGATCCGAGTTTACTTTAAATATTGCAAAGACGTCTGAGTATTACTATGTTCATCTAGGTGCTTGCAAGACTTCTTTTACTATTTGAAGAATGGTATTATTTACTAAAGAGATTATAATTTACATTTACATATTAATGTTACAACGTATGGTATTCAATATTACAGTATACTTTTAGTTGGTCTCATTTATAGTTTAAAGAAAATTATTGTCTTTGAAAAGTCTCTTTCATCTGTAAGTTATGTCTCAAATATAATTAACTCTCGATAGGCAAGCTATCGAGTCACCTTTACAATAAGTCGTGCTGTCCTCGTCCTGGGGTGTCACTCTTGGGAATTCTGGAAGTCGGCGTCTTCATCTGGGTCGTGTCGTGGGCGAGTACTTGATAACTGGTTCACTGAGGAGATTGAAGTTATTCTGGTTAAAGTTGGGGTAGATCCACGTAGGTCCTAGTCAGCGTCGTATGGCTCGTATACGTCCACATGTGAAGTTTATGCAGGTCACATCTTCATATGTAAAGTTGTACTGGAATTTACCTCTTGAGGGGAGGCGTCATCTTGCTTACGTGTTGTTAATTAGTATTTTTCTTGTTTAACTTATTACATTTCTTAACAAAAGTTTCTACATTTCATATATTAAAACTTGCTCCCCACGTTTAGTAGTGGTAGCTAACACTTAAGCTTAAGACTAATCAATGCATTTTTGAAGAGCTCTCGCTCGTAGGTGTGCACTGTCTGACGGCTGCATTGTCACTCTTTTCTCGATTCGACTGGCACATTACAACGAAGCGGAGCGAGTACTCCGCGATAATATAGTCCAGTGGCGGCTCGTGACTTAAGAGGCTGGAGGGCGCGGCCTTTAGGCTTCTTAATTATTTATCAACATTGAATTTAACGCACAATACAAATGCCACCAATGTTTTATCGCATAATTTATTAATAAAATAAGAATAGTAACACGTGCAGCATGCAAAGATTATTTAAAAATTTGAACTCACCTCAAATATTGTGAGCTGTTGTGGAGAGTCAGCAGTTTTATTAATAAACGTAACCACAAACTGTCGAAAGTGTCCACAAGAATGTCTATATTGTTTCCACAAAAAACTAATACACTATATTTACATTATATTATTTTTATGATACCTATACTTTAAACAGACCATTTATTTATATACAAAGTCCATTCGCCTTTCTTTTAAATTAACGAACTTTTCTAGCACTCTATCATCAAAGTCCTTCATTTCTTTAACAAGTTCCTTGTTGATAGATAACATCGCAAGGGCATTCAGTCTATCGTTTTTCATTGTATTTCTCAAGAAAGTCTTTAGTCTTTTCAGAGTCGAAAAGCAGCGCTCAGGTTCGGCAGTTGTCATGGGCGTAGTTATGATAATTTTCAGAAGTTTCGACACTTCTTTGAAAACTGACGTAAGATTGTTTTCTTCTATAAAGTTAAGAAGTTTTATTGCACCTTTAATATTAAAATCATGCCGCCTGTATAATAGATCAATTCACTCCGAAGTTTGTTTTCTTGTAAGAAAGAGTAATGCTGAATCACTCACTTGAATTTTTCTTCCGGAAAGTTAGTAGAAAAAAGTGGAAATAAGTCAGTGGACATCAATGAAGCTGCTTCTAGGTGACCCGTGAAAGTAAACCTATCTTTTACATGAGTTATAATAATGTCACATACTTCTTTTGCATCCCCTATTCTAGTGCTGCATCCAACATTATTGGTCCTTTTTCTTGGTTGCTCAGGGAACTCTTCATTTATGTGTATCTATTTCATTTACTTTCTCCCTCTCTTTCTGCAACTCATTTTCAAAAATTCCGATGTCACTTTGCCACACTACACTGTCTTTGTTCCTACTTTGTAGTTGTTGGTACAGTATGTCCACATGGGGTAGAATTCTATGGAAAAAAGTTAGCCAGAACATGAAATTTTGGTCCTGAAGAGCCCTTCTGTGACCACTTGCCTCATTAACTGTGAGTCTGTTTGTACACTTTTCTTCAAGAACTTCGAAACATTCTTCCAACTTATATCGGTTTTCGTACACAACGTTGACTGTACGAATGTTGTAGTTCCATCTTGTTATAGAAACTCTGGGTAACCTGGTTTGCACTACTTCCTCTAAAACATTCGTTCGTAGAGATGAGTGTGAAAAAAATTCTGGAATGGCAGATAGATTTGAGAAAAAAACTCTAACTTTGTTGTTTACACTTGGTACTTTTTCTAATATCAAATTAAGTTGATGAGCGTAACAGTGTACAAAATATGCGAACGGATACACTTCTCTAATTTTTGCCTGTACACCTCCAATAGAACCACTCATAACATTAGCGCTATCATAAGTCTGAGCTATTAACTTTTCCTTTGATGTGTGCAGAAGAGGATTGATGTTGTCCATGATGCACTTTGCTAAGGTTTCTGCACATTTACCTTCAGGAGCGAGAAATCCCCAAAACCTTTCGTATACCGACCACTTAAACACATACCTAAAAACTAATACCATTTGACAGTGGTTTGTCACATCAGTTGTCTCGTCACATTCGATTGCCACAAATTCAGAAGCGTGTATCTCCTTTTCTATTTCTTCCCTGCAGACACTAAGCATACAGTCCAATATATCATTTTGTATTATTTTCGATGTACCTTTGAATACAGTAGCCGATTCTAAATGGTCTTTCATTGCAGAATCCAGCTCCGCAGTAAAATTAATTAAACCTTTGTATACACCCGGATTTGTAGACGATGCTGACTCGTCATGACCTCTTAGAGGCAACTCAAAAACACTACAGAATTTGACACATGAAATCAGCCGTTTTAAAATATGTCTGTTTTTGCTGACTTGAATATTTTGCTTTTCAATGTTTAGTCTATATTGCGAGTCCAGACTAGACAGTATGTTTACTTTGCCTAGCAAAGAAAGATCAACAACACTATTCATGTGATTGACGGATATTTCATGCTTCTTAATTTTTTCTGTAAGATGTTTTACATCATTAACCCCTTTTACAGTCCACAAGCAATCACCACTGTCTCTGAGAGAAAATAAAATACATGGAAAACAGAACAAAGATTTCTGAACGTCACAGCCACAGATCCAGTCATTTTTTTGGTATGCATCTTTCGAAAGCAGTTGCCTTCTGAAAACACGATTCTCACTTTTCTTATTTTCTGTTTGCATCATGCAGAATTCAGGAGTTGGCCTACCTAATGACTTTAGTTCAATTTTTTGATCAAGAGTTAATCTTGCAAAAGTTATTGCTTTAAGCGCCTGCACTGAATTATCCATGTTGGATAAAATGTTAAAACAAAACCTAATAATTCGACACTACAATATTTCCCTAAACTATTCGTGATTATTCAAAAAAACTAAATTATTAAAAAAACACGCAAACTCAAAACCTAAACACCAAATGCCCGCACTAAATTAACCATGCCAGAGAAACTATAAACACCAAAAAAAGTAAATCTCATATTATCAATAGTCTGCGATTAGTTGTACTGAGGGATTCACGTCACTTTCTACTGAACGCGGCGCGGAAGCCTACGCGCCCGAGTCAACAGTGTCAATGCGTGCTATAAGCTTACAAGTTCATTCAACTTTGGACAGAGTGGTGGATTGAAGAAATGGCGCGACTGACAAAGCGCCGTGAGAGGCATGCTGTTCCGAAAACATTTGTGCTATTACCTAACATGAAAACATTTTCTTGTCCAAAATATTAAAGAAATATGTGATGAATTTCACGATTAGTGATAATAGATTGTTTAATGATACGATTAATAGATTGTTTAATGATACGATTTAAACTGGGGGGCGCGCGGCTTAGCGCCCTAAGAACGAGCCGCCCCTGATATAGTCCCTATTTTTATTTAAATTGACATTATTATTACAAGAAACAATACATTAATTATACATATATAATTTACGTGAATTATTTTAACTACTACTCGTGCCTTCATATTACTAATTACAAACATTATGATTTTTATACTTTCCTAAGTTACAGACGGCTCGCTAAACACGTTGAGTCTGGAATTAAACAGGTCAACTCATGATGACTTGCAAAAGGGTTGACTGTGATATTAATAGCTTTTTACAATTAGATTTTTTTTTTTATTTGTTGTTTAGTTAGATTTTCCATTTACATCTCATACTTATTCTGAGTTAGTACAGGGGCTTTAGGTTTAATAGTGCGATTTAAAAAATACTTAATTGCTAGTAAATTAATTATTTATTTATTAAATATTTTATTATCAATTAAATCGTCACATACTCTGCCGCTTAAAATCCACATTAAGAATTTTAGTGAGCCTAACGCAAAATTGGGGACTTGGAGTATGCTTGGTGTCAATGTGTGGAATTTCTCTCACATAGTTATTGGCAAGTGTTATACCCATTTATTTCTTCTCTACAATAAAATATACATATATATTTTCTTACAAACTACCTTTTTTTTTTTACATACTATTCACACTTAATATCTACATTTTAAAACACAAAACTCTTTCTTATGTCTACTACTTAAATCTACTACCGGTTTTTTCTTTGGGTTATAGTTACTCTCTTCATAGAGTAATTTTCTAAATATTTTGTTATTTAGAACTCAGTTTAGTGGTCATTGAGTACTCATTTACTTATCTTTCGCTGAACTGGATCTCAGGTTGATCAGGCCTCATTTCCAAATTCTACGATTAACACTTAGCACGGTTACTGAGGTATAATATACTTCACTACCTAGTATTACCTTTTCTATTTTTAGCTATGCTATTTCCTCTTTTCTTCTTATACAATTTTATCTGCGAAATATGTGTTCTCTGCACATATTTTCGAGTCGCAGGTTCGTACAGGGCTACTGTAACTGGAGTTAAGTACTTCTGGATTTGGTAAGGGCCACACCATCGGTATGATAGTTTAGAGGTAGTCTTATCAATTGCACTACTAGTCGGGTGAGTCTTGTACATTACTAAGTCACCGACTTGGTACCTGACTGAATTGTTATGAATATTTCTCTCGTGGTATTTTCTGGATTTCTCTAAGTTCGCTCTTAAATTAGCGCGGGCTTTATTCCATATTTGCTTAATCTGCTTATCCTTTATTTGCGGAGGTAGCAGGTCATGTATTTTCCATTTAGTGGACAAGGGGTGGTTTGGTTTGTATTTGTACAGTAACTCAAACGGGGTCGACTTGTGACCTTCGTAATAAGCTGAATTAAAGGCGTATTGTATCCAGGATAGGTTTTGGTCCCAAGACGTATGATCGTTCGCATGGTAGGCGATTAAAGCAGATTTGAGGTTTCGTAGATACCTTTCAGCAATATTGCCTTGCGGTCGATATTCCGTAGTGGTAATATGGTCTATTCCTAACTTGAAACACATATTCTTAAATTCTTTCGCTTTAAACTGTGGTCCATTATCTGACACTATACGTACAGGTGTACCGTAGTCTTTAAATAATCTTTCCTGTAATATTTTTACAGTCGTCAACGCTAATGCTCGTCGCATGGGATACATACAAACAAATTTGGTAAACGAATCTACACAGATGAGTAACATAGTATTACCTGATTTCGATCGTGGGTAAGGACCTGAAAAGTCTAGATAAAGTTTAGAGAAAGGGGTCTTAGGGATTTCTGAAATTAATTGGCTTACCTGATTATTTCTGGCCGGTTTACTGAGAGCACATAAATTACATTTCTTTATGAAACTAGCTATTTCGCTGTTCATATTGTTCCAATGATATTCCTTTCGAACGCGATGTATAGTTTTATTGATTCCCATATGGGCTTCAATGGTAGATGAATGGAAGTACTCCATCAGCATGGGCTTAATCACATCAGGGGCGATTATTCTTAATTCCTTTCCGTTTCTTATTTTGTGGCATAGTACACTTTTACTTAATACGTATTTCTCGGATTTAATACCTTGCGCAAGTTGTTCTGTAATCGGTTTCAGAAAAGGGTCTTGTTGTTGATACAGGGCAATGTTTGTAAAGGCAAGGGGGAATTCAGTAATTACGGTGTTAGCAAGAGCTGTTTCCGGATTCTCCTTGTTTCCGGGAGTATTAGTGGGCAACTGGAACATACGGGACAGGGTATCAGCGACTACGTTTTGTGTACCTTTAATATGCTGCACTTTGAATTTGTAGCAGTTTAACCTCAATACCCATCTTCCAATACGTCCTAACTGTTTAGGGTGATTCAGTAACCAAGATAATGCTTGATTATCAGTTTCCAAAAGGAATTCTTTATGTTCTAGAAAGGGTTTAAACTTCTCAAATGCAAAAACAATGGCTAAACATTCCAATTCATAAGCGGAATATTTTCTTTCTTGGTCGCTCAAGGTTCGCGATGCATAACTAATAGGTAGTCTACTGTTTTCTATCTCTTGATAGATGACTGCACCTAACGCTACACTAGAACTGTCGGTCTGCACTACGAAAGGTTTCGTGAAATCGGCTAGTTGCAAAACTGGGGGAGATATGATACTTTCTTTGAGTTGTTCAAACGCATTTTGATGTTGTGCGCTCCATTCAAACTTCGCTCCCTTCTTTCTTAAGGAATTTAGGGGAGCTGCTATTTCGGCAAGATGGGGAATATACTTGTGGAAATAATTTACCATTCCCAAAAATCGGGCTATACCTTTTGCATCTCGTGGGGGTGAAAATTCTCTAATAGCGCAGGTTCGTTCGGGGTCAATGCTTACCTTTCCATTCGCTTTCACGATGTGACCTAAGAATGAAAATTGTGGAACGGCAAAATTTAATTTTTGGGGTTAACAGTTAATCCTGCTTTTTGTAACCGAGATAACACTTCACGTAGGTGTTTAAGATGCAGGGTGTCTACCAACTCATCATAAAAGAATTCCCTGAATATTCCCTGATTTTTCCAGGATAAGTAAGAAAATTCCCTGAGTAACATAAGTGACCAAAATACAACGCATTTACAAAACAAAGAACTTGAGTGGACTACTGATGACCACACGATCAGCCACATTGTAGTCGTGAGCAACTAAAGGTCAACTGCACCGAACACATTTAGCTCAGTGCGCTAAGGTGTGACTTGTAGCGTGCAGGTTGTAGCAGGTTCGAATCCTGCCTCGGCCAACCCGAAGATGGTTTTCTGTTTTCAACACCAGGCAAATTCTGCGTCAGTACGCTAAGGACAAATTCCCCCCCCCCAAATCCCTCCTATTTCTAACCATGGAGAATGTCACCAAACTGAGTGCACCCCGTAAAAGATGGATTAAAGAAAAAAAGCTCAACATTTTCAGCTTTTGTTACAGCTATTGACCGCTACATTGTGCAGTAAAGTGTTCCAAGACAAGACGAATGGAAGATTTGAAAACAGAGCAGAGTAGGTTATTTAGGTACCGTATTTATGGATATTCAGGGCTTCGCTTAAAATCATTTAAAATTTTTTCCCACCAAAGGTCAAACTGTGCCAATGTGTTCCATTTCACTCATCATATATGCTACAAGAGGAATCAACACTCAAAACTGCATTTATTTTAAAATATGTATTCATATGAGAGGGGCCTTTCACTAATGTCATGGCAATTTCTCACAATCATATTTTTCAGAATGACAAAAGTAACATGAACAAGTGGCCTGTGGCCGGGAGTATATGTAAGCGATTTTATGAAAAGGCATGAATATTTATTAATACCGGTTATTTACCTTGAAGATGAACAATAATAGATGAAGATCGATTGACAACATTAAAAGCTATTAAAAAAATAAAATGACACTTACATCCTACCTGTGTGCTACGCGGCCGCTTTTGTTATGTCCGTCGATGACGTTCGTCACCAGACGCGTGCGCGTAAATTTGAAATCGTGCGCTCTCTTAGTGTTGTAGTATTGCGGCGTGTAGTCTGTGCGTGTTTAACAGAGACGTAGATGAGTGTCTCTACCCGCGCGTGAAAAGATATTGTAGACGAAACGCGTAGCACATAGACGTAGATGAGAATCTGCCTCTTACCCGCGTGCGAAAAGAAATATTTTATCTCCCGCCCCGCTGTTACAGTAAAAGGCGTTTGTGAGTGGTATCGCTGCATCCTAGGTAGTATGGATGAAGGATACGCACCAGGAACCATCGGCTAACGTCGAAAGAAAATTAACCTGTCCAGCATGAGTTAGACTGAAGAGAGAGCGGGGAAAAAAAAAGAAAAACGCAAACGTACAATGGTTTAAGTGGCGCTGTGAATGCTCAGTATCAGCGTGTATAAGTAAGCACTCGTCAGGCGAGAGGAGGGAGCGATGTTCGACGAGTTCCCACAAAACGACGCCGCTTGTGTCGCGTCAGACTGTCCTCACGCGCGTAATTGATGTTTTTTTTTAATTGAGAAATAACTGATTATTAGATCAGAAACGTGTTTAACAAAAAATGACGCAACAGGGTGCGTAACGGCAGTTCCGAAAACGAACAGTCAACACTGTCACTGTACATTGTACGCCGCCGATGGAGTTGCCAAAGTGGGTATTTTGTAGTGGCGAAAAAAAAAAACGGGAAACGGCGACATCGAAGAATTCACCGACGTTGAGGATGTTCTGCAGCGTAGGGCGTAGGAAGCGTACACTTTGCGTCTGTTGTAAAGCGTTTTTGGCCCGTTTCCGCAAACGGTGTCACAGAGACGACGGAACCGTCGCCGACTTGGAGTGTGTGTGCAGCGGTCGCCGTCTTAGCGCCTGCGACGGGATCTGATTGTGTTTCAGAGAATATACTGGCGTCGCGTTTTCTCAAAACCCGGCGCGAAATCGACCCTTTAACATGACGCCAGACGAACTACAGCGTTCACAAAGTCCCGGGGACGAGCGCGCTTTTAATCAAGGTAACACAGGGTTTAATAATATCGCCGAATCGTGACTGACGAGATGCTAGCGGTGGAAGCAGGCCGACTTCCCCAAAACGGACTGTCCCGGCGAAGCGAGGCGTGGCTGCAGAGTCGGATGGATGGATGGATAGGTGCACGGGCGTCTTGCGCCCTAATTTGTGTGCGTTGTCCAGGCCTAAGCCTGATGAACGCCAGGTGCCAACAGTTCAGCGCGGTCATTTGCTCTGCTCAAGGATGTTAAGGTGCAGTCCGCGGGTCCATGATGAAATTAACATGGCCACCACGGTGGCAAGCTAGTGCTTAGCTTCAGCCACTTGTCCGGCCAAGGCGCGACACCATGGTCCCCTCAGGCTAGCCTTTGGGAACGTGGTGACACACTGGCGAGGACAAGAAGCTCGAGCGCCCTAGGGCGTCGGCCGAAATGGTGGGTAATGTCACCGAGACAGCCAGCTTTCGCAAGGAAGGCACTTGCACAACCTCGCGGGAGCTCATGTCTCAGGTCATTACCTTACCAAATCAACAAAGCAGGTGCTGGCGGGGAACTTAATCGTGATCAAGGCTTCAGCCAATCGCAACGCCTGGTCGCGTCTCATTGGTCGCCGGGACATAGCCCACGGAAACTCAGAAACGCGCCAGCGAATACAAGAGGCTCGTCCGCCCGAAGGCAGCGGCCGAGTCGGCGGAACTTGTCACCGGGGCAGTCGGCTTTCGCAAGGAGGCATTTGCACAACCTCGCGAGATCCCATGTCCCGGATCGAGGCCCTGCCGAATCGGCAAAGCCGATGCTGGCAATAAATCTATCCATTCAATCCGCCGCAGCATGATTGACTACAGTTTCGGCAGGCGCAGGTGGTGATCGATGGTGATCGGTTCAGATTTCCAGAAGGTTGGGGGGATTCGTTGCTGGGGGTTCATGTGATGAACTTAGGGGGGGTCGTCTAGCAGCGCCCTAGGGCGCCTGACGCGGCGAGGAGGCGGAGCATTCTCCATGCTGTTAAGCCTTCGGAGGTGCGGGTAAGAGGACTCGCCTGCCTTGGCGAACAAATTCGTTGCCAGGGACCAGACGAAGACCTCTAAGGTGGGAACACGGAGACCCCGATGTATGGCGGTATTTCGCACATACCACGGGGACCCCGTGAGGGAGCGTAGGGTCCAGTTCTGAAATGTAGTCAGCCTATGCCTGTTGGTGGCCGACAGGAGAGGCCACCAGGCGGGTGCCGCATAAGTGAGTACTGTTCGGAGGAACAGTAGATACAATGTCAGTTTAGTACGGACAGCCAGGCAGCTGTTCCGCGAAAGCATAGGTGATAGTTTGGCTCTGACGCCACGAGCCAAGTTGAGGGTTGAGGTCACGTGAGCGTTGAAGTTTAAGTGCCGATCAAGCCGAACACCTAGGTACTTCACCGTCTCGGTCCAGTTGATGGGTCTCCCCTCTAAGGAGAGGGATTGGCATCGGGAAATGGACTTATGCGTAAAGCAGATCGCCTCGGATTTCTCCGTATTGATCGCTACCCGCCATTTCCTTAGCCAGTCCGGAAGCATATCCAACTGGCGTTGTAACATTACACTCGTCCGCCAAGGCGAAAGCGAGCTAAAATGAAACATCGCGTCGTCGGCAAATAGAGATAACGTGACCCCGGGATAAACAGGCAGATCGTTCGTGTACAGTACATACAGAACGGGGCCGAGGACAGATCCTTGTGGGACGCCGGCGGAGACAGGGCGAACCCGAGAGAACGCCCCATCTACGCTGATCCTGAAGGTGCGATCCGTCAGATAGGATCGGAGCAAGTGGACGATAGATGTCGGGATTGGCGAATGCGCCAGTTTGTAGAGCAGGCCTTCGTGCCAGACTTTATCGAAGGCTTTGCTCACATCCAACAGGACAGCGCCTGTTGCCTGATGATGGTTGGCAGCGTCGGCTAGATAGGTGACAACCCGTACTAGCTGAAGAGTAGTCGAGTGCCTCGGCCTAAACCCAAACTGCTCCTCGCGAATGAAACCATCCACCAGGGGCCGAATACGGGCCAGGAGAAGACGCTCGAATACCTTCGAGATTACTGGCAATAGTGATATTGGGCGGTAGCTTCCAGGTAGCGTGGGCGGCTTTTTAGATTTCTGGATCATGATGACGTTGGCAGTTTTCCACAGGCGAGGGAAGTAACTCAGCCGGAGACAGGAGTTGAACAGCTCAAGAAGAGCGTCAACTGCCGAAGGCGGGAGATTCTGCAACGCAGCGGCGCCGATGCGATCGGGGCCAGGGGCCTTTCTCTTCTTCAGTCGGCTTAGGACAGACGCAAGGTCATCCTCGTCGACCGAAATAGGAGGATCAATGGGGGGAGCAGAAAAGTATCCAGATAGGAAATCCCTGACGACGGCCACATGAGCCGGGTCAGAGATGCCTCTATGGACGGTGAACTGGTCCTCAATGCAGTCGGCGAAGACCTCCGCCTTGCCTTCTGCAGAGGATACAGTGCCGTCCGGGGTATTCAAGGGATGGCGAGTCCTCTTTTCGCCTTTTAGTCTACCAGCGGCTCTCCATACGGAGGCGTGGTCGACTTCCAAGGACTCCAAATAGGAGTCCCATCGATTCGCGTTTACGTCAAGCAGAAGCTGCGAGACGTGTTCCGACTGGGCTCGAAAGCGCCGTCTAGCGGCAGGATCACGGGTATGGTGCCATCTGCGGCGGAGCTGGCGCCGTAAGCGGATGGCTTGGAGAACTTCCGCAGGAAGGTCGGAGCGTTTATTACTCACCGGAACAGTGTAGGTGTTTTTATCCATTGCAGACTGGACAAGGTCCTGGAGCTGATGTACCCGGAGATCCACATCGTCACAAGAGACGAGTGGGTCCGGAGGGACAGATGGCAACTGCCTGGCCAGATCATCGTGGTAGGATCGCCAATTGACTCTCCTAACAGGATGATCGGGAAGTCGGGGTGAGACCGACGGCAGCAAGACAGTTACAAGTAGGGGGTCGTGATCGGACGATAGGTCCGACACCGCGCTGACTTGTAGATGAAAGGGGATGGCCTTGACAATTACGATATCAAGGACATCCGGCGGGTAACCCGCAGTGGGAAAGTGTGTCGGTTCGGACGGGCCGATGATGAGGACGCTGGGATCATCTTCGACAGCCCTACGGAGAAGCAGAGTCGGCAGGTCGCAAGTCACCTTCCCCTGGTAACATAGTACCGGAACCAGAAACCCCACCTAAGCAACCCAAGATTCCGCCGATTGTCGTGCCTCAGTGCACCGATTGGCATACCCTCCTACGGGAGTTGAATTTAGTAGTGCCGTCTGGGCGAGTTGAGGCCAAAAGCCAAGGCTCGTCCATTCGATTGCTTCCGAAGTCGATCCAGGACTTTCGGGCTTGCCAGAAATTCCTGGCCGACTCCGGTCGCGCTTTTCACACCTTCCCCCTCCCTGAGGAGAGGGAACTCAAGATTGTGGTGTCCGGGATTCCCCACGACACACCGATCTTGTGGATCTGGGAGGATCTGGCGGAGAAGGGTTTCTTCCCTACCTCCGTTGTCCCTCTCCTATCCGGTGATCGGAAAAGGAAAAGTAATTCCTTCTACATCAGGATCCAGAAGGTTGGTTCCTTCGCAGAAGTCTATAATCTGGAAACCATTCTGTGCCTCAGGGTACAGATTAGGGCATTTAGTAGTAAGCCTGGGCCTTCCCAGTGCTTTCAATGCCAGCGATTCGGCCACTCATCGGCCTTTTGTAAGATGCCGCCGCGTTGTGTACGCTGCGGCGAGGCCCACAACGAGAATTGTACCGTTGTGAAGCCTCAACCCGCGACGTGCTGCAACTGCGGAGGTAGCCACCCGGCTAACTTTAGGGGTTGTAATCATTTTAAGAAGGCCCTAAAGAAACAGCAGCGGGAGCAAAACCGTCAGGTTGAACCTCCTCGCCCAGCTCCTAGACCCTCGAAGCGGGCGGCAGTCCAACCACCCGCCTCAGCATCTACGGCTCTTCCTGCGGCTCCTGCCGCTGGAGGAACCATAACATACGCTGCAGCGGTCGCTACGGCGCCCACTGTGGCCCCCAGAACCTCAGCACCTGCCGGAGTGCCTTCTCCTCAAGCGGCAACGCCCGCAGTACCCCCCTCACAGACCCAGCCGCCTAAGAAACGGCGCGCTAAGCGCAAGAATCGAAAACCACTTGTGGCAAAACAACTATACCCGGAGGCTAACAACGCCCCTCCGGCTGCCCAGCAACTACCCGGCCAGGAGCCTGCTCCTGTTGCCCAGGCCCCTGCGATTTCCATGGAAATCTCGCCAGCCCCCGAGCAGCCAGCTCCAATTGCCCACCCTCCCCTGGAGGCGGCATCTGCACCTTCCGCGGCCCCAGAGCCGGCTAGTCAGGCCCCTGAGGCCGGTGGATCACCACTGGTCACTGAGGCTCAGCTGATGGCCTGGGTCAGCGGCATTGTTCCGAAAATTCTTGCTGCTCGGGATGTCCCGACAATGCTCATGGCGATCCTAACATCGCTGATCGCCCTGATCGTCCCCTCATCTAACCATGGCTAGACAGTTCCGGTTCGTCGCGTGGAATGCAGATGGCATTCCGGCGCGTCGGGCCGAACTGGCAGCTTTCCTTGTCGAGTACGACGCAGATGTCGTACTCCTCTCCGAAACTCATCTTGCCCCTAACCGGCGATTTTCCCTGCCAGCCTATGCTTGCTACAGGAAAGACAGGAATGGTCCCGATCGCCACCGAGCATCTGGCGGAGTGGCGATCTTAGTCCACAGGCGACACTCTCATAGAGAACTCCCTGCCCCTGAAACTACCCTCATCGAAGCATGTGCTGTGGCGCTGGATGTAGCCGGCCTGGAGGTGCGCTTTGTTTCTGCGTACCTCCCGCCCGGCCATCGAGCTCCACCGCATGAGGAGTGGGACGCCCTCCTGGACAGCGATCTCCCAACCATCGTAGCCGGAGACCTTAATGCCAAGCATCCCTCTTGGAACAGCAGAACGTCAAACCCCTACGGCAATTCTCTCCGTAGGGCTGTCGAAGATGATCCCAGCGTCCTCATCATCGGCCCGTCCGAACCGACACACTTTCCCACTGCGGGTTATCCGCCGGATGTCCTTGATATCGTAATTGTCAAGGCCATCCCCTTTCATCTACAAGTCAGCGCGGTGTCGGACCTATCGTCCGATCACGACCCCCTACTTGTAACTGTCTTGCTGCCGTCGGTCTCACCCCGACTTCCCGATCATCCTGTTAGGAGAGTCAATTGGCGATCCTACCACGATGATCTGGCCAGGCAGTTGCCATCTGTCCCTCCGGACCCACTCGTCTCTTGTGACGATGTGGATCTCCGGGTACATCAGCTCCAGGACCTTGTCCAGTCTGCAATGGATAAAAACACCTACACTGTTCCGGTGAGTAATAAACGCTCCGACCTTCCTGCGGAAGTTCTCCAAGCCATCCGCTTACGGCGCCAGCTCCGCCGCAGATGGCACCATACCCGTGATCCTGCCGCTAGACGGCGCTTTCGAGCCCAGTCGGAACACGTCTCGCAGCTTCTGCTTGACGTAAACGCGAATCGATGGGACTCCTATTTGGAGTCCTTGGAAGTCGACCACGCCTCCGTATGGAGAGCCGCTGGTAGACTAAAAGGCGAAAAGAGGACTCGCCATCCCTTGAATACCCCGGACGGCACTGTATCCTCTGCAGAAGGCAAGGCGGAGGTCTTCGCCGACTGCATTGAGGACCAGTTCACCGTCCATAGAGGCATCTCTGACCCGGCTCATGTGGCTGTCGTCAGGGATTTCCTATCTGGATACTTTTCTGCTCCCCCCATTGATCCTCCTATTTCGGTCGACGAGGATGACCTTGCGTCTGTCCTAAGCCGACTGAAGAAGAGAAAGGCCCCTGGCCCCGATCGCATCGGCGCCGCTGCGTTGCAGAATCTCCCGCCTTCGGCAGTTGACGTTCTTCTTGAGCTGTTCAACTCCTGTCTCCGGCTGAGTTACTTCCCTCGCCTGTGGAAAACTGCCAACGTCATCATGATCCAGAAATCTAAAAAGCCGCCCACGCTACCTGGAAGCTACCGCCCAATATCACTATTGCCAGTAATCTCGAAGGTATTCGAGCGTCTTCTCCTGGCCCGTATTCGGCCCCTGGTGGATGGTTTCATCCGCGAGGAGCAGTTTGGGTTTAGGCCGAGGCACTCGACTACTCTTCAGCTAGTACGGGTTGTCACCTATCTAGCCGACGCTGCCAACCATCATCAGGCAACAGGCGCTGTCCTGTTGGATGTGAGCAAAGCCTTCGATAAAGTCTGGCACGAAGGCCTGCTCTACAAACTGGCGCATTCGCCAATCCCGACATCTATCGTCCACTTGCTCCGATCCTATCTGACGGATCGCACCTTCAGGATCAGCGTAGATGGGGCGTTCTCTCGGGTTCGCCCTGTCTCCGCCGGCGTCCCACAAGGATCTGTCCTCGGCCCCGTTCTGTATGTACTGTACACGAACGATCTGCCTGTTTATCCCGGGGTCACGTTATCTCTATTTGCCGACGACGCGATGTTTCATTTTAGCTCGCTTTCGCCTTGGCGGACGAGCGTAATGTTACAACGCCAGTTGGATATGCTTCCGGACTGGCTAAGGAAATGGCGGGTAGCGATCAATACGGAGAAATCCGAGGCGATCTGCTTTACGCATAAGTCCATTTCCCGATGCCAATCCCTCTCCTTAGAGGGGAGACCCATCAACTGGACCGAGACGGTGAAGTACCTAGGTGTTCGGCTTGATCGGCACTTAAACTTCAACGCTCACGTGACCTCAACCCTCAACTTGGCTCGTGGCGTCAGAGCCAAACTATCACCTATGCTTTCGCGGAACAGCTGCCTGGCTGTCCGTACTAAACTGACATTGTATCTACTGTTCCTCCGAACAGTACTCACTTATGCGGCACCCGCCTGGTGGCCTCTCCTGTCGGCCACCAACAGGCACAGGCTGACTACATTTCAGAATTGGACCCTACGCTCCCTCACGGGGTCCCCGTGGTATGTGCGAAATACCGCCATACATCGGGGTCTCCGTGTTCCCACCTTAGAGGTCTTCGTCTGGTCCCTGGCAACGAATTTGTTCGCCAAGGCAGGCGAGTCCTCTTACCCGCACCTCCGAAGGCTTAACAGCATGGAGAATGCTCCGCCTCCTCGCCGCGTCAGGCGCCCTAGGGCGCTGCTAGACGACCCCCCCTAAGTTCATCACATGAACCCCAGAAACGAATCCCCCCAACCTTCTGGAAATCTGAACCGATCACCATCAATCACCACCTGCGCCTGCCGAAACTGTAGTCAATCATGCTGCGGCGGATTGAATGGATAGATTTATTGCCAGCATCGGCTTTGCCGATTCGGCGGGGCCTCGATCCGGGACATGGATCTCGCGAGGTTGTGCAAATGCCTCCTTGCGAAAGCCGACTGCCCCGGTGACAAGTTCCGCCGACTCGGCCGCTGCCTTCGGGCGGACGAGCCTCTTGTATTCGCCGGCGCGTTTCTGAGTTTCCGTGGGCTATGTCCCGGCGACCAATGAGACGCGACCAGGCGTTGCGATTGGCTGAAGCCTTGATCACGATTAAGTTCCCCGCCAGCACCTGCTTTGTTGATTTGGTAAGGTAATGACCTGAGACATGAGCTCCCGCGAGGTTGTGCAAGTGCCTTCCTTGCGAAAGCTGGCTGTCTCGGTGACATTACCCACCATTTCGGCCGACGCCCTAGGGCGCTCGAGCTTCTTGTCCTCGCCAGTGTGTCACCACGTTCCCAAAGGCTAGCCTGAGGGGACCATGGTGTCGCGCCTTGGCCGGACAAGTGGCTGAAGCTAAGCACTAGCTTGCCACCGTGGTGGCCATGTTAATTCATCATGGACCCGCGGACTGCACCTTAACATCCTTGAGCAGAGCAAATGACCGCGCTGAACTGTTGGCACCTGGCGTTCATCAGGCTTAGGCCTGGACAACGCACACAAATTAGGGCGCAAGACGCCCGTGCACCTATCCATCCATCCATCCTGACGAGATGGACACTTGTTATCGTCAGGATCGTCCCCGACAGCCGCGCCAACCCCCGAAAGGGGGTACGGCGATTCTGGTCCACAGGCGGATATCCCACAGGCCACTACCCCCCCTAACTACTCGACTCATCGAAGGTTGCGCGGTGGCAGTGGACGCAGGCAGCTCGGAGTTGCGCATTGTTTCCGCGTATCTCCGGCCTGGCCTGAGCCCGCCGCCCCCGCCTGAGGAGTGGAACGCTCTCCTCGACCACCCAATCTCGACAATTGCAGCCGGCGACTTCAACGCCAAACATCCTTCTTGGAACAGTAGGGCTACCAACGCCTACGGCAGATCACTCCGCCGGTTCGTCCTAGACGACCCGGATACGCACGTCATCGGCCCTGATGATCCTACCCACTTCCACTATGCCGGTCACAGACCGGACGTTCTTGATGTAGTTGTAGTCAGGAACGTGGCCCATAACATCCAGGTCTCGTCAGTGTCAGACCTCTCGTCTGATCACAATCCCCTTCTAATAACTGTTCGAGATGTGTCGGCTTCACCCCGACTTCCCGCTGGTCCTGCTAGGAGGGTCAACTGGCGCTCCTATCACGACGAGCTATCTCGAAGGTTACCATCTGTCCCAGCGGACCCGATCGCCACTCGTGACGATCTGGATCTCCGTGCCACTCATCTTCAGGAGTTGGTCCAAGGTGTCATGGATCGACACACATACAACGTAGAGGTGAATCGTAAATCGGCCCTTCAACCGGAAGTTATCCACGCCATCTGGCTTCGGCGCAAGCTCCGCCGCAGATGGCAACGAACCCGAGATCCCGCCGTCAAACGACGGTTTCAGGCCCAGTCTCTTTACGTCCAGCAACTTTTGCGGGACGTAAACTCTGATCAGTGGGACTCATACCTTGAGTCCCTTGAAGTCGACCCAGCCTCCGTCTGGAGAGCGACGAGTCGCCTTACTCGCGAGAAGCGTACTCGCAACCCGCTGAATACCCCGAACGGCATTGTTTCTTCACCGGAAGGCAAGGCAGAGGTCTTCGCCGACTGCATGGAGACTCAATTCACCGTTCATGGAGGCGTCTCGGACCCTGCCTTCTCGGTAGTGGTTCGAGACTTCCTATCTGGTTATTTTTCCCGCCCTCCACCTGACCCTCCCGCTCTCTTCGACAGGGACGAACTAGTTTCGTCTATCTGTCGACTAAACCGACGTCGCGCCCCTGGTCCTGATCGGATCGGGGCCGCAGCTTTGCAACATCTCCCGGCCTCGGGCGTTGAATTGGTCCTGGATCTGTTCAACTCCAGTCTCCGGCTGCAATACTTCCCCCGCCTGTGGAAAAATGCCAACATCTGCATGATTCCCAAGCCCGGCAAGCCTCGAATGCTTGCAGGCAGCTATCGTCCCATATCATTGTTGCCAGTACTCTCAAAGGTGTTTGAGCGTCTCCTACTCGCCCGCATCTGGCCGCTGCTGGATAACTTTATTCGGAGCGAACAGTTCGGGTTCCGTAGAGAGCACTCGACAACTTTACAACTCGTCCGAGTTGTCACAGCATTATCCGACGCCGCCAACAAGAAAGAGTCTACGGGCGCTGTCTTGTTGGACGTGAGTAAGGCCTTCGACAAAGTCTGGCACGAAGGTCTTCTCTACAAACTCGCTCACTCCCCCATCCCACCGTCCATTGTGCATTTCTTGCGGTCATACCTCAGTGATCGTACCTTCAGGGTTAGCGTCGAAGGGTCCTGTTCATCAGTTCGACCCGTCGCCGCTGGCGTTCCGCAGGGATCTGTCCTCGGCCCCGTTCTGTACCTAGTGTACACGAACGACCTGCCTGTTATTCCTGGAGTCACGTTATCTCTATTCGCTGACGACGCAATGTATTACTGCAGCTCCCTGTCCCCGCGAATTGCGTGTTCAAAGCTGCAGCGTCAGTTGAATCTGCTTCCGGCCTGGCTAAGGAAGTGGCGGGTGCTGATCAACGCGGAGAAATCCGAGGCGATCTGTTTCACCAGCAAGTCCACTTCCCGATGCCAGGCACTCTCCCTCGAAGGGAGGCCTATCGCCTGGCAAAAGTCGGTGAAGTATTTGGGCGTTCGGCTAGACCAGCGCCTTAGCTTCAACGGCCACGTGACTGCTACCCTCAACAAAGCTCGAGGCGTCCGAGCCAAAATATTTCCCATGCTCTCGTGCCGCAACCGCCTGGCTTTGCGCACTAAAGTTACCATCTATCTTTTGTTTCTCCGGTCAATATTGACCTATGCTGCTCCCGCATGGTGGTCGCTTGTGTCGACCACTAACAAGTGTAGGCTGGAAGCTTTCCAGGCCCGTACCCTCCGATCCTTGTCGGGGTCTCCATGGTTTGTGAGAAATGATGTCATACGTGGAGGCCTTCGAGTTCCTACCCTTGCTGATTTTGTCCGGTCGCTTGCTGAAACTCTCTTTGCTTCTGCAGCGACCTCGTCCTTTCCTTACCTCCGATCTATCAGCACGTCTGAACCACCTCCCGCTATACGTGTCAAACGCCCTCGGGCGATCTTAGACGACCCCCCGTAATTCTGATTGCTCTAATTTAGGTTCCCGAGCAACTCTATCTCCTTGTTACCATCCTATCCAGTCAGATACCTTCCCCAAGTAAGTTGATTTTCAGACTGCTTGGCGCTGTTACCGATGCCAAAGACACGGCGGATCCCTGCCTCGCGGGGACCGACCGGCGCTACAAGGCGCCTGCTTGCCGGGCCGGGCGCGTGCGGCATCTGCCGTTCGCCCCGCGATCGGCAGCAGTGTTACCATGACACGATACCTCCATAAATATAAATTTGAAAAAATTTCCGCCGCCTTCTCAGTTAACTGGTTGGCGTGTCCCTCCCGCATATTTTAGGCCACCTTCTATTGAAAGTCCAGCACTGTTTTCTTCTGGCAGCCATCGGGCACGTCCCGGAAGCTGCAATAAGCCACGGGTGCAAAGACGCCCCACTATTTAATGCAAAATGCAAAAATGACGAGATGGAGTCTACCTCGAGCTGTTGCCAGGGTAGGCTGTGTCCGTTTGTATGGCGTTTTTGCCAGGTGATTTCACAGTTGTTTTTACATATTTCAAAGTGATTTTTTCACCAAGTGCAGCACTAGTGTTGAGTTTGTGCTCTACTTATTTATATTTGTGAAGTTTTAATTATTTAGTGTGTTCTTGGCAGTAACTTCAGTGCAGTGTAGTGCGCGGCCGTTTTTGTGTTCGTGTGCTGTGCGGCTTCTGGTGAGTACGTGTGTCAGTGCCTGTTAGTTAGAATAATCAGTGCTGGTGAGTTCTCTCTCCTCTAACCACCTTTGACGTCCATTTCGGGCTTCCGAAATGGCGTCAAATAAACCTGACGTTCCTTTGCCGGAGCCGTTAAGCTCTCTCTTGGGCGCTTGCGGTTCTGCTCCTTTGAATACTCCTCTCCCCCGTGAAACCCATTGTGATAGTGGCAGTGACAGTGAGTTATCCGACGTCCATATGGGAAGTGTTGGGTCGGGAGATGAAGGGTTTTCGCTTGTGGATGGCAAACGCGCCAAACGCAAGCGAAAGCTCGCCGCCAGTCAGTCTCCCGCCTCACCTAACCAGGTCGCTGATTCAGGTAACAGCGGCCGGCAGTCTGTTAATCTTCCATCTAGTTCTCAGCCTGACCCTTCTACCACTAAGTTTCCGCCTATTATCATTCCTGATAATAGGAATTACACCCAGCTTTTGGCTGCACTCCGTTCTGCCCTTCCTTCGACGTCCGTGGAAGCGAAATGCTCTGGCAAATCGCTGAAGCTGGTCGTCAAATCCATTGTCGACTTCCGCGCTGTTCAGCACTTTCTGTCAGCGCGGAACACTTCCTTTCACACCTTCGCTCTCCCTGAGGAGCGTGAGGTTAAAGTCGTTATCCAGGGTATTCCTTATCATACCCCCTCCGATGCTATCGTGCAGGAACTGACGTCTCTTGGCTATACGCCAACTGCTGTGTCGGTTTTGCACGCCGGCAAAGGGGACAACAAGCATCCCGTCAATACTTTCCTCGTAAAGTTGCTCAAGACTGGAAATTTCGAGGAGGTCTATGGCCTCCAAACCCTCCTTCACCTCCGGGTGACTGTCCGCTCATTTGACCCGCGCCCAGGCCCTGCTCAGTGTTTCAACTGCCAGGGCTTCGGGCACTCATCCCTGTTCTGTCATGCGCCCCCACGTTGCGTGCGGTGCGGCGACCCTCACCGTGGCTGTGATAAGCCTCGTGTGCCGGGTTTTGTCCCGTACTGCTGCAACTGCAAGGGCGCCCATCCGGCTAGTTACCGGGGTTGTATTAAATATATCGAGGCAGAAAGACAGCAGCGATCTGCGCGCCCTGGCGCGCAGCGTCGTGTAGCTGGCCCGGCCCCTAATCGGCGAGAGGTCTTCCCCCCTCTCTCCGGTACATCTGTCAAGGCCCCGGCAGCGACTCCTGTCGCTCCCGCGGTCTCAGTCCCGCCTGCAGGCGTCGCTCCGGCGGCGCCTGTGACGGCTCCACTACCGGCGCCTGCCGGAGCGCCCGGCCCTTCCTACGCAGCGGTTGCTGCTAAGACATCATCGTCAACCACTTCCGCCCGCAAGGGTACCAAAAAGCGCTCTCGTCGCCGGACTCCCGGCCGACGACATCAGCAGGCTCGTCCTGCCCAACCTCAGCGGGACTCTCCCGCCCATGTCATCTCCCAACCTCCGCGTGAGCAGACCAAAGTTCAGTCCGCTAACCCAGCGCCATCTGTAGTCCTGGCCGAAGTTCCTCAGGAACGTTCGCGCGGGTCCCGGGAACTTTCTCGGGCTCCAGCGGATCCCCTGACGGCTTGGGCCACTCAACTTGTTGAAAGCATCAGGTCTGCTACTGACACCACGACAGTACTGATGTTAGTATTCCAATCCCTCTCTGCTCTCTTCCCTCTCCTCCCCCTCAATGGCTAGATCCCTGCGGATCGTCGCTTGGAACGCTGATGGCGTTTCCTCTCGTCGATCTGAGCTGGCGGCTTTCGTCGTGGAGTACGACGTTGATGTCGTGCTTCTCTCCGAAACCCATCTAGCCCCCTACCATCGATTCTCACTTCCTGCTTACACTTGTTATCGTCAGGATCGTCCCCGACAGCCGCGCCAACCCCCGAAAGGGGGTACGGCGATACTGGTCCACAGGCGGATATCCCATAGGCCACTAACCCCCCTCACTACTCGACTCATCGAAGGTTGCGCGGTGGCAGTGGACGCAGGCGACTCGGAGTTGCGCATTGTTTCCGCGTATCTCCGGCCTGGCCTGAGCCCGCCGCCCCCGCCTGAGGAGTGGAACGCTCTCCTCGACCACCCAATCTCGACAATTGCAGCCGGCGACTTCAACGCCAAACATCCTTCCTGGAACAGTAGGACTACCAACGCCTACGGCAGATCACTCCGCCGGTTCGTCCTTGACGACCCGGATACGCACGTCATCGGCCCTGATGATCCTACCCACTTCCACTATGCCGGTCACCGACCGGACGTTCTTGATGTAGTTGTAGTCAGGAACGTGGCCCATAACATCCAGGTCTCGTCAGTGTCAGACCTCTCGTCTGATCACAATCCCCTACTAATAACTGTTCGAGATGTGTCGGCTTCACCCCGACTTCCTGCTGGTCCTGCTAGGAGGGTCAACTGGCGCTCCTATCACGACGAGCTATCTCGAAGGTTACCATCTGTCCCAGCGGACCCGATCGCCACTCGTGACGATCTGGATCTCCGTGCCACTCATCTTCAGGAGTTGGTCCAAGGTGTCATGGATCGACACACATACAACGTAGAGGTGAATCGTAAATCGGCCCTTCAACCGGACGTTATCCACGCCATCTGGCTTCGGCGCAAGCTCCGCCGCAGATGGCAACGAACCCGAGATCCCGCCGTCAAGCGACGGTTTCAGGCCCAGTCTCTTTACGTCCAGCAACTTTTGCAGGACGTAAACTCTGATCAGTGGGACTCATACCTTGAGTCCCTTGAAGTCGACCCAGCCTCCGTCTGGAGAGCAACGAGTCGCCTTACTCGCGAGAAGCGTACTCGCAACCCGCTGAATACCCCGAACGGCATTGTTTCTTCGTCGGAAGGCAAGGCAGAGGTCTTCGCCGACTGCATGGAGACTCAATTCACCGTTCATGGAGGCGTCTCGGACCCTGCCTTCTCGGTTGTGGTTCGAGACTTCCTATCTGGTTATTTTTCCCGCCCTCCACCTGACCCTCCCGCTCTCTTCGACAGGGACGAACTAGTTTCGTCTATCTGTCGACTAAACCGACGTCGCGCCCCTGGTCCTGATCGGATCGGGGCCGCAGCTTTGCAACATCTCCCGGCCTCGGGCGTTGAATTGGTCCTGGATCTGTTCAACTCCAGTCTCCGGCTGCAATACTTCCCCCGCCTGTGGAAAAATGCCAACATCTGCATGATTCCCAAGCCCGGCAAGCCTCGAATGCTTGCAGGCAGCTATCGTCCCATATCATTGTTGCCAGTACTCTCAAAGGTGTTTGAGCGTCTCCTACTCGCCCGCATCTGGCCGCTGCTGGATAACTTTATTCGGAGCGAACAGTTCGGGTTCCGTAGAGAGCACTCGACAACTTTACAACTCGTCCGAGTTGTCACAGCATTATCCGACGCCGCCAACAAGAAAGAGTCTACGGGCGCTGTCTTGTTGGACGTGAGTAAGGCCTTCGACAAAGTCTGGCACGAAGGTCTTCTCTACAAACTCGCTCACTCCCCCATCCCACCGTCCATTGTGCATTTCTTGCGGTCATACCTCTGTGATCGTACCTTCAGGGTTAGCGTCGAAGGGTCCTGTTCGTCAGTCCGACCCGTCGCCGCTGGCGTTCCGCAGGGATCTGTCCTCGGCCCCGTTCTGTACCTAGTGTACACGAACGACCTGCCTGTTATTCCTGGAGTCACGTTATCTCTATTCGCTGACGACGCAATGTATTACTGCAGCTCCCTGTCCCCGCGAATTGCGTGTTCAAAGCTGCAGCGTCAGTTGAATCTGCTTCCGGCCTGGCTAAGAAAGTGGCGGGTGCTGATCAACGCGGAGAAATCCGAGGCGATCTGTTTCACCAGCAAGTCCACTTCCCGATGCCAGGCCCTCTCCCTCGAAGGGAGGCCTATCGCCTGGCAAAAGTCGGTGAAGTATTTGGGCGTTCGGCTAGACCAGCGCCTTAGCTTCAACGGCCACGTGACTGCTACCCTCAACAAAGCTCGAGGCGTCCGAGCCAAAATATTTCCCATGCTCTCGTGCCGCAACCGCCTGGCTTTGCGCACTAAAGTTACCATCTATCTTTTGTTTCTCCGGTCAATATTGACCTATGCTGCTCCCGCATGGTGGTCGCTTGTGTCGACCACTAACAAGTGTAGGCTGGAAGCTTTCCAGGCCCGTACCCTCCGATCCTTGTCGGGGTCTCCATGGTTTGTGAGAAATGATGTCATTCGTGGAGGCCTTCGAGTTCCTACCCTTGCTGATTTTGTCCGGTCGCTTGCTGAAACTCTCTTTGCTTCTGCAGCGACCTCGTCCTTTCCTTACCTCCGATCTATCAGCACGTCTGAACCACCTCCCGCTATACGTGTCAAACGCCCTCGGGCGATCTTAGACGACCCCCCGTAATTCTGATTGCTCTAATTTAGGTTCCCGAGCAACTCTATCTCCTTGTTACCATCCTATCCAGTCAGATACCTTCCCCAAGTAAGTTGATTTTCAGACTGCTTGGCGCTGTTACCGATGCCAAAGACACGGCGGATCCCTGCCTCGCGGGGACCGACCGGCGCTACAAGGCGCCTGCATGCCGGGCCGGGCGCGTGCGGCATCTGCCGTTCGCCCCGCGACCGGCGGCAGTGTTACCATGACATGATACCTACATAAATATAAATTTGAAAAAATTTCCGCCGCCCTCTCAGTTAACTGGTTGGCGTGTCCCTCCCGCATATTTTAGGCCACCTTCTATTGAAAGTCCAGCACTGTTTTCTTCTGGCAGCCATCGGGCACGTCCCGGAAGCTGCAATAGGCCACGGGTGCAAAGACGCCCCACTATTTAATGCAAAATGCAAAATGACGAGATGGACTTTGTATGGCGATTTTGCCAAGTGATTTTACCGTTGTTTGTGTTTCTTTTAACGTGATTTCTTCACCAAGTGAAGACACAGTGTTGAGTTTGTGCTCTAACTACTTATATTTGTGCAATCTTCTTTAACTAGTGAGTTATTACCGGTAATCTCAGTGCAGTGTAGTGCGCGGCCGTTTTTGTGTTCGTGTGCTGTGCGGCTTCTGGTGAGTACGTGTGTCAGTGCCTGTTAGTTAGAATAATCAGTGCTGGTGAGTTCTCTCTCCTATAACCACCTTTGACGTCCATTTCGGGCTTCCGAAATGGCGTCAAATCAACCTGACGTTCCTTTGCCGGAGCCGTTAAGCTCTCTCTTGGGCGCTTGCGGTTCTGCTCCTTTGAATACTCCTCTCCCCCGTGAAACCCATTGTGATAGTGGCAGTGACAGTGAGTTATCCGACGTCCATATGGGAAGTGTTGGGTCGGGAGATGAAGAGTTTTCGGTTGTGAATGGCAAACGCGCCAAACGCAAGCGAAAGCTCGCCGCCAGTCAGTCTCCCGCCTCACCTAACCAGGTCGCTGATTCCGGTAACAGCGGCCGGCAGTCTGTTAATCTTCCTTGTTCTAGTTCCAAGCCTGACCCTTAACACCTGCAGCACAGGCAACCCCAACTCAGGCTCCTTCACAGGCCCCTGTCCCGCCTCTGGCGAAAAAGCGCCGTAACCTCGTGGCATCTAAAAGTGAGACCGCCCAGCCACAAGAAAACATCTCGGTTGTGGAGCCTGAGACTTCTCAATCCCCCCCAGCAACGGAGAATCCTGCCCCTGCTTTAGAAGCAGCCTCGCCTGACCTCCCGCCCCCGCGGTTTCCCAACGCAGGCAAAAAGAAGCGGCATAGAAAGCCCCGTGGCGCTAGATCCCGGGCTCCTGCCAACCCGGCCGCACAGTCCAGACAGCCTGCACAGCGCGCGAAGTCCGACGCAATCGCATCTGTCCCTCTTCCTAGCACCTCCGCTAGAGGTGCTACACCTGGCCCCAAGAAACCCCTGGCTTCCACCAATCCCCCGATTGATAAGCCTCGGCGCTCTTATGCGCACGCAGTCTCCGGGCAATCTGCCTCAAGAACCGTTCCTGACGACTACCAGGTCGTCAAAGACTTCCTTGCTGAGTTCGACCTCAGCAAAGTCGCCCAGACCTTCAGGTCCATCCGCTCCCGCTTGGAGACTGCTGACATAACTGAGAGATTCATGCTCTTGGTGGAAGCCGCCACTTGTGTAGGTCTTCTATGAGTCGGGTCCTCAAACGAGATCTCTCGATTCTTTCCTGGAACGCCAACGGGTTGTCCAACAAGATCCAGGAACTCCAAGAATTACTGGCCCGACTCAAACCCGATGTAGTACTTCTCAATGAGACCCACTTGACTCCTGCGAGTCGGTTACGACTGGCCAACTATGTGTGCTATCGAAACGACAGACCGGGCACTGCTGGTGGCGGTACTGCCGTCGCGGTGAGGCTCACTCTCGAGCATCACCGAGTCGTCTTGCCTGCAATGACTCACCTCGAAGGCACCGCTGTGGAGTTGTTAAACACTCTAGGCGGTGTACAGATGGTAGCGGCGTATAAACCGCCGCAAAAAGAGCTCCTTCACCCCGATCTAGCTGTCGCGTTCGATGCACACAGGAGGGTCATCATGGCCGGCGATCTGAACTGTAAACATCGCGATTGGAACAGTCGCTTGACTGCCCCAAACGGGAAACGTTTACGCAGGTTTGCCGATTCTCGCAGGATACAAGTGATTGGGCCTACCCAACCTACGTTCTACCCCTCACAACGCAACGCGGCTCCCGATGTCTTGGACATAGCGGTGATTCAAGGAATTGACTGTCCGGTCCATGTGTCCGCGCTAACGGAACTATCGTCCGATCATCTCCCCATCCTGATACACGTCGCTACCCAGCACGTCGTACGCAGAGATGTCCGGAAGGTGGTAGAATGGGATCGCTATGGCCCGGCGTTAAGTCGCCGATTGCCAGACGCGGGACCACTCGAAACCTTCCGCCAAGTCGACGAGGCGGTTGCCGCGTTTGACGAGGCAGTCGTATCTGCGATCGACGCGTCTTCCAGAATGAAGCCTGGCGTCACGCCCCACTGGCAGCGGATCCCAGAGGAGACGAGTGCTCTCGCTTGCGAGAGAAATCGCCTCCGGAGACGCTGGCAGCGGACCCGTGATCCGGCCGACAAGGCAGCGTACAACCGGGCGACCGGCATTTTACGTCGTGAAATGCAGGCCTACCGGAGACGCTGTTGGGAACTCGCCGTGGCCCAGGCAGGGGACGGATCGGACGAAAGTAGCCCTTACCGGATACCTTCGGCGTTGGTAGGGAAGAGGCGCCGGCCTCGCATCCCGGCCATTGCTGGACCTTTCGGTCAAATCCTGGCTCGCCCGGAGGCGAAGGCCGAGTACTTGGGCGCGTGTTTTGAGCGACAGTTCGCACCTAACCCGCCCATGGACTGGGACTTCGACGAAGAAGTCGAGAACGAAGTGGAAGACTTTCTGTCTCTTCCGATCACTACGGAGCCCGAACCCATTACTAGGGAAGAGGTCACAGATCGGCTCGTTGAACTCGTGCCAAGAAAAGCTCCTGGCCCGGACGGCGTCTCGAACGCCGCTCTTACTCGACTCCCGGAGCGAGGAGTACTTTTCTTGGTCGCGCTGTTCAACGCGTGTCTTAGACTGGCCTATTTTCCCCAGAAATGGCGTAAGGCGACGGTTATAGTGATCCCGAAGCAGGGAAAGGACGCTTCCCGTCCCGGCAACCTCCGGCCAATTAGTCTACTGTCAGCCACGTCAAAGGTCCTCGAACGTCTCGTACAACGGAGAGTACTAGATCATCTACGAAATTTCGATGTACTGGTCCCCGAACAGTTCGGCTTCCGTGTGGGGCATTCCACCACTCATCAACTGATGAGACTGGTGGAATACATCACGGACGCCGGGTGTCGGAAAGAGCAGACTGTCGCCTGTTTCCTAGATGTGGAAAAGGCCTTTGATAGTGTCTGGCACGACGGGCTCTTGTTCAAGCTCCGGGAAATCCAGCTCCCAGATTGCTACCTTCGCTTGATTGCTAGCTTTCTGACGGAGAGGACTTTCTGCGTGCGAATAGACGACCACGTCTCTTCCGAGAGACGTATCACAGCCGGGGTACCTCAAGGTAGCGTGCTAGGGCCTCTTCTGTTCTCCGTGTATGTCAACGACGCACCCAGAGAGCCTGGAGTCCAGATGGCTTTGTTTGCCGACGACACGGCGGTCTATACCGCCGATCGGAACGCAGACTTTGCTATCCCACGACTTCAGCGCGCACTCGATGCGTATTCGACGTGGACGGAAAGCTGGAAAGTTGCCGTCAACGAAACCAAGAGCTCCGCGGTGCTATTCACGAAGCGCCGGAAAGAACCACGAGGCCGAGTGAGACTCGGTAGAACGTACCTGCCCTGGTCGAGGGAAGTTAAGTACCTCGGTGTCCACCTCGATCGTCGGCTCACCTGGCGTACCCACGCTGAGACGATGCGAAGGAAAGCGTCCGCTCGTCTCGCGCAACTGTTTCCGATACTTGCCAACAAGGCTATGACCCGCAAGCTGGGTAAGTTGATTGTCAACGCGTATCTGTTGCCGATCATTACCTACGCTCTTCCCGTCTGGGGTTACCTCGCAACCGTTCATAAAAGAAGGTTGCAAAGCGTTCTCGATAGAGGGCTTCGGCTAGCGGCCAAAGTCCCCTATCGGTTTTCTTCTCGTCTCCTGAGAAGAGGACTCGGTGTCCGCTCCTTGGATGACACCGCAAGGCGACTTGCACGTAAATTTTACGTCCGAGCTGCGAGGACCCAGACAAACCCTCTCATAGCTGGCCTTGGCAAGTACCGAACACGTCCAGGTGAATCTTGGAAACGGCCTCGACAAATACTGTACTAGTCGACCTAGTACGAGCATGTCGTTGTAACGACCAATAAAAATTAAATAATCAATATTCCGTCTGGACAGGACCACTAGGCAGGAGCCCCTCATAGGAGGCTCGGTACTAGGATACCATTGGGTCGTCTCACGACGCGCAACCCAACAGCTCTGACCACTTGGCCTGACCCTTCTACCACTAAGTTTCCTCCTATTATCATCCCCGATAATAGGAATTACTCCCAGCTTTTAGCTAATCTCCGTTCTGCCCTTCCTTCGACGTCCGTGGAGGCGAAATGCTCCGGCAAATCGCTGAAGCTGGGCGTCAAATCCATCGTAGACTTCCGCGCTGTTCAGCACTTACTGTCAGCGCGGAACATCTCATTCCATACCTTCGCTCTCCCTGAGGAGCGTGAGGTAAAAATTGTCATTCAGGGCATTCCCTGTCATACCCCCTCCGATGCTATCGTGCAGGAATTGACCTCTCTTGGATATACGCCAACAGCTGTGTCGGTTTTGACGCCGGCAAAGGGGACAACAAGCATCCAGTGAATTCCTTCCTCGTTAAGTTGCTTAAAACTGGAAATTTTGAGGAGGTCTATGGCCTCCAAACACTCCTTCACCTGAGGGTGAATATTAGATCATTTGACCCGCGCCCAGGCCCTGCTCAGTGTTTCAACTGCCAGGGCTTCGGGCACTCTTCCCTATTCTGCCATGCGCCCCCACGTTGCGTGCGGTGCGGCGACCCTCACCGTGGCTGTGATAAGCCTCGTGTGCCGGGTTTTGTCCCGTACTGCTGCAACCGCAAGGGCGCCCATCCGGCTAGTTACCGGGGTTGTATTCATTATATCGAAGCTGAAAGACAGCAGCGATCTGCGCGCCCTGGCGCGCAGCGTCGTGTAGCTGGCCCGGCCCCTAATCGGCGAGAGGCCTTCCCCCCTCTCACCGGTGCATCTGTCAAGGCCCCGGCAGCGACTCCTGTCGCTCCCGCGGTCTCAGTCCCGCCTGGAGGCGTCGCTCCGGCGGCGCCTGTGACGGCTCCACTACCGGCGCCTGCCGGAGCGCCCGGCCCTTCCTATGCAGCTGTCGCTGCTAAGCCATCATCGCAAACCACTTCCGCCCGCAAGGGTACCAACAAGCGCTCGCGTCGCCGGACTCCCGGCCGACGACATCAGCAGGCTCGACCTGCCCAACCTCAGCGGGACTCTCCCGCCCCTGTCATCTCCCAACCTCCGCGTGAGCAGACCATAGTCCAGTCCGCTAACCCAGCGCCATCTGTAGTCCTGGCCGCAGTTCCTCAGGAACGTCCGCGCGGGTCCCGGGAATTTTCTCGGGCTCCAGCGGACCCCCTGACGGCTTGGGCCACTCAACTTGTAGAAAGCATCAGGTCTGCTCCTGATACCTCGACTGTGCTAATGTTAGTGTTCCAATCCCTCTCTGCTCTCTTCCCTCTCCTCCCCCTCAATGGCTAGATCCCTGCGGATCGTCGCTTGGAACGCCGATGGCGTTTCCTCTCGCCGATCTGAGCTGGCGGCTTTCGTCGTGGAGTACGACGTTGATGTCGTGCTTCTCTCCGAAACCCATCTAGCCCCCTACCATCGATTCTCACTTCCTGCTTAGACTTGTTATCGTCAGGATCGTCCCCCACAGCCGCGCCAACCCCCGAAAGGGGGTACGGCGATTCTGGTCCACAGGCGGATATCCCATAGGCCACTACCCCCCTCGCTACTCGACTCATCGAAGGTTGCGCGGTGGCAGTGGACGCAGGCAGCTCGGAGTTGCGCATTGTTTCCGCGTATCTCCGGCCTGGCCTGAGCCCGCCGCCCCCGCCTGAGGAGTGGAACGCTCTCCTCGACCACCCAATCTCGACAATTGCAGCCGGCGACTTCAACGCCAAACATCCTTCCTGGAACAGTAGGACTACCAACGCCTAAGGCAGATCACTCCGCCGGTTCGTCCTAGACGACCCGGATACGCACGTCATCGGCCCTGATGATCCTACCCACTTCCACTATGCCGGTCACCGACCGGACGTTCTTGATGTAGTTGTAGTCAGGAACGTGGCCCATAACATCCAGGTCTCGTCAGTGTCAGACCTCTCGTCTGATCACAATCCCCTACTAATAACTGTTCGAGATGTGTCGGCTTCACCCCGACTTCCTGCTGGTCCTGCTAGGAGGGTCAACTGGCGCTCCTATCACGACGAGCTATCTCGAAGGTTACCATCTGTCCCAGCGGACCCGATCGCCACTCGTGACGATCTGGATCTCCGTGCCACTCATCTTCAGGAGTTGGTCCAAGGTGTCATGGATCGACACACATACAACGTAGAGGTGAATCGTAAATCGGCCCTTCAACCGGACGTTATCCACGCCATCTGGCTTCGGCGCAAGCTCCGCCGCAGATGGCAACGAACCCGAGATCCCGCCGTCAAGCGACGGTTTCAGGCCCAGTCTCTTTACGTCCAGCAACTTTTGCAGGACGTAAACTCTGATCAGTGGGACTCATACCTTGAGTCCCTTGAAGTCGACCCAGCCTCCGTCTGGAGAGCGACGAGTCGCCTTACTCGCGAGAAGCGTACTCGCAACCCGCTGAATACCCCGAACGGCATTGTTTCTTCGTCGGAAGGCAAGGCAGAGGTCTTCGCCGACTGCATGGAGACTCAATTCACCGTTCATGGAGGCGTCTCGGACCCTGCCTTCTCGGTTGTGGTTCGAGACTTCCTATCTGGTTATTTTTCCCGCCCTCCACCTGACCCTCCCGCTCTCTTCGACAGGGCGAACTAGTTTCGTCTATCTGTCGACTAAACCGACGTCGCGCCCCTGGTCCTGATCGGATCGGGGCCGCAGCTTTGCAACATCTCCCGGCCTCGGGCGTTGAATTGGTCCTGGATCTGTTCAACTCCAGTCTCCGGCTGCAATACTTCCCCCGCCTGTGGAAAAATGCCAACATCTGCATGATTCCCAAGCCCGGCAAGCCTCGAATGCTTGCAGGCAGCTATCGTCCCATATTATTGTTGCCAGTACTCTCAAAGGTGTTTGAGCGTCTCCTACTCGCCCGCATCTGGCCGCTGCTGGATAACTTTATTCGGAGCGAACAGTTCGGGTTCCGTAGAGAGCACTCGACAACTTTACAACTCGTCCGAGTTGTCACAGCATTATCCGACGCCGCCAACAAGAAAGAGTCTACGGGCGCTGTCTTGTTGGACGTGAGTAAGGCCTTCGACAAAGTCTGGCACGAAGATCTTCTCTACAAACTCGCTCACTCCCCCATCCCACCGTCCATTGTGCATTTCTTGCGGTCATACCTCTGTGATCGTACCTTCAGGGTTAGCGTCGAAGGGTCCTGTTCGTCAGTCCGACCCGTCGCCGCTGGCGTTCCGCAGGGATCTGTCCTCGGCCCCGTTCTGTACCTAGTGTACACGAACGACCTGCCTGTTATTCCTGGAGTCACGTTATCTCTATTCGCTGACGACGCAATGTATTACTGCAGCTCCCTGTCCCCGCGAATTGCGTGTTCAAAGCTGCAGCGTCAGTTGAATCTGCTTCCGGCCTGGCTAAGAAAGTGGCGGGTGCTGATCAACGCGGAGAAATCCGAGGCGATCTGTGTCACCAGCAAGTCCACTTCCCGATGCCAGGCCCTCTCCCTCGAAGGGAGGCCTATCGCCTGGCAAAAGTCGGTGAAGTATTTGGGCGTTCGGCTAGACCAGCGCCTTAGCTTCAACGGCCACGTGACTGCTACCCTCAACAAAGCTCGAGGCGTCCGAGCCAAAATATTTCCCATGCTCTCGTGCCGCAACCGCCTGGCTTTGCGCACTAAAGTTACCATCTATCTTTTGTTTCTCCGGTCAATATTGACCTATGCTGCTCCCGCATGGTGGTCGCTTGTGTCGACCACTAACAAGTGTAGGCTGGAAGCTTTCCAGGCCCGTACCCTCCGATCCTTGTCGGGGTCTCCATGGTTTGTGAGAAATGATGTCATTCGTGGAGGCCTTCGAGTTCCTACCCTTGCTGATTTTGTCCGGTCGCTTGCTGAAACTCTCTTTGCTTCTGCAGCGACCTCGTCCTTTCCTTACCTCCGATCTATCAGCACGTCTGAACCACCTCCCGCTATACGTGTCAAACGCCCTCGGGCGATCTTAGACGACCCCCCGTAATTCTGATTGCTCTAATTTAGGTTCCCGAGCAACTCTATCTCCTTGTTACCATCCTATCCAGTCAGATACCTTCCCCAAGTAAGTTGATTTTCAGACTGCTTGGCGCTGTTACCGATGCCAAAGACACGGCGGATCCCTGCCTCGCGGGGACCGACCGGCGCTACAAGGCGCCTGCATGCCGGGCCGGGCGCGTGCGGCATCTGCCGTTCGCCCCGCGACCGGCGGCAGTGTTACCATGACATGATACCTACATAAATATAAATTTGAAAAAATTTCCGCCGCCCTCTCAGTTAACTGGTTGGCGTGTCCCTCCCGCATATTTTAGGCCACCTTCTATTGAAAGTCCAGCACTGTTTTCTTCTGGCAGCCATCGGGCACGTCCCGGAAGCTGCAATAGGCCACGGGTGCAAAGACGCCCCACTATTTAATGCAAAATGCAAAATGACGAGATGGACTTTGTATGGCGATTTTGCCAAGTGATTTTACCGTTGTTTGTGTTTCTTTTAACGTGATTTCTTCACCAAGTGAAGACACAGTGTTGAGTTTGTGCTCTAACTACTTATATTTGTGCAATCTTCTTTAACTAGTGAGTTATTACCGGTATTCTCAGTGCAGTGTAGTGCGCGGCCGTTTTTGTGTTCGTGTGCTGTGCGGCTTCTGGTGAGTACGTGTGTCAGTGCCTGTTAGTTAGAATAATCAGTGCTGGTGAGTTCTCTCTCCTATAACCACCTTTGACGTCCATTTCGGGCTTCCGAAATGGCGTCAAATCAACCTGACGTTCCTTTGCCGGAGCCGTTAAGCTCTCTCTTGGGCGCTTGCGGTTCTGCTCCTTTGAATACTCCTCTCCCCCGTGAAACCCATTGTGATAGTGGCAGTGACAGTGAGTTATCTGACGTCCATATGGGAAGTGTTGGGTCGGGAGATGAAGAGTTTTCGGTTGTGAATGGCAAACGCGCCAAACGCAAGCGAAAGCTCGCCGCCAGTCAGTCTCCCGCCTCACCTAACCAGGTCGCTGATTCCGGTAACAGCGGCCGGCAGTCTGTTAATCTTCCTTGTTCTAGTTCCAAGCCTGACCCTTCTACCACTAAGTTTCCTCCTATTATCATCCCCGATAATAGGAATTACTCCCAGCTTTTAGCTAATCTCCGTTCTGCCCTTCCTTCGACGTCCGTGGAGGCGAAATGCTCCGGCAAATCGCTGAAGCTGGGCGTCAAATCCATCGTAGACTTCCGCGCTGTTCAGCACTTACTGTCAGCGCGGAACATCTCATTCCATACCTTCGCTCTCCCTGAGGAGCGTGAGGTAAAAATTGTCATTCAGGGCATTCCCTGTCATACCCCCTCCGATGCTATCGTGCAGGAATTGACCTCTCTTGGATATACGCCAACAGCTGTGTCGGTTTTGACGCCGGCAAAGGGGACAACAAGCATCCAGTGAATTCCTTCCTCGTTAAGTTGCTTAAAACTGGAAATTTTGAGGAGGTCTATGGCCTCCAAACACTCCTTCACCTGAGGGTGAATATTAGATCATTTGACCCGCGCCCAGGCCCTGCTCAGTGTTTCAACTGCCAGGGCTTCGGGCACTCTTCCCTATTCTGCCATGCGCCCCCACGTTGCGTGCGGTGCGGCGACCCTCACCGTGGCTGTGATAAGCCTCGTGTGCCGGGTTTTGTCCCGTACTGCTGCAACCGCAAGGGCGCCCATCCGGCTAGTTACCGGGGTTGTATTCATTATATCGAAGCTGAAAGACAGCAGCGATCTGCGCGCCCTGGCGCGCAGCGTCGTGTAGCTGGCCCGGCCCCTAATCGGCGAGAGGCCTTCCCCCCTCTCACCGGTGCATCTGTCAAGGCCCCGGCAGCGACTCCTGTCGCTCCCGCGGTCTCAGTCCCGCCTGGAGGCGTCGCTCCGGCGGCGCCTGTGACGGCTCCACTACCGGCGCCTGCCGGAGCGCCCGGCCCTTCCTATGCAGCTGTCGCTGCTAAGCCATCATCGCAAACCACTTCCGCCCGCAAGGGTACCAACAAGCGCTCGCGTCGCCGGACTCCCGGCCGACGACATCAGCAGGCTCGACCTGCCCAACCTCAGCGGGACTCTCCCGCCCCTGTCATCTCCCAACCTCCGCGTGAGCAGACCATAGTCCAGTCCGCTAACCCAGCGCCATCTGTAGTCCTGGCCGCAGTTCCTCAGGAACGTCCGCGCGGGTCCCGGGAATTTTCTCGGGCTCCAGCGGACCCCCTGACGGCTTGGGCCACTCAACTTGTAGAAAGCATCAGGTCTGCTCCTGATACCTCGACTGTGCTAATGTTAGTGTTCCAATCCCTCTCTGCTCTCTTCCCTCTCCTCCCCCTCAATGGCTAGATCCCTGCGGATCGTCGCTTGGAACGCCGATGGCGTTTCCTCTCGCCGATCTGAGCTGGCGGCTTTCGTCGTGGAGTACGACGTTGATGTCGTGCTTCTCTCCGAAACCCATCTAGCCCCCTACCATCGATTCTCACTTCCTGCTTAGACTTGTTATCGTCAGGATCGTCCCCCACAGCCGCGCCAACCCCCGAAAGGGGGTACGGCGATTCTGGTCCACAGGCGGATATCCCATAGGCCACTACCCCCCTCACTACTCGACTCATCGAAGGTTGCGCGGTGGCAGTGGACGCAGGCAGCTCGGAGTTGCGCATTGTTTCCGCGTATCTCCGGCCTGGCCTGAGCCCGCCGCCCCCGCCTGAGGAGTGGAACGCTCTCCTCGACCACCCAATCTCGACAATTGCAGCCGGCGACTTCAACGCCAAACATCCTTCCTGGAACAGTAGGACTACCAACGCCTAAGGCAGATCACTCCGCCGGTTCGTCCTAGACGACCCGGATACGCACGTCATCGGCCCTGATGATCCTACCCACTTCCACTATGCCGGTCACCGACCGGACGTTCTTGATGTAGTTGTAGTCAGGAACGTGGCCCATAACATCCAGGTCTCGTCAGTGTCAGACCTCTCGTCTGATCACAATCCCCTACTAATAACTGTTCGAGATGTGTCGGCTTCACCCCGACTTCCTGCTGGTCCTGCTAGGAGGGTCAACTGGCGCTCCTATCACGACGAGCTATCTCGAAGGTTACCATCTGTCCCAGCGGACCCGATCGCCACTCGTGACGATCTGGATCTCCGTGCCACTCATCTTCAGGAGTTGGTCCAAGGTGTCATGGATCGACACACATACAACGTTGAGGTGAATCGTAAATCGGCCCTTCAACCGGAAGTTATCCACGCCATCTGGCTTCGGCGCAAGCTCCGCCGCAGATGGCAACGAACCCGAGATCCCGCCGTCAAACGACGGTTTCAGGCCCAGTCTCTTTACGTCCAGCAACTTCTGCGGGACGTAAACTCTGATCAGTGGGACTCATACCTAGAGTCCCTTGAAGTCGACCCAGCCTCCGTCTGGAGAGCGACGAGTCGCCTTACTCGCGAGAAGCGTACTCGCAACCCGCTGAATACCCCGAACGGCATTGTTTCTTCACCGGAAGGCAAGGCAAAGGTCTTCGCCGACTGCATGGAGACTCAATTCACCGTTCATGGAGGGTCTCGGACCCTGCCTTCTCGGTAGTGGTTCGAGACTTCCTATCTGGTTATTTTTCCCGCCCTCCACCTGACCCTCCCGCTCTCTTCGACAGGGACGAACTAGTTTCGTCTATCTGTCGACTAAACCGACGTCGCGCCCCTGGTCCTGATCGGATCGGGGCCACAGCTTTGCAACATCTCCCGGCCTCCGGCGTTGAATTGGTCCTGGATCTGTTCAACTCCAGTCTCCGGCTGCAATACTTCCCCCGCCTGTGGAAAAATGCCAACATCTGCATGATTCCCAAGCCCGGCAAGCCTCGAATGCTTGCAGGCAGCTATCGTCCCATATCATTGTTGCCAGTACTCTCAAAGGTGTTTGAGCGTCTCCTACCCGCCCGCATCTGGCCGCTGCTGGATAACTTTATTCGGAGCGAACAGTTCGGGTTCCGTAGAGAGCACTCGACAACTTTACAACTCGTCCGAGTTGTCACAGCATTATCCGACGCCGCCAACAAGAAAGAGTCTACGGGCGCTGTCTTGTTGGACGTGAGTAAGGCCTTCGACAAAGTCTGGCACGAAGGTCTTCTCTACAAACTCGCTCACTCCCCCATCCCACCGTCCATTGTGCATTTCTTGCGGTCATACCTCTGTGATCGTACCTTCAGGGTTAGCGTCGAAGGGTCCTGTTCGTCAGTCCGACCCGTCGCCGCTGGCGTTCCGCAGGGATCTGTCCTCGGCCCCGTTCTGTACCTAGTGTACACGAACGACCTGCCTGTTATTCCTGGAGTCACGTTATCTCTATTCGCTGACGACGCAATGTATTACTGCAGCTCCCTGTCCCCGCGAATTGCGTGTTCAAAGCTGCAGCGTCAGTTGAATCTGCTTCCGGCCTGGCTAAGAAAGTGGCGGGTGCTGATCAACGCGGAGAAATCCGAGGCGATCTGTTTCACCAATAAGTCCACTTCCCGATGCCAGGCCCTCTCCCTCGAAGGGAGGCCTATCGCCTGGCAAAAGTCGGTGAAGTATTTGGGCGTTCGGCTAGACCAGCGCCTTAGCTTCAACGGCCACGTGACTGCTACCCTCAACAAAGCTCGAGGCGTCCGAGCCAAAATATTTCCCATGCTCTCGTGCCGCAACCGCCTGGCTTTGCGCACTAAAGTTACCATCTATCTTTTGTTTCTCCGGTCAATATTGACCTATGCTGCTCCCGCATGGTGGTCGCTTGTGTCGACCACTAACAAGTGTAGGCTGGAAGCTTTCCAGGCCCGTACCCTCCGATCCTTGTCGGGGTCTCCATGGTTTGTGAGAAATGATGTCATTCGTGGAGGCCTTCGAGTTCCTACCCTTGCTGATTTTGTCCGGTCGCTTGCTGAAACTCTCTTTGCTTCTGCAGCGACCTCGTCCTTTCCTTACCTCCGATCTATCAGCACGTCTGAACCACCTCCCGCTATACGTGTCAAACGCCCTCGGGCGATCTTAGACGACCCCCCGTAATTCTGATTGCTCTAATTTAGGTTCCCGAGCAACTCTATCTCCTTGTTACCATCCTATCCAGTCAGATACCTTCCCCAAGTAAGATGATTTTCAGACTGCTTGGCGCTGTTACCGATGCCAAAGACACGGCGGATCCCTGCCTCGCGGGGACCGACCGGCGCTACAAGGCGCCTGCATGCCGGGCCGGGCGCGTGCGGCATCTGCCGTTCGCCCCGCGACCGGCGGCAGTGTTACCATGACATGATACCTACATAAATATAAATTTGAAAAAATTTCCGCCGCCCTCTCAGTTAACTGGTTGGCGTGTCCCTCCCGCATATTTTAGGCCACCTTCTATTGAAAGTCCAGCACTGTTTTCTTCTGGCAGCCATCGGGCACGTCCCGGAAGCTGCAATAGGCCACGGGTGCAAAGACGCCCCACTATTTAATGCAAAATGCAAAATGACGAGATGGACTTTGTATGGCGATTTTGCCAAGTGATTTTACCGTTGTTTGTGTTTCTTTTAACGTGATTTCTTCACCAAGTGAAGACACAGTGTTGAGTTTGTGCTCTAACTACTTATATTTGTGCAATCTTCTTTAACTAGTGAGTTATTACCGGTATTCTCAGTGCAGTGTAGTGCGCGGCCGTTTTTGTGTTCGTGTGCTGTGCGGCTTCTGGTGAGTACGTGTGTCAGTGCCTGTTAGTTAGAATAATCAGTGCTGGTGAGTTCTCTCTCCTATAACCACCTTTGACGTCCATTTCGGGCTTCCGAAATGGCGTCAAATCAACCTGACGTTCCTTTGCCGGAGCCGTTAAGCTCTCTCTTGGGCGCTTGCGGTTCTGCTCCTTTGAATACTCCTCTCCCCCGTGAAACCCATTGTGATAGTGGCAGTGACAGTGAGTTATCCGACGTCCATATGGGAAGTGTTGGGTCGGGAGATGAAGAGTTTTCGGTTGTGAATGGCAAACGCGCCAAACGCAAGCGAAAGCTCGCCGCCAGTCAGTCTCCCGCCTCACCTAACCAGGTCGCTGATTCCGGTAACAGCGGCCGGCAGTCTGTTAATCTTCCTTGTTCTAGTTCCAAGCCTGACCCTTCTACCACTAAGTTTCCTCCTATTATCATCCCCGATAATAGGAATTACTCCCAGCTTTTAGCTAATCTCCGTTCTGCCCTTCCTTCGACGTCCGTGGAGGCGAAATGCTCCGGCAAATCGCTGAAGCTGGGCGTCAAATCCATCGTAGACTTCCGCGCTGTTCAGCACTTACTGTCAGCGCGGAACATCTCATTCCATACCTTCGCTCTCCCTGAGGAGCGTGAGGTAAAAATTGTCATTCAGGGCATTCCCTGTCATACCCCCTCCGATGCTATCGTGCAGGAATTGACCTCTCTTGGATATACGCCAACAGCTGTGTCGGTTTTGACGCCGGCAAAGGGGACAACAAGCATCCAGTGAATTCCTTCCTCGTTAAGTTGCTTAAAACTGGAAATTTTGAGGAGGTCTATGGCCTCCAAACACTCCTTCACCTGAGGGTGAATATTAGATCATTTGACCCGCGCCCAGGCCCTGCTCAGTGTTTCAACTGCCAGGGCTTCGGGCACTCTTCCCTATTCTGCCATGCGCCCCCACGTTGCGTGCGGTGCGGCGACCCTCACCGTGGCTGTGATAAGCCTCGTGTGCCGGGTTTTGTCCCGTACTGCTGCAACTGCAAGGGCGCCCATCCGGCTAGTTACCGGGGTTGTATTCATTATATCGAAGCTGAAAGACAGCAGCGATCTGCGCGCCCTGGCGCGCAGCGTCGTGTAGCTGGCCCGGCCCCTAATCGGCGAGAGGCCTTCCCCCCTCTCACCGGTGCATCTGTCAAGGCCCCGGCAGCGACTCCTGTCGCTCCCGCGGTCTCAGTCCCGCCTGGAGGCGTCGCTCCGGCGGCGCCTGTGACGGCTCCACTACCGGCGCCTGCCGGAGCGCCCGGCCCTTCCTATGCAGCTGTCGCTGCTAAGCCATCATCGCAAACCACTTCCGCCCGCAAGGGTACCAACAAGCGCTCGCGTCGCCGGACTCCCGGCCGACGACATCAGCAGGCTCGACCTGCCCAACCTCAGCGGGACTCTCCCGCCCCTGTCATCTCCCAACCTCCGCGTGAGCAGACCATAGTCCAGTCCGCTAACCCAGCGCCATCTGTAGTCCTGGCCGCAGTTCCTCAGGAACGTCCGCGCGGGTCCCGGGAATTTTCTCGGGCTCCAGCGGACCCCCTGACGGCTTGGGCCACTCAACTTGTAGAAAGCATCAGGTCTGCTCCTGATACCTCGACTGTGCTAATGTTAGTGTTCCAATCCCTCTCTGCTCTCTTCCCTCTCCTCCCCCTCAATGGCTAGATCCCTGCGGATCGTCGCTTGGAACGCCGATGGCGTTTCCTCTCGCCGATCTGAGCTGGCGGCTTTCGTCGTGGAGTACGACGTTGATGTCGTACTTCTCTCCGAAACCCATCTAGCCCCCTACCATCGATTCTCACTTCCTGCTTAGACTTGTTATCGTCAGGATCGTCCCCCACAGCCGCGCCAACCCCCGAAAGGGGGTACGGCGATTCTGGTCCACAGGCGGATATCCCATAGGCCACTACCCCCCTCACTACTCGACTCATCGAAGGTTGCGCGGTGGCAGTGGACGCAGGCAGCTCGGAGTTGCGCATTGTTTCCGCGTATCTCCGGCCTGGCCTGAGCCCGCCGCCCCCGCCTGAGGAGTGGAACGCTCTCCTCGACCACCCAATCTCGACAATTGCAGCCGGCGACTTCAACGCCAAACATCCTTCCTGGAACAGTAGGACTACCAACGCCTAAGGCAGATCACTCCGCCGGTTCGTCCTAGACGACCCGGATACGCACGTCATCGGCCCTGATGATCCTACCCACTTCCACTATGCCGGTCACCGACTGGACGTTCTTGATGTAGTTGTAGTCAGGAACGTGGCCCATAACATCCAGGTCTCGTCAGTGTCAGACCTCTCGTCTGATCACAATCCCCTACTAATAACTGTTCGAGATGTGTCGGCTTCACCCCGACTTCCTGCTGGTCCTGCTAGGAGGGTCAACTGGCGCTCCTATCACGACGAGCTATCTCGAAGGTTACCATCTGTCCCAGCGGACCCGATCGCCACTCGTGACGATCTGGATCTCCGTGCCACTCATCTTCAGGAGTTGGTCCAAGGTGTCATGGATCGACACACATACAACGTTGAGGTGAATCGCAAATCGGCCCTTCAACCGGAAGTTATCCACGCCATCTGGCTTCGGCGCAAGCTCCGCCGCAGATGGCAACGAACCCGAGATCCCGCCGTCAAACGACGGTTTCAGGCCCAGTCTCTTTACGTCCAGCAACTTCTGCGGGACGTAAACTCTGATCAGTGGGACTCATACCTAGAGTCCCTTGAAGTCGACCCAGCCTCCGTCTGGAGAGCGACGAGTCGCCTTACTCGCGAGAAGCGTACTCGCAACCCGCTGAATACCCCGAACGGCATTGTTTCTTCACCGGAAGGCAAGGCAGAGGTCTTCGCCGACTGCATGGAGACTCAATTCACCGTTCATGGAGGCGTCTCGGACCCTGCCTTCTCGGTAGTGGTTCGAGACTTCCTATCTGGTTATTTTTCCCGCCCTCCACCTGACCCTCCCGCTCTCTTCGACAGGGACGAACTAGTTTCGTCTATCTGTCGACTAAACCGACGTCGCGCCCCTGGTCCTGATCGGATCGGGGCCACAGCTTTGCAACATCTCCCGGCCTCCGGCGTTGAATTGGTCCTGGATCTGTTCAACTCCAGTCTCCGGCTGCAATACTTCCCCCGCCTGTGGAAAAATGCCAACATCTGTATGATTCCCAAGCCCGGCAAGCCTCGAATGCTTGCAGGCAGCTATCGTCCCATATCGTTGTTGCCAGTACTCTCAAAGGTGTTTGAGCGTCTCCTACTCGCCCGCATCTGGCCGCTGCTGGATAACTTTATTCGGAGCGAACAGTTCGGGTTCCGTAGAGAGCACTCGACAACTTTACAACTCGTCTGAGTTGTCACAGCATTATCCGACGCCGCCAACAAGAAAGAGTCTACGGGCGCTGTCTTGTTGGACGTGAGTAAGGCCTTCGACAAAGTCTGGCACGAAGGTCTTCTCTACAAACTCGCTCACTCCCCCATCCCACCGTCCATTGTGCATTTCTTGCGATCATACCTCTGTGATCGTACCTTCAGGGTTAGCGTCGAAGGGTCCTGTTCGTCAGTCCGACCCGTCGCCGCTGGCGTTCCGCAGGGATCTGTCCTCGGCCCCGTTCTGTACCTAGTGTACACGAACGACCTGCCTGTTATTCCTGGAGTCACGTTATCTCTATTCGCTGACGACGCAATGTATTACTGCAGCTCCCTGTCCCCGCGAATAGCGTGTTCAAAGCTGCAGCGTCAGTTGAATCTGCTTCCGGCCTGGCTACGGAAGTGGCGGGTGATGATCAACGCGGAGAAATCCGAGGCGATCTGCTTCACCAATAAGTCCACTTCCCGGTGCCAGCCCCTCTCCCTCGAAGGGAGGCCTATCGCCTGGCATAAGTCGGTGAAGTATTTGGGCGTTCGGCTAGACCAGCGCCTTAGCTTCAACGGCCACGTGACTGATACCCTCAACAAAGCTCGAGGCGTCCGAGCCAAAATATTTCCCATGCTCTCGTGCCGCAACCGCCTGGCTTTGCGCACTAAAGTTACCATTTATCTTTTGTTTCTCCGGTCAGTATTGACCTATGCTGCTCCCGCATGGTGGTCGCTTGTCTCGACCACTAACAAGTGTAGGCTGGAAGCTTTCCAGGCCCGTACCCTCCGATCCTTGTCGGGGTCTTCATGGTTTGTGAGAAATGATGTCATTCGAGGAGGCCTTCGAGTTCCTACCCTTGCTGATTTTGTCCGGTCGCTTGCCGAAACTCTCTTTGCTTCTGCAGCGACCTCGTCCTTTCCTTATCTCCGCTCTATCAGCACGTCTGAACCACCTCCCGCTATACGTGCCAAACGCCCTCGGGCGATCTTAGACGACCCCCCGTAATTCTGTATGCTGTAACTTAGGTTCCCGAGCAATTCTATCTCCTTGTTACCTTCCTATACAGCCAGATACCTTCCCCAAGTATGTTGGTTTACAGACTGCTTGGCGCTGTTACCGATGCCACAGACACGGCAGTTCCCTGCCTCGCGGGGAACGACCGGCGCTACAAAGCGCCTGCATGCCGGGCCGGGCGCGTGCGGCATCTGCCGTTCGCCCCGCGACCGGCGGCAGTGTTACCATGACCCGGTACCTACATAAATATAAAATTGAAAAAATTTCCACCGCCTTCTCAGTTAACTGGTTGGCGTGTCCCTCCCGAAAAAATTAGGAAACCTTACTTATGAAAGTCCAGCACTGTTTTCTTCTGGCAGCCATCGGGCACGTCCCGGAAGCTGTAATAAGCCATGGGTGCAAAGACGCCCCACTATTCAATGCAAATGCAAATGCAAAATGACGAGATGGCAGACGCAGGTACTACCGCTACACCGGCTCCCGCCGCTACGCCCAAGAAGTCTAAAGCGTCGGCCGCGGCCAGCAAGAAGCCTAGGACGAAACCGTCGCATCCGCTGACTTCGGACATGGTGAACAACGCTATCAAGAGTCTGAAGGAACGTGGTGGCTCGTAACTGCAGGCGATCAAGAAGTACATCGCCGCCAATTACAAGGCGGATGCGGAGAAACTCGCTCCGTTCATCAAAAAGTATCTGAAATCGGCGGTGGCAACGGGCGCTCTAGTCCAACCGAAAGGAAAAGGCGCGTCCGGCTCTTTCAAGCTAGCCGCCAAGGGCGATGGAGGCAAAACGACCGCCACAGTGAAGAAAGCCGCTCCGGCCAAGCCGAAGGAGAAGAAGGAGACCGCCAAAGCCGCGGCTAAGAAGAAGCCGGCCGCCAAGAAACCGAAAGCCGCTTCCGAAAAGAAGAAGTCCGCCGCGAAGCCGAAGACTCCGTCGAAAGCAAAAAAAGTCAGCAAACCGCCGACAAAGAAGCCCAAGAGCCCGAAACCCAAGAAGGCGGCGGTGAAGAAACCGAAAGCCTCGCCAAAGAAGGCTGCCGCAAAGAAAAAGTAGACAGAACGACGTACGCGCCGGTTCTGTAGGTAATGGTCCTTATTAGGGCCGCCAATCGGTTCGGAATGGAGATCACGCGAGCCTCGCTTACCTAGGATCTCCAAGGAGGGCGGCACAGCGCAGAACCACGTTAAACAGGCCGCGGGGCCTCAAGCGGTTAGCGTGGGGCAAGAGACCAACTCGATTTGAACGGATTGTCGAAAATTCAGCCAAGTCATTCGGTAATTATACATACATATGTCCAAAAGTAGTTTGAAAGCTACGTGTAAATCAAAATAGCCGAAAGTAAAGTGGTTAACAGACGTAAGATACGTATCTAGCACTCGTAAATGTGTGAAATTGGAAACGATTTTCATTTTCTGTGTCGGGTCCGTGTGGACAATATTTGCGCGGACGCGCTGGTAGGAACCCCCCCCCTCCACGAATACATAGCTTAGCATTCTTCCGTTTGATAACCGCAATGATGATTTCATTCTCTCTTGTCATGAAGCGAGCGAGCTTTGGGTCATATCGTAAGTCAGTTGTGGATCTGCTGAGAACTCTCTCTCTCTCTGTGCGTGTGTGCGCGCGCGCGTGTCCCCAATGTAAGGTTTCGAATTAGATTAATTTTGTTTGTTTCAAATTGATTTCTGAAATTCAACTCGATTGAAAAATAAGTTAATTCAACGTTATTGTAATTGAATGTAATTAATTTTTTAAATTAATAGGGTTAATTAACGGATGTACGAGGCGTGTCCGGAAAGTAAAGATACAAAGGTCGTAATTGGTCTAAAAATATTTATTTACAAATTATAACTGACAATTACGTAAATACATATATCTTTATTTCTCTACATAATTACCGCCATTATCCAAGCACCTATTAAGTCTGGGAACCAGCTTTTGTATCCCCGTGTCACAGAAGTCTGCCGCCAACATTTTGAACCATGTCATGACCTCTTCTTTTACCTCGTCATCGTCATCGAACAAGTGAAAATCACTGGGCGCGAGGTCCGGGCTATGCGGCGGGTGATCCAAAACATCGCATTTCCAACTGCACGCGTGACCTCTGCGCTGCTCGGCAGTTGGAAATGCGATGTTTTGGATCACCCGCCGCATAGCCCGGACCTCGCGCCCAGTGATTTTCACTTGTTCCTTCACGTGAAACAATATCTGGCCGGAAAAAAGTTCGATGACGGTGACGAGGTAAAAGAAGAGGTCATGACATGGTTCAAAGGGTTGGCGGCAGACTTCTATGACACGGGGATACAAAAGCTGGTTCCCAGACTTAATAGGTGCTTGGATAATGGCGGTAATTATGTAGAGAAATAAAGATATATGTATTTACGTAACTGTCAGTTAATGATTTGTAAATAAATATTTTTAGACCAATTACGACCTTTGTATCTTTACTTTCCGGACACGCCTCGTAGTACAACAGATTCCTGTTACTTACTGTTCAATTCACTGTGAGTGATACAGATATGTTGTGCCGCAATGGTAAGATACTCCCGATTCAGCAGTAGTTATTATCGACGAACCTAGTAAACGAAGGTCTTGGTTGGAGAGGATGCTATTGTTGCGCTGCGTCGTTACACCCGTGGCAGGATTGCGACATCTGGGTCGAGCCCAGTGGCTGACAGATGATGACCATAGTGCTGGTCAGTAAGTTTATATATTTCACGGATATAGGCCATACATATATCGGGCAGTTTTAAATCGCACAAACGTGTCAGCGCAGTGGTCAGATATTCCCGATTCACTGGTTATTATCGACGAACCTAGTAAACGAAGGTCTTGGTTGGAGAGGATGGTATTGTTGCGCTGCGTCGTTACACCCGTGGCAGGATTGCGACATCTGGGTCGAGCCCAGTGGCTGACAGATGATGACCACAGTGCTGGTCGGTAAGTTTATATATTTCACGGATATAGGCCATACATATATCGGGCAGTTTTAAATCGCACAAACGTGTCAGCGCAGTGGTCAGATATTCCCGATTCACTGGTTATTATCGACGAACCTAGTAAACGAAGGTTTTGGCCATAGAGGATGCCACTGAATGAATCCACTTGGTATTACGAAATTCAGCACAGCGGTACTAAGAGGCGTCGCACGTATGGGTCGATACCCGTTTTTCTGCCTGCTGTATTTGTAACGAGTATTCTGATTGTGTAAACAAATCGGGCTTCGACGCGCTTGTCAGCTCTTGGCGACTAGTTGTTGCCTTTCTAGAGCCGCAAATATTCCAGTCGCTTAGTCGTTCTATCGGCCGCATACCGACATAACCTACAACTCGCCCGAAAAGGGCTGTCTTTCACTGCTTCTAGCCATGATTTAAACTTTGGGTCATTCAACCACTCTGACTGAAAATGAGTTTTGCACGCCATAATAAAACGGAATTTTCAAACGACTTTGCACAGTCACGAATTTGGATGCCCACGTGTTTTTAACAACGAACGCACATCACACTAAAAGCATTTTAATCCGCACCACTAAAGAATTAAGAGCACGCAATTAATTGCAAAGCTTCTGCTTTAGATTTCGCGCACAACGCAACAGATTTCAAGAATTTCAAATCACAATAACACACTCAAGCGCGAACGCAACACATACAGTAAGCACCGGTAAACAACAAATGAAGAGATGTAAACACTATTACGGCGCGAAATCACGAAAGTGTAGCCAACACTCAAAACTTTTCAACGTTGCGAAAATAGTTGAAATTCCGATAAAACTCTATATTCACAATATAAATAACAATATTCTTCCCGCTGTGGAAGGTCGAAAATCCATTAAATCCCTACACTTTCATTGTTAAATTTCCAAAACGTCCCCGCTAAACAAAAACTTCAATCTGCAAGATTGAGCGGGAAACCCGCTAACTTGACAATACTGAACAGACAACCCGCGCAAGGTTGGGTCAAATACCAATCCGCGCTGGGAACCAATCAAATAGCATACTTCAGTCCCGCGCTGGGAACGAGTGTTCATTGGCTGACTACGGGAATCGAGTAGCAATCGATTATGTCCCGCGAAATTCGAAAGTATCGCTACTACGTTTACGGAGAGTAGCACAAGAGGAAAATCCCTGATTAACGAAGAAATTCCCTGATTTTTCCCTGAATATTCCACAAATTCTTAATTCCCTGAAAATTCCCGGGTCGTAGACACCCTGAAGATGTTGTTCCATAGATTCGCTATAGATAACGATGTCGTCCAAATAGTGATACACATATTTAAATTTAATATCGTGAAATATCCTTTCTAATAATCTACTACATACGGAACTTCCTTGAGATATTCCAAAGGGTACTCTAGTAAATTGGTACAAGTTAAAAGGAACGGCAAACGCGGTTAGACGTTTTGATTCTTCCGAAAGGGGTATTTGGTGAAAAGCTTGATACAGATCCATTACCGTAAAGACTTTCGCTTTCGTGAAGTAATGAAAAGCACTATGGATGTCTGGAAGAGGGATAGATTCAAATTCTATTCGTTTGTTTAATTGCCGGTAGTCCACAACTAGTCTGTGTTTATCGTGACCTTTCGGTACTAAAAAGGAGGGTGATGAATATGGGGACATAGAGGGTTCAATGACTCCTTGTTCCAACAACTTGTTGATATGGTTTCTCATCGCTTCCATCTTGGGAGGCGACAACTTGTATGGGGGTAGGCGTATTACTTTCTGATCGCTCAGATTGATTTTATATTCTATTAGTTTCGTAAGTCCTAGCTTAGGTGTAAGAACTGAGGAAAATTCTTTTATTAATTTCTGTATTCTCATTCTATCTCTACTTTCTAGATGAGATAATTCAGACTCTTGGTGTATTACGTGTGCAGTAGATGATCTAGTTTTTTCTTGTTTGTCATTATTACAATCAAATCTATATTTCCGTGTACGGTCGAATCGAAAATAATATTTCTGCTCATAGATGTCAAGAATCATTCCCGTTTTACTGATAAAGTCTGCTCCCAATATTAAGTCGGGTCCTAATTCATTACATACTAACATAGTAAAAACCCAGGTTAGGTTCTTGATTTTAACTTTAACGGTAATGCTCAGTTTTATTATATTTCGTTTATTGGCGGTAGCACATTTTATATTCACCGCTTGACTCCGTTTTACTAGGTGGTGTTCCGATAATTTATCTGCTAACTCTTGACTGATTAAGGTTCTGGTAGATCCCGAATCAATTAATGCGATTGTGGAGGTAACACCTAGGTCAACTTGTATTAAGGGTAATAGACTTTTAGTACAGTTAGATTTATTTATCGCGTTACATTTTTCAAGAAACTTTCTTATGTAGGGATCTATTTCTTTAGAGCTTCTTTTCCTTCCTCTTTTGTTATAATTTATTTTTTATACGTTTCTTTAGGTTCACCAGATTTCGAGTTGCTGCGGAAGACACAGGATTTCGGGTCTCCCTGCCTTACATGTTTTTTGGATCAGGGTGTTTACGTTCCAATTGCTTGCTGTTACAGTTTTTTCTTGTGTCCATATTTGCCGCAATTATAACAGATGTGCTTATTGCGAGGAGGGTACCTTGTTTCCGTTTTAGATGGTGTTACATTTAACTTACCAGGGCTGCGCACATTGTGAGGTCTATTGAATACTTGCCTTTCATGCAGGGTTGTTACACCGGGCTCTAGGGCTCGCAATTCATTTCTATTTGCTTCTGCTGATTTCATCGTATGTCTATTCTGATCGGAGTACCATACATTCGAAGAATGGACACTGCATTGTTCTAGATCCGCAAAGGTGTTAGGTCGATTTATCAAAGCTAAACGAGATCTTTCTTCTGGTGACAATCCTACTAAAATGGTGTCGACCATCTGTGTCTCATTCCAATCTACACGTAGTAGTCGAGATGACTCCCTGATAAATGAGATGTAATGAGCTAATCTCTCGTGATTTCCTTGTACTCGTAGTACGGCCTTTCTTTTAAGTTCTTCATAAATTCCGGTGGGAATAAAGTACTTTATTATTGAGGTATGCAGGTCTTCTACTGGAAGTGTAGAGCTTAATGCTTCTATCACTCGATTCTTTAACGGGGGTTTACATTTCGGTAGCAGAACTTGCAAAATTTGCCAATCATTCAGCTGCTGTAGATCTTTTATCTGCAGGAGATATTTGATGAAATTTAGTAGTTTGGAGACATCTAATCCATCAGTGTAAGGGATTTCAGTTAAAAGTTTCTCCACAGGATGAGTGATTTTTCCATATAGGTCTGCGTTATAGTTCAAGGTTGGCATCCCTTTAGGAGGACGATATGATGCATTCGGGGTGGTCAATTCGTGCGTTTCGGGGCGAATCTGGAAACGATTGGGAGGAGGGGCTTCAAATATAGTCGGGGCATTTAAATCTCTATCAGGATATTGCTCGTGAGTAGCTTGTATTTGCGATACGGCGGGTGAGTCGCGATCAGTGTTAGGTGGCGGTAGATCTGTAGTAGGGGATTGAACTGGGGAGATGTGTAGTTTCTTCAAGGACTTCTCAATTTCATCCATTCGGAACGAGTCGGATTTTCTTCTTAACTCATTGACAATAGTGGGTAATCGACGTAAAGCTTCGTCAGCAAAGTTTTGGACTTCAGGAGGTATTTCCGTAAGATTAGGCCAGATCAACAAATTTTTCATATGCCGGGTTAAATGCTCTACTCTCTGAGTAGTCCGCAAAATTATCGCCGGAGATTTCTCGTCTTAGAGGGTTTGAGACAATAAGGTTAGCTCACTATACTTGGCATTACAAATTTCTCTCTCGCTCTCATAATCGAGTCCGCTTAGGTTGCTTAATTGCGCGGGTGCATCAAATCCACTTTCGCGTATTGACTTACGCAATTCCGCGACTGTTACATTCGCATGGGGTAGACCACGCAAAAGAGCTTCATAAGACAGCTCTTCCTTTAATAGTAAATCCGGATTAAATTGTGCCATTTTTTATCTTATTTCTAACACATTAAAACGTACTTAAAATTGATTTTACAACACTATACACTTACTACATAGACAAGTTACATTCTTGGGTAAATCATTTGCATAATTCTCAAGAGAATAATTTCTCTTCTAAGGGAGAGACAGAAATTCCACACACACATATTTCAATGTTAAATCACCGATCAGCTGTTTGCTGGAATGTAGGTCACCCTCTTTTATTTAGTAAAGAAAGACAAGGTAGGTGTATGCGTGGGAACGCGGGGATTACGCACACATATTGTTCTCTACACAATGCCTCAGCCTATCTTTCTCGACCGGTTTTAACTGGAGAGGCCAGTCGGACTCATAGGGTGAATCTTATTCAACAAAACACGCTTTACAAGTTACAGGTGTATTACGGTTATAACAGTCTGAGTTTAGTAATTAATTCTCGTACTTTCCACCATTAAAATATTATTTTTTTTTTAATTTTTGGTAACAACTTTAAGTTACGAAATTCTTTACACATAATTAACCGGGTCTACTTTACGCAGGAGTATATGTTTTTATTTTTACCGTGACGACAGACATACAATGCAGGCATATTCAAGAAACTACAGGTCTTGAATTGTCACAATATAAACCTGTTAAAGACTGAACAGATCAACATGTGACGTCTCCCTTGTTAAGATATCACAAATGTCGGGAACCAGTTCAATTTGTTACCTGTTAATTGAACTAGCTGCCGTTGTTAGTAAAAAACCTTAATCACTAACAAATTATAACACTTTATTATTCAGGAATTAAGCAAGGATTGTATAAATTTATTCACTCGTTGGGTGTTAGCAAAAACATCTCTTTATTAACATATATATATCTCTCATACTTTACTTTACTTTTAAAACTCAGATTCTAAAATTTTCTGCATTAAATATTTTGAAAATTTACGTTTTATTCCTTTTATATCAAAAGCATTCAGCTATATATTGTTTTTTGGTACCTTGGATCCGGGACTCAACTTAGTTATGTTTTTATTACAACTTCAACCAAATTATTAGAAGAATAATTTTGGTTGTAAATTTTAAAATTAATTTAAATCTAAACATCGTAATGTCATTACTACTTCATTACAGTGATTACAAAAATATATACATTAAACTTTAAATTATCAAAAGTTCTTTACTGTTCTTTTGTTAGTGGTCTTGTTGTTTTACAATGAATTTGTGTTACAAATATTATGTTTTGATATCACCTGAATATAACAATGCGTATGCTGTGGGGTCCATGATGGTCATCTTCAGTCCTCTTCTAGGGTGTGATCCACGGTTGCTCTTGAAGTTCCATGAGGTTGATTGTTTCTGGTAGTCTCTTCCTAGACGATTAGATTTTGGGTTTTAGAAGTTCATCCGGTTGTTGTTTGTGTTATCTTCTTTCGGAGTCGGTAGTTTACATTATACTTTTAGTTACAGTTTTTATTTTATCAGCACTAAAATCTGGTAATTAACATTTCTCACCATTTACAGCTTGCTAAGAGATGTGTCGGCTAAGTTTCCTTTTTTATTCTATACATGTTTCCTCACGCACTACATTATAATTTTGTTATTACTATTATTATTATTATACTACATAGGTCAATTCGAACTCATTATAAACTTGATTAAATATTGTTTAACGGTATACACCTATGTGTATGTTCACAACACAGCAGCTACATCCTTACATCTCGGTGTCTATCGGGCGAGTGAATGCAATGTTTAGCGGCAAGGGGTCAGTAGCTTGCGCGGTTTTACACACTGAGAAAATAGTTCGTTCTTTTAAGTTATATTATGTAACGGGACATTTTGGCCTGTCTGGGGTAATATAAAGAAATTTGTATTTTGAATGAAAACCAGTAACATTTTTTACGATAATTGGGACAAAACGTAAACAAAAAGGTATATTTTATTGGTAGCGACAGTGGTAGCACTGCTTGTGAAATTATTATTGTGAAACGACAAAATAAACAGACAGCAAAACTGTGCCAAGGTCACCCAATGACTTACAGAAACGGTAAACAAGTTATATAACAGCATCGGACCATGTGACGTCAATATATACGTCAGAGACGATCCCCACGATGGAATTCGGGTGTGTAATCCAAAACCGTATACTGGCGTAGGAATACTAACTGAATACAATACAAGTTGGAAAAACAGTCAAGGCCACTTTACAAAATAGTGCCGGTTGCCTCAGCCAAGTCTATCTTCACCACTCGCGCGAGTGACATACATAAAAGTTCCGGAACGTAAATCGCGGGCGCCCGCACCTTATACAATGTGACTAATACATCAAAAATTTGTTTTAACAATCGCTATACCTATAAAAAAATGTGATTAACAGTAAATACAGTTCGGAAATTATGCTTTAAATGAAAGTGCGCACAAAAGCAATGTGACGTCTTCTGGACTAGAATTCGGACTCAATGCCAGATAAGTTCTTACAAGGATATACACAAAACTATCAAAATTTATTATTTTCAGAAACCAAAATCGATGGGGCAAATTAGATAACATATGAGTTTAAGGGGAACATCTAAAATGGGTTGCATGTGAGAGTGTGCGAGGGGTCTTGCTTAATTATATATTAAACTATGAAGTGCTGGTTTACGTTTTAAAATTGATCTTATGTTTATAAAATGTATTTATTTCTATTCTAAAGAGAAAATCATGCATAATAAATGTTATTATTGTCTTTCTATAGGATCGTAACAAAGTAGGAGAAAGTAAGGGGAATATTTGTCTATATAAAATTTGAAATTATGTTGAGGGCTATATTTTCATGTTTTCTTTTGTAGTGTGAAAATGAATTAAAATAGGTGTGATGGTAATTCAGTTGTACTTTCTTAAATAACCAGTTCTGCACTTCCCGTTCGCTGATTCGAACCTTGGTGAGTAAAACTTTAGGTTGGTAATAGACAACATGGCAGCTGTAAGAGTCGCGAATTAGTAAACAAATAAGATCAAAATATATTTATGAATTTTATAACGGTAAGTAATAGCACAAATGGCTTCTGAACAGGGACATTTATATAAATATAATTATATAAATACGGCCTACTGGGAGAGCAGAATGGTTGTTTGGAAGTGAGAACGAATTTTATTTTTTGTACGTAGAAATAGACGCAGGTGACGAGTGTCACATAAGGTTATGTTACGTAAGGTTATATTGACGTAGATGTATAGTAAATAAGTCAGAATTACGCAAATAACAATGATGAATACTAATGATAATATTAACGATGAAGTCAGCTTCACTGACAGCCAGATAGAAAGTCAAATAAGTAGCGACTCCGGAATTCAAACAAATGACAGTAGTCTTGAGGAGTCAAAAATAATACAGACAGTTGAGATTCATTCAACACCTATTTTAGGAAATCAAAATCAGAAACCTGACGAAAATGATATGTTAACCCGATTGTACAATATGATTTACAATAGTGTAGAAAAACAAGATAGTAATTTTAGAGAATTGAAAAACGAAATCAAAGAAATTAAAAGTAGTGTAAATGAGAAATTAGATATGCAGAACAACAAATTAAATGAATTAAATAATAACATTCAAGAAATGAATAAACGTTTAGAAAATACCAATGAAATAATAAAAAATAATTTGAATAAATTAGAACAGAGTAAGAGTAATACAAATGAAAATTGTAATGACATGTGTAAAAATGTGGTACTAGATAAAGTGTTAACAAATGATGTTGAAAATAATATTGAGAATAGTAATGTATTTGAAAAGGTAGTATCAGAGAGTGATAAGTTGAAAATAAATAGTGAGAGTACTGATGAAGTTATACAATGTGATGATGGAATGTTAATGTGTGTTTATGAGTTAGAGAGAAAGTGGAAAGATAATATAGTGGTAGAATGGGGGCAGAGGGTAAATTTTCCCCTTATTTGTAATGAACCAGAGTGTTCACAAGTGTTGTTTTTGAAGGGCAAGAGTCCCGTGTTAGTAGATGATTTTTGTTTCCCAGTTTTGTATAAGTTTATACCCTCTGTGTGTAATGATTTTATAAGTATGAGATGGTGTTATGATGAGAGAAAGTTAGATAGAGAATTGTGTGTTGATAAAGAGACAGAATTGTATAATTTAAAGAGAGACTATGATGAGTGGAAAGAAATATTAGAAGTGTATTTAAACAAGAGTAATTTAATTTATGATGAAAGAATAACTGACCCAATATTGACAATAATTACTACTGGAGACTGGACAAAAATAAATTATGTTGACAAGGCTTATGAAACATTAATAGGGAATAACCCTATAAATTATAATGGCATAATGAATGAAATAAAGTTAATGGATTATAATAATAATAATAATAACAAATTGTGTGTGGATAACAATGATGCATGTTATAAATATATTCGATATATATGATGATGGAGGTTGAAATTAAAATGAGTGAATGGACAAATTTTAAATATTGTAATTTATGGTAATGACTTTGCAGACTTGGACAATGAAGTGTGAAAAAATGGAACAGTTAATGACAAAAGTTTGTAAATATATTTGTAGTGAATTCAATTGTGTGTATTGTAAAATGTTAGGTAAACAATGTGTATATGTAGTAGAAAATGTTGTGATAATAATAATATTATTAATATTTTGCAGTCTAAATAAAAAATAATTATGAAGACAGTAATTAATGAACTGTAATTGTTTTGATAATATTTGAAATATATTGTTTTCAATAATTAATTTAATCAAAATAATCTGAGATGTTTAAATATTTTTTGTTGGATTCAAAATGTTATATAATTGAATTTTTATGAGGTAATTAAATTGTTTTATGAGATTTAAATTTGATAATAATTAATAAATAAATAAATGTTAAATTGTTTAGTTTGTGGAAGGCCTAGGCGTGTAAATAAATAATTTTAGTGAGGCAGTGTGTTCAAACAAAATTTACTCTTATGTAATAAAATCTATTATGCAATAATAAAATGTAACAAGGTCACGAGTAAATAGAATTTGAAAATGAAATTAAAAGTGTAAGTTATGTAATTTTGGTAAATCTAAAAAAGTGAATTGTTTATTTTCATGTAATGACAACATCGTTAAGTGACTAAGTAAATATTTTGTTGTACTTATTATTTTATGTTAATGAAGGTCAAGGTAGGGAAAGGTAAGAAAGAAATGTATGAGGTTAAAACACCACCAAGACTAGAAATGTCATGTAATGTAAAGTGTTAATTTTAAAAAATATATATTTTACTTGTGATTCCCCAACTTTTCGGGTGGTCACGGCCTCACCGAACCCTGACCGTGGAATTGGTTTAGCTTTAACAGCTATGGTTGGGGCTCATTGCGTCACGTTCTGCCTTAACTGGCCATAGCTGTTATCATTGTAAAGGTGAATTTTGAAATTGACAGGGGGGTAATTTAGGGGAATCACCAAACTATGAAACAGCGGCTGCCACTCTGTCCGAGGAGGGACAGCAAAGCCAGGTGGTAGACCCGCATTAGGGGCGTATAATATGAACATTTAGATATTATATCTAGTTTTATTAAAATGTAACGCAGAAGCAAGGACACGGAGATGTCAAAATTCCTCCAAAACTTCAGTCTTTGTGGACGCAACTGGACGCCACAGTCCAGGGGGGGTCATAGTGTGTGTGGCAGGGAGGTTACCCAGGGGGGTAACGAATTAAAAAATTTGTTGTATTTTAATAATGATGACTCGCTACTAAATAATTTTGTTTTGATTTGAAAAAATAGATGCACTAGATACTTCCTATATCGTGTTTATTATGTCTTATTGTGTTAATTGCATGTAGTATGTTAGGAATAAGGATTATAAAATTATAATAATATGTTATAGAATAAGTTTTCAATGTGTTTAAAGACTTTAGATGAATAGTGAAATAAATTTGAGATAATTAAAGTTTTCAATGGGTTGCAAAAGATAGAAGTTGGGTGATAGTAATTGTTTAAGTAAAATATTTGAGTAAGTCCAAGTTGAGTATAGATGGGTGTTAAAGAGAATAAAGATGTAATACAAGTAATAGAGAATTTGAGTATATGTGGAGACACAGTAGTAATGGAGAATTTATGTAGAATAATGAGAGTGATATTGATGTTTATAAATGATGATGTTATTTTGTAGTTGAAGTGAGGTAATTAGAATGAGATTTGGGGATGGTAATTTTGTAAGAGGGGATAGTGTAATGGAGGAGTCCGCAACAAAAGGGTTGGGACGGGATGGGACCGTTTGGCGCCGGAAAGGGTTACCTTAGGTAGAATCCAGGAACCAACATAAGGGAATGCGCTTTTGGGGGGGGGGGAACACATATCCTAAGTACAAAGGGTTAGAGAGTATTTTTTTTTATATATCGAGAGAATGTGGCGAATTGAGTTTAGTAGTAAGTTGGGTTTTTGTTTGATAGATGTTTTGATAGAGATGGGGTGTCATACTAGTTAAAGATTTTGTAAGGGAGCGTTAGAGTCACAAAAGGGGAAGATTATGGGTAAATGCCAAGTTGATAAAGTGAATTATGATGAATAACTGAGAATCACCCAAATTAATGAAATGGAATAATAATTGCAATGTTATGAAAAAAAAAAAAATATATATATATATATATAATAATTTTTTTTGGAAAGAGAATTAATAAAAGTCAATTGAGATTAAAGGGTAATTTCATGATTTTATATGCAAATTTAATGATGTAAAGTGTGTAAATTTTTAAATACAAATTGTTTATTTTAAGATAATAATAACAATGTGAATTATGAATGTACTATGTTTTCTTATGTTATATTGTGTTTGTTAGTATTTAAGAGAATTTTATGAATTAAAAAAATTTTTTTTGATGCAAATTGGGGATAAGAGAAATGTGTAATATGGTAATGGGAAATGTTTATTTAAATTTTGATGGGCATCAGGGCAATAATTTTGAATTTTGGAATTTTAAAGTTAACAAGAGAAAGTACACAGAATGAGATTATGGAATTTTAAATATGTTAGAAGTAAGTAAAAAACAAAACCAGTGCTTCTTAACGCAAACCAGCACCGCTAGGGGGAAACAGATCAGTTGGGGATATGGTGTTATATAAGGCCACTAGTTGATATTTGATTTGTTGTTTCAGTGTTTGGTGATGCTGTGGCGGCGGACCTGAGCTGGCCAGCGCGTCAGAGCAGGGGCGTTAAGTATCTGTCTGACTTTATGGTGTTGGGATCTCGAGAGAGAAGTCCAGTATTGTCATTCAGGTGCGGTCACAGTCACCGGACCAAGGGTGAGTTAATTATATTTTTTTTGTAAACCATACAGGGGGTTGTGGCGACATATCCTGCCTGATCCCTTTAGCAAGTATGAGTGTGTCAATGAGAGTTTTTATGCTTCGGCATAAAATCTCTCATTGAGGGGGTATTATAACGGGACATTTTGGCCTACCTGGGGTAATATAAAGAAATTTGTATTTTGAATGAAAACCAGTAACATTTTTTACGATAATTGGGACAAAACGTAAACAAAAAGGTATATTTTATTGGTAGCGACAGTGGTAGCACTGCTTGTGAAATTATTATTGTGAAACGACAAAATAAACAGACAGCAAAACTGTGCCAAGGTTACCCAATGACTTACAGAAACAGTAAACAAGTTATATAACAGCATCGGACCATGTGACGTCAATATATACGTCAGAGACGATCCCCACGATGGAATTCGGGTGTGTAATCCAAAACCGTATACTGGCGTAGGAATACTAACTGAATACAATACAAGTTGGAAAAACAGTCAAGGCCACTTTACAAAATAGTGCCGGTTGCCTCAGCCCAGTCTAACTTCACCACTCGCGCGAGTGACATACATAAAAGTTCCGGAACGTAAATCGCGGGCGCCCGCACCTTATAAAATGTGACTAATACATCAAAAATTTGTTTTAACAATCGCTATACCTATAAAAAAATGTGATTAACAGTAAATACAGTTCGGAAATTATGCTTTAAATGAAAGTGCGCACAAAAGCAATGTGACGTCTTCTGGACTAGAATTCGGACTCAATGCCAGATAAGTTCTTACAAGGATATACACAAAACTATCAAAATTTATTATTTTCAGAAACCAAAATCGATGGGGCAAATTAGATAACATATGAGTTTAAGGGGAACATCTAAAATGGGTTGCATGTGAGAGTGTGTAAGGGGTCTTGCTTAATTATATATTAAACTATGAAGTGCTGGTTTACGTTTTAAAATTGATCTTATGTTTATAAAATGTATTTATTTCTATTCTAAAGAGAAAATCATGCATAATAAATGTTATTATTGTCTTTCTATAGGATCGTAACAAAGTAGGAGAAAGTAAGGGGAATATTTGTCTATATAAAATTTGAAATTATGTTGAGGGCTATATTTTCATGTTTTCTTTTGTAGTGTGAAAATGAATTAAAATAGGTGTGATGGTAATTCAGTTGTACTTTCTTAAATAACCAGTTCTGCACTTCCCGTTCGCTGATTCGAACCTTGGTGAGTAAAACTTTAGGTTGGTAATAGACAACATGGCAGCTGTAAGAGTCGCGAATTAGTAAACAAATAAGATCAAAATATATTTATGAATTTTATAACGGTAAGTAATAGCACCAATGGCTTCTGAACAGGGACATTTATATAAATATAATTATATAAATACGGCCTACTGGGAGAGCAGAATGGTTGTTTGGAAGTGAGAACGAATTTTATTTTTTGTACGTAGAAATAGACGCAGGTGACGAGTGTCACATAAGGTTATGTTACGTAAGGTTATATTGACGTAGATGTATAGTAAATAAGTCAGAATTACGCAAATAACAATGATGAATACTAATGATAATATTAACGATGAAGTCAGCTTCACTGACAGCCAGATAGAAAGTCAAATAAGTAGCGACTCCGGAATTCAAACAAATGACAGTAGTCTTGAGGAGTCAAAAATAATACAGACAGTTGAGATTCATTCAACACCTATTTTAGGAAATCAAAATCAGAACCTGACGAAAATGATATGTTAACCCGATTGTACAATATGATTTACAATAGTGTAGAAAAACAAGATAGTAATTTTAGAGAATTGAAAAACGAAATCAAAGAAATTAAAAGTAGTGTAAATGAGAAATTAGATATGCAGAACAACAAATTAAATGAATTAAATAATAACATTCAAGAAATGAATAAACGTTTAGAAAATACCAATGAAATAATAAAAAATAATTTGAATAAATTAGAACAGAGTAAGAGTAATACAAATGAAAATTGTAATGACATGTGTAAAAATGTGGTACTAGATAAAGTGTTAACAAATGATGATGTTGAAAATAATATTGAGAATAGTAATGTATTTGAAAAGGTAGTATCAGAGAGTGATAAGTTGAAAATAAATAGTGAGAGTACTGATGAAGTTATACAATGTGATGATGGAATGTTAATGTGTGTTTATGAGTTAGAGAGAAAGTGGAAAGATAATATAGTGGTAGAATGGGGGCAGAGGGTAAATTTTCCCCTTATTTGTAATGAACCAGAGTGTTCACAAGTGTTGTTTTTGAAGGGCAAGAGTCCCGTGTTAGTAGATGATTTTTGTTTCCCAGTTTTGTATAAGTTTATACCCTCTGTGTGTAATGATTTTATAAGTATGAGATGGTGTTATGATGAGAGAAAGTTAGATAGAGAATTGTGTGTTGATAAAGAGACAGAATTGTATAATTTAAAGAGAGACTATGATGAGTGGAAAGAAATATTAGAAGTGTATTTAAACAAGAGTAATTTAATTTATGATGAAAGAATAACTGACCCAATATTGACAATAATTACTACTGGAGACTGGACAAAAATAAATTATGTTGACAAGGCTTATGAAACATTAATAGGGAATAACCCTATAAATTATAATGGCATAATGAATGAAATAAAGTTAATGGATTATAATAATAATAATAATAATAACAAATTGTGTGTGGATAACAATGATGCATGTTATAAATATATTCGATATATATATGATGATGGAGGTTGAAATTAAAATGAGTGAATGGACAAATTTTAAATATTGTAATTTATGGTAATGACTTTGCAGACTTGGACAATGAAGTGTGAAAAAATGGAACAGTTAATGACAAAAGTTTGTAAATATATTTGTAGTGAATTCAATTGTGTGTATTGTAAAATGTTAGGTAAACAATGTGTATATGTAGTAGAAAATGTTGTGATAATAATAATAATATTATTAATATTTTGCAGTCTAAATAAAAAATAATTATGAAGACAGTAATTAATGAACTGTAATTGTTTTGATAATATTTGAAATATATTGTTTTCAATAATTAATTTAATCAAAATAATCTGAGATGTTTAAATATTTTTTGTTGGATTCAAAATGTTATATAATTGAATTTTTATGAGGTAATTAAATTGTTTTATGAGATTTAAATTTGATAATAATTAATAAATAAATAAATGTTAAATTGTTTAGTTTGTGGAAGGCCTAGGCGTGTAAATAAATAATTTTAGTGAGGCAGTGTGTTCAAACAAAATTTACTCTTATGTAATAAAATCTATTATGCAATAATAAAATGTAACAAGGTCACGAGTAAATAGAATTTGAAAATGAAATTAAAAGTGTAAGTTATGTAATTTTGGTAAATCTAAAAAAGTGAATTGTTTATTTTCATGTAATGACAACATCGTTAAGTGACTAAGTAAATATTTTGTTGTACTTATTATTTTATGTTAATGAAGGTCAAGGTAGGGAAAGGTAAGAAAGAAATGTATGAGGTTAAAACACCACCAAGACTAGAAATGTCATGTAATGTAAATTGTTAATTTTAAAAAATATATATTTTACTTGTGATTCCCGAACTTTTCGGGTGGTCACGGCCTCACCGAACCCTGACCGTGGAATTGGTTTAGCTTTAACAGCTATGGTTGGGGCTCATTGCGTCACGTTCTGCCTTAACTGGCCATAGCTGTTATCGTTGTAAAGGTGAATTTTGAAATTGACAGGGGGGTAATTTAGGGGAATCACCAAACTATGAAACAGCGGCTGCCACTCTGTCCGAGGAGGGACAGCAAAGCCAGGTGGTAGACCCGCATTAGGGGCGTATAATATGAACATTTAGATATTATGATATCTAGTTTTATTAAAATGTAACGCAGAAGCAAGGACACGGAGATGTCAAAATTCCTCCAAAACTTCAGTCTTTGTGGACGCAACTGGACGCCACAGTCCAGGGGGGGTCATAGTGTGTGTGGCAGGGAGGTTACCCAGGGGGGTAACGAATTAAAAAATTTGTTGTATTTTAATAATGATGACTCGCTACTAAATAATTTTGTTTTGATTTGAAAAAATAGATGCACTAGATACTTCCTATATCGTGTTTATTATGTCTTATTGTGTTAATTGCATGTAGTATGTTAGGAATAAGGATTATAAAATTATAATAATATGTTATAGAATAAGTTTTCAATGTGTTTAAAGACTTTAGATGAATAGTGAAATAAATTTGAGATAATTAAAGTTTTCAATGGGTTGCAAAAGATAGAAGTTGGGTGATAGTAATTGTTTAAGTAAAATATTTGAGTAAGTCCCAGTTGAGTATAGATGGGTGTTAAAGAGAATAAAGATGTAATACAAGTAATAGAGAATTTGAGTATATGTGGAGACACAGTAGTAATGGAGAATTTATGTAGAATAATGAGAGTGATATTGATGTTTATAAATGATGATGTTATTTTGTAGTTGAAGTGAGGTAATTAGAATGAGATTTGGGGATGGTAATTTTGTAAGAGGGGATAGTGTAATGGAGGAGTCCGCAACAAAAGGGTTGGGACGGGATGGGACCGTTTGGCGCCGGAAAGGGTTACCTTAGGTAGAATCCAGGAACCAACATAAGGGAATGCGCTTTTGGGGGGGGGAACACATATCCTAAGTACAAAGGGTTAGAGAGTATTTTTTTTTATATATCGAGAGAATGTGGCGAATTGAGTTTAGTAGTAAGTTGGGTTTTTGTTTGATAGATGTTTTGATAGAGATGGGGTGTCATACTAGTTAAAGATTTTGTAAGGGAGCGTTAGAGTCACAAAAGGGGAAGATTATGGGTAAATGCCAAGTTGATAAAGTGAATTATGATGAATAACTGAGAATCACCCAAATTAATGAAATGGAATAATAATTGCAATGTTATGAAAAAAAAATAAATAAATATATATATATATATATAATAATTTTTTTTGGAAAGAGAATTAATAAAAGTCAATTGAGATTAAAGGGTAATTTTATGATTTTATATGCAAATTTAATGATGTAAAGTGTGTAAATTTTTAAATACAAATTGTTTATTTTAAGATAATAATAACAATGTGAATTATGAATGTACTATGTTTTCTTATGTTATATTGTGTTTGTTAGTATTTAAGAGAATTTTATGAATTAAAAAAATTTTTTTTGATGCAAATTGGGGATAAGAGAAATGTGTAATATGGTAATGGGAAATGTTTATTTAAATTTTGATGGGCATCAGGGCAATAATTTTGAATTTTGGAATTTTAAAGTTAACAAGAGAAAGTACACAGAATGAGATTATGGAATTTTAAATATGTTAGAAGTAAGTAAAAAACAAAACCAGTGCTTCTTAACGCAAACCAGCACCGCTAGGGGGAAACAGATCAGTTGGGGATATGGTGTTATATAAGGCCACTAGTTGATATTTGATTTGTTGTTTCAGTGTTTGGTGATGCTGTGGCGGTGGACCTGAGCTGGCCAGCGCGTCAGAGCAGGGGCGTTAAGTATCTGTCTGACTTTATGGTGTTGGGATCTCGAGAGAGAAGTCCAGTATTGTCATTCAGGTGCGGTCACAGTCACCGGACCAAGGGTGAGTTAATTATATTTTTTTTGTAAACCATACAGGGGGTTGTGGCGACATATCCTGCCTGATCCCTTTAGCAAGTATGAGTGTGTCAATGAGAGTTTTTATGCTTCGGCATAAAATCTCTCATTGAGGGGGTATTGTAACGGGACATTTTGGCCTACCTGGGGTAATATAAAGAAATTTGTATTTTGAATGAAAACCAGTAACATTTTTTACGATAATTGGGACAAAACGTAAACAAAAAGGTATATTTTATTGGTAGCGACAGTGGTAGCACTGCTTGTGAAATTATTATTGTGAAACGACAAAATAAACAGACAGCAAAACTGTGCCAAGGTCACCCAATGACTTACAGAAACGGTAAACAAGTTATATAACAGCATTGGACCATGTGACGTCAATATATACGTCAGAGACGATCCCCACGATGGAATTCGGGTGTGTAATCCAAAACCGTATACTGGCGTAGGAATACGAACTGAATAAAATACAAGTTGGAAAAACAGTCAAGGCCACTTTACAAAATAGTGCCGGTTGCCTCAGCCCAGTCTAACTTCACCACTCGCGCGAGTGACATACATAAAAGTTCCGGAACGTAAATCGCGGGCGCCCGCACCTTATAAAATGTGACTAATACATCAAAAATTTGTTTTAACAATCGCTATACCTATAAAAAAAATGTGATTAACAGTAAATACAGTTCGGAAATTATGCTTTAAATGAAAGTGCGCACAAAAGCAATGTGACGTCTTCTGGACTAGAATTCGGACTCAATGCCAGATAAGTTCTTACAAGGATATACACAAAACTATCAAAATTTATTATTTTCAGAAACCAAAATCGATGGGGCAAATTAGATAACATATGAGTTTAAGGGGAACATCTAAAATGGGTTGCATGTGAGAGTGTGTGAGGGGTCTTGCTTAATTATATATTAAACTATGAAGTGCTGGTTTACGTTTTAAAATTGATCTTATGCTTATAAAATGTATTTATTTCTATTCTAAAGAGAAAATCATGCATAATAAATGTTATTATTGTCTTTCTATAGGATCGTAACAAAGTAGGAGAAATTAAGGGGAATATTTGTCTATATAAAATTTGAAATTATGTTGAGGGCTATATTTTCATGTTTTCTTTTGTAGTGTGAAAATGAATTAAAATAGGTGTGATGGTAATTCAGTTGTACTTTCTTAAATAACCAGTTCTGCACTTCCCGTTCGCTGATTCGAACCTTGGTGAGTAAAACTTTAGGTTGGTAATAGACAACATGGCAGCTGTAAGAGTCGCGAATTAGTAAACAAATAAGATCAAAATATATTTATGAATTTTATAACGGTAAGTAATAGCACAATTAATTATTTACTAATTAAATCATAATACATTATTTTACCTTTTGGTTACGAATTATGAATTTCTTTATTTATTTTGTACACATTTTATTTAATTAAAGTAATTATTATTATTAGCTAAATAACGCCATTCTTAACGTGTTGGTACGGGACAATTTGCATGTTGTTGCATGAATCTAGGCATAGGTAAGGGGTGGATAATACTCTTACTTATATTGAAAGCGATTTTTTATTTGTGCGATTTAAATATTTTTTAAAATCGTCACATCCTCCTGCACTTAACGATGATGTTGGGGTGGTGGGGTAATAATTAAAATCTAATAAACACAATTACATTTGGGCACAGAATTTCATACTGAAATTTCTCTCTCTCAGATTATTTCTATCTATCAATTGATTATCTTACAACTTATACAAACTTTATAAAATCCATGATATTCGTATCCAAGTCACACTTTGAATAAATTAATATATAAAACTTTACCTTATTATCCGTCTTGTGACTTTCCTTTTTTAAAACAACACTACGCGTTACGGAACATTTGTTCCATCATCAGGTGTTATTACTCTTGCGAGGTCGTCGAAACATTAAGATATATCACAAACACATAAAACACTAAACATAAGTTCGAATTCAGTATCTACCGCGCGCGATACGTTTTCGGTGCGCACCTTGACAACACTGAACTAACGCTATCAGTTCACCGCTATCGCTGCTCGTGCATGATGTGTGACGTGTACCTTAGTTGTTCTGAGATTTGCATCGCAGTGTCATACAACGAGTTAGAGTGGAAATTTAACTGATCATTTAATAAATAATCTGGACTGGTTTTAAAGGCCTTATATATTTCAAATTCTTCATTAGCATTCATATTCCTACCTTTATTGCATATGTGTATTGGTTTAAGGTTTGTAATAAAATCCGTATAATTATGTTTATTGTCAATCAAATGTCGCCCAAAATTGGATTTAGTTTTTCCAAAGTCTTTTTTGGGGAGATGTTCTTTGAATCTCTTTATGAAAGGTCTCCCCGTCTGGCCTATATAAAAACAGTTACAGTCATCACATATTATCTTGTATACACCTGTTTTTTCTTCTAAAGGTCTGGCCGTTTTTGGACCAAGTATTTTATATATGTTATTGCTTGTTTGAAAGGCCGTCGCTATATTCATTTTCTTGAAGACATTTGTTAGAATTTTCGGAAGGACATTACCATACTCAGTTGATATGTGTATTGCTCCATCCTTGTTCTTCGGGGGCCTCTTTTGTCTGTTTTGTTGTTTCTTGAGTAGTTTATCTATCATTGAACTTTGATATCCGTTAGCTCTGGCTATGTATTTTATTGTATTTAACTCTTTTTGAAAATCAATTGTCTCAAGTGGTATTGTAATTAGCCTATGAATAAAACTGTTATATGCAGCCATTTTTTGAGATATAGGGTGGTGGGAGTCTGCGTGTATAGTGATATCTGTTGTGGTTGGTTTTCTATAGATTTGGTATTGGAATCAATTGTTTGTTTTTATGACTGTTAAGTCAAGAAAATTCAGCTTATTGTCAGTTTCAGTTTCGAGGGTGAATTGTATGCGTTTATGTATGCTATTCATATAATGTCTCAATATATCTATCTGTCGTAGTGAACCGTCAAAAATTATAAAAGTATCATCGACATATCGCGTGTAAAAGACTATTTTGCTGTGAAGTTTATTTTTATTGGACAGTAAATGTGTACTTTCGTAATGATTCAGGTAGAGATCTGATAATAAGCCAGAAAGTGGTGAGCCCATGGCGAGGCCCTCCTCTTGAATAAAATAACTATTATTGAACGTGAAATATTTCTGCTTTAATATAACTTCTAATAAATCAATTAATTCGTTAATTTTTTGTGAACTTAGTAATTTTGCTTCGTTGAGGAGTTCCCTTAAAATGGCTATTGTTTCCTGAATAGGTACGTTTGTGTATAAGTTAACGATATCAAATGACGCAATTTTGTAATTAGAAAAAAATTTTGTATTAGAAGAAAATGAATATAGCGACGGCCTTTCAAACAAGCAATAACATATATAAAATACTTGGTCCAAAAACGGCCAGACCTTTAGAAGAAAAAACAGGTGTATACAAGATAATATGTGATGACTGTAACTGTTTTTATATAGGCCAGACGGGGAGACCTTTCATAAAGAGATTCAAAGAACATCTCCCCAATAAAGACTTTGGAAAAACTAAATCCAATTTTGGACGACATTTGATTGACAATAAACATAATTATACGGATTTTATTACAAACCTTAAACCAATACACATATGCAATAAAGGTAGGAATATGAATGCTAATGAAGAATTTGAAATATATAAGGCCTTTAAAACCAGTCCAGATTATTTATTAAATGATCAGTTAAATTTCCACTCTAACTCGTTGTATGACACTGCGATGCAAATCTCAGAACAACTAAGGTACACGTCACACATCATGCACGAGCAGCGATAGCGGTGAACTGATAGCGTTAGTTCAGTGTTGTCAAGGTGCGCACCGAAAACGTATCGCGCGCAGTAGATACTGAATTCGAACTTATGTTTAGTGTTTTATGTGTTTGTGATATATCTTAATGTTTCGACGACCTCGCAAGAGTAATAACACCTGATGATGGAACAAATGTTCCGAAATGCGTAGTGTTGTTTTAAAAAAGGAAAGTCACAAGACGGATAATAAGGTAAAGTTTTATATATTAAATTATTCAAAGTGTGACTTGGATACGAATATCATGGATTTTAAATTGGAAGCCAGTCAGGCATCTATAGTATTTAAATATCAAAACATTAAGATAAAGTTATTGAAAACCAACCTACACATAAAATTCAACAAAAAATGCATTAAGAACAACGTAATACCAAAGTATGCTATCATCAAAATTGAGAACACATCCAAAACTGCAATAAAGGTAAAGGAACGCGCTGAACAAATGTGGATAAAAGAAGAGTTGAGAAATTTGTATGCAAAGAAGGTGGATTTAAACATAAAGTTATACAAAGCACAACTGGAAATGCTTAATAACATTCACCCAGCCATCATAAACAGTGTAATGCAAACCACTGATAAATATATCAGACACACTCTACAACGTATATATTTCAAACAGAATAGAAAGTTTATCTATCTCCAAAATAAACAATACCCCGACGATAGTATCAAATGTCAACATGAATTTTATGAACGAGTTTCAAATTTAACGTCAATAGATTTAAACAATGAAGAAATGAATATTCTAAACAAAGGGTTAAAATACAACATCCCATATAACAATAGAAATCATATAATTCAAGAAACAGTTAATGCCGAGGCAGCTATAAAAATGGTGCCGGACCATAGATTGCAGAAAGAAACACGCATAATAGTAAACAGTAAACTGAACAAGAGATTAAAAACCCCGAATAATATTGGTAATGTTGGTCGTAAACACATTACAGACTTTAAACTTTTAAAACAGATACAAAATAAACTGACAGATAATAATGCTCTCATTACTAGAGCTGATAAGGGAAACACCATAGTTATAATGTACATGAACCAATATATATCGAAGGTTAATGAATTTATAAACAATAACAATATCCAAACGTTGTGTGCTGATCCAACCAACGGTTTTGTTAAGAACTTGAATAACATGATTAACAGATGCACGAGTCTATTTGACGAAACCACACGACGCGTATTAAAGCCTATAAATGCCCGGGCACCTCAATTCACAGGTTTACCCAAGATTCATAAAATTGATGTACCAGTTAGACCACTTATAAATTTTACAACAGCCCCAGGGTATAAAATCGCCAAAAAACTTGCAAAAATAATAAAAGACAACATAAGATTCAAAAATAAACATAGTATCAAAAATAATATTGATTTTGTTAACAAATTAAAAGACATTAAATTGCAGCCTAATTACAAAATTGCGTCATTTGATATCGTTAACTTATACACAAACGTACCTATTCAGGAAACAATAGCCATTTTAAGGGAACTCCTCAACGAAGCAAAATTACTAAGTTCACAAAAAATTAACGAATTAATTGATTTATTAGAAGTTATATTAAAGCAGAACTATTTCACGTTCAATAATAGTTATTTTATTCAAGAGGAGGGCCTCGCCATGGGCTCACCACTTTCTGGCTTATTATCAGATATCTACCTGAATCATTACGAAAGTACACATTTACTGTCCAATAAAAATAAACTTCACAGCAAAATAGTGTTTTACACGCGATATGTCGATGATACTTTTATAATTTTTGACGGTTCACTACGACAGATAGATATATTGAGACATTATATGAATAGCATACATAAACGCATACAATTCACCCTCGAAACTGAAACTGACAATAAGCTGAATTTTCTTGACTTAACAGTCATAAAAACAAACAATAGATTCCAATACCAAATCTATAGAAAACCAACCACAACAGATATCATTATACACGCAGACTCCCACCACCCTATATCTCAAAAAATGGCTGCATATAACAGTTTTATTCATAGGCTAATTACAATACCACTTGAGACAATTGATTTTCAAAAAGAGTTAAATACAATAAAATACATAGCCAGAGCTAACGGATATCAAAGTTCAATGACAGATAAACTACTCAAGAAACAACAAAACAGACAAATGAGGCCCCCGAAGAACAAGGATGGAGCAATACACATATCAACTGAGTATGGTAATGTCCTTCCGAAAATTCTAACAAATGTCTTCAAGAAAATGAATATAGCGACGGCCTTTCAAACAAGCAATAACATATATAAAATACTTGGTCCAAAAACGGCCAGACCTTTAGAAGAAAAAACAGGTGTATACAAGATAATATGTGATGACTGTAACTGTTTTTATATAGGCCAGACGGGGAGACATTTCATAAAGAGATTCAAAGAACATCTCCCCAAAAAAGACTTTGGAAAAACTAAATCCAATTTTGGGCAACATTTGATTGACAATAAACATAATTATACGGATTTTATTACAAACCTTAAACCAATACACATATGCAATAAAGGTAGGAATATGAATGCTAATGAAGAATTTGAAATATATAAGGCCTTTAAAACCAGTCCAGATTATTTATTAAATGATCAGTTAAATTTCCACTCTAACTCGTTGTATGACACTGCGATGCAAATCTCAGAACAACTAAGGTACACGTCACACATCATGCGCGAGCAGCGATAGCGGTGAACTGAGAGCGTTAGTTCAGTGTTGTCAAGGTGCGCACCGAAAATGTATCGCGCGCAGTAGATACTGAATTCGAACTTATGTTTAGTGTTTTATGTGTTTGTGATATATCTTAATGTTTCGACGACCTCGCAAGAGTAATAACACCTGATGATGGAACAAATGTTCCGAAACGCATAGTGTTGTTTTAAAAAAGGAAAGTCACAAGACGGATAATAAGGTAAAGTTTTATATATTAATTTATTCAAAGTGTGACTTGGATACGAATATCATGGATTTTAAATTGGAAGCCAGTCAGGCATCTATAGTATTTAAATATCAAAACATTAAGATAAAGTTATTGAAAACCAACCTACACATAAAATTCAACAAAAAATGCATTAAGAACAATGTAATACGAAAGTATGCTATCATCAAAATTAAGAACACATCCAAAACTGCAATAAAGGTAAAGGAACGCGCTGAACAAATGTGGATAAAAGAAGAGTTGAGAAATTTGTATGCAAAGAAGGTGGATTTAAACATAAAGTTATACAAAGCACAACTGGAAATGCTTAATAACATTCACCCAGCCATCATAAACAGTGTAATGCAAACCACTGATAAATATATCAGACACACTCTACAACGTATATATTTCAAACAGAATAGAAAGTTTATCTATCTCCAAAATAAACAATACCCCGACGATAGTATCAAATGTCAACATGAATTTTATGAACGAGTTTCAAATTTAACGTCAATAGATTTAAACAACGAAGAAATGAATATTCTAAACAAAGGGTTAAAATACAACATCCCATATAACAATAGAAATCATATAATTCAAGAAATAGTTAATGCCGAGGCAGCTATAAAAATGGTGCCGGACCATAGATTGCAGAACGAAACACGCATAATAGTAAACAGTAAACTGAACAAGAGATTAAAAACCCCGAATAATATCGGTAATGTTGGTCGTAAACACATTACAGACTTTAAACTTTTAAAACAGATACAAAATAAACTGACAGATAATAATGCTCTCATTACTAGAGCTGATAAGGGAAACACCATAGTTATAATGTACATGAACCAATATATATATCGAAGGTTAATGAATTTATAAACAATAACAATATCCAAACGTTGTGTGCTGATCCAACCAACGGTTTTGTTAAGAACTTGAATAACATGATTAACAGATGCACGAGTCTATTTGACGAAACCACACGACGCGTATTAAAGCCTATAAATGCCCGGGCACCTCAATTCACAGGTTTACCCAAGATTCATAAAATTGATGTACCAATTAGACCACTTATAAATTTTACAACAGCCCCAGGGTATAAAATCGCCAAAAAACTTGCAAATATAATAAAAGACAACATAAGATTCGAAAATAAACATAGCATCAAAAATAATATTGATTTTGTTAACAAATTAAAAGACATTAAATTGCAGCCTAATTACAAAATTGCGTCATTTGATATCGTTAACTTATACACAAACGTACCTATTCAGGAAACAATAGCCATTTTAAGGGAACTCCTCAACGAAGCAAAATTACTAAGTTCACAAAAAATTAACGAATTAATTGATTTATTAGAAGTTATATTAAAGCAGAACTATTTCACGTTCAATAATAGTTATTTTATTCAAGAGGAGGGCCTCGCCATGGGCTCACCACTTTCTGGCTTATTATCAGATATCTACCTGAATCATTACGAAAGTACACATTTACTGTCCAATAAAAATAAACTTCACAGCAAAATAGTCTTTTACACGCGATATGTCGATGATACTTTTATAATTTTTGACGGTTCACTACGACAGATAGATATATTGAGACATTATATGAATAGCATACGTAAACGCATACAATTCACCCTCGAAACTGAAACTGACAATAAGCTGAATTTTCTTGACTTAACAGTCATAAAAACAAACAACAGATTCCAATACCAAATCTATAGAAAACCAACCACAACAGATATCACTATACACGCAGACTCCCACCACCCTATATCTCAATAAATGGCTGCATATAACAGTTTTATTCATAGGCTAATTACAATACCACTTGAGACAATTGATTTTCAAAAAGAGTTAAATACAATAAAATACATAGCCAGAGCTAACGGATATCAAAGTTCAATGATAGATAAACTACTCAAGAAACAACAAAACAGACAAATGAGGCCCCCGAAGAACAAGGATGGAGCAATACACATATCAACTGAGTATGGTAATGTCCTTCCGAAAATTCTAACAAATGTCTTCAAGAAAATGAATATAGCGACGGCCTTTCAAACAAGCAATAACATATATAAAATGCTTGGTCCAAAAACGGCAGACCTTTAGAAGAAAAAACAGGTGTATACAAGATAATATGTGATGACTGTAACTGTTTTTATATAGGCCAGACGGGGAGACCTTTCATAAAGAGATTCAAAGAACATCTCCCCAAAAAAGCCTTGGAAAAACTAAATCCAATTTTGGACGAAATTTGATTGACAATAAACATAATTATACGGATTTTATTACAAACCTTAAACCAATACACATATGCAATAAAGGTAGGAATATGAATGCTAATGAAGAATTTGAAATATATAAGGCCTTTAAAACCAGTCCAGATTATTTATTATATGATCAGTTACATTTCCACTATAACTAGATGTATGACACTGCGATGCAAATCTCAGAACAACTAAGGTACACGTCACACATCATGCGCGAGCAGCGATAGCGGTGAACTGATAGCGTTAGTTCAGTGTTGTCAAGGTGCGCACCGAAAACGTATCGCGCGTGGTAGATACTGAATTCGAACTTATGTTTAGTGTTTTATGTGTTTGTGATATATCTTAATGTTTCGACGACCTCGCAAGAGTAATAACACCTGATGATGGAACAAATGTTCCGAAACGCGTAGTGTTGTTTTAAAAAAGGAAAGTCACAAGACGGATAATAAGGTAAAGTTTTATATATTAATTTATTCAAAGTGTGACTTGGATACGAATATCATGGATTTTAAATTGGAAGCCAGTCAGGCATCTATAGTATTTAAATATCAAAACATTAAGATAAAGTTATTGAAAACCAACCTACACATAAAATTCAACAAAAAATGCATTAAGAACAACGTAATACCAAAGTATGCTATCATCAAAATTAAGAACACATCCAAAACTGCAATAAAGGTAAAGGAACGCGCTGAACAAATGTGGATAAAAGAAGAGTTGAGAAATTTGTATGCAAAGAAGGTGGATTTAAACATAAAGTTATACAAAGCACAACTGGAAATGCTTAATAACATTCACCCAGCCATCATAAACAGTGTAATGCAAACCACTGATAAATATATCAGACACACTCTACAACGTATATATTTCAAACAGAATAGAAAGTTTATCTATCTCCAAAATAAACAATACCCCGACGATAGTATCAAATGTCAACATGAATTTTATGAACGAGTTTCAAATTTAACGTCAATAGATTTAAACAACGAAGAAATGAATATTCTAAACAAAGGGTTAAAATACAACATCCCATATAACAATAGAAATCATATAATTCAAGAAATAGTTAATGCCGAGGCAGCTATAAAAATGGTGCCGGACCATAGATTGCAGAACGAAACACGCATAATAGTAAACAGTAAACTGAACAAGAGATTAAAAACCCCGAATAATATCGGTAATGTTGGTCGTAAACACATTACAGACTTTAAACTTTTAAAACAGATACAAAATAAACTGACAGATAATAATGCTCTCATTACTAGAGCTGATAAGGGAAACACCATAGTTATAATGTACATGAACCAATATATATATCGAAGGTTAATGAATTTATAAACAATAACAATATCCAAACGTTGTGTGCTGATCCAACCAACGGTTTTGTTAAGAACTTGAATAACATGATTAACAGATGCACGAGTCTATTTGACGAAACCACACGACGCGTATTAAAGCCTATAAATGCCCGGGCACCTCAATTCACAGGTTTACCCAAGATTCATAAAATTGATGTACCAATTAGACCACTTATAAATTTTACAACAGCCCCAGGGTATAAAATCGCCAAAAAACTTGCAAAAATAATAAAAGACAACATAAGATTCGAAAATAAACATAGTATCAAAAATAATATTGATTTTGTTAACAAATTAAAAGACATTAAATTGCAGCCTAATTACAAAATTGCGTCATTTGATATCGTTAACTTATACACAAACGTACCTATTCAGGAAACAATAGCCATTTTAAGGGAACTCCTCAACGAAGCAAAATTACTAAGTTCACAAAAAATTAACGAATTAATTGATTTATTAGAAGTTATATTAAAGCAGAACTATTTCACGTTCAATAATAGTTATTTTATTCAAGAGGAGGGCCTCGCCATGGGCTCACCACTTTCTGGCTTATTATCAGATATCTACCTGAATCATTACGAAAGTACACATTTACTGTCCAATAAAAATAAACTTCACAGCAAAATAGTCTTTTACACGCGATATGTCGATGATACTTTTATAATTTTTGACGGTTCACTACGACAGATAGATATATTGACACATTATATGAATAGCATACATAAACGCATACAATTCACCCTCGAAACTGAAACTGACAATAAGCTGAATTTTCTTGACTTAACAGTCATAAAAACAAACAACAGATTCCAATACCAAATCTATAGAAAACCAACCACAACAGATATCACTATACACGCAGACTCCCACCACCCTATATCTCAAAAAATGGCTGCATATAACAGTTTTATTCATAGGCTAATTACAATACCACTTGAGACAATTGATTTTCAAAAAGAGTTAAATACAATAAAATACATAGCCAGAGCTAACGGATATCAAAGTTCAATGATAGATAAACTACTCAAGAAACAACAAAACAGACAAATGAGGCCCCCGAAGAACAAGGATGGAGCAATACACATATCAACTGAGTATGGTAATGTCCTTCCGAAAATTCTAACAAATGTCTTCAAGAAAATGAATATAGCGACGGCCTTTCAAACAAGCAATAACATATATAAAATACTTGGTCCAAAAACGGCAGACCTTTAGAAGAAAAAACAGGTGTATACAAGATAATATGTGATGACTGTAACTGTTTTTATATAGGCCAGACGGGGAGACCTTTCATAAAGAGATTCAAAGAACATCTCCCCAAAAAAGACTTTGGAAAAACTAAATCCAATTTTGGACGACATTTGATTGACAATAAACATAATTATATGGATTTTATTACAAACCTTAAACCAATACACATATGCAATAAAGGTAGGAATATGAATGCTAATGAAGAATTTGAAATATATAAGGCCTTTAAAACCAGTCCAGATTATTTATTAAATGATCAGTTAAATTTCCACTCTAACTCGATGTATGACACTGCGATGCAAATCTCAGAACAACTAAGGTACACGTCACACATCATGCGCGAGCAGCGATAGCGGTGAACTGATAGCGTTAGTTCAGTGTTGTCAAGGTGCGCACCGAAAAAGTATCGCGCGTGGTAGATACTGAATTCGAACTTATGTTTAGTGTTTTATGTGTTTGTGATATATCTTAATGTTTCGACGACCTCGCAAGAGTAATAACACCTGATGATGGAACAAATGTTCCGAAACGCGTAGTGTTGTTTTAAAAAAGGAAAGTCACAAGACGGATAATAAGGTAAAGTTTTATATATTAATTTATTCAAAGTGTGACTTGGATACGAATATCATGGATTTTAAATTGGAAGCCAGTCAGGCATCTATAGTATTTAAATATCAAAACATTAAGATAAAGTTATTGAAAACCAACCTACACATAAAATTCAACAAAAAATGCATTAAGAACAACGTAATACGAAAGTATGCTATCATCAAAATTAAGAACACATCCAAAACTGCAATAAAGGTAAAGGAACGCGCTGAACAAATGTGGATAAAAGAAGAGTTGAGAAATTTGTATGCAAAGAAGGTGGATTTAAACATAAAGTTATACAAAGCACAACTGGAAATGCTTAATAACATTCACCCAGCCATCATAAACAGTGTAATGCAAACCACTGATAAATATATCAGACACACTCTACAACGTATATATTTCAAACAGAATAGAAAGTTTATCTATCTCCAAAATAAACAATACCCCGACGATAGTATCAAATGTCAACATGAATTTTATGAACGAGTTTCAAATTTAACGTCAATAGATTTAAACAACGAAGAAATGAATATTCTAAACAAAGGGTTAAAATACAACATCCCATATAACAATAGAAATCATATAATTCAAGAAATAGTTAATGCCGAGGCAGCTATAAAAATGGTGCCGGACCATAGATTGCAGAACGAAACACGCATAATAGTAAACAGTAAACTGAACAAGAGATTAAAAACCCCGAATAATATCGGTAATGTTGGTCGTAAACACATTACAGACTTTAAACTTTTAAAACAGATACAAAATAAACTGACAGATAATAATGCTCTCATTACTAGAGCTGATAAGGGAAACACCATAGTTATAATGTACATGAACCAATATATATATCGAAGGTTAATGAATTTATAAACAATAACAATATCCAAACGTTGTGTGCTGATCCAACCAACGGTTTTGTTAAGAACTTGAATAACATGATTAACAGATGCACGAGTCTATTTGACGAAACCACACGACGCGTATTAAAGCCTATAAATGCCCGGGCACCTCAATTCACAGGTTTACCCAAGATTCATAAAATTGATGTACCAATTAGACCACTTATAAATTTTACAACAGCCCCAGGGTATAAAATCGCCAAAAAACTTGCAAATATAATAAAAGACAACATAAGATTCGAAAATAAACATAGTATCAAAAATAATATTGATTTTGTTAACAAATTAAAAGACATTAAATTGCAGCCTAATTACAAAATTGCGTCATTTGATATCGTTAACTTATACACAAACGTACCTATTCAGGAAACAATAGCCATTTTAAGGGAACTCCTCAATGAAGCAAAATTACTAAGTTCACAAAAAATTAACGAATTAATTGATTTATTAGAAGTTATATTAAAGCAGAACTATTTCACGTTCAATAATAGTTATTTTATTCAAGAGGAGGGCCTCGCCATGGGCTCACCACTTTCTGGCTTATTATCAGATATCTACCTGAATCATTACGAAAGTACACATTTACTGTCCAATAAAAATAAACTTCACAGCAAAATAGTCTTTTACACGCGATATGTCGATGATACTTTTATAATTTTTGACGGTTCACTACGACAGATAGATATATTGACACATTATATGAATAGCATACATAAACGCATACAATTCACCCTCGAAACTGAAACTGACAATAAGCTGAATTTTCTTGACTTAACAGTCATAAAAACAAACAACAGATTCCAATACCAAATCTATAGAAAACCAACCACAACAGATATCACTATACACGCAGACTCCCACCACCCTATATCTCAAAAAATGGCTGCATATAACAGTTTTATTCATAGGCTAATTACAATACCACTTGAGACAATTGATTTTCAAAAAGAGTTAAATACAATAAAATACATAGCCAGAGCTAACGGATATCAAAGTTCAATGATAGATAAACTACTCAAGAAACAACAAAACAGACAAATGAGGCCCCCGAAGAACAAGGATGGAGCAATACACATATCAACTGAGTATGGTAATGTCCTTCCGAAAATTCTAACAAATGTCTTCAAGAAAATGAATATAGCGACGGCCTTTCAAACAAGCAATAACATATATAAAATACTTGGTCCAAAAACGGCCAGACCTTTATAAGAAAAAACAGGTGTATACAAGATAATATGTGATGACTGTAACTGTTTTTATATAGGCCAGACGGGGAGACCTTTCATAAAGAGATTCAAAGAACATCTCCCCAAAAAAGACTTTGGAAAAACTAAATCCAATTTTGGACGACATTTGATTGACAATAAACATAATTATACGGATTTTATTACAAACCTTAAACCAATACACATATGCAATAAAGGTAGGAATATGAATGCTAATGAAGAATTTGAAATATATAAGGCCTTTAAAACCAGTCCAGATTATTTATTAAATGATCAGTTAAATTTCCACTCTAACTCGATGTATGACACTGCGATGCAAATCTCAGAACAACTAAGGTACACGTCACACATCATGCACGAGCAGCGATAGCGGTGAACTGATAGCGTTAGTTCAGTGTTGTCAAGGTGCGCACCGAAAACGTATCGCGCGTGGTAGATACTGAATTCGAACTTATGTTTAGTGTTTTATGTGTTTGTGATATATCTTAATGTTTCGACGACCTCGCAAGAGTAATAACACCTGATGATGGAACAAATGTTCCGAAACGCGTAGTGTTGTTTTAAAAAAGGAAAGTCACAAGACGGATAATAAGGTAAAGTTTTATATATTAATTTATTCAAAGTGTGACTTGGATACGAATATCATGGATTTTAAATTGGAAGCCAGTCAGGCATCTATAGTATTTAAATATCAAAACATTAAGATAAAGTTATTGAAAACCAACCTACACATAAAATTCAACAAAAAATGCATTAAGAACAACGTAATACCAAAGTATGCTATCATCAAAATTAAGAACACATCCAAAACTGCAATAAAGGTAAAGGAACGCGCTGAACAAATGTGGATAAAAGAAGAGTTGAGAAATTTGTATGCAAAGAAGGTGGATTTAAACATAAAGTTATACAAAGCACAACTGGAAATGCTTAATAACATTCACCCAGCCATCATAAACAGTGTAATGCAAACCACTGATAAATATATCAGACACACTCTACAACGTATATATTTCAAACAGAATAGAAAGTTTATCTATCTCCAAAATAAACAATACCCCGACGATAGTATCAAATGTCAACATGAATTTTATGAACGAGTTTCAAATTTAACGTCAATAGATTTAAACAACGAAGAAATGAATATTCTAAACAAAGGGTTAAAATACAACATCCCATATAACAATAGAAATCATATAATTCAAGAAATAGTTAATGCCGAGGCAGCTATAAAAATGGTGCCGGACCATAGATTGCAGAACGAAACACGCATAATAGTAAACAGTAAACTGAACAAGAGATTAAAAACCCCGAATAATATCGGTAATGTTGGTCGTAAACACATTACAGACTTTAAACTTTTAAAACAGATACAAAATAAACTGACAGATAATAATGCTCTCATTACTAGAGCTGATAAGGGAAACACCATAGTTATAATGTACATGAACCAATATATATCGAAGGTTAATGAATTTATAAACAATAACAATATCCAAACGTTGTGTGCTGATCCAACCAACGGTTTTGTTAAGAACTTGAATAACATGATTAACAGATGCACGAGTCTATTTGACGAAACCACACGACGCGTATTAAAGCCTATAAATGCCCGGGCACCTCAATTCACAGGTTTACCCAAGATTCATAAAATTGATGTACCAATTAGACCACTTATAAATTTTACAACAGCCCCAGGGTATAAAATCGCCAAAAAACTTGCAAATATAATAAAAGACAACATAAGATTCGAAAATAAACATAGTATCAAAAATAATATTGATTTTGTTAACAAATTAAAAGACATTAAATTGCAGCCTAATTACAAAATTGCGTCATTTGATATCGTTAACTTATACACAAACGTACCTATTCAGGAAACAATAGCCATTTTAAGGGAACTCCTCAACGAAGCAAAATTACTAAGTTCACAAAAAATTAACGAATTAATTGATTTATTAGAAGTTATATTAAAGCAGAACTATTTCACGTTCAATAATAGTTATTTTATTCAAGAGGAGGGCCTCGCCATGGGCTCACCACTTTCTGGCTTATTATCAGATATCTACCTGAATCATTACGAAAGTACACATTTACTGTCCAATAAAAATAAACTTCACAGCAAAATAGTCTTTTACACGCGATATGTCGATGATACTTTTATAATTTTTGACGGTTCACTACGACAGATAGATATATTGAGACATTATATGAATAGCATACATAAACACATACAATTCACCCTCGAAACTGAAACTGACAATAAGCTGAATTTTCTTGACTTAACAGTCAGAAAAACAAACAACAGATTCCAATACCAAATCTATAGAAAACCAACCACAACAGATATCACTATACACGCAGACTCCCACCACCCTATATCTCAAAAAATGGCTGCATATAACAGTTTTATTCATAGGCTAATTACAATACCACTTGAGACAATTGATTTTCAAAAAGAGTTAAATACAATAAAATACATAGCCAGAGCTAACGGATATCAAAGTTCAATGATAGATAAACTACTCAAGAAACAACAAAACAGACAAATGAGGCCCCCGAAGAACAAGGATGGAGCAATACACATATCAACTGAGTATGGTAATGTCCTTCCGAAAATTCTAACAAATGTCTTCAAGAAAATGAATATAGCGACGGCCTTTCAAACAAGCAATAACATATATAAAATACTTGGTCCAAAAACGGCCAGACCTTTAGAAGAAAAAACAGGTGTATACAAGATAATATGTGATGACTGTAACTGTTTTTATATACGCCAGACGGGGAGACCTTTCATAAAGGATTCAAAGAACATCTCCCCAATAAAGACTTTGGAAAAACTAAATCCAATTTTGGACGACATTTGATTGACAATAAACATAATTATACGGATTTTATTACAAACCTTAAACCAATACACATATGCAATAAAGGTAGGAATATGAATGCTAATGAAGAATTTGAAATATATAAGGCCTTTAAAACCAGTCCAGATTATTTATTAAATGATCAGTTAAATTTCCACTCTAACTCGATGTATGACACTGCGATGCAAATCTCAGAACAACTAAGGTACACGTCACACATCATGCGCGAGCAGCGATAGCGGTGAACTGATAGCGTTAGTTCAGTGTTGTCAAGGTGCGCACCGAAAACGTATCGCGCGTGGTAGATACTGAATTCGAACTTATGTTTAGTGTTTTATGTGTTTGTGATATATCTTAATGTTTCGACGACCTCGCAAGAGTAATAACACCTGATGATGGAACAAATGTTCCGAAACGCGTAGTGTTGTTTTAAAAAAGGAAAGTCACAAGACGGATAATAAGGTAAAGTTTTATATATTAATTTATTCAAAGTGTGACTTGGATACGAATATCATGGATTTTAAATTGGAAGCCAGTCAGGCATCTATAGTATTTAAATATCAAAACATTAAGATAAAGTTATTGAAAACCAACCTACACATAAAATTCAACAAAAAATGCATTAAGAACAACGTAATACCAAAGTATGCTATCATCAAAATTAAGAACACATCCAAAACTGCAATAAAGGTAAAGGAACGCGCTGAACAAATGTGGATAAAAGAAGAGTTGAGAAATTTGTATGCAAAGAAGGTGGATTTAAACATAAAGTTATACAAAGCACAACTGGAAATGCTTAATAACATTCACCCAGTCATCATAAACAGTGTAATGCAAACCACTGATAAATATATCAGACACACTCTACAACGTATATATTTCAAACAGAATAGAAAGTTTATCTATCTCCAAAATAAACAATACCCCGACGATAGTATCAAATGTCAACATGAATTTTATGAACGAGTTTCAAATTTAACGTCAATAGATTTAAACAACGAAGAAATGAATATTCTAAACAAAGGGTTAAAATACAACATCCCATATAACAATAGAAATCATATAATTCAAGAAATAGTTAATGCCGAGGCAGCTATAAAAATGGTGCCGGACCATAGATTGCAGAACGAAACACGCATAATAGTAAACAGTAAACTGAACAAGAGATTAAAAACCCCGAATAATATCGGTAATGTTGGTCGTAAACACATTACAGACTTTAAACTTTTAAAACAGATACAAAATAAACTGACAGATAATAATGCTCTCATTACTAGAGCTGATAAGGGAAACACCATAGTTATAATGTACATGAACCAATATATATCGAAGGTTAATGAATTTATAAACAATAACAATATCCAAACGTTGTGTGCTGATCCAACCAACGGTTTTGTTAAGAACTTGAATAACATGATTAACAGATGCAAGAGTCTATTTGACGAAACCACACGACGCGTATTAAAGCCTATAAATGCCCGGGCACCTCAATTCACAGGTTTACCCAAGATTCATAAAATTGATGTACCAATTAGACCACTTATAAATTTTACAACAGCCCCAGGGTATAAAATCGCCAAAAAACTTGCAAATATAATAAAAGACAATATAAGATTCGAAAATAAACATAGTATCAAAAATAATATTGATTTTGTTAACAAATTAAAAGACATTAAATTGCAGCCTAATTACAAAATTGCGTCATTTGATATCGTTAACTTATACACAAACGTACCTATTCAGGAAACAATAGCCATTTTAAGGGAACTCCTCAACGAAGCAAAATTACTAAGTTCACAAAAAATTAACGAATTAATTGATTTATTAGAAGTTATATTAAAGCAGAACTATTTCACGTTCAATAATAGTTATTTTATTCAAGAGGAGGGCCTCGCCATGGGCTCACCACTTTCTGGCTTATTATCAGATATCTACCTGAATCATTACGAAAGTACACATTTACTGTCCAATAAAAATAAACTTCACAGCAAAATAGTCTTTTACACGCGATATGTCGATGATACTTTTATAATTTTTGACGGTTCACTACGACAGATAGATATATTGAGACATTATATGAATAGCATACATAAACGCATACAATTCACCCTCGAAACTGAAACTGACAATAAGCTGAATTTTCTTGACTTAACAGTCATAAAAACAAACAACAGATTCCAATACCAAATCTATAGAAAACCAACCACAACAGATATCACTATACACGCAGACTCCCACCACCCTATATCTCAAAAAATGGCTGCATATAACAGTTTTATTCATAGGCTAATTACAATACCACTTGAGACAATTGATTTTCAAAAAGAGTTAAATACAATAAAATACATAGCCAGAGCTAACGGATATCAAAGTTCAATGATAGATAAACTACTCAAGAAACAACAAAACAGACAAATGAGGCCCCCGAAGAACAAGGATGGAGCAATACACATATCAACTGAGTATGGTAATGTCCTTCCGAAAATTCTAACAAATGTCTTCAAGAAAATGAATATAGCGACGGCCTTTCAAACAAGCAATAACATATATAAAATACTTGGTCCAAAAACGGCCAGACCTTTAGAAGAAAAAACAGGTGTATACAAGATAATATGTGATGACTGTAACTGTTTTTATATAGGCCAGACGGGGAGACCTTTCATAAAGAGATTCAAAGAACATCTCCCCAAAAAAGACTTTGGAAAAACTAAATCCAATTTTGGACGACATTTGATTGACAATAAACATAATTATACGGATTTTATTACAAACCTTAAACCAATACACATATGCAATAAAGGTAGGAATATGAATGCTAATGAAGAATTTGAAATATATAAGGCCTTTAAAACCAGTCCAGATTATTTATTAAATGATCAGTTAAATTTCCACTCTAACTCGATGTATGACACTGCGATGCAAATCTCAGAACAACTAAGGTACACGTCACACATCATGCGCGAGCAGCGATAGCGGTGAACTGATAGCGTTAGTTCAGTGTTGTCAAGGTGCGCACCGAAAACGTATCGCGCGTGGTAGATACTGAATTCGAACTTATGTTTAGTGTTTTATGTGTTTGTGATATATCTTAATGTTTCGACGACCTCGCAAGAGTAATAACACCTGATGATGGAACAAATGTTCCGAAACGTGTAGTGTTGTTTTAAAAAAGGAAAGTCACAAGACGGATAATAAGGTAAAGTTTTATATATTAATTTATTCAAAGTGTGACTTGGATACGAATATCATGGATTTTAAATTGGAAGCCAGTCAGGCATCTATAGTATTTAAATATCAAAACATTAAGATAAAGTTATTGAAAACCAACCTACACATAAAATTCAACAAAAAATGCATTAAGAACAACGTAATACCAAAGTATGCTATCATCAAAATTAAGAACACATCCAAAACTGCAATAAAGGTAAAGGAACGCGCTGAACAAATGTGGATAAAAGAAGAGTTGAGAAATTTGTATGCAAAGAAGGTGGATTTAAACATAAAGTTATACAAAGCACAACTGGAAATGCTTAATAACATTCACCCAGCCATCATAAACAGTGTAATGCAAACCACTGATAAATATATCAGACACACTCTACAACGTATATATTTCAAACAGAATAGAAAGTTTATCTATCTCCAAAATAAACAATACCCCGACGATAGTATCAAATGTCAACATGAATTTTATGAACGAGTTTCAAATTTAACGTCAATAGATTTAAACAACGAAGAAATGAATATTCTAAACAAAGGGTTAAAATACAACATCCCATATAACAATAGAAATCATATAATTCAAGAAATAGTTAATGCCGAGGCAGCTATAAAAATGGTGCCGGACCATAGATTGCAGAACGAAACACGCATAATAGTAAACAGTAAACTGAACAAGAGATTAAAAACCCCGAATAATATCGGTAATGTTGGTCGTAAACACATTACAGACTTTAAACTTTTAAAACAGATACAAAATAAACTGACAGATAATAATGCTCTCATTACTAGAGCTGATAAGGGAAACACCATAGTTATAATGTACATGAACCAATATATATCGAAGGTTAATGAATTTATAAACAATAACAATATCCAAACGTTGTGTGCTGATCCAACCAACGGTTTTGTTAAGAACTTGAATAACATGATTAACAGATGCACGAGTCTATTTGACGAAACCACACGACGCGTATTAAAGCCTATAAATGCCCGGGCACCTCAATTCACAGGTTTACCCAAGATTCATAAAATTGATGTACCAATTAGACCACTTATAAATTTTACAACAGCCCCAGGGTATAAAATCGCCAAAAAACTTGCAAATATAATAAAAGACAACATAAGATTCGAAAATAAACATAGTATCAAAAATAATATTGATTTTGTTAACAAATTAAAAGACATTAAATTGCAGCCTAATTACAAAATTGCGTCATTTGATATCGTTAACTTATACACAAACGTACCTATTCAGGAAACAATAGCCATTTTAAGGGAACTCCTCAACGAAGCAAAATTACTAAGTTCACAAAAAATTAACGAATTAATTGATTTATTAGAAGTTATATTAAAGCAGAACTATTTCACGTTCAATAATAGTTATTTTATTCAAGAGGAGGGCCTCGCCATGGGCTCACCACTTTCTGGCTTATTATCAGATATCTACCTGAATCATTACGAAAGTACACATTTACTGTCCAATAAAAATAAACTTCACAGCAAAATAGTCTTTTACACGCGATATGTCGATGATACTTTTATAATTTTTGACGGTTCACTACGACAGATAGATATATTGAGACATTATATGAATAGCATACATAAACACATACAATTCACCCTCGAAACTGAAACTGACAATAAGCTGAATTTTCTTGACTTAACAGTCAGAAAAACAAACAACAGATTCCAATACCAAATCTATAGAAAACCAACCACAACAGATATCACTATACACGCAGACTCCCACCACCCTATATCTCAAAAAATGGCTGCATATAACAGTTTTATTCATAGGCTAATTACAATACCACTTGAGACAATTGATTTTCAAAAAGAGTTAAATACAATAAAATACATAGCCAGAGCTAACGGATATCAAAGTTCAATGATAGATAAACTACTCAAGAAACAACAAAACAGACAAATGAGGCCCCCGAAGAACAAGGATGGAGCAATACACATATCAACTGAGTATGGTAATGTCCTTCCGAAAATTCTAACAAATGTCTTCAAGAAAATGAATATAGCGACGGCCTTTCAAACAAGCAATAACATATATAAAATACTTGGTCCAAAAACGGCCAGACCTTTAGAAGAAAAAACAGGTGTATACAAGATAATATGTGATGACTGTAACTGTTTTTATATACGCCAGACGGGGAGACCTTTCATAAAGGATTCAAAGAACATCTCCCCAATAAAGACTTTGGAAAAACTAAATCCAATTTTGGACGACATTTGATTGACAATAAACATAATTATACGGATTTTATTACAAACCTTAAACCAATACACATATGCAATAAAGGTAGGAATATGAATGCTAATGAAGAATTTGAAATATATAAGGCCTTTAAAACCAGTCCAGATTATTTATTAAATGATCAGTTAAATTTCCACTCTAACTCGATGTATGACACTGCGATGCAAATCTCAGAACAACTAAGGTACACGTCACACATCATGCGCGAGCAGCGATAGCGGTGAACTGATAGCGTTAGTTCAGTGTTGTCAAGGTGCGCACCGAAAACGTATCGCGCGTGGTAGATACTGAATTCGAACTTATGTTTAGTGTTTTATGTGTTTGTGATATATCTTAATGTTTCGACGACCTCGCAAGAGTAATAACACCTGATGATGGAACAAATGTTCCGAAACGCGTAGTGTTGTTTTAAAAAAGGAAAGTCACAAGACGGATAATAAGGTAAAGTTTTATATATTAATTTATTCAAAGTGTGACTTGGATACGAATATCATGGATTTTAAATTGGAAGCCAGTCAGGCATCTATAGTATTTAAATATCAAAACATTAAGATAAAGTTATTGAAAACCAACCTACACATAAAATTCAACAAAAAATGCATTAAGAACAACGTAATACCAAAGTATGCTATCATCAAAATTAAGAACACATCCAAAACTGCAATAAAGGTAAAGGAACGCGCTGAACAAATGTGGATAAAAGAAGAGTTGAGAAATTTGTATGCAAAGAAGGTGGATTTAAACATAAAGTTATACAAAGCACAACTGGAAATGCTTAATAACATTCACCCAGCCATCATAAACAGTGTAATGCAAACCACTGATAAATATATCAGACACACTCTACAACGTATATATTTCAAACAGAATAGAAAGTTTATCTATCTCCAAAATAAACAATACCCCGACGATAGTATCAAATGTCAACATGAATTTTATGAACGAGTTTCAAATTTAACGTCAATAGATTTAAACAACGAAGAAATGAATATTCTAAACAAAGGGTTAAAATACAACATCCCATATAACAATAGAAATCATATAATTCAAGAAATAGTTAATGCCGAGGCAGCTATAAAAATGGTGCCGGACCATAGATTGCAGAACGAAACACGCATAATAGTAAACAGTAAACTGAACAAGAGATTAAAAACCCCGAATAATATCGGTAATGTTGGTCGTAAACACATTACAGACTTTAAACTTTTAAAACAGATACAAAATAAACTGACAGATAATAATGCTCTCATTACTAGAGCTGATAAGGGAAACACCATAGTTATAATGTACATGAACCAATATATATCGAAGGTTAATGAATTTATAAACAATAACAATATCCAAACGTTGTGTGCTGATCCAACCAACGGTTTTGTTAAGAACTTGAATAACATGATTAACAGATGCACGAGTCTATTTGACGAAACCACACGACGCGTATTAAAGCCTATAAATGCCCGGGCACCTCAATTCACAGGTTTACCCAAGATTCATAAAATTGATGTACCAATTAGACCACTTATAAATTTTACAACAGCCCCAGGGTATAAAATCGCCAAAAAACTTGCAAATATAATAAAAGACAACATAAGATTCGAAAATAAACATAGTATCAAAAATAATATTGATTTTGTTAACAAATTAAAAGACATTAAATTGCAGCCTAATTACAAAATTGCGTCATTTGATATCGTTAACTTATACACAAACGTACCTATTCAGGAAACAATAGCCATTTTAAGGGAACTCCTCAACGAAGCAAAATTACTAAGTTCACAAAAAATTAACGAATTAATTGATTTATTAGAAGTTATATTAAAGCAGAACTATTTCACGTTCAATAATAGTTATTTTATTCAAGAGGAGGGCCTCGCCATGGGCTCACCACTTTCTGGCTTATTATCAGATATCTACCTGAATCATTACGAAAGTACACATTTACTGTCCAATAAAAATAAACTTCACAGCAAAATAGTCTTTTACACGCGATATGTCGATGATACTTTTATAATTTTTGACGGTTCACTACGACAGATAGATATATTGAGACATTATATGAATAGCATACATAAACGCATACAATTCACCCTCGAAACTGAAACTGACAATAAGCTGAATTTTCTTGACTTAACAGTCATAAAAACAAACAACAGATTCCAATACCAAATCTATAGAAAACCAACCACAACAGATATCACTATACACGCAGACTCCCACCACCCTATATCTCAAAAAATGGCTGCATATAACAGTTTTATTCATAGGCTAATTACAATACCACTTGAGACAATTGATTTTCAAAAAGAGTTAAATACAATAAAATACATAGCCAGAGCTAACGGATATCAAAGTTCAATGACAGATAAACTACTCAAGAAACAACAAAACAGACAAATGAGGCCCCCGAAGAACAAGGATGGAGCAATACACATATCAACTGAGTATGGTAATGTCCTTCCGAAAATTCTAACAAATGTCTTCAAGAAAATGAATATAGCGACGGCCTTTCAAACAAGCAATAACATATATAAAATACTTGGTCCAAAAACGGCCAGACCTTTAGAAGAAAAAACAGGTGTATACAAGATAATATGTGATGACTGTAACTGTTTTTATATAGGCCAGACGGGGAGACCTTTCATAAAGAGATTCAAAGAACATCTCCCCAATAAAGACTTTGGAAAAACTAAATCCAATTTTGGACGACATTTGATTGACAATAAACATAATTATACGGATTTTATTACAAACCTTAAACCAATACACATATGCAATAAAGGTAGGAATATGAATGCTAATGAAGAATTTGAAATATATAAGGCCTTTAAAACCAGTCCAGATTATTTATTAAATGATCAGTTAAATTTCCACTCTAACTCGTTGTATGACACTGCGATGCAAATCTCAGAACAACTAAGGTACACGTCACACATCATGCGCGAGCAGCGATAGCGGTGAACTGATAGCGTTAGTTCAGTGTTGTCAAGGTGCGCACCGAAAACGTATCGCGCGCGGTAGATACTGAATTCGAACTTATGTTTAGTGTTTTATGTGTTTGTGATATATCTTAATGTTTCGACGACCTCGCAAGAGTAATAACACCTGATGATGGAACAAATGTTCCGAAACGCGTAGTGTTGTTTTAAAAAAGGAAAGTCACAAGACGGATAATAAGGTAAAGTTTTATATATTAATTTATTCAAAGTGTGACTTGGATACGAATATCATGGATTTTAAATTGGAAGCCAGTCAGGCATCTATAGTATTTAAATATCAAAACATTAAGATAAAGTTATTGAAAACCAACCTACACATAAAATTCAACAAAAAATGCATTAAGAACAACGTAATACCAAAGTATGCTATCATCAAAATTAAGAACACATCCAAAACTGCAATAAAGGTAAAGGAACGCGCTGAACAAATGTGGATAAAAGAAGAGTTGAGAAATTTGTATGCAAAGAAGGTGGATTTAAACATAAAGTTATACAAAGCACAACTGGAAATGCTTAATAACATTCACCCAGCCATCATAAACAGTGTAATGCAAACCACTGATAAATATATCAGACACACTCTACAACGTATATATTTCAAACAGAATAGAAAGTTTATCTATCTCCAAAATAAACAATACCCCGACGATAGTATCAAATGTCAACATGAATTTTATGAACGAGTTTCAAATTTAACGTCAATAGATTTAAACAACGAAGAAATGAATATTCTAAACAAAGGGTTAAAATACAACATCCCATATAACAATAGAAATCATATAATTCAAGAAATAGTTAATGCCGAGGCAGCTATAAAAATGGTGCCGGACCATAGATTGCAGAACGAAACACGCATAATAGTAAACAGTAAACTGAACAAGAGATTAAAAACCCCGAATAATATCGGTAATGTTGGTCGTAAACACATTACAGACTTTAAACTTTTAAAACAGATACAAAATAAACTGACAGATAATAATGCTCTCATTACTAGAGCTGATAAGGGAAACACCATAGTTATAATGTACATGAACCAATATATATCGAAGGTTAATGAATTTATAAACAATAACAATATCCAAACGTTGTGTGCTGATCCAACCAACGGTTTTGTTAAGAACTTGAATAACATGATTAACAGATGCACGAGTCTATTTGACGAAACCACACGACGCGTATTAAAGCCTATAAATGCCCGGGCACCTCAATTCACAGGTTTACCCAAGATTCATAAAATTGATGTACCAATTAGACCACTTATAAATTTTACAACAGCCCCAGGGTATAAAATCGCCAAAAAACTTGCAAATATAATAAAAGACAACATAAGATTCGAAAATAAACATAGTATCAAAAATAATATTGATTTTGTTAACAAATTAAAAGACATTAAATTGCAGCCTAATTACAAAATTGCGTCATTTGATATCGTTAACTTATACACAAACGTACCTATTCAGGAAACAATAGCCATTTTAAGGGAACTCCTCAACGAAGCAAAATTACTAAGTTCACAAAAAATTAACGAATTAATTGATTTATTAGAAGTTATATTAAAGCAGAACTATTTCACGTTCAATAATAGTTATTTTATTCAAGAGGAGGGCCTCGCCATGGGCTCACCACTTTCTGGCTTATTATCAGATATCTACCTGAATCATTACGAAAGTACACATTTACTGTCCAATAAAAATAAACTTCACAGCAAAATAGTCTTTTACACGCGATATGTCGATGATACTTTTATAATTTTTGACGGTTCACTACGACAGATAGATATATTGAGACATTATATGAATAGCATACATAAACGCATACAATTCACCCTCGAAACTGAAACTGACAATAAGCTGAATTTTCTTGACTTAACAGTCATAAAAACAAACAACAGATTCCAATACCAAATCTATAGAAAACCAACCACAACAGATATCACTATACACGCAGACTCCCACCACCCTATATCTCAAAAAATGGCTGCATATAACAGTTTTATTCATAGGCTAATTACAATACCACTTGAGACAATTGATTTTCAAAAAGAGTTAAATACAATAAAATACATAGCCAGAGCTAACGGATATCAAAGTTCAATGATAGATAAACTACTCAAGAAACAACAAAACAGACAAATGAGGCCCCCGAAGAACAAGGATGGAGCAATACACATATCAACTGAGTATGGTAATGTCCTTCCGAAAATTCTAACAAATGTCTTCAAGAAAATGAATATAGCGACGGCCTTTCAAACAAGCAATAACATATATAAAATACTTGGTCCAAAAACGGCCAGACCTTTAGAAGAAAAAACAGGTGTATACAAGATAATATGTGATGACTGTAACTGTTTTTATATAGGCCAGACGGGGAGACCTTTCATAAAGAGATTCAAAGAACATCTCCCCAAAAAAGACTTTGGAAAAACTAAATCCAATTTTGGACGACATTTGATTGACAATAAACATAATTATACGGATTTTATTACAAACCTTAAACCAATACACATATGCAATAAAGGTAGGAATATGAATGCTAATGAAGAATTTGAAATATATAAGGCCTTTAAAACCAGTCCAGATTATTTATTAAATGATCAGTTAAATTTCCACTCTAACTCGATGTATGACACTGCGATGCAAATCTCAGAACAACTAAGGTACACGTCACACATCATGCGCGAGCAGCGATAGCGGTGAACTGATAGCGTTAGTTCAGTGTTGTCAAGGTGCGCACCGAAAACGTATCGCGCGTGGTAGATACTGAATTCGAACTTATGTTTAGTGTTTTATGTGTTTGTGATATATCTTAATGTTTCGACGACCTCGCAAGAGTAATAACACCTGATGATGGAACAAATGTTCCGAAACGTGTAGTGTTGTTTTAAAAAAGGAAAGTCACAAGACGGATAATAAGGTAAAGTTTTATATATTAATTTATTCAAAGTGTGACTTGGATACGAATATCATGGATTTTAAATTGGAAGCCAGTCAGGCATCTATAGTATTTAAATATCAAAACATTAAGATAAAGTTATTGAAAACCAACCTACACATAAAATTCAACAAAAAATGCATTAAGAACAACGTAATACCAAAGTATGCTATCATCAAAATTAAGAACACATCCAAAACTGCAATAAAGGTAAAGGAACGCGCTGAACAAATGTGGATAAAAGAAGAGTTGAGAAATTTGTATGCAAAGAAGGTGGATTTAAACATAAAGTTATACAAAGCACAACTGGAAATGCTTAATAACATTCACCCAGCCATCATAAACAGTGTAATGCAAACCACTGATAAATATATCAGACACACTCTACAACGTATATATTTCAAACAGAATAGAAAGTTTATCTATCTCCAAAATAAACAATACCCCGACGATAGTATCAAATGTCAACATGAATTTTATGAACGAGTTTCAAATTTAACGTCAATAGATTTAAACAACGAAGAAATGAATATTCTAAACAAAGGGTTAAAATACAACATCCCATATAACAATAGAAATCATATAATTCAAGAAATAGTTAATGCCGAGGCAGCTATAAAAATGGTGCCGGACCATAGATTGCAGAACGAAACACGCATAATAGTAAACAGTAAACTGAACAAGAGATTAAAAACCCCGAATAATATCGGTAATGTTGGTCGTAAACACATTACAGACTTTAAACTTTTAAAACAGATACAAAATAAACTGACAGATAATAATGCTCTCATTACTAGAGCTGATAAGGGAAACACCATAGTTATAATGTACATGAACCAATATATATCGAAGGTTAATGAATTTATAAACAATAACAATATCCAAACGTTGTGTGCTGATCCAACCAACGGTTTTGTTAAGAACTTGAATAACATGATTAACAGATGCACGAGTCTATTTGACGAAACCACACGACGCGTATTAAAGCCTATAAATGCCCGGGCACCTCAATTCACAGGTAGTTTTACCCCAAGATTCATAAAATTGATGTACCAATTAGACCACTTATAAATTTTA